>JARCFY010000003.1:17265000-17916000 GCA_029233225.1 Lepidodactylus listeri | reverse complement strand
GCTTACAAACTTTTGTTGTTAAATTTGCTGAATTCAATGGTTAAAATTCTCCACCACTCAAATACTGTGATTGGATTCTTATCACGAGGTGGTATTATGGACCAATTTCTGGCAATTTATACTTAAATATGCAATTTGTTGCTTGCGTGTTGAAATGGCTCCAGAGATTTTCCCTACAGAAAACACGGCCCCCCAACATGGCATATTTTCCCCAGAATTCAGGAAAATGTGGTTCTTGTATCTGATTTTGTATCTGATTGTGAAATGTGCTGTGAAAATGTAATATAAGACTTTCCCCCATGCTGTGGTGGATTATGAACATCTCTTCCCTGGTTTCCCTTCCTCACTGGCCCTCCGTTCCATGAATTGTCTTGTAAAATTCTAAAGGGAAGGATAAGGCATTTAGGAAAGAGTTTTCAAAATGCATTTTGGAAACAGATTATGCATGATCCAGAGGCAGTGTAACTTTGATTCCTGGATGCAAACAGAGCACAATTATTTTCATGCTTTCCTGTGAGCTTCCAATGGCATAAAACTAGACTCTGTTGGAGGCCGGACTAGATGGACTTTTGTTCGAATTCAAGAAGAAGAACTAGTTCCTGTATAAAATTCCTTTACCATTCCATTCCATTCCTTTCCAGGGATTATACATACACACTATATGTACTCTGCAGATCCCTTTTGTATCACTTTGACCAGGGCTCATTTTGTAGCAGGAGCTCCTTTGCATATTAGGCCACACACCCCTGATGTAGCCAATCCTCCAAGAGCTTACAGAGCTCTTCTTACAGGGGCTACTGTAAACTCTTGGAGGACTGGCTACATCAGGGGTGTGTGGCCTAATATGCAAAGGAGCTCCTGCTACAAAATGAGCCCTGAAGTCTTTGACTAAGAGCTTGAATCTGTCTTGGGCCCCCATTCTGTATCTCATGTAATATAATCTGCCCACTAGATTATCACACCACTTGCAACTGCCAGGAAAGACAGACTGAAGCTATGTGCAGTGAGAGGAAGATCCCTTATTGGACCCACTCCACCCCCAGATCAAACCTTTCAGAGCAATGTGCTGTGAAAAATTAAATAAAGAGACTGAAGCATCTTCTACACCAGGTTGTCCCTATTATAAAGATCTTGAGAAAGTATGAATTAGAGGGTGCCAAATGAAATTAGTGCAAAGTGAGGATAAAAATTAGCTATTTGTTTATTTATTGTACAGAGTACAAGACTGATGTGAGGAAGTCTCATTTTACCCAGGATAGAAATGGATAAGGCTTTACCACCAGAGTTCAGAAAGACATGGTAACAGCTGTAGGAGAGGGTGTTTTCAGTAGAACTGCTGTAAAATATTATTTCCAGGGACTAGGAATGAATACCAGGTTAATGTGCGACATAAGATTAGCAGCCCTTTGTTGAATTAATGATCCATTCAGCCCAGTATCCTGCCTCTGACACTATGGAATGCTTTAACATAGAATAGTCCATTAGTTTATGCCAGTATTAGATAATTTAGGCAGCCATCAGGAAACTGAACATTTTAGAATCATTTGCTGATACATTTCTGTACTGCTGTATTTTAAAGTCTATTCTATATTTACAGGTTGCTTGGCTTCTAAAAGACCGTATTACAGATTTTATTCTCAAACGCATCCTGAAATGTCTGTGTAGTGATATCATGATACTCTTTCTCCTGGCATCGTTAGGGGAAGCAGCGCCGATACATCAATTTGCCTTTCGATTGTTCCATTTTATGATGGAAACATCACTTTAAACTTTTTGCTGTTTTTTTTTTCTGGAGACATTTTATTTACTTTCAGTCTTTTTCTGAAATATTCTTAAAGTAGCTTATGGGCTTTAAAAAAAAAACCCTCAAAACTTCTACCACTTCAGTGTTAGGATAAACTTGGTTTTGCAAATTGATGCTGATATGAAATGATACACTTAATGGCAGATGAATCTATAGAAAGCTGTTAAGATGTAGATTATTCCCCTGGGGAGAAGGTGGTGGTGGTGGGGGGGGGACAGGAGGAGAGATCAGAACTGCCTATCTATAAAATATCCTTGTTGGCAGGGAACCTCTCTCCGCCAAACGCCATGATTGCAGGGGACAGCGTAGCAGCATGGGGCAGCCTAAACCTAAGAGCAGACAAATCAGCTTGATGACTTTCAAAGCCAAGAATAATGCTGGAGGCAAGGGTATCTGATCTAGGGAGGGAGGGGAAATTAAAACATATAGACACTGTTATTAATTTCACATCTATTTTTGTGTAGTCAAATCTGTATGCAAATCCAGAGCATCTCATTTTGGCAGATGAACCTTAAAAAATGAGGCGCAGGACGCAAAAGGAATGTAATTATTTTAGGGCAATCTGTGCATGGGTGGAAAAGGAGACCCACAGAAGAAAAGTCGCTCTGTTACCCCTCTCCCAAGTGTGGTAGCTTATTGGGTCAAGCAGTTTACTGGGCCCGATCTACCAGAAAGGTCTCTTGTAAAATCACTGTTTGGGTTTGCACAAGACATGGATTGCACAGTCTTTTTCTCATTTGTGGGTTGTGTAGAAGGGATTTTGACAGAGGTCTGTCTGATAGAGCAAAGGGATATAATTTTGCTCAATATACGTGGAGTGCACGTCCTTCACCACCGGTATTGTCTCCTGGGCTGGCTTCTCTGACTCCTGGATCCTCCTTTCACTGATTCCTCATCCCCCTTGTACCCATCCTTTCTTTTGGTCAGTATTTTGTGTGTGTGTGTGTGTACGCCTGGAAGTCATGATTGACTCCCGTCGACCCCTCGCGGGGCTTGGGTGTTTCAGAGAGGGGGCTTGCCAATGCCTGCCGCTGTGTCCCTGGCCTTCTTTGGAGGTCTCCCATCCAGGTACTTGCCCGGGTCGGCCCTGCTTACCTTCTGAGATCTGATGAGACCGGGCTTGCCTGGGCTATCCAGGTCAGGGTGTACCCTTTCTCCTTTCAAGAAGTTTGTCATGGTCAAAGAGAACCTCAAAAATAAATCCAGAGGCAAAGTCTTACGCAAACCTTTACACGCCTCCCCCCACCAACCTTGAACTGAAATTGGCCCTACGCAAGGACTGCCTTTACCTCCCCAAAACCTAGACTTTGAAAAATAATTTTGTCTTCCTTTGATGCAACCACTACGCAGCCCATCGTTGCCAATACTGTAATGATCGCTATTTTGTAAACAGTTGGCATCCTGAGAGCACTGACTGTGAGGATCACAAAAGTAGGGGAAGCTTGCATGTACTTGTGGCGTCCGTGCCTACTTTGAAACCACCTTTGAATAGCCACGTACTCCCTCCCTCCCTTTCACAATCATTCCTTCCTCCCTATATCTTGGTCCTTGCTTAATAATAGATCAAGAGAGATCTCTCTTTTTAGAGACTCCTCACTTTTGCTCCTTCATCTCTTTCCCCTTGCATACTAACAATTTCTGATAAAAGTACAAAGCTGCCCCTGCTCTTCCCCCTCCTCCGTGGAGCCTGTCAGGACTCTATCCCTCCTTTGCCCAGCAGGGTGGTCATTTCTTCCCCCCCCCCTTTTCACAGTTTGGAATGCTGCTGTAGTCCCTCAAGCAGTGCCGCGTACTGGAAAACGATATGATGAAATTGTACCCAATACATGTGTGTAATTGATATGAGGGGAAACCGCAATAATTCTGTAGACATTTGAAGAGAATGAACCCCCAAAAGGAAAATTATCTAATACCTTTAACTCTGCTTAACAAAATTCTTTTGTTGAGCAGTGCTCAACAAATGCTCTGAACATTCTTTAACACCATACAAACTCAACCAGCAGTGGGCAAGGGGAACAACTGAACAACTCCAGCATTTTATATAACAGTTTGAATCACAGCTTTAGAGTAAGGCTTTATTCTTTAAGACAGTTAGCCCACAAGCATTAGTAATGTAAATAAAGCTTTGATTACTACTACTGGCTTCTTCTGCTGAACTATAGGTTGCATAATTTGCTTTGAGTGTTTGAGTTCAGAGAATCCTGCATCAGCAGAGGAGTTTGAACTCTGACTTTTACATACCTTCAATCTGAAAGGAATATGGTTTATTTTGCCTAGTGGTGGGTGTCAACCACTTGACTATATTGTTAATTTTTCACTAGGTGAATAAAAAAGCTATAAAGTATAGCTTGAATAGTGAGATTGCTGTATGGTTTATATAACACTGCAGAATGTGCAAATGTTTCCTTAAGTGGCAGGTAATTTGCTTTAATGCATTCTCAAGTGCGTTTCATACTCACCTAACTTTGTAAATATTTATTATAGGAGGAGTAACAAATACAGCACAGTATCAGAACAGGCTAATGGTGTATGATCCTACACAAGTAAGTTTTCACCCTGCAGGTATTTGTGTATATATGTATATATATATAATTTTTTTGGGGGGAAAGACACTATTAAACTATTTTTCAGTTAAATCTCATCATGTCAGTTTATGCACAACAGTGTTCCATGTTAATGAATTTGGGTACAATTGGTATTAATGCAAGGGTGCTGCAGTAGGCATGTAAGGGTCTCCCCTCTCCCACATTTCTGTGCAATTTATCAGGCAGACTCAAGTATCTTCCATAGTATGGAGAAGCATTTACACCCCGCTTTTCTCCACCAGTGGAGAACCAAAGGGGCTTACATCATTCTCCCCTTCCTCCCCAACAGCAACCCTGTGAAGTAGCTTAGGCTGAGATGGAGTGTGACTGATTATTCAGGGCAAAGTGGGGATTCAGACCTAGGGCTGCCAAGTCAGCTCGGGGGGGGGGGGGCGGGGAATCCCCCGCTATAGGGGTTCCCAATCCGCCAGCCGGCATTCGGCCGGTGGGGGGAACTCCGCCCCCGAAGTCGTCCGGTGAGGACGACTTCCCCCGTGTAATGACGTCACCCGGAGGTGATGTCATCACGTTGGGGGCATTGCCCTGGCAACGCCCCCAACGTGATGGCGTCACCTCCGGGTGACATCATTACATCGCCGTGGCGCGCACGCGCCAGAAGAGCTCCCGGGGGGAGAACAACTCCCCCCCGCCGGTAAATTGCCGGCACTTGGCAGCCCTATTTAGACCTGAGCCTAATCCAGTAGTCTATATAGAAGGTTAGCACAGACTGGCTGTACTACCTGCACATGTAAAGACCAGTTATGAGCACTTGGATGAGAATGGGACCCTATACTTTCCCTAAAACACCTGGTCCCCCTCAAAAACCATTATATTTCTTTTTCTCCAGATGGATTGATAGTGATTCGTGAGTACTCTGTTTCAGGAATCCCAACATCAGCCAAAAGTTAATACAAAAGATAATATATTCAGATGTTGCCTGTAACAATGCAAATGGCTTGGTACAGAGTGATCAAAATATTGTTTTCATAATTTTTTGTAGGAGGTAAATGTAGGGGTGGGCACAAAAAAAAATCAGGATTTTTTGGATTTGGATATATCGGACCCAACAAAATTTGGGATTCCCAAAAAATCTGAATTCCAATACCAGTATGTATTTGGAACCCCCCCCCACCAAGAAATCCCAATTTTTTCTGTCTCCATTATACCCTATGGGACCATTATAGTCAAAGGGAATCTTTCTGGGGGTATCCAGGGGTCTGGGGAGCTGCTTTTTGAGGTAGAGGCACCAAAATTTCAGTGTAGCTTCTGGTGCCTCTCCTCAAAAGATTGCCAAAGTTTCAAAAATATTGGACTAGGGGGTCCAATTCTATGGGCCCCCAAAGAAGATGCCACCATCTTCCATTGTTTCCAAAGGTTCCAAACCAGAGGGTCTCTGCAGTAGAAACTGAAGGGGGAATTTTTCCAAGTTCGGCAGAACCAGTGCCACTGTGGCAATGCCAGTTCAACAGATCCAAGTGGGGGTGTGTGGGGGTGGGGGTGTGCAAGCACAGTACCAACAGTGCATGTACAGAGTGCCCAAAGATGGTGCCATCATTCTTCATTGTTTTCAGTGGAGGGGAAAAGAAAGTAAGGGAAGGCACTGGGTTTTGCTGGGCACTAGTACATTTCACTGGTACTTCTCCACACTCTGTACATGCACTGGCTATGCTAGGCTTGGAACCCCCCTTTGCTTGGATTTGTTGAGCTGGCATTGCCACAGTGACATTGGTTTTGCTAGGCACCCTGTACATGCACTGATTCTGCTGGGCACTCTGTACATGCACTGGCTGTGCTAGGCTTGCAAAATCCCCTCCCCCACTTGGATTTGTTGAGCTGGCATTGCCAGAGTGGCATTGGTTCTGCTGGGCACTCTGTACATGCACTTACTATGCTAGGCTTGCAATCCCCCCCGGCTTGGATTTTTTGAGCTGGCATTGCCTCAGTGGCATTGGTTTTGCTGAGCTTGGTTCTGCTGAGCACTTACTGTAGTAGGCTTGCAATTCCCCCTGGCTTGGATTTGTTGAGCTGGCATTGACACAGTGTCATTGGTTCTGCTGGGCACTCTGTACATGCACTGACTGCTAGGCTTGCAAACCCCCCTGGCTTAGATTTGTTGAGCTGACATTGCTACAGTGGCACTAGTTGAGCAAAAATGTGCCCCACACCTTCAGTGTCTACTGCAGAGATTCTCTGGTTTGACATCAGTCCCTGCTTTTTTCCTCCTCCACTGGAAATAATGGAGGATGGGGGCACCTTCTTTGGAGGCCCATAGAATTGGATCCCCTGGGCCAATCATTTTAAAACTTGGGGGGGGGGTCTTTTGAGTAGAGACACCAGAAGCTACGCTGCAAATTTGGTGCCTCTATCTCAAAAAACAGACCCCTGGATAGATCTCCCATTATAGCCTATGGGGATCATTGACTATAATGGTCCCCATAGGCTATAATGGAGCTGAAGGCATTTCAAGGTAAAAATTTTGTGTCTCTACCTTAAAAAACAGCCCCCCAGGCCCCCACATACCCCTGGATAGATTCCCCCTTATAAGTTATGGGGATCATTGATCCCCATAGGCTATAATGGAGCCGAAGGCATTTAAAGCTGTCGTGGTCACTTTAAATGTATTCGTGATGCTGCAGCTTCACCTGGATTTGGGGGGGGATTATCTAGGATTGGCTAGGCTCAGTAGCAGAAAATGCACCTCCCTCTATATCTGGCTGAAAGAATAGCCGATAAATACGGATAAAGTATTTTCTGGCTTTTTTTTCGAGCTCGGACAGAGGCAGATGCACACCCCTAGTTAAATATTTTGCTCTCGTATTTGAGGTTCAGCAACTGTATCCTTCAAATTCAGATCACTTCTGTTTTTTTGTAACCAAGAGGCCAATTCACAAATGGTTAAAAGTAGTGTTTGTGTGTGTGCGTTAGCATTCTTCAGATGAGGTCTGTTTTGTGTTTGTACACACATGCCTTTTAAAAAATTTTGCTGGCATTGTGTATGGTGGGCACTGGAAGGACCTCACATCTGCTTGCATCTTGCACAGAATCTCAATAACTCTATCATTTGGTGCTGGTGCCTGTTTCTGCGCTAGGCCTTTGTGGAGTGCTGATAATGCCTACCATCTGCCGCAGAGCACACAGCTACCTGCCAGCAGGCAGGCTGGGGTGACCTCTGCTTCTCCACGGCTGATTAGTATTCACACGCTGGCTTATTAGGAATGACCCCACCAGGCCCCTCTGTTTCTTTGCCTTTGCAGTGCTTGGCGGCTTACCTGGCAGTCACTGCTGTGGAGGAAGCTAAGATATAATCAGGGGATGCAGGCAGGCTTTGCAAAGCAGATGGTGTCTATAGTTCTGTGTCAAGGGACTGGGCTGCTAATTCAAATATTAATTCCTTCTAGTCAAATACTACACAGTATAATAGATAGCTATACATTACGGGGGCTGCTTGGAGCGACTGTTTTTTTTACTTCGACCATTTTCATGCTTACCCCTCTCCATTCTTCAAACAGCACACCTGAAGGGTCTTTCCTCTGTAGTTTTCGCTATTAAATCATATATGGAGCAACAATTGCTATTTCATTTTTGATGCTTTATTGTTGTGGATAATGTTTCACGTAAGCCGCTTTGAGCTTCAGTTGAAGGGAAAGCGGGGGTTAGATCCCAACCCAGAGCTACAAATATTTTCGGCCAGGGGATTGGGACTGCCTCACCTCCCTCATATGCTGCAGTCCAAAACAGCCCCTACATGCCGATCCTGGAGGGGGAGCGGGATTTGTGAAAACCACAGAGAGCAAAGATTTCCTCAAGATCCAATCCTATCGGTGGTGTATACATAATAAGAGATGCTTTCTCTTTCCCCCGCCGTGCGTGCAGAATAAATGGCTCAGCCGCAGCCCCATGTTGCAGAGAAGAGTGTACCATTCCATGGCTGCTGTTCAAAGGAAGCTGTATGTTTTAGGCGGCAATGACCTGGACTATAACAATGACCGCATTCTTGTACGGCACATAGATTCCTACAATATAGATAGCGACCAGTGGACTCGCTGCAGCTTCAGTATGTTAACAGGCAAGTAATGATAATCTTGGCTATTGGTTCAGTTTGTGCGCTTGAATGAGGGATTACAGAACTCGCATTCCCTTTTTAACAAGCACCAACCCTGACTCCTAACCCTTTCCAACCAATTCTGTGTGCCGCATCTTCCAATAAGCAAGTTCATTCCTCCAGTGGGAAGAAAGGTTAATCTAAACACAGACTTGACTCCTTTTTCTCTCTTAGGCCAAAATGAATCTGGAGTCGCAGTTCACAATGGCAGGATATATTTAGTTGGTGGCTACTCCATTTGGACAAACGAGCCGCTGGCGTGTATCCAGGTGAGTGATTTAAAGCAATGTTTTGAACTCTCTCGGAACGATTTACCTTTTTACAGGGCAGCTGTTCAAACTGAGGCAAGGCTTTCAGATGGGGAAGAGAGATTCTTTTAAAATTTATGTATGTTGTCCACGGTCCCCCTTTCTCACAGGGACTCAAGGTGGATTGTACATAAGTGATTCGGTATAATTTTTTTTTCCAAGTGACAAAACATTAGGATTATAGATGTCTGGAAACCACCAGAAAGAACCAAAGCACAACACAGTCATTCACATGACACATTTGTTGGTACGATAATTACATAATCGGATACAGAATAGGATCTTACCGTATTTTTCGCTCCATAAGACGCACTTTTCCTCCCCCAAAAAGTGGGGGGGGAGTGTGTGCGTCTTATGGAGCGAATATGGAGCTTTTCTTACCTGTAACAGGGCTCTTTCTTCAGCAGGAACGCAGGGGAACGCCATTCAGGCTGGCATCCCAGCCTTCCCCGCCCCTCCCTGCTGGGCCTGAGCTGTTAAGACTTAAAAGGGAAACGGCAGGAAAAACCCCACCAGGCTAAATACTCTTTCCCTTTAAGTGCGTTTCCCCTTTAAGACAGCCAGCAGCAGAAAGCCCCGCCCACAGATTAAGCTCTGTGGCCACTTTGCACAGAAAGGTCTGGCTTTGCATGGCATGCCCACATCTCTCTTCTTTCCTTTCTCTATCTATCTTCCTTCCTTCCTTCCTTTCCTTTTTTCTGTCTGTCTTTCTGTCCCTCTCTCTGTTCCCACCTTTCTTTCTTCCTTTCTCTTTCTCTCTCTCTCTCCTCCTCCTTCCTTCCTTTATCTCTCTCTCTCTGTTTCTTTCTTTCTGTTTAATTTTTTCCTGTTTTCCTCCTCTAAAAACAAGGTGCATCTTATGATCAGGTGCGTCTTATGGAGCGAAAAATACGGTACTTACTTTAAGCCGTACACAGCAGTATAACTCACAGTCCCTAATCATTTATCCAACTAAGTTTGTAAGCAGTTTTGTACAGTGCAACCCTGTTACCTGAGCAGAAACTCTCTTGAATAATTCAGTTTTGCAGTTTCTGGAAAGTCAGGAGAGTGAGAACTTTCCTGATCTCCTCAGGCAGGCCATTCTATAAGGTGTGTGTGTGTGGGGGGGCACAACGGAGAAAGAATGTGTACAGGCATTTGTTGATTTTGCCCATTTGTGGGTTGGCACCCACAGAAGCCACTGTTGATGTGAACGAAGATATTGCAGCAGAGCGTAGGGGGAGATGGAGAGGTAGTTCTGCAGAGAAGAGGGACCAGGGCCATGAAGGGCTTTGTTTGTGATAGCCAGTGCTGTAAATTGGGCCTGTAAGTGGGCAGCCAATGGAGTGTCTTCAGAATAGGAATAATAAGCATGCTTTGTCTGTTGTTGTTCAGTAGCACACATAGGCGTAGAGTCCGGGGGGCTCGAGGGCTCGAGCCACCCCCGAAATTTCCCGGGGGGGATCAGCCACCCCCGGCAAAATGGAGTGCCTGCCGCCGCACCTCCCTGGGACCTTTCAAGGCCCGGCCGCCGCTGCTGGAGAGGGAGAGGGAAGGGGTGGCCGGGGGGGGGGGGAGAGAGAGGCACCGGCAGCAACAGCTGGCGGGCTTTGGAAGGGCCCGGGGAGGCGCGGCGGTTTCCCCGGGGGGGGAGAACATCGCCCAGGAGCCCCCGCCCCCCCTGGAATTTCCAAAAGTCTACACCCCTGGTCGCACAGCTGAGTCCGACTCTTCGCGACCCCATGGACCACATCATCTAGGCTCTCCTGTCTTCCGTCATGCTCCAGAGTTTGTTCATTTTCATGTTCGTTGCTTCGATAACATTGTCTGTGCTCTGTCTAGCTCCTGATAACAGCCAAACTGCAGCATTCTGGACCAGTTGGAATTTCCAAACTGATTTAGAGGGAAGACCAATGCACAGTGCAATTACAGTAGTCGAGTCTCAGTGTTAGTGTGGTATGGATCCAGGTGGCCAGGTCTGCTGTATCAAGATAAGAGGCCATCTTATGGGCTGGGCTGAGTTGGTAGAAGACATTTTTTTGCAGCTGCATTAACTTGCTCCTCTGGTAATAAAGCTGGATCCAGTATAACCCCGATTTTAACTGTCAGTGAGAGTCAGTTGAACTCCCATCAAAAGTGGGAGAACAACATCCTTCAAGACCTCCACCTTCTCAGCGGCATTACCTTTGTCTTCTCAGGCTTTAGTTTCAATTTGTTCACTCTTTGCCAGTTAACCACCATGTTCAGGCAGCGATTCAGGACCTCTACCACATCACCAAGAGATCTGGATAAGTATATCTGGAGTTGAGTATCATCAGCGTATTGATGACAACCCCCCCCCCCCCCCCCCGAATACGAATGATTTGTTCTAAGGGCTTCATACAGAGACTGAAAAGCATGGGGGATAGAATTGCGTTCTGTGGAACCCCACCACATAGGTCCCATATACCAATGTCAACTAGTTTTCAGTAGCAACCCTTTGAGTCTGATCCATGAGTAATTATTTGAACCAGTTCAATGGACATCCCCTAATATCTATCTGTGCCTCTAGGTACCTCAGTAGGATGGCATGATCTACTGTGTCAAAGGCTGCAGATAAATCTAGTAAGAGAAATACAGAGATTTGGCCTTTGTCTACACTCAGACGGAGGTCATCAACTAAAGCTAGAAGAGCCATCTCGGTCCAGTAACCTGGCCTGAAGCCAGACTGGAAAGCATCTAGCATCTAGCATCTTGAACTGATTAATTACTGAAGAAGACTTATAGTTGGTCCACTACTACTCTCTCAGTCACTTTGCCCAGAAAGGGTAGATTAGAGACCAGGTGATAATTTGCCATATCATTTTTTTCTGCAGGGATCGTTTTTTGAGTAGCAGACAGACACTCTTTGAGTGACTGAGGGAAGGTGATTTTAGGGACTGATTTATAATAGATGCCAAGGGTGGGCACGGGTCCAGAGTACAAGTAGTAGCCTTCACAGATCCCGGGATCTTGTCCACATCCATCACAGAAACTGGGTCAAAGTGATCCGTAAATAGACGAGGCGGTGTATTAGACTTCGCTTCTGATGTACCTGTGTTACAACTGACATCCAGATCAGAGTATATTCTCGACATTTTATTAGCAAAAAACCTGACAAAAGTATCACAGCTAATTGTATGTTCTTGGGACACTAAAGGGTCAGATGCAGGCATCAGCCGTTGCTGAGCTGTCTTGAATAATTGGAATGGACGCAAACTAGCTGATGCTATAGTGGAAGAAACTTTTCTTTGCCTTTGCCAGCACTGCTTCATAGGTCAGATTCAGTAAGATTTTTCCACCAGCACTGTTTTAGGTGTCTCCCAACCCTTTTCAGATCGCCCAGCTCTGTGGTAAACCAGGGGGCTGGGTTTCATCCCGAGAATGGGAGAGGTTGAGAAAGGGCAACCTTGTTGATAGCTTAAAGGAGCTTCACATGCCATGGTTCCACTGCAACCTAAATAGAATGCATGTTTGGAATCCTAAAAAACCTCAAAGCAATGAGCCTTCGTGGCTGGACCATTGCAACTGGCCCCCCTGTCATGTGGGGTGTCAGAGCCACCTTCACCTTGGCTTTGAGTAGGTAGTAGTAGTAGGGATGGGCATAAACCAGGAAAATGTAGTTTGTGATGATTCATGGTCAAAGAGTGCCCAGCAGAATCCAGTGCCACTGTGGCAATGCCAGCTCAACAGGACTGATGACTAGTACAGAATCATACTCCAAGAAAGGAGGGTGCAAGACCAGCAGAACCCAGGCAATGTACTAGTGCCCAGCAGAACCCAGTGCTATTGTGGCAATGCCAGCTCAATAGGACTGATATGAAGGAGGGGGGGCACTGTAACTGCAGTCACTCTAGCCCCAGCCTCCCCTCCCTCCTTTCCTTCCTACGGCACATGGCAATACAGCTCTTTTCTCTACCTGTACTGGACAAGCCTTGCCTTCTTTGCCACCAGTGTCCAGCACCATCCTTCTTCACAGCCTCAACCAGTCACCTCATCTTCAACCACCCCAGCAGGATGCTGGCTGCGAGGCCAGGCCTTTGCTAGTGCCCCAGCCAAGCACTGCAACAGGTGGCTGGAGCGAACAAAGATCATAGCTGTTGAGCTTGCTCACTCACCTACCCGCTGAGCAGTCACCACTCTCCTGGCCAGCCTGGGAGAAGGGAAGCCTTGTAGACCGCCTGTGACCAGAGCAGCCAACTGGGTTTAGTGTGCGCCACACACAAGTAGAGAGACAGGTTTGCAGTAAAGGCTAGTGCCCAGCCTCTAAAGCTGGGGGGTGGGGGAATGGGTGCAAGGGACCCAATTGCTATTGACTAGCCGAGCAATAGAGTTGGAAGGGAATCTCATTTTTTGGCTGGAGCTTTTCTGCTTCTCTCTACCAGTTTGGTGTAGTGGTTAAGTGCACGGACTCTAATCTGGGACACCCGGGTTTGATTCCCCACTCCTCCACTTGCACCTGTTGGATGACCTTTGGGAAGCCATAGCTCTGTCCCAGCTGTTCTCTCAAGGACAGTTGTCTCAGAGCTCTCTCAGCCCTACCTACCTCACAGGGTGTCTGCTGTGGGGAGGGGAAGGGAAAGGAGTTTGTAAGCCGCTATGAGACACCTTTGGGTAGTGAAGGGCGGTGTATAAATCCAATCTCCTCCTCTTCTTCTTCTACATTAGGAGACGTTTTTCTCACTCCAGCAAAGAGGCAATTTGCCCACCCTCTTCATTCTCGAGGGAGCTGAAGTGAGGCCAGCCAACTACTTTCCAAAGCAACCTCCGTGCATTCCCGCAGCTGGTCTCTAGCCGGGACTCTGCTTCCTCCTAGTTTCCTAGAGCAGTGCTGCCCTGAGCACTTTGCATGCTAGCAGGGGCTGGAATTCTCCCCTCCTGGGCTCTTAGTCGCCAGATCCCTCCTTTGTATTAAACACAGAGCGAAAAGATGGACAGATGGATGGAGCTCTTGAATTGTAAGCCAGGGAGTGCTTTGGGAGCCCTGTGGAGGGGAGCTCAGCACCGGAGCCAACACCAGAATTAGTACAGAGGTGGAGGAGGGAGAAGAGGCACTACGCCCACTCAGTGGACTTTCTGAAGCCCATCCTTCCATTTAGATCAGAGAATCTGGTCCCCGCCTCCCTGGGGGCACATTGGTTCTCTTTTAAACTTTCCCCTTAACTGTACACAGAAACACATGCAGATCAATGAAACATCCAATGGTTTTACTCAACTACAACGCCTCCCCCTCACTCTAATGCTCCCAACACATTTCACACTCTAATGTAAAAATTCCAATAAACCAAATGTTAACATCATCCTAAACATGCATTTTCTCATTAAAAACCATGACCACCCTTTTAAAAAAACCCAAGAGGAACAGATCAATTGGCTACCAGACGGATCTGGAAGAGTCATGTGTGAATACCTCCTCTGTTCTGAGTGTATATAGGAAGCAATTCAACCCGATCCCAGGCTGTCGGAAGTAAGCCCCAGTGATTTCAAGGGGGTTATTCCAAAAGCAAGTGCGTGTAGGGCTGCTGCATGGCTTAATCAGGGGTCCGTTGGAGCGGGAGCGCATAGGAGTGCAGCTCCGGGAGTGAGGAGCCCAGGGGGCAGGCACATGACCAAGCCCCACCCCCTCCTCAGCTTCCCCAAGCAGTGCAGAGGCACAGCGCCCCGGGGAAAGCCCTGCTAGGGTCTTCATTGTTTTTAATGTTTTGTTTTAATATTGATAATTTTATCATTGTTCCTTTTATGACTGTGTGCTGCTTTTCCAGAGACTTGCTCAAGGTGGCATATAAATTTTCTAAATATATCATTTTTTATCTGGGCACATGGCACATAAGTACTGGAGAAATTTCGCCAACCCTTCAGCAGCTTCCACCTTATCAGTTTGGTGTAGTGGTCAGGAGTTGGACTCTAATCTTGATTCCCCACTCCTCCACATGCAGCTGCTGGTGTGACCTTGGGCCAGTCACAAGTTCTCTCAGAGCTGTTCTCTCATGAGCAGTTCTCAAAAGACCTCTCTCAGCCCCACCTACCTCACAGGGTGTCTTGTTGTGGGGAGGGGAAGGGGAAGGGATGGGTGGTGCACATGTCCTGGGTATCTCAAGTCTACTTGAATCCTGGTGGTTCCAAGGGAGCAGGAGGAGAATGAGGGTGTGTTCTTTACGCTTATTTTTATTGCACAAAGTATTGGATGGGGAATGGAATGGAGGAAGAGCAGGTCAGTTTCACTCCCCTGTGGAGTGGAGCCTGAGGGGTGGGTATTGCCTTCTGACACACTTCCGGTATGTTAGGGGGGGTGGCATATGCAAATGAGTTATGCTAATAAGTTATGGTAATGAGCTCCTGCACCTCTTTTTCTACGAAATGACCCCTGGGCTTAATGATTTGATAAAACTCACTTCCAAGGAAACACACTGGGATTTGTAGTAAGGCTGAAGACCTGTGCCCATTTACCTAGGTGTAATTGCCATTGAACTCAGTGGGGCTTACTGCTGAGTAAAGGTGAAGCTGTGGTGTAGAAGACCCCAAGGTAAAGGCACCTTTCAGCTGATGTTAGATATAGCGCAATCCTATGCACAGTTACTCGAGTCTAAACTGGGGAGCTTGGAAGGAAATCGAATTAAAAACACGGGATTCATTTTGTGAGTTAGGAGCCGAGCAGACTGGAAATCATAGGGATTGTGTCCGGGCGGAGGGTGAAAACATGTGCGTCACTTTCAAGGGGTGGGTGGGTTATGGAATAATTCAGAGCAAGAGGTGCCCGTTATCCCATACTGTGGCCTCGCGGTACCCATGCCAGCTGAGTCAACTCTTCTTCTTCTTCGTAGAGACGTGCAGTTTTGTGGGTCACTGATCTGGCACTACACAGTATTAGGGCAGACATGGGGAAAATAGGGGCTCTTGTATCATCAGCTCTCAGGATGCCACAGAGGTTAGAAAGGTAGCACTCATCCTTGCCAAAGTCTGTAATAAATCCCACCCCCATAACAATCAGCTCCCATTTGCACTGGAGGGGCATTCAACAAACATGCTTTCCCATGTAATGGTAGCTACCGGGGGGGGTGTGGATTTTGGGGCAGTGCCCCCCATGGATGAACACTGCCCCCATGGGGGAAAAATTATTTTTAAAATGTAAGATGTGCATCGGGTTTCCAAAATAACCCCAGGCAGTCACGGAAGCTTCAGTCCCATTTTCTTTTTTCTGGGCCAAAAAATAAATAGTTAATTTAAAGGGCAAAATAAAATAAAATTGCAAAAGAGAAAGAGTTGGAGATCCCCCCCCCCCCAATCATGTAGACAAAGAGGCTGGTAGGTGAAGAGGAGAACTTGGCCTCCCCCCTTTAAATGCCGCTCGAGCTGCACACCTCCCCACAGCAGAAGAAGAGGACTCAGCTTGCGGGTGGTGGCCTCACTGCGGTTGCTGAGTCAGCCCGGGTCACATGACAGCGAGTCACATGACTGGACTGGCGCAGGTGCTGAGTCCTCTTCCTCTGTTGCGGACGGGCTCGCTGCTCGCCTCTCTCTCCCCCCTGGCTCCCCTGCTCCAAGGGTGTAGACGTTCCAATTTCCCGGGGGGGGGGGCGGCTGGGGCTGGGCCAGAGACATTACAGGCCATTGTCTCCGGGGGAGGCTCAGCACGTCCTGGAAAAGTTCGGGGGGGGAGGGGCTCCAGCTCCCCAGCCCCCCTGAAGTTGATGCCTATGCCCTGCTCCACGGGATTTCACAACACCCCAGCACCCAAATTTTTCTGGCTACACCTCTGATTCAGTTTCTTTTTTAAAAAAATGTGTAGGAAACAGACGACATGTCTATAAAGACTCTTGGATTCGGTAAAATACCTTTGTATAGCTCGTCTGACAGTATTGATTAAAAGAAACCACATTAGTTTAAGAAGCGCTTGTCTGTTCTGTGGGATTGTGCATTGGCACGTAAGCTTTCGACACGCGGTTGATGCTAAATCGGTAAGTCAAGCAGAGCGCACCGAGGAGCACAGCAGACTGGTAGTGACTGCCCAGTGCTGTTAATGGAGGCGAAGGCTTTGGACAGGAATGCATGAGGGCCCGTTTCACACAACTGCAGTGCAGACTTGGGGGGTTACAGTGATTACTTCAGATTGTATTCAGTATTTCATATACTGAATTGTCAGAGTTGGAGTCCTAACACACACTGCACAACTTTCTTTTTTTTGCTTTCTGAATGGTTTTGAAAGGAAGATTGTTGTTCTTTTTGGAACAGATTTCTTGACAAAAGTCTGTCATAAAACTGGCAAAATAAACATGAAGGGGGGGGGCAGCGTTCAGATATTTGCATCTATACAAGTTACTGTTTGCAGAGGTGCAAGTTGGGGAAGACTGTGGAGACCAATATTTCTGTCAAGGTTTTTTCCGCTGCACTTCTGCACTGAGCAAGACTTGCCAGGTATCCATGGATTTCACGACGACTGGCACTTGGCCAGCTGGATCACAGCCTTTGGCTCCAGCCCTTTCACTGCTTATGCTCCCCCCTCTCCAAATTAAACTCAGGAAGTGCACACTTTCTCTGCCCCCCCCCCCCCCAAGGCATTCTACAAACATTAGACACTGTTGATTATCCTGCATCTGCAGGCAAAAAGTGAGTTTTTGTGCTGCCAGCAGAAGCTCCTCAGTTGCCCAGCCGTCTTCGGCAGTGGATTTCTCCCCCCCCCCCCCCCCCCTTTAAGTTTTCTCAGCTTTTTGAAGTTTTTTCATTTGCTTGTCTTCGGAGCGCTTCAGCAGTTGGCTCACATAAACCATTTCAGATAACGAAACAAAAGGACAAAGTCCTTAGATGCCACAAAACACTTCTGTATTTGGGAAACATGCTCTCCCCTCCATAAGTAGTTTTTTTTAAAACCACATTTTAAAAAAGGACAGACATGCGGCTGATGCATTCTTTTGCATTATTAATTCTAGTTTATTACTCCATCAGTGGCATGAAAACCTTGTGATGAGAATGTTATGCAAACCAAGCATTTCTTTACTGAGTTGGAGACTGCAGTGTTTAATTTTCTCCTCAGCTGTCACATAATGACTTCAGATGGCAATGACTGAAGGGTAGTCACTGCCAGTGTATCTATTCAGTTACAATATTGATATTCAACATCATTTTTAAGGCCACTTACAACTGTTTAAACATGCAGTCTATACAGTATAACTGTCTTCCCCAATAAACAAGTAAAAACCAAAATATTATATTACATTACAGACAGACAGTGAGAATGATTTATTTACAGCAGCCTAATGGAATAAAAATATTTTTACTGTGTACACAAGGAGACCAAGGAAGAACAAAATGGAAACATTCTAGGGCGGAAAACCCATGCTTCTGCAGCTACCACAGAAAAGTCTCCGCTTCTGGTAGAGGACAGCCTAAACTAAGAAACCCAGAGGAGGGCCTCACTATCAGATATTAATGTTCTAATATCATGATAAGATATATTTTGAAATTACTTACAGCACCCCACAAACAAAACTAGCACCTTAGATTGTCTCAAGAAACCAGTAATAAGATCTAACGTCTTTGAGGAGTACAGCAGCGTTTTTCCCACTAAGCTGTTGTTTCTGAACGAAGCAGAGCAGGCACGCACTTCAGTTGTTTCTTTTGAACACAGATATTTTCAAAGCTAACAGAAATAAGCTTTCATCATCAGGCATACTTTTAAAATTAATATATGCAGCTTGCCTTTCAAACATCTCCCCCTTTTAGATAACCATAACGTAAGAATTAAGGTCCAAAAACAACAACAACAACTAAAAATTAAAGACTATCAAATACACCAATACAAGCAGCAAACAAAAAAACATTGCCAGCATAGAGACCACAACGGTCATCTAGACTGCCAGGCCGTCGCTGCATCATGAAGGCATCCCAACAGCATAAAGAATCTGCTATCATAGCATTAGGCAGGGGCATAGCTGGAACATTTTGGGTGGTGGGGCACTGGGAAATTGGTGGGAGGGGGAGCAGGGGGGAGAAAGATCCCGTAGGCAGGCGAAGAAGAAAAGGGTCTCTTCTCACCTGCTGGCTGCACTCTTTCACCTCGGCTGCTACAGAAGAGGGAGAGTTAGCAGGCCCAGCCGGCAGGATTAATATTCGGGGAATATGCGCTCTGTGCTACAGTAGCGGCAGGCTCACCCCTTCACTCCTGTAGTGGAGAGGGCATACCCACCAAATATTAATTGCACTGGCCCATCAGCTTTCCTTCTCCTGTAGTGGCTGAAATGAACAAGCGTGGCAGGGAAGGGCAGGGGCAGTGGGAGTTGTGTGCCATGGACCATGAGTGAGGGGTACCGCCCCTAAATGCTCGACTGTGGCATTAGGTCTGCCCACCCAGTACCTCTTAAGTTTCCACTCTCAATTTATAATGCTGTGAACCTGTCTCAAGGAGCACTAGTCTGCCGGGCTCCATTTACTGAGAATTGCTCAGCGGACCACCGTAGGGTTGCTGGGTTCCCATCTAGCCACCAACGGGGGATGGAGGTTAAGATTATCAGATCCAGGTTAACAAATTCCTGGAGATTTGGGGGTGGAGCCTGGGGAGGGCAGGGAGCTCGGTGGGGTAGAATCTTCAGAGTCCACCCTCCAAAGCATCCAGTTTCTCCAGGGGAACTAATCTCTGTAGTGTGGAGATAGGGCTGCCAAGTCAGCCCGGGGGGCAGGGGATCCCCCACTAAAGGGGTTCCCGATCCGCCGGCCAGCATTTGGCCGGCGGGGGGAACCCCACCCCCGACATCGTCTAGCAAGGACGACGTAATGACGTCACAGGAAGTGACGCAGCACGTTGGGGGCGTTGCCAGGGCGACGCCAGAAGAAACTCCCGGCAGTGAGAAACTCCCGCCGGTGAGTTTTCAATACTTGGCAGCCCTATGTGGAGATAAACTAATTCTGGGAGATCCTCGGGTCCCACTTGGAGGTTGGTTCCCTAGCCCCCCACTAGCTTCTGTAGAATGTCTCAAGAGGCCCCAAACGACACGGCCTGTAAAAGGGGAATACCAGCTTTAAGTGCTCCTTCCACATTAATATAGCTCTTTACAAACAGAAACAAGTGGGAAGGGAACCTTCCTTTTTAAAGATGGTAACTGCTGCCGGAGACTGCGGTGTGTCTAGGCTTGCCAGCTCTGTGTGGTAAAAGACCCGGAGATTTTTTGGGGTGGTGGGGGGGGTGGAGCCTAGGGAAGGCAGGGTTAGAGGAGGGGAGGGACTTCAGCTGGGAACAGTGCCATAGACTTTACCCTCCAAAGCAGCCATTTTCTCCATGTGAACTGATCTCTGTTGCCTGGAGATCAATTGTAATAGTGGGAGCACTACCAGGCCCAGTCTAGTGTTGGTGTGTCGGGGAGGGGGGGGGGACTCTCTTTAAGTGGAGTCCTTGCTGCATTATTTGTCCTGAAGGGGGAAGAGAGAGGAAGACTGCGTTGCCTTTTTGTAACTACAAGGAATTTTTAACTAGATGATGCACTAATGAGTATGACACATACACCCCTGAAGTAACATAGTCCGTTCTACCAGGCCTGAGCGGAACAGTGGGGCAGCAGTACAGCCATCAGTTCTTAATACAGTTTCACCTTCTCGGGGTTTGAATGCTGCCAGTGCTTAATTTCTGTTTAACTACATGTTTAACAATGTTCATTGTTTGGAATTGAGAAATCAGCTGATTCCCAGTGAAGAATACTGCTTCTCCTCTCCGTTAGCATTATTACGTGCTATCACAGCTTATTTATTTATTTATTTGTTCAATTTATACCCCGCCTAGCCAGCGAACCTAGCCAGCTTGCTCTTGAGAGTGCTGTGGTTCTCACCCACTTTTTTTTTGGCCCTTTTAGGTGCTGGATGTTAGCAGGGAAGGAAAGGAAGAAGTTTTCTATGGGCCCACTTTGCCTTTTGCTTCCAACGGCATAGCAGCCTGCTTCCTTCCGGCTCCCTACTCCACGTGCCCAAACCTGCAGCCTTTACAAGTGCCTCACCACAAGATCGGCACTGTGTGAGAAAGGAATGCAGCTGGCAAGACAGCGTCCTCCATTTTGGCCTGGAGTTCACCTTCAAACCAACCAAAGGAAGGAATAATGCAGAATTCTTCCTTGCATTGCGTCGAGGAGGAAGAGGAGGAGAAAAATAAAAACACTAAACATAAAGGACTGAACTGTAACCATGAAGCCTGACCCTCGGTTAGTAAGAACAAGACACTGCTACATATGCAATTTAACATCTTTGGGAAAAGGGATGCTAAATTCAGATTAACGTTCACAATTCGTTGCGACTAGTGCTTGAATTGTAAACTGAAAAGAACCTAGAACAAAAGCTAACAAGCTTTTAATTGACAGTGTAATTAAAAAAAAACATGAACATGAAAAAAACCTTTTTACGACAAGGCTTCTCAAATTGGGGGACAACTGAATGGAGACTGAACTCCCAAAAAAGACATGGAGATAGCTGGCATTTCGTGTTTGTTGACTAGCCTTTGGTGGATCAAAAATCTTGAAAGTGCGATCTCTGTCTGTTTTGAGCATTTCTAATCTGCAGCTGTGAAATAAGGTGTCTTTCTAGCTTTTGGACAACTGGGTGTTCCTCACTTTCGCCTTACGGAGAGAGGCAAGGTTGGCTGGAGAGAGCCAGACTTCATGTTGCTACTGGACCTAGAACAGGCAAATATGTGCAGCTGTTCACTCCAGGACTTGAGAACACAGGAGGATGGAGTACGAAAACCAAATCTTTGTGAAGTCTTTGTAAAGTCTCATTTTAACGTGGTCAAGATTAATGCCTGCATGTTGCAAAGAGATGGGATTAGAACACAATCTACTTGCTTACGCATAACAAAACTTATTAGCAGTCCCAGGGCAGAGTGTGTAGGGCTTTCCACGAAACCATGAATTACAAATCCAAGGTATGACATTTGTTTAACTCCAGAATGTTCATTCAGCAAAAGTTGCAGAGAGAACCAGAATGGCACGTGAACAGTTCACCATTTCAAGTAATGGGGCTCGTTACTTAAAATGATAACTGATGGAAAATAACGTAGAAATGGTTTTAACATTTGGGAGTTTTTTTTAAAAAAAAGATCTGTGTTTAAATGCTAGATTTGATCATTGTCCTGAAGTGTCATTCAAGTAACACTTCAAAAATCTGTCCTTGACCATTGTTACTGGATCTGTATATCTATTTGCACTTGCCCCTAGAAATTTATGGAACACTCCTGAATCTTCACTTGGTGAATGAAAACAGAGGGCAATGTTCTCATCCTTTCATCTGAATGGTTTTAGATTTTTGTTATTCGAAGTCACAGTCTTACGGAGACGTTTGGTATCCAGTGCCATCCAATCAGCAGGAATAAGCTGTATCAGCAGAACCACTGAGAGAGCAACTATCAGAAATTTGTTCAAACGAAAGCAAGCATACTTGACAAGAAATGCTTCCTAACTGTAAGGACCATTTTGGCAGGGGCAACTGCCCTGCCTGCTAAGTTTGTAAGAAGGAGAAGAATCTATCAGGACTAATTTAGTATGCCACATGGGTCCAAGAGTTTGCACTCCAGGATCTTTTGAACCACTTGTGACAAGGCCTTTGTCCAACATCTTGTTTCCTACAGTGGTTAGCCAGATATCACACAGATGCCCACATGCTCCAAAAAAGAAAACAACTCCCAACAAAAAATACTCAGTGGCATACCGCCTCTGAGTTTTGTGTGTGCGTGTGTGTGTGTGTCCCTTTAGCCATTGATAGATGTCGTCCATTAATCTGTCTAGTCTCCTTTTAAAACCATCTGAGCTAGTGGCCATAACTACTTCCCGTGTCAGTGGATTCCGTGTACTGTGTTAGAGTAGTGTTTTATCCTGTCTGTCCCGAATGTACTACCTACCAACTTCATTGGATCCTAGCATTGTGGGGAAAGGAAAAGATTATTGCCTCTTCCCATATCCTGCACAATTTTATAAGCCTCTATCACTTTCTTCATCTTTTTTTCCTGAACAAAAATGTCCCATATTCTACAATCTCACTTTGGAGGTTGGATGATCAGAGCTGTACAGAACTGTTCCTACTGTGGCTGGAGAATCAATATAATGATCATGGTAGTTTTATACACTTTACTGATAATACCCAGCATAGGTAGACTTTGCCTTTCTCACTGCCGTTAATGTTTCCATCAAGTTACCCATCCTATATCTCCAAGATGGTTTCTGGCTAGTCATTCCCGTTTCCCATTCTATTGCTCCCTCATGCTGCTTGGAGGAATCTTTCTTGAATTCTTTGCAATTCACTTTAGTTTTCACAGTTCTGAATAATGTGGGGTCATCTGCAGACATCTTCCTTGGTGAAGATCAGTGCAAAGAATTCCCTTATATTTCCAAATACTTTTTGATTCTTCATAATTTTTTATACTCCCACGAACACACACGAAGCTGCTGTATACTGAGCCAGACCTTTTGGTCCATCATGGTCAGTATTGTCTACTCAGACTGGCAGCCGCTCTCCCTTATTTCTTGTGCTGTCTGACCCTTCCCTGGTTTGGTTTCCCATTTCTGGAGTATTTAATGATACTGGTTTGAATCCAGTAGAGCCCCAGAAACAGCATTTTGAGATGCAATAAGTGTCACAGTCATCTGCAGAAATGCTCTGTTAGATCCAAAACATTGTTTCCATGCTTTTAGAAACATTCTCAGGGTGGTCTCCCCCCCCCCCCCCCCACTTTTGCTTGCCTTATCAGCAAGTTACATTTGTTTTGTCGAAGCCCATGTTTCATTTTGTTGTCCTCGATCTGGACAAGATTTCTGCTTCTCCAAGGAGACCTCCTTTGCTTTTTACAACATGTAACTTTTAACTAGCATCCTCTTGGACCTGCTCTTATTTCTGACAGACATTCTGTCTGAGCTTGTAGTATAATGGTTTTAAACACTACCCATATGCCCCTCTTCCAAGTTCATGCTTTAATACACTGCTGGAAATATAAGAAACTGTATTATTTTTTCCCCCATTTAAAAACTTGTTTTTAAGCCCATGGTGTGCCAGTTTGGTGTAGTTGGTTAAGAGCGTTAACTCTAATCTGGGAGAACCAGGTTTGATTCCCCACTCCACATGCAGCTGCTGGTGTGACCTTGGGTCAGTCATAAGTTCTTTTGGAACTGTTCTCTCAAGGGCAGTTCTCAAGAGAGCTCTCTCAGACCCACCTACCTCACAGGGTGCTGCTGTGGGGAGGGGAAGGGAAAGGGATTGTAAGCTGCTCTGAGACTCCTTTGGGTAGTGAAGGGCAGGGTATAAATCCAATCTGTTCTTCTTCCCTTATGCACCATAGTTCCTCATATTTAAACCAGGACAGTTTACGCATGAGTAGTATTTGGCCGGGTGGGTGGGTGGGTGGGTTACAAAATACTAAACAAGAACAGCCAATACCAAGAATATATGAACAGCCGCAGAAGCAAGATACATCTTGTACCTATCTGAGCTGTTTGTGTTTTCTGAAATATTTTTTAAAGTGTGGAAAATCACTGACTACAAGTCAACAAAATGCCTGCTTTGCTACTAGTAACATCTAATGTAAGATACTGCAATTTCTTCGTGAAACCCCCCCTCCCGCCCTAAACATGGTAGGTGGCTGACACTCTATAAGAGAGGGGCTGTTGGATGTAAATGCCTGAGAACTGATACCCTACAAACTAGACCCTAAGATCCCCAAGTTATTGCACAGCTCTGTATTCCACCCATTTGATGAAACCCCCGTTTCCACGTCTCATTTCTTAGTTTCAGCCAGGAAGGCCGTCTTTAAACTGAACTTGTTTCATTTCAAAACGATGGGGGGAAGTAAGCTCGCTCATAATTGAAATGTGCAATTTCCTTCATGTGCTCAACAAAACTGAAGCAGATCACAAGGGAACCACTTCATCTTTTCTAATGTGTGGCTTTGCAAACCAAGCTTCAGGAGGCTGTGCTGTGATAACTCTCAAGTTCATACAACGTGCCTCCATTTATATTAAAGGCATATATACAGTTTATAATGAAAATAATAAAAATTCTTACTGCTCTGTCTTTTGGATGTGTGTGTACTGTATCTGCTTTTTCTGAGGCACCGGCAGCACATGAAGACTTCTGACTGTGTCCAGCAGTTCTCTCCACTTTCAAACCAACCAACCCAGGGGGTCCTTTTTTCCCTCTGAGCCTACTTCTGAAATGGCATGCTGTTGCTGACATCTTTGGGAGTATGACAGAGACTTGATGGTCTCACCTGGAATGGCAGTTATCCCTTTCCGTCACCCAAAAATGTAGCTGGTGGTGCTTTTTGAGAGCCCCGTTCCTGTCCGCCATGTGGAACACTTACGTGGCAGTGCACCAGAGAACTGGAACATGTGGCTTTCTAGGGTGTCGCCGATATTCAGCAGGAACATCAGGTATTTTGAGAATTAAATGCCTTAAGGCTCCTTTCCCTAGGACACCCTTCAGCATGTGGAAAGAGGCCTGCAACATATAGGACTTTCTGTGAGGCTTCTGTATTGTCAGCAAGAAACCAGACCTTTGTTGTTGAAGCAGAGTTCTTTATTGTTCCAATACTGCAAACAGGTTCTCGAATGTTTGTTAGAGATGCTTAATGCAATACAGACAGTACTATTATACTCTCAGGTTTTCAATTGAACCCCGGACCTGAGCCAATCAGGGCAAGAGGGTGAACGCGGGAAAAGTAGAAAGGACTGTTGAGGTTCCCACAGCAAGGTGAGAAAGTTATAAATTCCCCTCTTGATCTGAGTGACCCACATGTGTGAACTTAGGCACAACATTCTCCAAGCCCTGGCCATAAACAACACTTCAAGGTTTCAATAACAAGATAACATACACAGGCCCGGAAAAAGGGAGGAGGGCATGCAAGGGAGTACTCGCCATTTGTTTAGAGATGACACCTAGGAATTTGGGTCGCCATCTCCCGCCCAAACATTGCAACATTAACCAGAGTAAGATCCCCACTTCAAAGTAACATTTATAACTGGCAGGGGAGGATGCTGAAGGAGACAGATAAGGGGTGCTGGCAAGGGTCTGCTAGAACAAAGGAATCGAAAGCCAAATGCAAAAAGCACAGAGACATCATTGTAAAATGCAGAAAACACAAAGGCATTATTGTCAGATCCTGACACTTACCTAGTGCAAAATTTCCATGCTAGAGCTCTTATGCAAGCAGAAAGACCACAACAGGGCAGTCACACGAAGTCAAACCTCACTGTATCCCTGCTTGTCTGCCGGCTCACACGAGACCTTTCGTAAGTAACTTCTGGGCAGTGTAATACATGGGGAGTAAGATATTGCACAAGTGGAAACAAGTCTGGGTTTACACTTGTATATCACTGGATCTAGATTATAGTTTCCAGGGCACCCGGTGCCCTACCAAGTACTCAGGCGCCCAGGGGACACCAGTTATCACTCTGATTATTTTGCAGTACAGATAGGCTAGAGACACCAGTATTCAGAGCCAGGTAAATATGAAGGTCAGAAACACCAGTTACTGAAATCATCTCAACACCAGGTTAGAAATAGGGGTGTGCATTCGGCTTTCCGAAAAGCCGGAAAAAAAAAACATTTCGGGTTTTTGGGATACTGGAAAGGCTCTGATGAGACTCCCCGGTATCCCGAAAATAAAAAACCCGAAAAATCCGGCTTTTTGGCAAACTGAAAATGGCAGCCACGGGGGGGGGGGGGGGGGGGAGTTAACTGCAAAGGGAAGCCCATCACTTACTCTTTCGTTTTCCGGCATTGTGTACCCTCTTTCCCACCTTTTGCTCATGGTCCCAGGAGGGGGCCGCGGGGGGGGGGGAGGGACCATGGATGGCCAATCACTGCAATGCATTTGCAAATGCATTGCATCAGGGCAGCTTGCCTTGCAAAGTTTTCAAGTACTGTGGAACTCCTAGGCACTAGGCAGCTTGCACTGGCAGCCAATAGGATTTTGGTATTTGCTCTCTGGCCAATCACAGAAGGTTGTTTTTTTTTTTTTTTTGAAAACCTCTGTGTATGCCCAGAGAGCATAAAAGCAGACCTGCACCCCTGACTCCCTGCTGTTCCTGAACGGTTGGTGCTGCTGCTGGACTGATCAGAGTTGAGAGAGTTTGGCTTGGAGAGTGTGGCTGGCTGCTGCCCCTGCTCTCTCACCACTCTTAAATAGGCTTTAAAAAAAGGTTGTAGGTTTATTTTCCAATAATATCTTGAAATAAATCTCAGTATAGGGCTTTAGTTTTGGTTTGACCTGAGTGAGTCCTGTTGGGTCAAACTTTAAGCACTGACTGGCATGGTGGCCCTGTTTCTGGGGGGCAGATTGCACAGGTTCTGCTGCTGCTAGCCTAGCAAACATGCCCCTCTCACCACCTCACTCACTTTCTTGGAGAGATTTTTCAGGAGACACTGTCTGCTGCCTGCCTGCCTTTTTCCCCATAGGAAACAATGGAGAATGGGGCAACCTCTTTGGATGCCCCTAGAATTGGACCCCCTGGTCCAATCTTTTCAAAACTTTGGGGGTCCTTTGGGGAGAGGCTTGAGCAACTACAGTCCAAATTTGGAGCCTCTACCTCAAACCCCCTTCCCCCCAGCCCCCTGGAAACTTTTCTGACTTTTTTTTTGCCATTGATTACAATGGCCCCATAGGGTATAATGGATCCGAATTTTTCGGGAATCCCGAAAATTTTCAGATATCTACCCTATACCGGTACAGATATTCGGGTTTTTTCGGGAATACCAAAAAATTCAGGTTTAATATACCCGAATCCGAAAAAAAAAAATGAATTATTTTTTTTTTGCACACCCCTAGTTAGAAATACTGCAATTTCTGAAACCAGCAATGATGGTTAACACATCAATAGCATTTAAATCTGGAGAAAACAGAGTAATGTTGGACATTGGAATATGTATACAACGCACTTGGATCATGATCAAAAATACTTACAATCCAGCTTTATTAAGCCTACCCACTGCACAACATCTAAATGGGTGTGCTGGAATGAGGTTTCTGCCTCCACCGCTGGGTTTCTTACAGGTGCTTGCCTTCTGCAGGTGTATGCCCAGGACTTCAGACTTAACGGTGTGATTTGGTTGACCTTTCAGAGAGGCTGCCATCTTATGGCATATCATATAAGGGCAGCAACAATTGGCATGCCAGATCTCTTCTAGAGTTGCAGTCTCCAGCTAGTGATGTCCTTTCAACATGTGATAAGTTACTGTGGCAATAGGTTTTGTATGTTAGATTGGCTCACTCAGATCTGTAAAATCTGAGCTCACCATTGATTAGTAAACAGTAATTCATTTAAGGATTGTTGTTAAAGTGGAAACTACATAGATTTCCCAGTTGTTAAGATAGTCTTACAGATTTTACTGATGCAGGATAGGGAAAATTCACATGCAAGTCCCATTGGATTGTTAGGTGGTACTGAATCAGTTCCTGGTGGATTGTAGCTATATAAAAGCTATTACATTTCACATCAAAAACTCCACTAGAAATCGATGCTAAATTACAATGCTCATATATATTACTTAAGGACTATTTTGAGTCCATTAGCCAAGCACAATGTTTGGGGATTACGGCTGACTCTCTGCCATTAGGACTGCAAAGCACTTGAGGCTGTTCCTTAAAGGAAATTTGGCAAGATGCACAATTACCTCTTGTTTTCCTAATTAAGCAGATACAGTTATGATTGTGCATAATTTGAATGTCAAACAAATTATGCAAGTCATATTACACTTAGCAGCCAAACCTGTGTATCCCTTTCAAGGCTGCTATCCATGAGGTAACAGAAATCCCACACTTGCAGACAATTTAAGGCATTTTCTTAGCAGCAGGAGGGCAGAAAGAACTCATAACACAACAGCTGCTACCACCTTAAAGGTCATGCAACTTAGAAGAGGTCATCTATTTAAAGAAGTAACCAAAGATTAGAGACAGAATAAAGTAATACAGTTTATGATGCATGAAAGAGAACCAAAAGAGGAATCAAGTTGGAAATAACATCTGTTTGATGAGCTGGCCAGAGCAGCACTCAGTGGAAAGGACATCACCTAACTATGCTGACCAAGAGGGCTAGCTAGTATCTCAAAGCAGACTTAATCCAGGATATCCATCTGCCTTTTCAGCTAACTGTACATTGAACTATTTACTACAAAGATAGTCAGCAGCAAAGATGAATAGTTAACCAGCATATTACAATAAGCTCATAGGACCGGATGGTACAACAAACCTCTACTGAAATTTACAATAGGTCACAATCTTCTTGTGATCCCAACAATACTTTAGGAGGTGTGAAAGTTCATCACCACATTCACTCATCTGTAAAATTCTCTTAGAACATATATCTGATGAACATGTGAGCCCCTGAAGGTGTTAAGGATCAGACTTGCTTCCTAAATCCTTTCCAGCCAGTGCCACAGTAAGAACCTCTGATGGTGCATATCTTTCTACATAAAACCAAATATATCAAACGTTGGAAAAATAAAGAAATCAACTGAAGAATGAGTTATTTGTTGTCATAGTTAACAGTTGCATTTGGGCAGGTATGTTGTAGCTGAGACAACTTATCATCACGTGTTGCTAAGGAGTCATAAACTGTAACATCAGAGAAGGTTGGAAGAAGATCTTATTCTCTTCAATCATAAAGCCATAATATTCCCTCTCCTGATCATAAAAAATGTATTTCACCTTAAAGAAAATACTTCATTGTTTTAATTGAAATGAAACTGCTTTAATTTAATGTTTTCTGATCGCTCTCTCTCACCAACAATAAATTAAAATTATGAGATATACAAGGAATAAGGCCCGTTGTGGAAATAAATACAATGGGCTCTAGAAAGAGGCTCTGGGAGAGTGCCCCAGCCTTGGGCACTCAGCATCAATTGGCTGTGGCGACTTTAGCAGGGTATAATGACACAGAGTCCACCATTTTCTACAAAGGAGGAGAGCAGTTGTAATTGTAATTTTGAGTTATCTCCAGCCCTCACCTGGAGATTGGCAACAGTGCTTCCCCCAGATGAAATGGCTGGTTTGGAGAGTGGAGTCTATGCCATTGTACCTGTCTGAAGCCCCACCTCTCCTCAAACCTCACCCTCTCCAGGCTCCACCTCTCAAATCTCCAGGAATTCTCCACCTGGAGTTGGCAACCCTATCAGGACTGGCCCCAATGAGTTTTCTCCCAAAGGCCAAAACAGGCATGGAAAGGGCCTTTTACTGACAGAACAAAGCTTGATTGCCTAGCAACAGGCAGTGAGGGGAAAGTAGGGTTGCCTGTTCTGAGTAGGGAAATACCTGGAAAATTTGGGGGGGGGGGGAATCCTGTGGAGGACAGCATTTTTTGGGGGAGGGGCAGAAGGACTCAGCAGGGTATAATGCCATAGGGTCTACCCTCCAAAGCAGCCATTTTCTCCAGAGGAACTGATTTCTGTCATCTGGAGATCAATTGTAATAGCGGGAGATCTTCAGGTCCCACCTGGAGACTGGCAACCGTAGGGGAAGGTCAGCCATTCCTGTTTTCTGTGTGTCTGGCCCCATCCTCTGTCTCTGCTTGTGTGTGTATCCACTGGGTTTTTTTTTTTTTTTTTTGGATAATTTGGGCTGGTCCCCCCCCCCCCCCCGCCTCCACTACAGACAACTGTTTACTTGGCAGTTTTCCCCCCGTTCTGAAGTGTTGCCTCAGCAAACTTGGCTTGGAGATTAAAGATGGGGGGGGGGATTGTCCCCTGAGAGAATCAATCGTTGTCTGGTAAGGAGAGCGAAGCCAGTAGCTGTGTTCACCGAAGCGAAGCAACCGTCTTCTGAGGAAAGTTTTGGCGGGTGCCACTTCTGTGGGCGGGACTCAGGCAATGCAGCCAGTGGATAGGGACAGCTTTTGACTGACACATCATGGAGCCAACTGATTTAGGAGCGTGTGGAATGTTCAGAAAGTGCCACCCCACTACTTACTTATATTAAAGGAGAGATGTGGATGGGCACATTACTGCTGATGATCGTTAGTATTTTTTTTTCTCTTTTATTGTTCTAGAGAACCATTTGATAGTTCTTAACAGTCTCCCACTTTAAAATTCTACTGCATTAATTATTAGGGTAGGATACATCTCAAATAAATAATCCAGGCAGAATCCATCCAGCCAAGCAATATGGCTCTCCCAGGACGTGAGAAGCAGTGCAGCACAGAGTGCAAAATGGTCAACCTAAGTTACAGCAGCTGTTTAAAATTAGTGATTACTACCAGCTAGCCCTTCCTCCATTCTTTTTTTGGGGGAAGGGAGTAACATTTGAATGTTGGGGCTGGGTAGATCGGGAGAAGTAGCATTTTTTGATTATGCAGGAAGATTAATGTCTGATTTGTTTTAATCTTCTGCCTTTCCTTTTTTGTGCGTCTATGAGTTTGTTTCTTTTTTATTGTGGTTATTTTTTTTGGTTTGATGGCTTTTTTGGCTGGTGGGTTACCTATGTTCCATTTTTTTTTGTAGATTAGTGATTTTGTCCAACATCACATTGTTCCTTGCTTAGGTCTGAATCGGTAGACCCCCTTTCCTTTTCTGAGGTTACGATAGATAGGTTTTACCATTCTGACAATTTTAACATTTTCAAAAACCAAATTTTAAATTGGAATAATGTTTAATCAACTAATGCTGTAATAATTTAATTTAGAACAATGTAAGCCACTCAATAAAACAGTGTAGCTCATAGGATGAGTCAGGTGGGCTCACAGTGGAAGAGGGGCCCTGGGAAGGTTAGGGAGAAAAGTGGGAGAGAGATGGTTCCCCCAGGTCTGGGGGGGAGCACAGGAAGAGCAAACCACCCCAGCATCTTGGAAGGGAAGGAAGCAGCTTTCAGGGCTCTTTTCCCAGTGGTTGTTCCTGTTGTGCAACCTGCAACCCTCCCTACAGAGATAGGTGTTTCTGAAATGTCCTGCTGCAGCACCTGCACAGCTCTTTCTGTTTCTAATAGGTCTGTTGTGACTCAGTCAAAGGAAAAACAGAAGCAGGACCTGTATTTGGGGCAAGATTTAAGGAAGAGACTCAGAGGAGTCTTAGCAGGAATATATGGGCTGTTTCGAGGGGCTGGAGGAAGAAGGTCTTGGTGCTTTTTCTCCATTACCTGTGCAGCTCAGAACCCGTCAGGGATATGGCAGGAAGAGAGTGAACCACAGCAGAAGCTGCCATTTTTATCCATTCTCCCTTCACCATCTTTTTTTGTGACAGACTGTGCTTTAAAAGCTCATAAATGCTGTATAAACGCATGATGGACAGTGAGGGGTTAATGCCTCTCAGAACCGGAGAGCCTTTGCGTGTCAGTCTGCTCAAACGGATTTCATTGGATAGAGCCAGTTGAGAAGAAAGAGCAGGGAACTGACTGCTGAAGAGAATTCAGTTTAACACTGACTGAGGACTCTGAAGGTGGCAAAGAAGAGTGGGAGGATTGCTGAAGACTCCCATTCAGGCAAAAAATAGGGACAGAGCTTCTAGTTTAGAGGAGTAATACCCTGCCCTGTTGAAAAGGGAGATAGCGCAAAGAGAAGAGTGATCCCTGGTTTGTTTAGAGAAGGAATTTGGGTACTTCGTAGTGTATTCCTGAAGAATCAGTTAAACTCAAGAATGTATACTGGAGTGTTTAGTGGACACTGAAACCAAAGCCTCTCATCTCAAAGATTCTAAGACTTTGTGAAAAGCTTAATACTCTTACTTGCTGGAAACATATGAACTGGAGTTTGTGAAATTACTAAGTTTCTGCAGAGTTATTATTAACCTCAGACATTTTACCAAATTTCACCTGACCTTTTCCTCTCTACATTGAAAAAAAAAACTGTTTTTGAACTTTCAAAGTTTCTCGTGTGCCATTTTCAGAAGCTAAGGAGGTGATCTTGTCTCTTACCTCAAGTCCCTGGGCTGAGCCAGCATCAAAATATAATAACATGACAGGTTGGGACAGTCATAAACCTTCAAATAAGAAGAAAATAGATGAAAGGGGCTGCTCAGCCAGAAAGGAAGGAAAAACTGAAGGAAAATCCTGCATGGGAGGGAGGGAAGAAGAAGGTGATATGCCATACCTCCCCCTCCCTGGAGCCCTTCTGGGGCAGCTCATGCACTCACAGCTGCCAAGCAGCGTAGGCATGCAACATGCCATCATCTGGAATGATTTCTAGAGGATGAGGGACCCACATTTTGCCAAGTGCCAACTCTGTAGGGCAAGGATCAGTCATGGGAGAAACCTCAGTCATCTCAACATGATGGGGCCCATGAGCCTTCTGTGGAAGCACCACCACCAGGGAGAGAGAAGTGTTGGGGCAGTTGCTGGCATGCATCCCCAATCCATCAAAGAGGGGAGTTTGTCCAGTACACCCTCTTGCTCACTTCCTGCCATGTCTCCAGTAAAGAGATACCAGGCAGTGTTGTTGGAGGAGATGTTTGATGCTAGCACTAGTATACTATGGGAGGGACAGAAAAAGGCAGCAACAAAAAAGGTCATTCACCTTATTGGAGAATTGATGGTAGTAGGTAGCAGATTATTTTCTGTAGTTGAGATGTTGGGCCTCTCAGGCTGCTCTGCCATGTTGTACCCTAGCACACAATCACTGTTTGCATGATGAGTAGGACCATGATACCTTTCCTCTTTAGGGCAGCCAGGAAGCATGTGAAGCCACAGCCCCACACTTGTGGGAAGCCCTTACACTTCACATCTGACATCTGCATCAGCTCTCCACTGCAGCATGCATACATCTCACTGGCTGTTTACTGGTGGAAACCAGTGGATATGGAGAGGGCAGTAGGCAGAGCGAGGGAGGCCACTGCACCAGATACTGCCAGGCTTTACTTCCGGCCAAGGTCATGGATGAGAAGCACACAGCAGTCTGCCCTGGCCCCCACCTGGTAGAACATGCTCCCCATCGAGATCAGGGCCCTGCAGGATCTTAGTTCTGCAGGACCTGCAAGACTGAGCTGTTCCGCCAGGCTTTTGGTTGAGGCAGCAGGCGTCCACATATGGCCTCCCGGAGGTTGCTGTCTCCTACCTGCTGGCCATCCATCTATCGGCAACCGGCCATATCCATCTGTATTAATGGGTCGGAACTTTCACCAGTATCTATAACTAAATGTTTATATTGTGCTGTTAAACCTTATTGTCTTGTTGAAAGATAATGTGACCCACCCTGAACCCGTTCGAGGGATGGATGGGATATAAATACGAAAAATAAATAAATAAAATAATCCAATGTAAATACTCCTTAGGCTAAATGTTCAGTTGTTCAATCACAACCAAGCAGAAAGGAGAGGGAAAGACACTTCTGCAGGTCATCAGGGGTAGTTTTCCTGGGACAGCCAGTCAAGCATTATTCTGAGTTAGTAGTATAATGTGCCAAGGAACACTGAGACATTAAAGCATTCAGCAACTTAAAAAAACCCCCTATCATCAACAACAAAGTTAAACCCCAACAACCTTCCTCCCCAACAGGAAGGAGAGAGGCTTCTGAGGTGCTACCTGCTTTTTCCACCTAGGTCTTTAAGGTGATATAACCTGCTGGTTCACTGGAGCTCTTGGCTCTTCTTCCACAGGTACCTGGCCTATTTAAACAAGCACTCAGGTGAACTTCAGGCCCTGGATGTAACAAGCTGCAGTGGACTAAAGAGTCCTGCTTCCTGCAAGTGGAGAGAAACTGAGCTTGGGCCACTGTTTTCCAGTTGGAGAAAGGGTGGGAGTATACCTTTCTGTTGTCTGTCTTATACCAGGTGAAAACTGTTGTTTTTGTCTGATCCAGGTGACAGCTGGCATCTGGGCTGTTGTCTTTAACTTTGGCTGACTACCTTTGTTTCACCTGCTGTATAAACACAATGGCAACACAGTGAAAGGAAGTTTTAGTACAAAAACACAACACTGAGGCTGTAGCACTGTGTAAAGAAATACAAATGGATCTGTAAAGTTCTAAAGATTATTGAAAGTCTTATTCCATTGAAAGATTATTGAAAGTCTAAAGATTATTCCAAAGTCTTATTGAAAATTTGTAGTATAAACAGCTAACATCTAATACATTCACACAAATTCAGTATGGTCCACACAGGACTCCTTTGATAAATGCCAACTTTCAAATTTCAAATACAATTCAATAAATTTCAAATACAATTCAATACATAGAATACAGCCAAGCTCTTTTCCAAACTTCAGATACAATTTCAGTACATTAGAATACAGCCAAGTTCTTTTCCTGTACAGCTAAAGTCTTCTGTAGAGTGGTCAGTGGCAACGAATGCCTAGGTTCTCTTCGTTTCAGTTTTCCTTTCTTCAAGCCACTTTCCAGAAGAACCTGCCAAGTTCACAAAACCTCCTATTGACTGATCCGTAGCAGTCTACAAATCTTCTAGTTGACTTGAGTGATCACACTTTGTGGGTTCTGATCAGCGTGCTCTCGTCATTGAAGTCCCTAAGACGTCTTTCAGTGAGCTGGGTCAATCCTTAACTCTTTATTGTTTCCATCGCATCCTGGGCAATACGCAGGCATGACAAATTTGTGACCCAGTCACTTATGTGGTGGTCCAGCTTGACTAGTCCAAGGAAGCTTGATTGTGGATTTGATTTTAATATCCTAAATTTCAGATTAAATGCTCTTTCCCAGGCCTTTACTTCAAGGGATGTTTTCCCAACTTAGGCTCTCTGAGCTATTCCAGGAACACGCTGAGTAACTCCTAAGATATTGTGCAGGAATCTTATTAGTGGTTTATCAATATTGTCTGTTACTGCTGTAATCCAGACCCCAGCAGCATGTAGCAGCTGCCCAACAACTCTAGTGGTGAATACATGTCAGATCCCCAGCTAAGACTTTCTCCACAGCTTCTTTATTAAAATGCTTTATTAAAGATATGCTCACTTGAGAACTGGTTCCTTGTCAGGAATAAAGAAAGTGCGCGAAACTCAACAGTTATAGGTAAGGTTCAATACCTCCCCACACCCCACCGTCTTACGTCAGCACTCTGCCCCAGCATTGCTGTAACAACCATGACAGATATATGGTGTCTCATCTATGGTAGCTTGGCAAAAGCATCTCCAAGGCTACTCTCATGAGAAAGCCAAGGGGCATGGCTTGAAGTAAAAAGTTATGGCTACAATAGCAGGCATTCACACCCACACACACTCCCCTCAGGAATTCCCTCCCCCCAAAGCATGGCAAGGTGAACAGTGAACCAAAATGGCATAGAATAAAGAACGTCAGTAATACAGAAAACTTTGAGCCTTGACAATATGTTAACTGCCACAGGAACATATTGGCCCCCAGAGGACTAATATAATTTTAAAATGGCCTTCCCAATATTCAAAGCAGCTCTTACAATGGAATTCAGGTGCACCTTCCAAGGAAGATTTGGTTGAAAAGTAATTCCTAAATATTTGAAATGGCCTACCTGCTCCATAGGTTGATCTGCTACTGCCCATTTGTATTTCTTTACTTTTCGTTTTTTGCTGAAGAGAAGAACCTTTGACTTAGTAACGTTGATATCTAAACCCTCATTGGAGCAGTACTCCACAAAGGCACCTATAAGCTGGGAAAGCTGACCACAGATCTTGACAGGAGAACAGTATCGTCCGCAAATAGGAGACAGGGTATTTTGACATGAGCCAGGTGAGCTGAATGAAATTCATCTCCAAAAATATGAGGAATAATTAAGGTACAAATTAAATAACAATGAGGCAAGGACACATCCTTGCTTAACTCCTCTGCTCACTGGAATAGCTCTGGTCAGTTCACCAGATGATCCATACCTCACTTAGGCTGGTCATATAGTTGTTTGATCAAAAATAGGAGACACTTGTCAATAGACGAGTTATTCAATTTGTCCTGTGGTCTTTGCCTAGGCACTGAGTCAAAGGCTGCTCTCAGGTCTATGAAGGCAACAGCTAGCAATCCTTCTTTTGAGCTAGTACACTTGTCAACAGTGAATTGGAGGTTATGACAGTCATCAACTGCACTGGCTCCTCTATGGAATCAACAGCCTAAACCAGAGGTGTCAAATCAATTTGTTACAAGGGCTGGATCTGACATAAATGTCACTTTGTTGGGCCGGGCTATGTGTGTCATAAGATGTAATATTAGGTACCAGAGACATAAACTTTATTAAAGGACATAGGCAAACCCAATTAATGACAGATGAAAATGGGCAGCCGTATTAGTCTGTCTGTAGCAGCAGAAAAGAGCAAGAGTCCAGTAGCACCTTAAAGACAATTTTGTGGAAGGTATGAGCTTTCATGAGCAGTGACTCACAAAAGCTCATAGCAATTAATGATATTATTTTTTTACTCAAAATACAAACATGTTTATAACATTAATACTTTTACAGTGGTTTCCTTAAAATATCTCCCTGATGCCCACCCTCCCACTTTCATTAGCACTGGGACAGTATACAGGGACATAATACACAGCTTCTGTCATCTGGCAATAAAGGTAACCAGTTGCTCATGGGCCAGATGGGCCCTGGATGGGCCGCTTCTAGCCTACAGGCCATATGTTTGACACCTCTCCCCTAAAAAATTTACAAAACTGGCCCTCAGTTGTGGCTCAGGAGAGGAAAAGAGGAAAGGCAAACAGTTCTTTATCTTGATATACCTTATTCTCTAAAATGTTTTGTGCGACCCACATGACGACTAAATCTGAATTGTCAGGTGAGATGATACGTTAAGAAATTTATCAAAGATTCTGGTTTGACTTTCTGTACAGGAAATGGACTAACTTATGATTAGGGGTGTGGAAAAAAAAAAGCCAGTATTTTTCAACTTTGGGTATATCAGACCCGAAAAATATCGGTAAATGCCGAATTTCCCCAGTCCAATACCAATAAAGTATTCGGATTGGGGAAATATTCGATATTCCCCAATATTCTGGGGTCTGATATACACCACCAGAGGGAAAGGAGGCATGTTAAAATGCTTTCTTTCCCTCTGGTAGCCCATACAGATTTCCCTGTCAATTTCACTCCCTGCCAGTCAGCTGTGAGTGAAATTGACCAGAGAAAGCCTAGGCTCTGCCTTCCTTTCTTTAGCTGACGGGGTAGCTGGAGAAGGGCAGGGAGGGAGCCCTGGCATGTTTTAAATGCCTTTCTTTCCCCTCCCTGATCTGGGGAAGGGAAAGAAAGGCATTTAAGCATGCCCCCCCTTCCCCGAGCTTCTCCACAAAAGCAGAGAGGCTCAGGGAAGGAAGGGGGCATGCCTGTATGCCTGCCCTCCCCCAGCCAACCTGCTGCAGCGGGCTGGCTGGGGAAGCAAAGGACAGGCATTCAGACATGCCTGGGCTCCCTTCCTGATCTCCAGGGGCCCTGCGGCTGCGGGACACCTGGAGAACATCAGGCAAGGAGCCCAGGCATGTTTTAAATGCCATTCTTTCCTCTCCCTGATCTGGGGAAGGGAAAGAAAGGCATTTAAACATGTCCCCCCTTCCCTAAGCTTCTCCACAAAAGCAAAGAGGCTCAGGAAAGGAGGGAGGCATGCCTGCCCTTCCCTTCCCCAACCAATCCACCACAGCAGGTTGGGACTTAGCACCTGGAGAAGATAAGGCAGGGGACCCAGGCATTTAAACCCAACAGCTGACTGGCAGTTCAGCCTGTTGGGTTTAAATGAGAACTTGTTTTCGGTATAGCAAAATGAACCCGAAACCCCCCTTCCCCCCGGATAATATCAGCTTTTTGGGTTCAGCTATACTGGCTTTGTGATACCTGAAAAATACCAACAAGGTATTTTTCAGGTATTTTTTCGGTTTGGCTGTTGCCAAATGCACACCCTTACTTACCTCTCTATATAATAATTCTCTGTTGGTGGTGCCATGCTCCTGAAGATTCCACAGATTCTCTGTTGGTGGTGGCACACTCCTGAAGATTTCACACGCCACCCCAGCCTTTGGTCCCCTGGCCTGTCAATCAAAAGCTGTCCCTATCCACTGGCTGTGAATATTCGCATGCCATTGGCTGGGGGCTGGGTCTGCTCCTCTTCCCCACCCATTCCTTCAGCCTCTGTGCCCTGTCAGAATTCCTGGCAGACAGCATTCTCTCTTGATGAAGACGCTTCTTCTTCCCTCCAGGGGTGTGTGTGTTTAACTGTTACCTCAGTGGTTGTTGGTAGGTGAAACGAAATGGCAGTTACCTGTGTTTATAAGATGGCTGCTGTCTGTGGTTTGTTTAAAATGTTCCCCTATAAGGTTCAACTGTTACCTCAGGTGAAATGCTGCGGGGGGAGGAGATGGAAAGCTGAAGTGAAGGTGAAATTAAGATAGGTTGATACCTGGCTGGGAAGGAGATGGGGTTGCCAACTCCAGGTGGGGAATTCCTGGAGATTTGAGCGGTGGAGCCTGGAGAGGGTGAGGTTTGGAGAGAGGTGGGGCCTCAGATAGGTACAAAGCCATAGACTCTGCCCTCCAAACCAGGTATTCCCTCTTGGGGAACCACTGTTGCCAATCTCCAGGGGAGGGCAGGAGATCACTCAGAATTATGACTGCTCTTCAGGTAGCAGAGATCAGTTCCTCTGGAGAAAATGATGGACTCTGTGTCATTATACCCTGCTGAGGTTGCTACAGCAAATTGACGCTGAATGCCCAAGGCATTGGCACTCTCCCAGAGCCTCTTTCTACAGCCTGTTGTATTTATTTCCAAAACGGGCCTTATTCCTAGTGATCTATAAATCAGGAATATACACTCACACCCTAACTTAATTCAGTGGGAATTGTAATTATAGTTAAGATTGCAGTCCTAAAGTTAATAAAGTATTTAGCATTTTGAAAACTCTAAAATTAAAGACATATTTGAATTGACAAATAACTCAGTACTTTGAGTTCCTATGAATCCATCTAAAATTAACATTTTTGTATACATATGCATAGAATGCATCATCTGGAAGCGACCTTTGAAGTATATTTTCCATGATTTTGTGTTGGCGATTTATTAGTTTTCCATGTTTGTTCTGAAAGATCTCTAGATAACCACTCTGATAATCATTTGTAACCCTCCTCCAAAACATAGTTAGGTCTTAGCCACAAATAAGCCACTTGCCAATTGTCATTTGACATAATGCTAAAAGACTTCTGTGTTAAACCTTTGTGCAGAGTAACTGCAAACATTACAAATTAGTTCTTCTATGAGCTGAATACTACACTGCATTGGGAAAAAACTTCGTCTTTTGCTAAACAATACCAACTGAGTATTAATTATGCTTGAAATAAAGACAAAATGTAGTTCGGTTAAACAATATGGTACAATATCTGTTCTCTATTCCCTTAAAAGTCAAAGGCTTCACTTTTAAGAAGTAATGCTAAAGACAGACATCTGTTCCACTATCTAGTGAACGTTAAAGACTCAGATTTTGAAGGCATCTTGCTTGAAGAGGCTTTTAAAGAAAACCTTTCAGAAACACGGTCCTCTTTGAGATGAATAAAACTCCTCCCAGGTGTAGGAGCTTACGAGAAGCTACAATGTGGGTTCAATAAGTCACTTTCATAATGAAAAGAACCTCCATGCTCTACACTATTAAGTAGCCTAAAGAGGCTTTTACTTACTGTATTATCTGAAGTAATGATAGTTGATTTAGGGAAGAGATAATCTGCTACCTTTACATAAGAATACTGCAACAATACAGAAAGGCTCTGAACAAGATTATAGGGAAGTTTCCGTGGCAGTAATTGATAGACACACACATACACACACACACATAAAGTCTCTCATCATTAACTCTTCAAAGTTACAGTTTGTTTCACTGCTTTCGCCACCAAGCCAACGTAACTCACTACTGCAATTCAAATTACCTAAGATAATTCAGCTGAAGTTTGAATTCCATACATCAAATAAATTTGGAAATTACAGGGAGAATTACGAAGGGGATCAGAACTTGAGGAATAAAACATCATAAACACCCTGAAATATCTGCCAAATCTAATTTACTACCTACAGCATTTAATCATATGTGATCTTGGGAAAAAATTAAGCAGAAAACTTGAATTAAGATGTTTGCACCTGCATTCCTCCCTCCCCGCTTTAGCATTTGGTGAGGCATTTACCCTTGCCAGAGATCCTAACCAAGGTAACAGAAGTTGAGATGTGTGTGTGTGTGTGTGTGTGTATGGCTTAGAAAGGAATAGATGACGACAGGGACGACAGTAGCAGCTCTTATAACGGCATCCCTCCTTGTTATTCAAGAACCAGAGCACTCCTAGCTCCACCAGCAAAACTGTACAAGGACAACAGAGAGGAGGGCAGAGGTTGAATTCTGCAGTACACATCGACACATTTTTAATACAGGAACAATCGTAGGACAGCTGTCACCACTCCACGCAATGCGTGCACAGACTCTTCTGTTAACATAAGGTGGCTCAAGCATCCTGACCTAACCCTGGCCTTGCTTAGAACGAACTCCTAGCCGCTGCCAAGCTCACATGGAGTGTTTGTGTGCAAAACATCACTCAGGATGTCAGAATGAAAGGCCTGACAGCCAAAGTGTATCGATTCATTAGAGCAGAAAAACTTTACTGTTGGAGATTACCTTTGCTGCTGCCCTGTACCTGCCTTTCTAAGGAAAAACAAACCCACCATTCTTCAGACAATATTGTAAGTCACCAAGCTCTCACACCTGCTGGCGTTTTCTTTCAACGGTCGCTACAAGGATTCAATGGCTACCAGCTGTCGTTTAAAATCAGAGATCTGCATGACTTTTCCATTCTTGCTAGTCGTATTGAAACGCCGCAAAAAGGTACTGAGAGAAGCAGCTTCCGAGACAGAAACAAAGAGTCGGCTGGGAGGCAGGGAAGCTAAACTTTGCATAAACAATGGGCGTCCCAAGCAATGATCTCGTGTCCGAGTCACCAATCAAGTCACATGGCTAATGGCTCTCATTTTCCAGTTTCAGTATCTCGGCTTGTCCAGCCTCTGCAAGCTGAGATAAGAGTCTTTTATAGGCGTCTCTGTTAAGGAAGAAAGGGGTGGGGGAGTATATAACACTTCAATTAAAATGAGTTTAATAGAGCTTGAGAATCAGTCATGTCATTCCAAGACTATTTAAGGTAAAACGATAAAAGAACGAGGACATAATTTTATGTTGGCTCCCACTTTGCATTTGTTTAACTGGGAGTTTCAGCAAGCAAATTACCAACTTGTTCTTGTATCTTCTTAAGTTTATGAAGCTGCGGCTCAGGTGTAAGACGACTTCCCTCTTGTATTAGCAATTCAAATCTCTACTTTTTTTAAAAAAAGTTGTTACACTAGACCTCAAAGCCATCAAAAATTACTTGATTCTTGTGAAGAAGTGTGCCTTGCACATGAAAGCTTATACCTTGAATAAAATTGTGTTGGTCTTAATGGTTCCAATGAACTCTAACTTTGTTCTTCTTGATCTCCCGTTATTGCTATTATTGTGTTTGTTTTTAAGGACCCCTCTGATCCCCATTTAAACCCTATGGAGAATTTTAGGTTCTCTGGGGTTCTCTGGGGACAGTACCTCACACGCAGAATAAATAATTTGCTTGGGGTTGGGAGAGAATGACATAATGTACCAAGCAGCGACAATCTTGAGGAATATGTGGACAAGACTCAGGCTGCACTGAGACACCGCAAGAAACAAATTAAAAAGACTGACACTCTTGGATACCAACACAGTCTTCTTGCTGTACTCAGGTACTCCCTTTACCACTGCAATGTCTGAATGCAGACACATTACAAAATTGTCCCTTCCCACATCCGCCCCCACTCAAAGTCTAAATAAGAATTTAAACCACAGTTTAGAATCCGGCCCTGGGTGGTAGCAGAACTCCAGTGTACCAAGGCATTATGGGAAACTGGAGCCTGCTCAAACCAGGGAAGCATTTAATGTCGCAAACAAGCCATGTTCATGCAAAAAACTGATAAACCTGTTTAATTTGTGCTGATGTCTGAATGCAGCCTACAGTTGCACTCAGGTCAACAGACAAACTCCGGTTTCTTTGAGACAGACATAAACCTGGATTATCATTGGGTTTGGTTGCTCCCTTCTTCCTCCCCGTGAACGTGGAACAAGGACTGAAAAATTCCTGGCTCTGAAAGAATTCAGAGGCGGCTGTGACATCCCAACTGGGGCGCTTTGTTTTCTGCCCAACCGGGATTCTAATCTACGTCTGTGGTCACTTTCAAATCAGGAAGGCCAATGTCAGATTTGTGTATGAGGAGGGACTGGTGTTTCTGATGTATGAATTAACAACATTAGTTTGATCTGCCAGGCCTCTAGCCAGAGCTATTTTGAAAATCAGGGTTGGGAATATTTTGCAACGTAACTGTGAGATGTACAGAACCTCCTCCCCTGCCACTTAGTAACCACAGCTACATCCCATATATCTGGAATTTCTAGAAAGGAATTCCAGACGAGTGACTTTTGGGGATGTTTGAGAATCAGAACATCTAAATTTTGGAAGGAAGCAACGTGGCCTTCAGTCTAGCTCGTATCAGGTAGGCTGCATATAGATAAGTGTTTCTGAGAGGTATATGTATCAAACACATCTGCCAATTTCAAATGAGACACAGCTTAATATTGTGAAGCTAGTGCTTATCTGCATGCCCATCTGCTGTACAAGTGGACCTTTTTGGTTGGATTGCTACAGATATTTTACTTAACAGATATATTTTAAAAAATACAAACTGGGAAATCAGAGAAGTTTTAACCATCAGTCATTAAGGAGAAGTCCTTTTACATAGATCTCTATTTCTTTGGCCTTGAAACCTGTTCTCTGGCAAAGTAAAATGAAGGAAGTCCTTAAATGTTAACAGCAAGCGTGGCTTCGGCTCCCCATTTCAGACTTAAAATGTTAATGTGGTTTCCAAACATGTTAATCTGAAACACTTTATGTGAAGCTCAAACCACCACGGATTAGTCGTATTTGTGCGAAGCAGCAGAAACCATTTGTTCTATTTCATACTTTAATGGCATGGTGAGCCACCTAGAGAACTTTGTTAGCAAGCATGAAATATATAAAAAATTATTTTAGATTTTTGGGTGGGTGGGGCAGTTTTTTCAAATGTGCACCAATACTACAAAGGTGCCGCTTGTACAAAGAAACAAATTTGGAGTACGTGTTTATCGAAGAACTCCAATTATGCAGCCAAGACTTTCTGTGGCACCTATACCATTATGCCAAAAAATCCATAGTTTCATTACTTTTTAAAAAAATATATTAAAAAATCTAAATGCATATCCCGGCAGCTGATACTTGATCATGGAAGCAATGCAAGAGCTGTGTATCCTTTCTCTTCATATAATTTTTGGAATTTAAATGTTTACCTTTCCCATCTCAATCTGCTTAGTACCGGGGACAGGAGTAGGAGGGGGGCAGAGAACACTGGCACCTTTATTAATCCTTCCCCAGGAACACACTGTTATCAGTGGACAAGCTGATTTGGATCGGAAAAACAGGGCATGGAAAATGGGTTAAATTCTCTCTGCTGTCCACAGAGGTATTTTTTTTAGTAAAGACATAAACATCAGATCAGTCACAGGCCGTGGACAGACTGGAGTTCTGCCGCGCCTCTGCGGCGCGGCAGAACAAGGCGGGGGGAATTGCCCCCGCCGCGCGGCGTTCGCATGCCACCGCAAGGAAGATGCCCGCAGCGTCCAGACTGCGGGCGGCTTCCGGTGGCGGTGTCCGAACACCGTGCGGCTCCCCCGCCCAGCGCGCATTCACACCCGCCGGAAGCGGGTGGAACATGTGCCGCAGCAGCCAGGACACCACTTTGAAGCGGTGCCCGGCTGCTGCAGGAGGAGCGCGGCGCCGGATGTGTTGCGTCCGGGCCACCTCCTCCGGGCAGGTGTGCCAGTCTGAACGGCTGCTCTGCCTCCACTGTTAAAGCGGAGGCAGAGCGGGCCAGACTGCCAGTCTGTCCTCGGCCACAGATCTCCTGACATAAAATGCAAGCTGACCCTTAACAGATTTTAACTTTCAATAAATGCTGCCTAACAGAACTCCACCCTGCTGTTTAAATATGCTCTTTCTGAAGAGACTGAACTTCGGTTGTTCGTCACCTGAAAGTTAAGAGAAAACTCTGAATGTACCTTTGCGCGATGTTTCTGCCAAGACCTTGTTTGTACTCAGAATTCCTCAGGGCTTCTGTCATAGCAGGAATCAGGTTGATAACTAGGGGCTGGTCCAAGACTGCCACTGCCTCCAAGATGCTGTAAACCTGATTGCCATATACAGCAGTGTAATCCTCGATGAACTGCCTGAAGGAAGAAACCAGGGCATTTAGTGAAAGGTACAAAAATGGCTCCTCAAAAAAAAAAAAAAAAAAAAAAAAGCTCTACCAAAGAAATGTGCATTTTATTTTAAGACGACCAGGAAGCAACACATATCTTAACATCATAGGATGAAGTTTAGAAGAGAGAAATAAAAACTGCAAAAATCTAACAACGAACCCAGCGAGTTCCTTTGTGTGCAGACCAATTCTCTCAGTGTAATAATGTTCCAACTGGGCTTGGAACACAGTCTCTCAATCTATTTTTGATTCCCTAAATCATCTACAAATCCAGCTCGCATAAGCAGGCCACTTACACTGCTGGTGCTCCACTGCCAAGCCACTAATGACTTCATGACCCCGTGGCTGAATCCAAGCAGAGTCCAAGTTTCCAGGTCCAAGGCCAGTCTGTGCGCCCTTGAAAACTTCCCAACTTTGTTATCGACCACTACTTCTGTCCCTTTTTGACAGCCTGCTCTGCAAACACTAGCAGGTAACTTAAAGATTAACAAAATTTGTGGCAGGGTATGAAATTTCATGCCCCAAATGTTGTTAGTCTTTAAGGGGCTACTGGACTCTTGCTCTTTTCTACTGCTACAGAAAGACTATCATGGCTGTCAGGTATGCCTGCCACTTTCCCGGGCGGGAGATGGGATTTACTGAACTAAATGAGACGATTCCACTCCTCCCCTCGTGCCCCAGCTGGAATGTACTCCCTCCTCTTTGCTTGCTGGCTTCACGGGAGTTATTATCCGCTTTCTAGCTTCACAGGGTTGTTATCTCTATTCAAGGTCACTGGTAGCTTCACATAGACATGGTCAGGGGTCCGTTGGGGCCGGAGCGAGGCGGAGCAAAGCTCCGCCAGCTCAGGAGTGGCCACTAGGGCAGCCAGGGGCCAAATCAGATTCTCTGATCTGATTCGGCCCACTGCCGAATTGCCGCCGAAATTTGGCAGCAACTTTAAAAGCGACTGGAGGGGAGGGGGTTTGAGGGAGAGGCTCCAAACTTGCAAGGTAGCTGCTGGGGCCTCTCCCTGAAATACCCACCAAGTTTCAAGAAGATTGGACCAGGGGATCCAATTCTACGGGCCCCCAAACAGGTTGCCCCCATTCCCTCCATTGTTCTCTAAGGTAGAAAAAAAGGTAACATTTTTTCCCACCATAGAGAACAATGGAGGGGATGGGACAACCTGTTTGGGGGCCCGTAGAATTGGACCCTGTGGTCCAATCTTCTTGAAACTTGGTGGGTATTTCAAGGAGAGGCCCCAGCAGTTACCCTGCAAGTTTGGAGCCTTTCCCTCAAACCCCCGTTCCTCCAGCCCCTCATATACCCTATGAGTTTTTGCCATTGATTTCAATGGCCCATAGGGTATAATGGGGCTGAAACTGACATTCCCTTTCTGACACACTTCCAGTGATGTCAAGGGACGTGGCATATGCTAATGAGTTATGCTAATAAGTTATGCTAATGAGTTCCTGCAGCTCTTTTTCTACGAAAGGACCCCTGGACATGGTTTATGTTTTTAACTTCTGTTGCAGGTGCCATCTATTACCGTCTTCCCACTCTTTAGCCTGGGAACTATTTTACGCGGGATTTATCCCTGGGCGGGGATTGGGGGGGTCTATATGCCAGTCACTATATCTATCCTAACATTATTATCCAACCCCATTACTAACTCAACAAGTGTACCCTGAAGAAAATCCCCCAACAAAGAAAGTCTTATTCAAGATCCTTTGCGTGGGGTGAATTCATCCAGGAAGTCTCACGATGGCTACCCATCTTGATCTATTAGGTACGTATGTCTATGTGCTACTCCATCTGCTGGTTTCTGCCTATCAAATGACTCTTAAAGAAATAGGGAGAAGGCCAAACTTTTCTTTCCAGTTGGTAACCCTACTTCCTTTTGGGTCATCAAATATTGGCAGGTGTGGTAAAGGGTCAAGAAATTATGACCTCCTGAAAGAAATGAGGAAAGAGTATAAAGGTAGTTCAATTTTTAGCTCTGGAAGTAACAGCCGAGGCCTACTTTGTGGCTATTTTTATGCCCCAGGTCATGACCATTTGTTATAACTAGAGCTGCCAGGCCTCGAAGGTCCGGCGCTGGCCGGCTCCAGCAGTGGGGATGAGCTGAAATGTTGTCACTGTGATGCCCTGATGTCACTTCCAGCTGAAAATCTGGATGTGATGTCACTGCTGTAGGATCCCTGCAGAGAGAATCACAGTGACATCACTTTAGGGTTTGGGGCCAGAAATGACATCCAGGCATTGCGTGACACCTTTCCCTTTTCCTCCGCTGTTGATTTGAGCTGGGGAGGGGACCAGGGATGGCTGCTAGTAGCCTCTCACCGGAAGCAGATAAATGGCATCTCTAATTGCAAGGGATCAAAGAGCATCTGCCGATGATGTGGAACAAGGGGTCAGGAAGCCATTTTTCTCCAGAAAGCCATTTTTCTCCAGGCCATCTGGAGGGTTTTTTGCCATCTTCTGGGCACGGAACAGCGGTTACTGGGGGTGGGGGGGGGGAAGGTATTTGTGAATTTCCTGGATTGTGCAGGGGGCTGGACTAGATGACCCTGGAGGTTCCTTCCAACTCTATGGTTCTATGATTCTAAGGGCAGGGGAAACATAGGATGTGATGGCATCATACAGGGAAAGTGACACTGTACACCTCAGTGTTTCAGATAATATGCTAGTACGCTTTAAAAGTTCATTTGCAGTTCTCCTTTTATGACTGCAATGCGTTTTTACTAAAAATCCAGTTTTGGGGAACAGCGGCACACCAAATGAATGGTTTCCTTTGTTGCTGTCCAAACCTCAGGATGAGCCATTTGCCAAGAATGGAAATACTATAAACAATCAAAACCAAATTATGTTAGGGGTAATTAGTTGCTTAAAAGAACATGCTTCCTGTCAAGTGCCATGCAATCGCTTCAGTGCCAATTGGCCAGGGTTCTAGTTACCTAAACATGGAAGTCAGCTGGGTGGCAAGCGCTCCTCCTGACCTCATTTGGCAGCTTTCTACGACACACTGCAGAATCTCTGTAGACAGTTTTTTAACTGTAAGAGACAAATCACACAGAGCCTTCAAACAGACCATCTGGAAAAATAGCTATAGGTTTTTTGCATTTTGTTGTAGTGGCACAACCTTATACTTAAAATATACAAGAGGTTGCCTTATAAAGTAATGCAGTAAACAACAAACAGTGGTAGTGGTTCTAGGCTATAATTCTGTACACATACTACCCAGGAATAAACCCAGATAATTGAACAAACCTCTTAATACACTTGCATAGCATTGGGCTGTTAGCCATATTTTTAAAACTTGGGGCAGGGGGTGCTTGGCTTCCATCTATATATCTAATTCCTAAGTGGCCCCCTCCGTGCGGATATCTAAATCCGTGGGGGGGGGGCACTTGGGTGGGCAGGGAGATTTTCCTACACATGTGGAAGAGTCTCCACGTGTGCAGAAAAATCCTAAAACTTAAAAAAAAAACTTTTTTGGGGGGGATATTTAAATCCCCCCCCAAATAAAAGCATTCTCTGCGCATGCGCAGAGAACACTTTGGCCACTGAAGGGGAGGGGGTGGGAGATGGCTTGGCGAGCCTCTGGCCTCGCCGCCGCTGTCGGCATTTGAATGGGAGGGGGTGGGAGGCGGCGCAGCGGGCCTCGCCATGCCGCCATCGGGTGAATGGGGGAGGGGGTGGGAGGCGGGAATACTCCCCCCACCCGTAAGTATCGCGGGTTCACCTCTTGTTAAAATATAATCAGGAGGGTCAATTTGAGGCTCACTTGGGAACCGATATTTTTTACTGGGCAACAGGTATATACACTGTACTTGAATATCTCCTCCTTGAAACCTATGAACATAACACCTTTCCTCCTTTTCTCACGGATTCTTCTGTTATTCAAAATTTAGGCCAAAGACAAAAATCAGTAAGGAAACTCAGTTTCCACAGAAGTCTGCTAACCTTCATTCCATAATACAACTATATGCTAGAGTGTAAAATACACGGTGGGCAAGTCTGAATGCATGCCCCATGTGCAGATTGTGAGGTCCTTACGCCAGAGGAACATCTTTTTCACTCCACAGCAATGGATAAAATACATTTTTAAGACATCCATGGGCTCACCTTGTGGTTCGTTAACCAACACTAGGCATTTCAACACCGCAAGGAGCAGCAGCTCAATGTTGCCCGCTTCCGTGCTTCTGGTCTTCTGAAGTGCTTCAAGAACAAAAGCAAGAACTGATGCCAGGCGAGGAGGAGGGGCATGACCTTTGAACTGGAGATAATGTTCACTGGCAGGAAATAAAAAAGATCCAACATTACATTAGGAACGTCTTCTCACATTGTTTATGTTAAAGGTGTGCCAATTTAATCCTGCATGCTCCCTCTTCAAAATATAACGAACAGAAATCTATATTTCCTACTTTAGCTTCTGCCAAAACAGTTATAAAACGCGTATGCTCTTTTCAAGGGCACCATCTCTTATCTCATCAAACCTTGTTTTTAGTGGTAACAGACAAAATGAAGTCATGGTTGAAGTTTTATACCTCTGCCTACTTTAAAATCAAAACAAACTTTCCCTCATCTTTACTTGCAAAGAAGAAGAAGAAGAAGAGACTGGATTTATACCCTGCCCTCCACTCCCCAAGGGAGTCTCAGAGTGGCTTACAAACTCCTTTCCCTTCCCCTCCCCACAACAGACACCCTGTGAGGTAGGTGGGGCTGAGAGAGCTCTTTCCCAAGCTGTCCTTGAGAGAACAGCTGGTACAGAGCCATGGCTTGCCCAAGGTCATCCAGCCAGGTGCAAGTGGAGGAGTGGGGAATCAAACCCGGTTCTCCCAGATTAGAGTCCGCGCACTTAACCACTACACCAAACTGACTCTCAAAGTATTTAAATGCCAAAAGATTTACTTCCTTCTTTGCTGGACATTACCTGATGACCTGCAGAGTAGCTTTGTACAGATGCAAGACTCCTGGGATGGTGACGGAACTGGATATTGCCAACAAAATTGGGTGTTGCCAAGCTTGAGAAGCAGAAGGGGAAGAAGGAAGGAATCGCCCAAAATATTGCTGAATAATGTTCCCTAGCAACTGGTTCAAGTAGGCCCCTTGGGTCTGCGACTGGCAACATATGAAGGACAATCCCTGCAAGAGAGAATTCAAAAGCAGAAACCAACAAAACAAGAATTTAAGTAGCGCCCATCTTGTTACTAAATCAACCAATGCCAATAACTATAAACAGGTTAGGCTTAAATACCGTATTTTTCGGACCATAAGACGCACTTTTTCTCCCCAAAAAAGCGGGGGGGAAAGTGTATGTGTCTTATGGAGCGAATACTGCTGCCGCAGCAGGCACAAGGCTTCCGTTGCTGCCGCGAGGCCACCGCTGCCGCTGTCAGGCCGCTGCTGTCGGCTCGCACAAGGCCGCTGCTGCCGCGCCGCCACTGCCGGCTGAGGCCTCGCTGACCAGCGCGGAAGGCGTGAGCCTCCCCCCCGCGTCTTATGGTCAGGTGCGTTCTATAGAGCGAAAAATACGGTATGCTGGATCCAATTGGTGGGCATAACTTGAGGTCCACATTTCAGTACTGAAAAAATACCAAGTGACCCATTAAGAGGGATGTGACTAGTTTTTTTTTTTTTTTAAATCCTGAAAAGGTAAACAGGACAGATTCTTCTTAAAGAATCCTCAAGATGGTCCTAGAAACGTAAGAACAAAGGCTTATCATGCTGGATCAGAAAACAAAATATGTGGCTCGAATGACAATTTGTGCCGTTCGTGTGTAATGGGAAATGCACACACGTAACATAGCAAAGCAAACTGGGTCTAAATAGTTCCTAGAAGCAGCAGCAAAAACAACACACACATGAAAAGAAAGACAGGCTGACTGTGGCAAGCTTTCCTGGGGACTGCAGTTCCTCTGAGACCAGTGTGGCCTCAATTAGGGGGATTAGTGCTCTGCTAATTAGCCTCCTGACATTAAAGGAATTATTTTTCTAGTATTTATCTTTCAGATTTCTAAAACAGCCCTCGGATCCAAGTAACCTGGAAACCTGCTGCAGAACACCCCAATATTTTGTATGTTTAAAGCCATAAGTGAGAGCCCTTCATCGTTAAAATTCAGACACAAAACTCCTTTGATTAGCTGTGCTTTTGGATGCAAAAATGTCCCTTTCCCGAAAACTACTGTATGTTTATTGCATATCATTAGATACTGTTCAATACTTCCACCTGGCATCTGTTCAGTATTCATTTTAAGGCTTTTTTTTTTTTTTCTTATTTCACATGAAGCTCTTTTTGAGCTAGAGTTAAGGCAGTTTTCTGTTCGTGACTTCTTGTTTGTTCTATGCATTTTCCCCCCTCCTATCGGTATAAACAGATTTCTTTGAGTGCACTTCCCAAGATTGACAGGAAGGAAGGTAAATCATGAGTCTGCTGTCATAAGGGGTCATTATTAGTGGAGAATCGACAAAGACGGTTACTTGGAATTCACACTAGCAAAATGGTCAAGCATCGGCAACAAAGGAAAAATACCCTGGCAGACCCAGGCAGCAGCGGAAGCGCACTTTAACAAACAGATAAAATATTCTAATTGAATGCAGCTTCAGTAATCAATAACAAAACTGTGCATATATTTCGAAGAATCCAAAAAAGTATGGGTTTTGTTTACCGACACTGGCAGCCCTGTGGAATTAAGAGCTCCAGCAATATGCCAGTGGTATTAACAGTAACCGTCCAAATGTGTGGACTGGAAGTAATGTTAACCTGGTTTCTTTTCGGCCCTGAAGTGGAACAGTTACAGCCTCCATCTTTTACAAAACAGATTTCAGACCCGGGCTCTGTGCAGTTTGTCATCAGAGAGACGACATCAGAAGAAGAGAAGAAGAGACTGGATTTATACCCCGCCCTTCACTCGCTTGGAGTCTCAGAGCGGCTTACAAACTCCTTTCCCTTCCCCTCCCTACAACAGACACCCTGTGAGGTAGGTGGGGCTGAGAGAGCTCTGAGACAACTGTCCTTGAGAGAACAGCTGGTGCAGAGCTATGGCTTGCCCAAGGTCATCCAGCAGGTTTATGACTTGCAATAACCTTCGTGGCCTGGGACCCATATCTCCTTTCTTGCTACCTGCTAGCTGTTCTCCCACTCAGCGTGGGCCACCTGGTATCAGCTAGACCCTGGTCCTTCTCCATCATGGCTGTAGAATGGGCTCTCTGAATAGGTGAGGGCAGCCCTCTAATTGGAGATCTTTAGGAGGAGCTGCAAAGCTTACTTGTTATAGAGTCTGAGGGAGTATGATCAGCAATCACCTTTTACATGTGGGGGGAAGTGTTTAGGGGTTTTTTTTTATTTGGTTTTGATCTGTAATATTTTAATGATTATTGGCAAGCTGTGTTGAGCCACAGGGAAGGGCAGGGCACAAATATTTTAATAAATGATAAATAAATAAATGCAGGCAGGCAGACATCTCCGCTTTCTCCCTCTATCTCTTGGATTTAACCTTGCTAGGCATCTACTACTCACCCAGCCTTTGCAGAAATCACCTCCCCCCGAGGACAGTGTTACTAGACCACGACCCACTATGTAAGAAAGAACAGGTCACAGATATTCTGGTAATAGATACCATCCTTTAAAGGCTCGGGTATTCTTTAAACTACAGAATCATGCAGACTTAAACTTCTCAGCTTCACAAGCAAGCTCAAAGACCTTCGGCAACAACAGTCTTGTACTGCTTGTGAAACACCAAAGGGGAAGCCCTGCAAAGTTCCTTGGGTAGCCCAAAGGTAAAGGTTTCCCTTGCTTGAAAGCCAGTCGAATACGACTCTAGGGATGCGGTGCTCATCTCCGTTTCCAAGGCGAAGAGCCAGCGCTGTCCAAAGACGTTTCCGTGGTCATGTGGCCGGCATGACTAGACGCCGAGGCGCATGGAGGGTAGCCCAAAAGGCAGTGGCAGTTACAAAAAAAGGCCTTTGACCTTGCTGATGAGATTCATATCTGACAGACAGAGGGCAAAGTCAAAAAATAGTATTCTTACATTGAGACAGGCAGTCCTTCAAATTCTCCTTGCGATACCGTCTTTGTTACTGAGTCAGGGGATTGCCTTTAAGATGAAACCTCACAAAATTCCTGTACTTTGTGTTGTCTAATAACCTTCCCACCAGCACTCGGATCAGACCATCAATGCGGTTTCTGTGACCCACCATTTGGGAATCAGTCTACTTCTAAAGAAATCTAAGATTTCTCTTGAAAACTCGATAGAAGAGGTTGCAAGACGACGTCATGCATGTGGTTGACCTGATAATATGTTTACCACATTTCTTGTTAGAAGCGGTGCAATGCTGTAATACAGAAGCAGCTAAGCCCTTACTGTAGTTATATTTCTAGTAGAATATAAAAAGCAAAGTATTGCCCATTTTAATGGCATTTAAAAAAAAAAAAAGCAACGTCAGAGTGGCTGCAACTGTAATTGCAGTGTAGCTGTAACTTTACGAATTGATACTGATAAGGTTGGCTTGTCTCCAAGCTGGTGCTGAAACTAGTACTGGAAGACAAAAAAAGAATATGATAAAGGGCCTTGGAAGAGGAGACCCCAAAAGCATTTCTAAGAGAACACAGAAAGTGAGTTAGAATTAAAAAAAAAAACTACGCACAAGTAAATGTTCTATTTACAGGAGTAGTCATTCTGAAAATAGGATATCTTTGGACACAGCCCATTATCTAACACCAAGTCCTACAGGTAAGGGTGTTTGTGTGTGTGTGTGTGTGTGTGTGTCTGTCTGTCTCCACACTCAAAAAAGACAGGTCCCTTCTGGCCAAACTGGTTACCTGTATCAGCACTTAAAGTATCTCATTTTCCTCTCCTCTACTATTTCCTCTTTCCATTTCCTAAAAGCCTCTAAAGCCTTTTCTTGCTTCCTTCCCATCAACAAACCAACCTATCTTTACCTGCCCGTCTTTAGCTTTTCCAGCCCCATCTTCAACTTTTCCTCCTTCCTTTGCCTAGGCAGCCTCTCCCCAGGAAAACTCTGACCTAGTTGCTTGGTGCCAGTCACTGGGTTGGGCCAGGCCCAGTTAAGTGGTGCTGATTCAACCAGGCCCACTTGTGTGGTGCTGGCCAAATTGGACCCAGTTGCATTATGGGGAACCTGCAATGAGTTGTGGGGGGCATCTCACTTCCCTACACTTTCTCTTTCATTCCTCCTTGCAGCTTTCCCCTGTTTCCTTCTCTCCTTCCCACAGACTAAGTACCCTAGTTTTTATCTGCCCCCCATTTTTGGCTATACTTACTACTTATTTACTTCATTTATACCCCCTCCTTTCTCCACAATGGGGACCCAAAATAGCTCACATCATTATCCTCTCCTCTATTTCATCCTTGCAACAACCCTGTGAGGTACATTAGGAGGAAAATATGACTGGTCCAAAGTCACCCAATGAACTTGCATGACTGAGTAGTGATTTGAACCTGGGCCTCCCAGATCCTAGTCTGAAACCGTAACCACTGCACCATGCTGCCTTTTGTGGAGTTGCTGCTGTTGACTAGTTGCAAGCAGCTGGGTCTGGGTAAGTCATGCAAGTGACATGGTTGCAAGTTGCCTGGTGGTTGCTGCCCGACCTAGCCCTGATGAGTCCTTCCTCAAGGCCAAACATCCCTGGAAAGGCCCTCGCTCCCTTCTCTTTCCTTTGACAGAGAGAAACCAAGGCTTGAAGCCTGGCTTTACTGCTGTGATTGCTTAGCAACCTGCATAACAGCCACTGAGGGCATTTGTTTATTTAAAGCTACAGGAGCGACTTCTATTATTTTGGAGAGATTTAACTCCCCAATTTTTTGTTTTTAGTTTCAGATTTTTCTGCAAACCTGGGGCTCTTCTAACGTTTGTAGTAAGCTCACTCTTGTCTGCCTATGGTCCCAATCTCTGGATTTAAGTATCCACAGATGGGGCCATGTTTAGAATTAGATATATCAGCCTTAGTTTTTATCAGCCTTTCCTCCTCTTCCCCTTCACATTGCTGTATCTATCCCAAACCTCAAGGGGCCAGACCAGTATTTTGTTCGGCTGCTCCTAAAATCGTTATATGTTGTTAGGATTTTCAAAATTTAAATAATTTATACTTTTCCTGATTGAGAGATGCAATGTTTTGGATGGTGGAGGCATGTTTTGAAGGGAACAAAAGGGGACACAGTCCTTTTCAAATGTTGCCATAGGTGCTTCAAGCAAGGGTGTAAGTCTAACTGTATTCATTGCTGGCATATGCCAAGCCATTACCATGACAGGCCTTTGGGGGGAAAATACTGCTTCCAAGTTTCCAGCATTCCCAAAGTATACCGCTAACTTTTAAAAACATTTTACAGATTACCCAACAACTATACTTGCAAATAACGGCATATTCATATTAATCTTATTATGGCATATCATCCATCACAGGGCTATTTCCAAGGTCACCACAACCTCTGGATTTAATTGCTACCCTGTAGCTTCATGAAGCTTGCAAACACAAGCTATGTGCCTATCCAGACACCTATGCTGAAACCGCCACATTTTAATGGAAGGAGCAAAAGAAAATCTCATTTTTAAAAATACTGAGAAAAAAATGCCTCTGCAACTTCATCCACTTCTACAACATCTGCCAAGTTATAGCACACTCTAAGTAAAATGGGGAAAATATTTATTCAACACATATTTCTGCTTGTACTATACAGCTGTGCTATATTCTCTCATTCTCCCTTCGTGGAGAAAATACTTTTGTTTGATCTCAAGAACTCCCTTAAGCAAAGTTCCAGGGAAAAATTAATTAGATGTCAGCCCTTTCATATCAGTAAGGAATACTAGGCAGCAAGTTGCTTTAGGACCTCAGGACCTCATACTGTAAAAATGCCTAGAGGACAGATATGTTTGAACAACAACTGAAATCCACGAAGCTGTGGTCCGTCACTGGGACACTTAAGCTCAAAAATAAATACATAAAACTCCATTGTCAGGCATTAGTTTTCCAAAGGGTCACTTTGTTCACTGGAAACTCTCTCTCCTCTCTCTCTCTCTCTCTCTCTCTCACACACACACACACACACACACACACACATATACACCCACCTGAAGAAAATGAGGAAGATTCTCTCGAATGGCAGACAACATCGCTGCAGGCAGCCCTTTGTCTTGCTGTAACACAGCATGTGGCAAAAGTAAGCAATCTATTATGCGGAACAAGAGCGGTTGAGCTTTGGAAGTAGCCAGTATGGGTGCCCAAGACTTCACAAGACATCCTATTGAGTAAAATTAAAGAGACCCAAAAATAAAATTGTAGGAGGAAGGAAGGAAGGAAGGAAGGGAAACAAGCATTCTGTTAGGTGGCAATGCCTGGTAGCTATAGCAACCAAGTTGTCTCACTTTCATATAGCCTGCTTAGTCAACTTGGAGACAGTATAGCAAAATGAGAACTAAGTTTCAACAGATAGCCGACAACTCAGTTCCAGAAATAGAGTTTTTCAAACGAGTAATTTCATTGTTGAATGGAAATCATGCCAGCTAGATGCTTGGATTACAAGATATATATATATGTTGCAAGATACCACACACAATGTTTCCTCAGTCCGAGCTTTAACTGCTAGACCAGGGGTGTCAAACATGCGGCCCGAGGGCCGGATCAGGCCCCTGGAGGGCTTCTGTCAGGCCCACACTGGAACTGGCCGTCTCCTGCTTCCAAGTTCTGTTGCTGCTGCTGCATCATAGCTTGCTTCACCAGACTCTCTCAATTGCTCAGCCATTTCATGTTTCCCCCTGGGTCCTAGGCTCAGCACTCTGAGCATGAGAGTTCTGTGGTGAATGTCAATAAATCAAAAGTAGGTTTGCAGCTTTCAGAGACACACTTGAACAGCATACTCAAGATTGCAACAGCACAGACATTTCGATGCAATAATTCAGAGCAAGAGGTGTCAGTTATCAGATACTGTTAAATAAACAAAATATTGCAAGAGTGCTAATGTTTTAAGCATGTTTTTATTTCAATTTTTAAAAACCTTTGTTTGTGTCCTTTATAAAGTTTATATCTCTGCTACCTGGCATTATAACACACATGGCCCGGCCCCAAAAGGTCTCATTTATGTCAGATCCGGCCCTCATAACAAATGAGTTTGACATTCCTGTGCTAGACCATAGTGCTTGTCCATAAGGTTTCCAGTTTATCCCAGAAATGTTCTTGGCTCCATCAGTATGTACTGGGCCAAGCATTTTTGGTTGAGATCAAGGATGTTTCTCTCAGGTCATCTACAATGGCTTTGATTCTATGTCTTCTTTCATTTGTCCCTTTTCTCCTGCAATCCTCCATTGCAGTGCATACTCTACTTTAAGAGCTTTGACAGTGTTTTAAGACTCAATATATTAGCTGTTTATTAGAGTATCAGTTCTGAGTGGTAACAAAAATTATTTCCAAAATACTGAGACAAACATAAAAGGCACCACCTAGGAAGAATTAGTCATGACCAAATTTCTCTGAAATCAAGCCACATGGCCATATATTTGCAATTATGTCCCAACCCAAGGCTTTCAACTGCACTAAGATACGTTGAAATATATGCTGGACTGTGCTCAAGGGGTACATTTCAGAATCAAATTCTGACACGTTATGGCTAACTCTTGTATCTCCCCAACTGTCTGGCAAATTTTTCCCGCCAAAACTTCAGTTCCCGTCAGTGCCTGAGTCACCTTATCGTATTATTATTATTATTATTAATTAAATTTCTGAATTGCCCCATCCTGAGTACACAAGACTCTGGGCGATTTACAATAAATTAATATACAAAAATACAGTTTACAATCAACCATCAGTTCATCCCAAAGTTTCGCAGTCTTCTGATGGCATTTATAATTTGACCTGAAGCCTGCTCTGGACTGTTCTTCCGTCTCATGGGCAGGTTAAGGAGGAGGCCAAAGTGGGCAGGATGGAAAAAGAAAAGAGGAGGCTGCCAGCTATGATGGAAACCGTCGCTGTCCTCAGCCAAAACCCTGGCGGAACATCTCTGCCTTACAGGCCCTGTGGAATTGCATTAAGTCCCGCAGGGCCCTGATGGAAATTGGCAGAGAATCCACCTTCTCGGCCCTGGCTCTGGTTGAGGACAGCCGGATGTCTTTGGGGCCAGGGATCACCAGCAGGTTACTCTCAGCAGAGTGTAATGCTCTCCTAGGGACATACCAGAGGAGACGGTCCCGAAGATACGCTGGTCCCAGACCACTCCACTGGAAGCCAGGGTAGCTGGCGCAGCACCGGTTGTATATGTGCCGCCTGTGGCGTTCCTGTCAGGACTCGAGCCGTCACATGTATATCTTCGTTTCCCCTTTTATATAAACTTGAAACTGTCCCACCCTTTGTTTAGATATTGGTTTAGGCTTTAGACCCAGTACAGGAACTTGATGGAAAGACAGGAGCTGTCCTGTTTTATAAACCCTTGTGAAATGGCACTTGAGCCACATTAGCTTTCAAAAACAGAATAAAGATTTTATTAACCAGGCAGGAAATATATGTATATTAGGAACAGTCAAGGTTTTGAGATTGCAGAGGTAAAACTTTCTAATATAGAGAGCTGAATTCTTAGAACATTCAAGAGAGAGTATTTGTAGTTCTGTTTCAAGGTTTTCTAATTCTTTCTTTGAGAGGTGCTTTGTTTAGTATATTTCAGCACTAATACAGTTCCTATTAGAGGTGAGCACTTTCAAAATTTTGCCCCGGACCGAACTGACCCCCTTGCCAGACCGGTCCTCGCACCGACAGGCGGCTCTGAGGTCCTTTTATTGTTTTCTATTCACAACTGTATTATCAATTGCTGTAAGATGCTTCTGGAGTCACTCTTTGGATGAAAAGCAAGGTAAAATACAGTCAGTACTGAATATAAGACAGACGCAACAAGTTCTTAAAAACCTCTGTGGGAATACTATTGATTTGGCACATAGATTTACGAAAACATGATGAACGCTGGCTGTAATTACCCATGATTCTATAGGTGAGATGAAGTCCTTCAGCGGGGCCTTTCTTCATCAAGTAGGGTTTTATATATTTTAATACATCACCCAAATATTCGAGTGCCTTTGTCACCATAGAAGATTTTTCGTCTAGCATTTGAAGCCCATCATAATATTTACCAGCAGCCTGAAAGAATTAAAACAGGTGTTAAAAGGTGTCAGGTTGGAAAATGTTGAATGAGTCTTAACTAACGTTGTTGAAATATGGCAACGATAAGGGCTATTCACTTTAGAGAGCCAAAATTAATTAATTTTTATGATTCCCTTAACCTTTATATTTTATAACAGTTATCATACCTTAATAAACTGAAAAACAGCATTCTTTGGATCGTGTTTGCAGACTGACTCATCAACATGAGCCTTTGAGAAGATAGCTCCAACTTCTGGGAGTTTAAGTATCAATCTTGTGAGTTCAGTCAGCTGCTCCATATACACTTTATCTATTTATACCAAGAGAACAGGGCAGTTATTGGTATGGGTTAATAGCAAGCCTTCCCCCCCAGCAAGTATGAAGCATCCTCCGAACTGCAGATTTTTTAAAAAAATGCACAGAAAACTAGTAGACTCTCAAAAGCCATGTTATTATTTCCCATTCGTAAAAAATTCTCCTCAGACCTAAAATCTATACAAATATTACTCAGTGGGAGGTCTTTAATGCGTTTTCTCCAGTTGCACAACTAGGATAGTTGAAGTGTGGATTTTCTCCAGTTTTTTCGATTTCTAATTGTAGAGAAAGTGTGAGAACAAATCAACATTAGGGGTTTAACAAGCCAGGAGGAGGGAGACCCCAGAAAATTCACAAGGGGGATCCTATTCCCCCCCCCTTCACTGGGATGACCACACACTGGCTAGCCAACCCAACTGCAGTACTGCCACCAATGGCAAGTAGAGCATGCACTGCAATGGAGGATTGCAGGAGAGAAGGGCCTAGCACAAATGAAAGAAGACATAGAATCAAAGCCATTGTAGATGAGCTGTAGATGACACCATACAAGGCAGAGGCTCCCCTCTCTTCCTCATGTGGCTATGGCTCCAGCTCCTCCATACTTTTCAAAAGCCATTTGAAACCCCAACTCTTACAGTGGGCAGGCAGGTTAGAAAAGACATAATGGTCCCGTCCACACGAGCGAGATAAGCCGGATGGGAAGTGACACAAATTTGTACCGGCGCAATTTGCGCTGCTTTTGCGGGATCACACAGGTCCATGGACCTGTGAGGGCGAACCGCTGCTGCGTGATCACACGCAGCCGCAGGCGAGTTGTTTTTTTCCCCCCAGCCGTTTTCAGTGCGCTTATCTGCTTCTACAAGGGATCGATGACTTGCCTCTTCACCCTCGGGATCATCTGATGATGCGCACACCGGGATGGGAGGGGGAAAAAAACCAAAAAGCCCGCTCCCCAATGCCACTTGTTTGCGCTGGCGCGATCACACCAGGAAAGGTCAGTTCTGGGCTGTTGCAAACCATTTGAGACTGCCTTTTCACTGGTAGCTAAATAAGTTGATTCCCCACCGGCTCAAAACGGTTTGCAACACTTTGACACCGGCTGCAGGATGCTTCCCAGATGTGCTTGTGTGATCGCACCACTTTGAGCCGGCGGGGAATCGTCCTTCTTGTGTCGCAAATGGGTGTGTGTGATCACGCAGTGCAATGTGCTGCAAAGTTTGATTGTTGTGCTGCCTACCCCGGCCTCCACCTGACAGACAGACCCTAGGTGGCTTTTGACAACAGTAACTCCGAGGCTTGAGGGGAAAACAACTTTTATTAACTTTCTTGGATGGCACGAGTTTGTTCAGTAAAGAGGCCTGAAACTATACAAGTAAAACACACAGCATTTGCTGGGCTCACAAAGTTATAACGATTCAGTTAACAAGGTGAGGTGAATCTTCAGCCTTTCCCCAACCTTGGGAGTCTCACAGTATAAGTGTGAACTCCTTTTGGAAATTCCAGTCACTTAGACTGCTTACCCCTGAAAACCAGACTCTTCTTTTAAGCACTGACTGAAATTAGCTGCCTTTATCCCAAAAACTACCTTCCGAGTCTTACAAAGTCTCTTGAGAAATGTTTTCTTCCTGCCTTTTCCTCTAAATGGCACAAACTGTCTTAGCCTGCTGGCTCTCAAACCAGCCTCTGAGACTGGGTCTCCCCACTTCCACTCTCTAAAGGTTCAGACCCTGTCTGCCAAGAACTGATAGCATGGCAGATTTTTTTTTTCACTCTTCACCCATCTGGCTCCTTTAGCCACCCATGGGCTCTGATGAGCAGCTATCTGATCTGCACACACACTGAACCAGGCCGGTAACCACAGGAGGCATCTGAGGCAACATCCCCGGCCAAACTGGCCCTGCCCCTCACTGCCCATCCCTCCCAAGCCCGCAAGAGCCGCCGTCTCTCTGTTTGCAGTCCGGCTGGGCTTTGCCGGTGTCCAGCTCTCCAAAGTGAAGCAGTGAGGGGGCAGGAGGTGCAGGTGGACCATTCTCAGCTGGCTGTGCAGGCGCAGTGAGTTGCCAGGGCAGGCCCTTGGCTACTGTCTGCGCAGGCCTGCCCAAGCCCCGCCACAACCACTTTGCCTTGGCTTCCTTCCCCCTCAGTGAGAGGCTCTCACCCAGTTCTGCCCAGGAAGCCCTACTATGCCCGGGGGGGGGGGGGGGGGGGCGGTAGGCAGGGCAGGCCGGTTGGCAGCGTGGGAGGTGCCCGCTCCATGCTGAGACTGAGGAGCGGGCAGGGAAGCCTAGGGGGCTGCGATGAAAGAGGCACTGGCTGGGGGAGAGGGGCTGGCACTGTGATGGGAAGAAGGACATAGCTGTCGGCCGCTCGACACACGGAATGGGACCAAGGGCAGGGAGAGGCAAGGAAGCTTACTAGGAAGGCTGGGTGTGTGTGTTTCGTGGGGATACTTGTGGATGTGTTCACGTGCAAACTGTACACAGCCGGGAAGGATCCTGGCTCTCGCAGAAGAATGCACCTGATGCTCGCCCAGTCCTTTGACTTCTTTCTTTCAAGCTGCTCCTTAAAAAGCATTCCAGGCATTGCAAAAGACGACTTGTGGTTGCAAACGGGCAGATCGTGGTGGGTGCCTGTGAATGGGATCAAACAGGCTGGCGGTCCAATTCTCCTCCATGCCATTTTCCTTCTTAAAAGTTATTTTGCTCCCTCCCCTCTTCTTTCTCTGAGTTCTGGCTGATTTTGGAGGGATTTGGCAGCCACGTAAGAACTAATTTGGGAGGAATTCAGCAGTCATGTAAGAAGTGATGGAGGCATGTACCCCCTCTGTGCCCCCCCTGAAAACTTTCTGGCTACAGGCCTGTGCTAAATTGGAATAAACAAGATTACAGACTGACAGAAAGCAGCAGGATGTTTGCCCATCAGTCACACCACCTGCCTGACTAATGTGGCGGTGGCTCTGGTTTTCCTCTCCTCTGCTTGTTAACCTCAGGTGGCAGATCCTCCCACTCTACCAACTTCTGGTCCAGGAGGATGTTTCTTTACAGCTGCAAAAGTGCAGACAACCTTCCTTTCTTTAACCCTTCGTCATATTTTACTTTTCACCTTTTTCTGCAAACCTGGGGAGTCCCCCACGTCTGCAGAAGAATGACCCCTACGTGAACCTGACCCTGTGCGCTACATTTTTTTTCTATCTGGATGGGGGCCAATTTGAGAATTAGATATATAATTGCATAAACTGGGTATTTGGGGGCTTGATCCCAAGGACAGGGCAGAAGAGCTTATTCAGCTTTCAGTGCAAACAGAAGCCCCTTTTGTCATGCCCCTCCTCCATTTTATTTACACAGCAATCCTTCCAGTTAGGTTCAGAGGGCTCAGGTTCTTCAATAAAGTTTTCATAGCTGAGTGGTGATGCTATATTCTTCCACAGTCCTTTTCTAATACTTAACTGCGGCCCTACTGGCCCTCCAATGCCACGGAACCTGTCTCTTGTAACACTGTGTCAACTATTGCACACATTATTGCGCAAGCCTTTCCATAACAGAGCTAAAAGCGATTTATTTTTTATTGTTTTACCGATCTTCTTTCTTTGGATCCCACTCCCCGACTTCCTGTGCATGCAAATAAAACGACGACAACACAAAATAGACTCTCTCTAGAGAGTAAAAATGGATTTCCCCCTTGTTTGTGGAACTGCTTTTTCCTTATTTAATTTGGGCTCTAACTTTACACAAGAACAGATCCCCCCCCCCCCCCGAAATACAGCTTGGCAACATTTTTGTTCTTTGCTTTAAAAAAAACACAAATGCTCACCTGAAAAAAGAAACAAGGAAATTCATCATTTACAGACTAGATATAGCATCAAGGAAGAACCAGTATAAAGACATAAAACTGGTAATTATGCAGAAGGAAAAGGGGGGGGGAATAAAAGCACATTTTGCATGTAGTTGAAAGGGGTTTCTTTCAGATGTAAAAAAAAAATGTCATTGACTGTTGTTGAATAAACATACTTACAAGCTGCTTGGTCAGTGTTTGCCCTGGCCAAAGGATCGGTAGGCTGATTAATAAACATTTGCAAAGTACAGCGAAGCCATGACCGTACCAACCATGCTTGGTAGAACGTATGACCCGCACCAGTAAGCGCTTCGGACAATGCACTGCAAGAATGAAATATTGTTTTTAAAGCAAATAAGTAAATATAAAAGAAGGCTCCCCTTGTAATTTGTATTCTTTTTTATATACAACTGCCCCCATGCCATCTTCTGGTTAGGGTTGTTAGGTCTGGGTTGGAAAATACCTGGAGACTTTGGGGGTAGATGCGGGAGAGGGCGGGGTTTGGGGAGGGGAGGGGCCTCAGCATGGTATAGTGCCATAGAGTCTGCCCTTCATTTCTCCAGGGGAGCTGATCTCTGTCAGCTGGAGATCAGTTGTAAAAGCAGGAGATCCCCAGGCCCCAACTGGAGGCTGGCAACCCTACTTCTGGTTCATGTTCTGGATCCACAGTGGCACAGAACATGGTGCCCTTGGTTCAAAATGGTCTGCAGAATATATTTAATTTAGGTACTACTTTTCTCCCCAGTGGGGACCCAAAGCAGATTACGTTGCTCTCGCTCCTCCATTTTGTCCCCATAGCAACCCTTTGATGCTGGTTAGGCTGAGAGTACATGACTGGCCCAAGGTCACCCATGCCAGAAGGGGGGATTCAAACCTGGGTTTGATCCTAGTCCAGGGGTGGCCAACCTGTGGCTCGGGAGCCACATGCGGCTCTTTCACACATATTGTGCGGCTCCTGGCAGGGCGGCTGGGAAAGTAAAGGGGAGGCATGCTTTTTCTCTCTTTCTCCCTTCCTTCCTTCCTTCCCTCCTCCCTCCCATCTATTTGCTTTCCTAGTTTCTCTCTCTCTCTTTCTTTCCACTTCTTTAATTCTTTCTTTCCATCTCTCTCTTTTTCTCTCTCTCTCTCAATATCATTAGCAAACAAGTAATATCATTATCAATAACCGGTTTTCCTCGTTTGTTTTTATTTTTGACAGTCCCATTTAACGTTAATAAAAAGCAAATTTGCATATTTTTAAAAATAAAAACGTGTGTGTGATATTTGTTCCTGTCTTGTGGCTCTCAGATATCTCTATGTGGCTCTTATGTTTATTCTATGTGGCTCTTACTTTAAGCAAGGTTGGCCACCCCTGTCCTAGTCCAACACTCTCTCACACTGGCCGATAGTACAGCCAAGCACCGCTGCAGTCAATCCAGTTGCTTCTCACTTCATGCCCAGTATTTACACATCTAATCTGACCTGCAGAACAGCTGAAACCGTCTAAAAGCTTCTCTGCATGTGTGAAGGTGAAGAAAATCAACAGATACGCCTTGGAGGCAGTATATGACAGGATTTATGGTTGCTGAAGTGCTGGGAGGCCAGAAAGGTGCCCATCTCCATTCAGGAACTTCCCTTTGCACTCTGCCTCAACTCATTTAAGCTACAGAAAATAGAGATAGTTCTCTTGCTGTTTAAGATACATGCCAGAAGCATATGATAAAGAACCATCTGTAAATACTAAATAGCGAATAAATGCTCTTCCTCATCGACAAACCTGTGCATGTCCACTTAAACCAAAAGGCAAAAAGTAAGTCTAGTATTTTAACTTATGATTTGGTAGAGCTACCAGAAGTAACAGAAAGGGCTCAGTTCTTCTTCACGCAAGAGCAGATCTCAAGAACCTCGGAGATGGAGGCCAGGCAAGGATGCATACGACATTTCCACAGTATGTCCTGGAACAACAGTTCCATCTTGCCCACGTTTCTTGGCAATGTGAAGGAGGGAATGAAACATATGGGGATTGTGATGCACATCTCTACTGCATCGTTGCACAGGAAAGATCATGGTTCAGAACCGTATGGAAGAATATACAGATGCAACAAGAACAAGCACACAAAGAACACAATGCTGATACTTGCTCAATATAAGTTCTGCATCTAGTTTTACAGGGTGTTTCATATATTCAAAGGTTAGTGAATTCATTGTACTGAAATGTCATAATCTTTTTTCGCATATGTGCACCCTTCTGGATAAAGAACTTTTGCTTACATTTAGTGACAAAAATAATCTTTCACAGGTTTTCTTTTTTATTCTTGTTTACACTGTAGAGGCAGTACTGGTGGGAATGTGGCCCTATTTCTTAACTAATTAAATTATTAAGTTCTATAAATGATTCCTAGGTAATTTATATTAGTTGTTGCAAGCTTAGGCCATATCTTTATCTATAAAGATGAGTTGGGATGGCAACCAAAATCAGTTGGCACCAAAATCCATGGGGTACCAAAATCAGTTGGCTGCAAGAATTGCCACTCAAAAGGGGTGCCAGGCCACTGGCTGCATTCCCTTGCTGCGTTGCCTCAGTCCCACCCACAGAGCCGCCGGCCAGTGTCTCAGCCTCAGTCTGGAGGGAGCCGGCAAAGGGGACAGACTGGGTGCTGGGTCCACTCTTCTCCTTCGCCCACTGCCAGGTGGGTCTAACTGTCCCCTCCATGGCCTGCTTCTGTCAGTAAAAAGACAATGGACTTTCAGCATAACCCCCTCCCTCACCCACTGCCAGCTTGCCCACTTTCCTGTCAGAATAAACTGAAAAAGGCTCTCTCTCCTCCTTAGCTCCACCATGGCTGGCTGGCTAATGAGGTAGGCCAGCAACCATCAAACCATTCTCTTCAACCCCTGACATGTGGCTGACTTTCCCCTAGGGTTGCCAATCTCCAGATGGGACCTGGAGCTTTTCCGCTATTACAGTTGATCTCCAGATGACAGAGATCAGTTCCCCTGGAGAAAATGGCTGCTTTGGAGGGTAGACCGTATGGCATTATACCCTGCTGAGTCCTCCCCCCCCCCCCAAGTGCTGCCCTCCACAGAATTCACCCCCCAAATCTCCAGGTATTTCCCTAATCAGAACTGGCAACTGTACTTTCTCCTCTGTGCATGTTGCTAGGCAACCAAGCTTGCTCTGCCAGTAAAAGGCCCTTTTCACACCTATGTTGGCCTTTGGGAGAAAACTCATTGGGGCCAGTCCAGATAGGGTTGCCAACTCCAGGTGGAAAATTCCTGGAGATTTGAGGGGTGGACCCTGGAGAGGGTGAGGTTTCAGCAGGGGTGGGACGTCAGGCAGGTTCAATGCCATAGACTCCACCCTCCAAACCACCCATTCCCTCATGGGGAACCATTGTTGCCAATCTCCAGGGGAGGGATGGAGATCACGCTGAATTACAACTGCTCTTCAGATGGCAGAGATTGGTTCCCCTGGAGAAAATGGTGGACTCTGTGTCATTATACCCTGCTGAGGTCCCCACAGCAAATTGACGCTGAGTGCCCATGGCCGGGGCACTCTCCCAGAGTCTCTTCCTAGAGCCCGTTGTATTTATTTCCACAATGGGCCTTATTCCTCGTTTTAAATAAAACAATGCCACAAGCTAAAATAAAGATGTAGTTAAATAGCAAATCGAATGAAAATGAGAAACAAAGAATGTGGTTGCACTTGTAAAATTATGAATTATGACTGCAAACTGTAGGCCACTGATGTCAATGACAAAATTCCCACTGATTTCAATGACTCTGGACATCTTCCTAAATGTATGCTCTGTGCCTTCTACCACAGATTTAGTTAAATTGCTTACAGAGCCCGAGAGCTGGAAAGCTTCTTGTAGGTCATTTAGTTTAACCTCCTATCCTCGGGCAGTATACTCTAAACTTAAAGTGTGCCTGACTGATGCCTGTCCAGATTATTTTTATTTTATGTCATTTTGAAAAATGTATTATGAACCCTCTTGGAGATTCACCGAGATCCCACAGTTGCAGAAGTATTATTCACAGTTGAATTCACAACATCAGAGAAAACTACCCAGAAAAGAAAAGTTAAGTCTTTCTGCTTATACATGTTTCTCAACTCATTTATACAATGCTAAGTACAATGGACGGAATCTAAAGATGTCCAAGTATGAGTGGAAAGCACTATCACTAAACCAAAGGGGGTATCTGAAATTTCCCTCTTGAGATGGAGGATCACTCACATTCCATGCATTCCTTGAGGGTTCCCTTATCCTCAAGAGCAGCTGTTCGTCACATAGGAAGGACACACAAGGAGACATAATGCCCAGTCCATTAGCAGAAGTCATGATTTTTAGGAGCCACACTATTTTATTTGTTTTAAAATGTATATATTGAGATCTGTTCAAGGCAGCTCACAGAATGAAACAAGACAATCATAAACTATTAAAAACTCAGAACAGCTATCCAAGGAAAGCAGAACAGAATACCACTGCACTAGAGTAAGCACCTTCTGTAAGATCTTATGGGCCGAGGACAGACTGGCAATCTGCCCCGGGAGAGCTCCGCTTGGGAAGCAGGGGAAGGGAGCCCGTTCAGACATCTGCAGCTGTCCCTCAGCTCCCTTCCGCACTTACGCGCTTTGAAGCCGGTTTCCTCTTGCTATAGAAGGACACCGGGAGAAACCGGTGTCCAGGGGCCGTCTTCCGCATGCCTCCCGCTTTCAGGCAGCGTGAACCGGAAGAAGGCGGGATTCAAGCGGAGGCGGCTGTGTGAACACGCTCATGCGCACATGCGCACATTGCCGAAACAGCCCTGCCACAAGCTGCGGAGGCCGGCCCACCCGGGGCCGCTCCGCAGCAGTCTGAACGCTCCGTAACAGCATCTTTGCGCAATACACTGGCCAATGTGAACGGCCAGCCCCGGGGGATTTTCCCCCCGCAGCTTTTACCTCCGGATTCCTCCCGCTCCAGATTGCCAGTCTGTCCTCGGCCCTGGAAAGTGCTTTCAGCTTTCTCAGTTCCCTTTCTAACATATCATGCAAGGCAACGTACAATGTAAAACCACAGGAAGAAAATGAAAATGGATAAACAGCAGAACACATACGATGTCAGAAAACACCTTGATGAAGCTAGACATTTTAAATAATTTAATTAAGATTGTATAGAGCTTACCTGTTTTGTATAAGGTGACTTAGGTATCTTGATACAAGCTCAGGGCAAACCATATCATCCCATCCAAACAGCTGCATCATTGCTAAAACTGGTTGGGGTTGAAGATCAGTTGTACAGGAGCTGGGCAAATCCAAAGCCAGCAAAGTAAAACCTAATTTTAGAAAAAAATTAAGATGAGGAGAACAGGAATTACTACTATACACTCTGCCTTTCTCCTCCTGCTTACAAGATTGGTTTCCCCCTCTGCCGTTTTACCCTAACAGCCACCCTGTGAGGTAGGTTAAGCAGTGAGAAAGTCACTGGACCACGGTCATGCAGTGAGTTTTCATGGCAGAGTGGGCATTCAAACGTGGGTTTTCCCAGATCCTAATCTGGCACTGTACAGATCTATGGTGCAGCCTCATTTGGAGTACTGTGTACAATTCTGGTCAGCGTCTCTCCAAAAGGACATTGCGGAGCTGGAAAAAGTACGGAGGAGGGCAACCAACAGATGATTAGGGGGCTGGGGGCCCCTCCCTATGAGGAAAGGCTGGAGAGTCTGGGATATGCTAGAGGTTTATAAAATTATGGATGGGATGGAGAGAGTGGAAAAGAAACTTTTTTCCTCCCTCTCTCCAGACACTAGAACTTGAGGGTATCCAGTGAAGCTGATGGGCAGTAGGTTCAGGACAGAAAGAAGGAAATATTACTTTTTCAGAGAATGAGTAACATGTGGAATTCACTGCCAGAGGATGTAGTGATGGCCACAGGAATTAAAAGCTTTCACAGATTAGATAGATTTATGGAGGGTAAATCTATCAGTGGCTACTAGCCATGGTGACTGAAGTGAACTTCCACATTCAGAGGTACTAATCCTCGGAATCCCAAAGACAGAAGGCAACATCAGCTAAAGGCCTTGGACTCTATGCCCCGTTGCTGGCCATCTGGGGCTGCTGTGTGAGACAGGATGCTGAACTAGATGGACTATTGGTCTGATCCATCAGGGCTCTTCTTATGTTCTTAACCACTACAAGATGGCGGAACAGGAAAGGCTGAGGGGGACAAACAATACTTTAATTTTCCTGGGTTTGCCTGACATGTGTTCCTCTGCCCTCCCTAAAGGAAAACAATTGTGGGAAAATGGAATCTTCAGCACAAATCTGGTTGTGTGAAGGGACTGCTTAATCTTTTCTCAGCAATGATGTGGCCTTCCCCAAAAAGACAATAAACGAATTTTCTGGCAAACTTTCCAGATAATTATCTGATGCCCTGCTGTAAATACAGTGTAAACTGATTTAGCATGTTAATTTTGACTGTGTTTAGTAAACATATTTTAAAAAGTATTCAATGTTATTTTTATGTCCCAATAGCAATACTATTACCGAAATATTTGATTAGGGAAAAATCATTTGTAATTTAAAAATTATATTCTAAGAAATGCCAACGCTTTGTATAAAAATAGTTTTATTGGATTAATACTCGGAAACATTTAAAGCCAAGATGGTATGTACTTCTTTCACTTTTTTTTTTTTGTAAAGAAATTTTTATTTTTCAAAAAAAAAAACATCGAAAATAATACATTTAACCTTATACAAATCCCTTTCCCCATATTAAATAACATTTTGTTCTATCTGTACATTCTATTTTTATCTTGTTTTGGTGGTTTCCCACCACCTCTGAAGCATAACACTTTCCATTTTATTCAAAATAGTAATACTTATATCTATGTTTCGTTTCTGGTAACGGTTATATAGCTTTAAAATACTTATGCACCAATTCTTATTTTCTATACTCTTATGTATTTCTAAATAGAAACAGTTTCATTGTCTAATTTTAACTAAAACATTCATATAATATATTTCTATTCCTTTATGCTATTATAACCATGTATAGATATAGTTTTTCATATCCCAATACTTTTCAACATATTCTTTCAAATCTTTCCAGTCTTCCAGAAAGGTCTCTGAGTAAAGATTATTCAATTTTCTAGTCCATTTATCCATTTCAGCCATATATCACCGTTTTTTCAACCATTCCCACACCTCTGGTATTTTTTCATTTTTCCAGTTTTGTGCATACACCATTCTTGCTGTTGTAATCATATACCATATTATTGTCCTTTTCTTTACATTTATCTCTTCTAGTTTAAGTCCTAGCAATAACATTTCAGGCAACTTCTTAAATGTACATTTCAAGATTTTTTCCATTTCTGCATGTATTTTTGACCAATAAGTCTTTGCTTTATCACAAGTCCACCACATATACTTCTTTCGCTTTTAAATGTAAGATCCAAAGGCAAAGACTATTTACACATTATTATCAGCGTATCCAAAGAACTGTGCATGACATGTCATGGACTGGGTTGGCAACCCATCAGTTTGAAGAGAATTGAACTCTTGTCCAAGAAGATGAATGGGGCACCTAATCACTTGCTTTACTTGTTAGTTTCATATCAGATTGGCAATTCCTTCACTAAGTAACCGGAGATATAAATAAAAATTTTAACTGAGCCTGCTTGCGGGGAGAGCGGGATAAAAAATATGAAAAAATAACTAACTAACTAACTAACTAACTTTGGTTTTGACTTGAGCTGCATATAGCCAGGCTTGACTAATTGTTATATTGGCAACAGTAACCATTCATTGGCACCCGATTTTATGAAACAGTGAACCTTCAGAAAAGGAGAACGTTATGCAGAAAAATAAAGCACTAGAAAATTTTCTGCCCCACATCTGTTTCCCAGCCATTTGTCTGCTGGACCTCCACATCTGGCCCAGATGCTTTCCTATCTATAGGGGTACAGGTTCAGGGTGAGAAAACTGAACACTCGAGTTGCTCAAATGGATAGCTTGGCTTTAAAACCAGACTCTGATGTTTCAAGTCTCCTTCAGCAGGGAAATTTCTTTCACAATATAGTTTTAGATGGCGGAAGTTAAATTTTTTGTTGATGAATGATTTACCCCGCATATGTAATTCAAAACTTTTTTCTAAACCCAAAAAATCTGACTTTCCTTCATAGTAGGTAAGGAAATCTACACAACAGACCTTCTGGTTTTGGGCTACCATGAATCTTTCATCCTACATACCAATATAAACCTGTTTGGATTATTAACACATCCTCATATTGAAGAATAGGGGAAGTCAAGAAAAAGTAACTTGTGAACAGCCACTCATGTGGGTCTGTGGAAGATGTGCGATTCAAACAGGAGACTTCCTCCCTCAAAATGTATACTCTTCGCCATGTCAGTAAATTGGCTGACTGTTACAAAACTCTCTTTAAACAAATACTTATATCAAAAAAGTAGCTCTTTATAATGAGCCACTGCATTCCATAAAAAGAATGTTCTCAGTACCATTGTTCACAAAACTATATTGGTTGGTCTTATATTTTGTTTATAACATTCTTACTTTTTAAAAAAAAAGAAACCCAAAATGGACTTTTTAAGTAGGATAAGGGAATTTTATAGGGTGCAGTTTAAAAACATACCCTGAGAAGGGGCTGGCCATCTTCCTTCCACAACCTTCTTTTCCATTACCATTATATCTTAATTATTGCAAAGCTGCCGAAGTTCAAGGCTCTTTCTGCATTTCCATTATTGACCAGATCTTTGAGAGCTCATAAACTCAATTCTTAATTCATGTTGGGGCAAAATACATTTAAATTCAAATCTGTCTTTTCCAAATATTATTTAAATGGATTCAGTGCGCTATTAAGCTTGACGTGAGCCTTGTCAAATTGAAATACGCCATATCACTATATAGAAACTTCGTGGAAGGAATGACTGTATCAAAACAGAGAGGAGTGGATCAGCTGGAAACAGGCTCCACTGAAGTCAAGGTTCAGCACTCTTACAGTTTACTCACAAGATGTTATTCCATCGGCAAGGATTTTTGAGTGGCAGTCTCACAATGTAAAATCACAGAATACAAAGATCAACACAATGTCACAATGTGTGTATGTGTACACACATACACACTGAGAGAGAAATATAGTTGTAATACAATATTAGTTATGAATAGTCACTATATAATATTATGTCCCAAAAAGAAATACCAGGGGTGGGAAATTCACAGAAGCAGAAGAGGTTATCAGGTTTAATATGAGGAAGCATCAACCAGTACTCGTTGTTCAATCACACGGTCGACCCCATGGACCACATCACACCAGGCCCTCCTGTTTTCCGTAGCGCTACAGGGTTTGCTTAACTGTATTTATTTATTTTTATTTATTTATTTATTTAACTTCTACCCCACCCTCCCTGCTGAAGCAGGCTCAGGGTGGCTCACATAAAACCAATAAAACAGTATATATGTCAGTATAAAAATATACAAATACATCTAAGTACTGCATGTTCATTGCATCAATAACACTGTCTAACCATCTCATCCTTTGCCGTCCCCTTCTTCTTTGAGCTTCAATCTTTCCCAGCATCAGGGTCTTCTCCAGGGAGTGCTCCCTTCTCACTTGGTGGCCAAAGTATTTGAGCTTCAGCTTCAGGATTTGGCCTTCCAGGGAACAGTCAGGGTTGATTTCTTTTAGGATTGACTGATTTGATCTCCTTGCAGTCCAAGGGACTTTCAAGAGTCCTCTCCAGCACCATAATTCAAAAGCATCTATTCTCTGGTGCTCGGCCTTCCGTATAGTCCAACTCTCACAGCCGTACATCACTACTGGGAAGACCACTGCTTTGACTACACGTACTTTTGTTGGCAGGGTGATGTCTCTACTTTTTATTATGCTGTCTAGGTTTGCCATTGCTTTACTCCCAAGGAGTAGGTATCTTTTAATTTCATGGCTGCAGTCACCATCTGCAGTAATCTTGGATCCCAGGAATGTAAAGTCTGTCACTGCTTCCACAACTTCCCCTTCTATTTGCCAAGGAGTGATGGGGCCAGATGCCATGATCTTAGTTTTTTTGATGTTGAGTTTCAAGCCAACTTTTGCGCTCTCCTCTTTCACCCTCAGCAAGAGACTCTTGAGGTCCTCTTCACTTTCTGCCATTAGAGTGGTATCGTCTGCATATCTGAGGTTGTTGATGTTTTCCACGGCAATCTTTATTCCAGCTTGTGATTCATCCAGGCCGGCATTTACCATGATGTACTCTGCATATAAATTAAATAAGCAGAATGACAATATACATGCTTGTCATACTCCTTTTCCTATGCTATACCAATCAGTTATTCCATATCCGGTTCTAACTGTCGCTTCTTGACCCTTATACAGATTTCTCAAGAGATATGTGAGGTGGTCTGGTACTCCCATCTCTTTAAGGACTTGCCATAGTTTGTTATGATCCACACAATCAAGGCTTTAGCGTAGTCAGTAAAGCAGATGTAGATGTTTTTCTGGTACTCCCTTGCTTTCTCCATAATCCAGCAAATGTTGGCAATTTGATCTCTAGTTCCTCTACCTCTTCGAAACCCATCTTGTACTTCTGGCAGTTCTCTATCCACATACTGCTGAAGCCTAGCTTGTAGGATCTTAAGCATGACCTTGCTAGCATGTGAAATGAGTGCAATTGTGCGATAGTTTGAACATTCCTTGGCATTGCCCTTCTTTGGGATTGGAATGTAAACTGACCTTTTTCAATCCTGTGGCCATTGTTGTGTTTTCCAAATTTGCTGGCAAATTGAGTGCAGCATTTTAACAGCATAATCTTTTAAGTTTTTGAATAGCTCAGCTGGGATACCATCACCTCTGCTAGCTTTGTTGTTACTAATGCTTTCTAAGGCCCATTTGACTTTGCACTCCAGAATGTCTGGCTAGAGGTCAGGGATCACACCATTGTGATTGTCAAGCACATTGAAGTCCTTCTTGTATAATTCTTCTGTGTATCTTGCCATCTCTTCCTAATATCTTCTGCCCATCTTAGGTCCCTACCATTTTTGTTCTTTATCATGGCCAGCTTTGCATGGAATGTTGCCTTGATTTCTCCAATTTTCTTGAAAATCTCTAGTCCTTCCCATACTATTGTTTTCCTCTATTACTTTGCACTGTTCATCCAGGAAAGCCTCCTTATCTCTCCTTGCTGTTCTCTGGAAATCTGCATTCAGTTGGGTAAAACTTTCCTTTTCACCTTTGCCTTTCACTTTCCTTCTTTCCTCTGCTATTTATAAAGCCTCACCAGACAACCACTTTGCTGTCTTGCATTTCTTTTTCTTCGAGATGGTACTGATTGCTGTCTCCTGTACAATGTCACAAACTTCCATCCATAGTTCTTCAGGCACTCTGTCTATCAAATCTAGGCCCTTAAACCTATTCTTCACCTCCGCTGTATATTCATCAGGGATGTGATCTAGGTCAAACCTGAATGGCCTAGTGGTTTCTCCAACTTTCTTCAGTTTAAGTCTGAATTTTGCAATGAGGAGCTCATGATCTGAGCCACAGTCAGCTCCAGGTCTTGTTTTTACTGACTGAATAGAGCTTCTCCATCTTTGATTGCAAATGATATAATCAATCTGATTTTGGTGTTGCCCATCTGGTGATGTCCATGTGTAGAGTCGCCTCTTAGGTTGTTGGAAGAGGGTGTTCAAACAGTAGCTGTGCCCAAGGTTACAGCTTAAATTTTGAATGTAGAAAAGTACACGGGGGGGGGGGGGGGAGAGTACCAACCAAACTGCAGACCTATCCATATTAATAAGATGAACTCTTCCGAGGGGGTGTATGTGCATACGGACACACTGACCCTGTCCAGCAGAACCTCACTATTCTTTTCTAATTAAAGTAGATATTCTAAATAAGAACAGGGGCATACAATTAAATGGTGGGCCAGAGAAGGATTGGAAAGAGTGCCATACAAACCTGCTGCGGCATCTGCAAGTTGAGGAGGAGGAATCTGCAACATTCTCTGGCTCTTCAAGTAAGGAAAGAAATTTCTCCAGAGAGCTCTGGCAACAGCAAGGTGGTGCTCTTTCGCCACCGAAGACAGCTGCATAGTTGGGTCTGTATTCCCTAACGGCATACCTTGTTCTAGCTGTTTGTGCACATTTCTAAGAAGAAGCAAGAAATAATATTAACATGTGCGGGCGGGGGGGGGGGGGGGGACAGGACATGAATTAATTCAAAGTACATCTAAACAGTTTTTCACTAAACAGGCCAAGAACGGAAAGATTATTTTCTACAATCAGAACAGTGATATGAAGACATGCACACCAGCTATTTGATGGATAAATGATGGCGTATTAAGCACCATAAAAGTTAATGTTAATTACTAATGTCAACCATTAATTATGCACCTCTTAATGTGTCAGACCCAAATGAGGAACAGGCAGCTCTAAAACGAATGTGCGCATTTATCAACTGACAGGTCAGTCTGCTTGCAGCCCAAAGACAGATCTTCTTCTGTTTGCTAATTCTGCATGCAAAGGAAGAGGGCAATAGGAACCGGTACAGAAATAAACAATGTTCATTTCTGTGTGACGCATTCCCTGTTTTTTTTGGAGCCTTATTATACTTTACAAAAAAATAAGAGAAATGAATATTTGTATTTTGTGCTGTTAGGCTTGGCATCAATGCCCATAGCTGTACAAGAGGAATAAGGGCAGAAGTTAGCACTGTTCCCTACGTCAGTCTCTTCCTGAGACAATGTGGCATGAATTCAATAGCCCACTCAATTTTCTTTGATTCTGCTAGTACCATTCCTGCTACTTAATCTAATTTGGTAGTTGTGACTTTCTAAAGGTTCAATAGAGATGTGTCTGCAGGGAATCAATGTTCTTAGAGAAATGGGTGGGAGGAGGGGCGGGATGCATTAATAAATTTGTCTAGCAGGCTAGGATATAAGGCATTCCTGCTCTGGGATGCTCAACTAAATAACATGCCTATTAAAAACAATCTGTAGCAAACACACTATCATTCCTGCTCCTATGTATCTCCTGGTCAACTCAGCTGAGATTGCAGATTAAGGCGTAGGCAGCATTATTACATTTGCTTTATTAAATTCTACAAACAGAAGTATAAAGTCAGAGTCAAGGCAATGGCATATAACAAGGACATCCAGACATCTCAACACATGGATTTTGCTGTTAGGCCACAACATCAAGCATTGATACAGAAAGGGCTTTTAAAGTTGTGAATTACATACACTCAAAAATTATTTTTTATTTTTTTTAACATTAATTTTTATTGGAGTCAAAACTTAACTTACACACATCATATTGTCACCCTATTACAAAGACCCCTTTTTCCTTTTCTTCTCCCCCTCCCAGTGACTTCCCACCTCACCTACACCGTTATGCGTCCATCAAATATAATATAATTCTATATTATTTTCCTCTTACAGGTAACTCACTTATTTCTGATAGTGTTAGTATATTTGTATCTATATATCAAAAAATTATTGTTATTTACGGACCATTCATTAATCATTCAATAGTTAGACAGTGTAAAAATATTATCTTTCATTTCCCAGTATTGTTCTAAATAATCTTTCAAATATACAGGTTGCTTACCTGTAATTGGAGATCTTCGAGTGGTCATCTGTGCATTCACACCTCTGGGATAAAGTGCGCCTGCGCCGATCCCGATCGGTAATCTTCAAAGCCTAACGGATTTTCGCGCCAGCTCCCCGGTCACATGCACGCCCCACTGCGCATGACCCGGGGAGAGGCACGAGGATCCCGCCAGTTCCTTCTGACCGCTGCTAACAGCCCCCAAGGAAAAAGGTGAGGGAGACCGAAAGCAGAGGGGAAGGAGGGCGGGTGGTGTGAATGCACAGATGACCACTCGAAGATCTCCAATTACAGGTAAGCAACCTGTATATCTTCTTCGTGGTCTCTGTGCATCACACCTCTGGGAGAATAGCGAGCAATAAACACCACATACCTGGAGGTGGGTGCTGGAGGTCTCACATCTGAGCTGCTTGCAGGACTGCACGGCCCACCACAGTACGCTGATGGACACGGACATCTAGGGCGTAGTGCTTCACAAACGTGTGAGGGGACGCCCACGTTGCAGCATTGCAGATGTCTCCCAGGGGAATGCCCTTGAGGAATGCTGTGGAAGTAGCCACGGCTCGAGTGGAGTGTGCCCAGAGGGACGCCGGCAGTGGCCTTTTGGCCAGAAGATAGGCGAGTTTTATCGTCTCAACTATCCACTTCGAGAGCCTTTGAGACGACAGTTTCTGTCCCTGCCTGGGCAAGGCATAAGAAATGAAGAGAGCTGGAGACTTGCGAAAGGATTTTGTCCGGTGCAAGTAGAAAGACAGGGCTCTCTTGACATCTAAAGTGTGTAAACTACGTTGCGTTGGGTCCTGGGGATCAGGAAAAAATACCGGCAAGGTGATATCTGCCCCTATATGGAAGTCCGAAACTATCTTAGGCAGGAAAGCGACATCTGGAGCCAAAGTGACGGCATTATGATGAAACGTGAGGTATGGTGGGTCGCAACGGAACGCCGAGAGCTCACTCACGCGTCGAGTAGACGTGATGGCCACTAAAAATGCAACCTTCCATGACAAAAGCTGAAGACTGCATGAGGCCATGGGTTCGAAGGGTTTTCCCATCAGCTTAGTGAGAACCAGGGGCAAGTCCCATGCCGGGACTGGTGTCCGCACTGGGGGATAGAGGCGATTCATTCCCTTGAGGAATTGTTTCGTTGTTGGGTGGGAAAACAGCGAATAGCCATCAATCTTAGGATGATTGACTGAGATGGCTGACAAGTAGACTCGGATAGATGAGTGACACAGTCCCCTGTCCTTACATGACAGGAGGAAACCAAAAACATCTTTAAGTCCAGCGGGAACTGAGGGTCGTCCTACAGACGCCAGGAAGGTTAAAAATTTAGTCCACTTTGACTCATATGAACGTCGAGTGGAGAGTTTGCGTGAGTTCAGTAGAACTTGAGCAATGCGTGATTCTAGCCCTAAGTTTGGATCAGCCACGCTGTCAATTTTAGCTTGGGCACATCGTGGTGCAGTACTCGGCCCCCGCGCATCCCGAGGAGGTCCGGGTCCGTCGGGAGATGGAGATACGTCCCCCGTGAGAGGCTGAGGAGCGTGGGGAACCAGGGTTGTCTCGGCCACCATGGGGTAACTAGAATTGCCCACGGTCGCTCTGTCAATAGTTTGTGGACTACTCTCGGAATGAGAGGGATTGGGGGAAATAGGTACAACCGTTTCCCTGTCCACCGGAAGAGGAGACCATCTCCGAGAGAGGTCGGGTCCGTTCCTGCTCTGGAACAGAATAGATGGCACTTCTTGTTCTCCCGAGAGGCGAATACATCCACAGATGGATGTCCCCAATGGTCGAAGATCGGAGTCAGGTAGAGGGGGTTCAGCTCCCACTCGTGTAGGGATGCTCCTCCTCTGCTTAGGAAGTCCGCTTGGACGTTGAGCAGTCCTGGGAGATGAGTCGCCACCAGGTGAACATCTAGCGCCTGGCACTCGTTCCACAGCTCTATCGCTAACCGGCAAAGTCCACGGGAGACCATCCCGCCCTGGCGGTTGATGTAAAACATAGTGGTGGTGTTGTCTGTAAGGACAGTCACCGTTTTCCCCGTTAGGGATTGGCGGAAAGATCTCACTGCGTAGAGAACTGCCAGCAGCTCTAAGAAATTGATATGGTTGTGTGCTACAGAGGGGTGCCACCTGTCTCCCACACCTACACCTTCCAGGTGAGCTCCCCAGCCCCATAGGGATGCGTCCGTGGTGACGGTCGCTGAGGGTGGTGGAAGCCGGAAAGGTGCACCTGAGTGTAAATTCTGGGGCACGAGCCACCAATTCAGGGTCTCCAGGACCTGGGTAGATATCTGGAAACGTTTGGAGAGGGAGTGGAGTTTGGGGCGGAAACGCCTCAAGAACCAGAGCTGCAGTGGTCTCATTCGCAATTTGGCGAAGGGAATTACTGCCGTTGTCGCGGCCATCAGGCCTAGCAGGCGAAGGATTTGTTTGGCTGTAGCCTCCTTGGTCTCTAGGATAGCCTGGAGAAGGGAGACTATATCCTCTGCTCTGTTGGGGGGTAGGAATGCCCTGCATTGCAAGGAGTCCAGGATAGCTCCGATAAACTGAACCCGTCTGGAAGGGATAAGCATGGACTTTTTGAGGTTTATAGTCAACCCTAGTAATTCTAGGGTGTGAAGGGTAATAGAGATGTGGTTCTGTAGTTCCGTCGTAGAGGGGGCAACTAGGAGCCAGTCGTCCAGGTAGGGGTAAAGGTGGACACCTTGGAGTCTCAAATGTGCCGCTACTACTGCCATAAGCTTCGTGAAGACACGAGGAGCTGTAGAGAGGCCGAAGGGTAGGGCCTTGTACTGGAAGTGACGTGGACCAATCGCAAAGCGTAGGTACTGTCTGTGTGACGGGTGGATCGTCACATGAAAGTATGCGTCCTTTAAGTCCAGCGTCACCATCCACGCGTTGGCTTCTAGTAGCGGTAGGATGGTCTGTAGAGTGGTCATACGGAATTTCTTGTAGGTGATGAACGCATTGAGATTCCGCAGATCTAGTATGGGACGAAGTCCGCCGTCCTTTTTTGGGACCGTGAAGTAGCGGGAGTAGAACCCCCGCTGAAGGTGTCTTGTTGGTACCTGTTCTATGGCGTCTTTTGAGAGGAGGGCTTCGACTTCCGACGATAGGGTGTCGGAGGGAGGGGTGGTTACGAAGTACGATTCTTGTGGAATCTGGAAAAATTCTATTCTGTAGCCTTCTGCTACAACCGACAGTGCCCATTTGTCTGTCGTGATACGTTGCCATGCTAGTAGGAAGGGGGATAGACGGGTGGGAATATCGGAGCGAATGGGAGAGTCAAAGACTCTGCTTGGTCGGCTTGGGTGGTTTAGTCTTGGAAGCGGAAGCGGATGGGAATCGTGGCTTATGGCCATAAGGTTTCTGTTGATAGACAGTGGACGGTGGTCTCTGCCATTGGGGTTCAGTGGGAGATCTTCGCGGTTGTTGTTTGGACCAAGATCTCTGCCATGTTTTCTGCTTTTGTTGTCTCGGTTGTGAGACACCCAAGTTACGAGATGTTTTGATGCTTTTATCTAAATCATGAAGAACTGTGTCCGTCGTGGAGCTGAACAGTCCTTCACCCTCGAATGGGAGATCTTCCACTAAGGACTTAGTGTCTTGTGGAAGCGAAGTCGACCTCAGCCAGGCGTGGCGACGAAGGGCGACTGCTGAAGTGAGTGTCTTGGACGTGACGTCCGCAGCATGCTTGGATGCGTTAAGCTGATGCTTTGCTAGCACCATGCCCTCCCTCTGGATCTTCCTAGCAAGACGTTGCTTATCCTCAGGGAGCTGAGCCAGAAGTGGTGTCATCTGTTCCCATAGGGAGTACTGGTACCTGCTCATGCAGGCTGTGTAGTTTGCCGTTTTTATGCCCAATGCACCGGCTGAATAAAATCGTCTTCCGAAAGAATCTAGCTTCCGTCCCTCCTTGTCCAAGGGGGAGGAATGTCCGCTACGTCCCCTAGCGGAGGGAGTCATGACGACTGAGTTGGGCTTGGGGTGGATGAATAGGAATTCTGCCCCTGGCTCTTGGAGCCTATACATGTGGTCCAACCTCTTGTTGGAAATTGGGGTTGAGGAAGGGTGGCCCCAGGATTCTTTGGCAGTGCTCAAGAGCACCGAAATCAGTGGCAACGCTACCGCGGTGGATGTGTCCATCTGTACGATATCGAAGATGGCATCGGTAGCGGTAGGCGTTGGTTGGACCGTGGCAAGCGCCAAGGAATGTGCCATTCGTTTGATAAGTTCTCCATAGGATTTCACGTCCTCGGAGGGGGAGATTGGTAGATTTTCAGCCACATCAGGGGATGGTGACGGCTGGATGGGAGATTCGTCATCGGATGATTCGGGAGATTCGGGCATCGAATGGTCGGAATGTTCGGAGGGAGACATAGGGGTCGACGGATCTGGCTGATAAGGAGGGAGGTCGATATCGGGTGATGTGGGTATCGGCATCATTAGTTTCGGTATCGGTTTCGGTTTCGGTAACGGTATCGGAGTCGGGGCCGGGGGATCTCGGCATCGGGAGACTCTTGACGACGTCGATTGGCGATCCCACTCCGCTGGGTACCATTGTGGAGGTGGCGGGTAGGAGGAACCATACAGGTATCGCCATTGACGGACGTCCCACGGCACCGAAGATGGGGGAAGGCGCCAGTCTCGCTCGCCTCTCAGTGCCGGCATCGGGTCAGGCCCTGTCTCGGGACTGCTGTGAGGGATCTGCGTCAGCTCGATGTCGGGTTCCGAATCTGTGAGCTGGATGGGTCGCGGCATCGAGGAGACGGGGCTGCCCCGGGGTCGCTCGCGCCCAGGAGGGTCAAGCTGTGGAGACCCGTGCTGGATCATGTCGGACGCGGGATGCGTCGACGAAGCACTCGAGGTTTTGTGCTTCAGCTTGCCCTTACCCTCTTTGCCCTCCTTACGCTTCTTAGCGGGAGTTCGTGGCAGTGAGAGGGGTCTTTTCGATGCCGATTTCTCGGTGCCGGAAGGGCTTCACATCGGTGGCGACGTCGGGCCCATCGGTACCGATGGGGATGTTGCCGAGGCGTCGGCTGCGGACATCTTCGGTGACAACGCTGCCTCCAAGAGAGCCACTCGGAGTCGGGCCGCCCGGTTCTTCCGAGTTTGTTTGGAGAACGCGGCGCAACTCGAACAGGAGTCGACGCGATGCGACTCGCCTAGGCACAGCAAGCAGAGGGAGTGCTTGTCTGGGGGGGGGATTTTACTCCCACACTTAAGGCAGCATTTAAAGAAACCCCACCGCTGGGCCATAGGCCGGGCGGGGAGTGGAAGGAGGAGAATCCAAAGAGAGTCCAGAAAAACAGTCCGTAGGTCAAGTAAAGTCCAAGAAATCAGTCCGAAAGGCCTTTCCAAAGTTGGAAAAAAGAAGCGAAAGTTAACTACCGACCGGAGCGGAGAGGGGGTCCTCACGACGCGGCAGTCAGAAGAGAACTGGCGGGATCCTCGTGCCTCTCCCCGGGTCATGCGCAGTGGGGCGTGCACGTGACCGGGGAGCTGGCACGAAAATCCGTTAGGCTTTGAAGATTACCGATCGGGATCGGCGCAGGCGCACTTTATCCCAGAGGTGTGATGCACAGAGACCACGAAGATCCTTCCATTCCTCCATAAAATTCTCTGAGTCTTGATTGTTCAATTTTCTTTGTCCATTTGTCCATTTCCGCCATAAATTATTTTTAAACCTGTCCCACCCCTCCACCCCCGCCCCCAAACTGTTGGCATTTCTGGTGGCAGGGCACAGAGAACAATTTGTGATAAAGATCGTAGAGCAACCCACAGTTTTTAGGTTCATATATTTATTCTTATTTATTTATGGTCCACCTTTCTCACGACAGCTCCAGGCGGATTACAGTGTTATGTCAATGTAATCAGTAGGATGTGACCTCCATTAACAATGTATTTGGACTAGGATTACAGAAATTTGAAAGAAAGCAAAAAAAAAGTATTAGACATCCTGTTGAGGTAGATTGGAAAGCAACACACACTTGTGCCTGCAGTATTCTGGCCTTCGCCATTTTGCCTGCCTGACTACCAAAGCCCAGGGCACTCACTGAAAGTATGAACCTGGATCGCAAATATCCGGTGCATTTTTGCTCTGTGCCTCAGAACTGCAGCTGGATGCTGTAAATTCTGAGAAATGCTGTCAGTTGCACAGGTATCAAGGCAGCATCTAAACTCCGTTTAAATGAGCATGTTGCACACATTGGATATGGCCAGCTGCACAGATGCAAAACCACTTGAAATATTGTTCACTTTGAACTGTGAACAAATAATCATTGAAAACATATGGAGTGTTTTGCTCAAGAGGAAATCAGCATTGTGAACAGGGTAACTTCAGGTTTTCAACACACCCTTTGCAGAGATTGTAGCATTACCAATCCCTTTCGCAAACTGGCCCGGATATGATAAAAGGCTTCGTTCAGTTATTAATCTGTATTTTACACAAAAAAGGATACTTGAATCACAGACACTGAATTTAAAGAGATATGATACTAAATAGGATTGTATTTACATCCATGCCAAAAAGGTTCTGTCTGTTCTTAGCCGTCAGGGTATGAAAACCTGGAATAGCCTTCAGCTACCTGAATGTAGAATTATGGCAAGTTTTGGTACTAAGGTAATGATCTGACTATTAGATCATCAAGATGCACCAGGCATATGGAAAAAGACTGGAGTCACATATACCTGTGGGCTCATTTCGTAGCAGGAGCTCCTTTGCATATTAGGCCACACACCCCTGATGTAGCCAATCCTCCAAGAGCTTACAGTAGCCCCTGTAAGAAGAGCTCTGTAAGCTCTTTGAGGATTGGCTACATTGGGGGGGGGGTGGCCTAATATGCAGAGGAGAACCGGCTATGAAATGAGCTCTGCTACCAAACAGGTGCTACTAAGTAGCACATGGAGTCAGTTCCGGAAAGCCAAATGACAAATTCATGTTTCTAAAAATAAAAAAACTAAAAGTTTGCCTAAGTTTTTCAGTTTCGGGGGGGGGGGGGCGGTTGGCACAAGGTAGTAAAATAAAATAAAATAAAAAAAATAAAATAAAAATAAAAAATAAACACACCTTAAGAATAGCAGCTTAAGTCCACATAAATATAATCAGTGCCAGTTTGGTGTACTAGTTGGACTGGGGCATGGATTCAAATTCCCACTTTGACTCATCCCTGCATCTCAACATAACCTGCTGCACCAAGTTGTTAGGAGGATAGAATAAACAAGAGAAGAAATCAAGAATACCTAAGAGGACAACTGGGTGCCCTTCTACCATAATTCTACAGGGTCGAGCTTCCAACTAGAGTATCGTCATAGAAACCATCAACACTACTTGTTTCATACCCTGTTGCACCATAAGAGCCTGGCTTGGGTGCACCTATGTGACCCCAGAGGAGACAGGATGGGTTACTTCCCTGCATTAGGTTTTCACACTGTTCTCTCATTTTATTTATTTATTTATTTGGATTTGGATCCCGCCTAGCCAGCATTCACCGGCTCTAGACGGCCTATTTTGTAATCCTAGTCCTATTGCATTGTTCATTGGCTGTCCTATGTTGTCTGTTTAGATCCTGTAATTCACTTTGAGTCTCAGTGAGAAAGGCAGACTATAAATGAAGTACCGTATTTTTTGCTCCATAAGACTCACTTTTTCTCCCAAAAAAAGCGGGGGGGAAAGTGTGTGCGTCTTAAACCCCCCTCACCTTTCCCGAGCCACGGCACCGAGTGGAGCTAAGTGCATCTTATGGTCAGGCGCGTCTTATGGAGCGAAAAATACGGTATATAAATAAATATTATATCTAGTTTCCTTGCAGGATGTCTTGGAAACCTGGGGCAACTTCAGAGCCTCATTAAAGGGGGAAAGGCATGGTTAGTTCTCAGTTTGCTGGCAGACTTGTTTCTTTTTTTTCTTTTTTTGAAAATTCTTTTTTATTGATACAAAATTCAGAATAAACTTACAGCTTGTAACTGTTTTTAAATATAACTACAAATGTCCAACACTAAGGAATAAACGGGGGTTAGTGCCATAGACATAGCGTTCATCATAAATCAAGATAACACCTGTTTTGGTATTGTGTGTTGTGAAGTGAGGCAAGGAGAGAAACAGTTGTGAAAGAGGTAATATGTACTGGTTTTAAAAGTATGGCCAGGAGGCATAGCTCGGATCCTGGGATAAGAGGCCTTTTTCTGTCACGTACTGTAAGAATGGATACCAGGTACGTACAAAGTGGGAAAAGGTCACGTCAGAAGGAGTGCTGTGAGATTTTATAGAGTATCAGTGAATTTGTCCGTTATAAATTGTTCCCAAATTCTTTTCCTCCATTGACACAATGAAGGTGGAGTACTTAGCTTCCAGGATGCCGCAATAGTGGTTTTGACCGCTGTGATTAGAAATGTTGTCAGGGGGTGAAGTGGTTCCTTGACAATGGAGGGGGTCTCTGAGATGCAGAAGTGGTAAACGTGTTTCTGAGGCACACTACACTGTGGAATCAGCCACACCAAAAACTACATATCGGGGAGAAGTCTAGGCTAAAATTCTTCTCATTAACAACTTAATTTTTATGTGCATGGGAATGCTTTTGACGGAGAAGAGCATTCAGTCCTGGGAGTCCTTACCTACAGTCTCAAATGGTATAGTTCAGACTCAGATGAACCATGCCAGTGAGAAACAGGTCCAAGAGCTATATATCTAATTCCCAAGGCGCCCCCTGCATGCGGATATCTAAATCCGTGGAGGGGGGGCACCTGGGGTGCAGGGAAATTCCCCCCCCCGTGTGCAGAAAAATCCTAAAAGTAAAAAAAATCTTTTAGGGAGATATTTAAATCCCCCCAAAAGTAAAAGCGTCCCCTGCGCAAGCGCAGGGAACGCTCTGGCCATTGTGGGGGAGGCTCGGCAGACCTGGCGGCTGTGAGCTGCTCAGGCCTCACCGTTGCTGGTGGGGGGAAGGGAGAAGGCTTGGTGGGCCGCCACCGCTTGCACTGGGGTGGGGTGGGAGGAGGAGCAGTGGGGCTTGCCACTGCTTGCACTGGGGGGGAGGAGGAGCGGCACAGCTCACTGCTGCTTGCACTGAGGAGGGGGGTGGGATGTGGAGCAGCAGGGCTCGCCGCTGCCGCTTGCACTGGGGAGGGGGAAGGAGTGGTGGGGCTCGCTGCCACTGCTTGCACTGGGGTGGGGGGTGAGAGGAGTGGTGAGGCTCACCGCCACCTCTTGCACTGCGGGTGGGTGGGAGGAGCGGTGGGACTTGCCGCCACCACTTGCACTGGGGGGGAGGAGGATTGGGATACTCCCCCCACATGAGTATCGTGGGTCCCCCTTCTTGTTTAACTTATTTGTCAAATGCACTAGAAGCAGGCAGCCTGCTGCTTGTGTGTTAACCTAATGACATCCTGCACCAAGGCAATGTCTTATTATAATCAATACGGTTATTACTAGATGAACAACACTGTAAGAAAATAAGACAGAAGTGTCTTTATCGCAGGGCAGGGTATTTAAATTAGAAACAAGAAAATTATAATTCTGTGGTCCCCAGGTCTTGCTGCTAGAGAAATGGACCATCACGCTGGGGGCTACAGGTGTCAGTATAATGAACTATGAAATATTCGAAGTTACCTGCAAGCAAGGGGTTTGTGCCAATGTTACACGTTGCCCTTAACCGCGTGGAACAGCAGGATATAACCCATGGTAAGTACATGTCAACTGAGGACACATAGGACACAAAGTACATAGTAAAGGCTGCCAGGTCTCCTGAGCAGTCCTCGTTGGCTGCCACCACTCAGTAAAGTGGCAGGGAAAAATTTGGGGGAGAGGGGAATAGGTGTTGCGTTAACACCACAATATCACTTCCAGCACGAACCTGGAATTGATGACATTGTGTTGGTGCAACTCTATGGGAGATCCTAGAGTATCTCGAGGAAACCTTAGAGCATTGTGCCAAGGCAATGACATCACATCTGGGTCTGTACCAGAAGTGACATCACTGTGTTAATGCAATGGTTATTTGCATCTCTGCATCCCCTAAAGCTCCCACTGGTTACGAGCACTGGGCACCTTATAATGCTTCAAGGTTTCAGCTATTTTTGTAAACAGAAGATCCAGGGTTTTTTTTTGTTAAAACCCAGTTTGGCTTGTTTTAATGGAGCAAGGAATATATTGTGCTACAGATAATGAATTTGTTCATGTTGCATATCATCTTCTTACCAAGTGATATTTTATTAGACATCACTCATCCCCTACCCAGACAGTTCTCAAAAGCCAGCAATATACAGCCAAGCGAATTTTCTGTCATTCAGACGGCTATAGGTTTGCCAAACCTATATCAGCAGCGTTGAGACTCACATTATTTAAAACAACTGAACTGATGGGATATAAGATCAAAGCTTCATTTCAACAACATGAACTCTGTCTGGTCAAGTCAACAGCAAAATGTTTGAAGAGTTCCACCACTAGGTATCGATTTAACAAGTTTCGACACCAGCTAAGCTGCAAAACTGTGAATGTAATTCAGTTAGTGACCCATGTGTGGTGAAAGCAATATGGAGGTGAAATATCTCATAGTGACAAAAAAGTGATTTGATTTTCTCCATTCAGATGACTGATATTTAAACAATCATTGCCAATAGCTTTTTACTGCCAAATACACTAAGCATTCATCATTAATATAAGTGGAACCTACTGCTTTAGAGCCCTGCTTGACAAAGTAGAAACAACTGGATAAATATTACATTCCCCCCCCCCCAAAAAAAACACATCTTGTCCATTATGCTTAAACTATGGACACACTTTCTGCTTAGGATGACCACTATTTTTAGCAGAATCTATTCCATTCTACATTCTCACCCCTTTCAAATATACTTGTGAGGATTTTACACATACATACTTATGAACCTTTTCCCCTGAGCAGTCCAAAATCTTGACAAAATGTTACTTGACCTTTGTTACCAACCTACGGGAGCAGAAGAAAAGTAGTTCAACTATCCCAGATACAGGGGCTTCCGGATTTTGGCGCAGCAAGAACAGACGCACTTGCAAGCGCTCCCTGTGGGCGATCTGGATCTTCAGTGTTTTTAGTGACCTGAGGGCTCTCAGATCCACTGGGTTTTCCCTGGAGGGGACCCAGTGTCAGAATCTGCCAATTCAGCCAATGTATTAGTCAGATCTAGATTTAACTTCTTGCATGCATGTCTTTCACTATCCCATGTATCTAAAGTATATTGGAACCTATGTAACCATGATGCATTGTTTCTGTCCTGGCCGGGAGGGTGACAACAATGATTTGCGAGAACAAGGAGGCCTCACATCCCTGCCTCCGCATTCCAGCTGCTCCGGCAGTAACTTGAAGGGAGGATGCCTCTCATCTCTTATCAAATGCAAAAGAACCTTGGAGCCATTGATTGTTATGTGAACTCGAAACATCTGAGGGGTCTGGTTTGGGAGAGGAAATTTACTGCTTAACACCTCATCTTTTTCCTGTGAGAACCAAACGGTCAGGACACCTTTTAGCCCGCCAATTTTCCCTTAAGGGGACTGGCTATCTATGGGTAATTCAAACTCCTTGGAATGGTATAATAGACCCGCTTGTATAATTTGTCTCATCTCTGACAATAATCCGAGATGCTGTACTAATGTAGAAATAGGGAATAAAGAACTGTGGTTAACCAACCAAGATCTGATCCTTGACTACTTTGAGCAGAACTCTCACACCCAGTGTCCAGAGGACTTGATCGGGGGACTCTTCACCATGGTGGTGGTGGATTGTAGCCCCCTGATTGTCCTAAAGAAAGGCACCAATGAGAGCCTCCATGACAGCCTCGGTGATGCTGGGAATCCCCGGCACATTCGGAGGAACCTCCTACTCTTCCCTTCGACCTTACCTACATCTACATTCTGGATTTGGACCTGTAAGTACTTTACCTGCACTACAAATATAGACTCTCTGATCTTACCTAAGCCCCTTTAATTTTTAAAGCTAAACTGTGAAGAGTGAAGAATCTCCCTCCCCTCTTCTATCCAAGCATCTTCTCCAAGACTGTTACTACTCTGCATTTGGGCTAAAAGGAGAGAGGACACTATTTGAATATAAAGTATATCTTCTTGCTGATTAAAAGACAATACTGATTAAAAGACAATACTAAACTCTAAATGCCAGTTTCTTATTGACTGAAGATTTACTAGTACTTATACTCTTACAAACCGGCTGGTTTTAGAACAGAGAGGGGGAAAGATATTACTCCCCACACACACTTCCTTTTCTTATATTTTTTGGCTTTAACAAAATTTTGGCAAGAGCTGGGAGAGACTAAATGGAATACTGGCTTTACAAGAATTGTCGACCTGCACTTGTTATATTTAAAGGCAATCTGGACTGATAACTATATTGCAGAATTATTGTTTGATTTTTACTCTCTCAGCCCCTCAACAACTGAATGGGAATACTATTTTACTTTCCTCTTTGGTTTTTAATATTTTGGCATGATTCTTTATGTGTGGATCTAATTTTGTTTTCTGGTCCTTTGGATATATACTCCGGGAATAAATTCTCCTTGGGTTTTTTTAGCATAAGTTTACAAGTTTTGTGGAATTCGTTTTCTTTCCCCCTTTTTTTCTATCTGATCCTTTGGATGTGTACTCTTTTTTGGAAGTAAGTTTTCCTTTTTTAACCTTTTTTTTTCTTTTTAAGCCCTAGGCAATCCTTTTTCTTGTTCTTATTTAGACATTACATTGTTCCTTCCAGTTCTTGCCTTTGGATTTGTTTTTTTTATTTTTCCTCTTCTTTTGGAAGGTAACAGCTGGTGGATTATATATTTGGTTGCATTCTTAAGGGTCCCCCCCCCCCCTTATTGGTGGATTACTCATTTGGTTGCATTTTTTAGGGTGTTATTTGATGGAATATATGTTTGGGGGCATCTTTGCCATTTTCTTCAGCCACCTGTCTTGGATGGAATATAAATACCTATTTTAGCCTTGGATTACTTTGGAATACCTAACTACTACTGGATTTCTCACCTTCTGCTTGCAGCATAACAGTAATTTAAAGTGGGTGCTTTATAAAGGAACTAGGCTTCATTATCTTACATTTGGCTTTGAAAGAAGATTTCTGACTTTGAAAAGATGTACTTCCAGTGGTGACGCTTGGAGAGATTTTTGTTTATAGTTTGTGGTTTGCTCTGACTGATTCTATAGTCACATGGTGGTGTTTTGGGGCACTTGGGAATTAGATATATAGATATAGCTATATTCTTTGGTTCTAGAGTATGGATATTAAAAATGCTATTACTTAAATTTATATATATATTTCAAAAAAGAGCCTTAGGCATAGGCTTGGAGTGGGAGGAGATGGGACAGGATGACTCCCCCAAAGGTGTCACAGCACAGCATAGATATGGAAACTCTATGCTGACTCAACTCAGGATGTAGTGAGACCTTGGCCAAGACACCAGTTTTTTCTAGAATTATTTCAACCATGCAAGTAGAGGGCTTTAAGCAAAGTAGAGAGAGGGAATTACAATATAGAGACTTAAGCATAGTAACGGATTATGGCTACAAAAGGAGATATTAAAATCTATACACTCAATGTCAGAGGATCCAATAAAACAAAGACGGCTAGCAAATTATATAAGAGATTCAAACCCTGAAGTTATAATGCTTCGGGAAACACACCATAATATAAAAGATGACAGGTTATTAAAATAGGGATATTTTGGCCAACTTTACTCAGCACCAGCTAATAGCAAATCCAGGGGGGTAGCAATCATCTTTTCAGCAACCTGCCCATTTCAGAAAAGTAATTTACTAAGAGACCCATTAGGGTGTTATATAGGGCAATATGGAAACAAAACATTTACCCTCGCCTCCATTTTTGCACCCAATAAGAAACAAATTCAATTTTTAAGAGAGGTTCTCAAGAAATTAGACAAATTTAAAGGGGGGGAAGTGATGATATGGGGAGATTTAAATTGGGCTCATATGGATTACTTAGACAAAAGAAAAATACAGAAAGGAAAATAGGGGAAGACAAATTGGTAAAAACACTGCAAGAATTTAATTTGGTGGATGCTTGGAGAGTGGATCATCCACAGAAAATGGATTACACATATTATTCACATAGACACACCACATACTCCAGAATAGATTTCATTTTGACATCATCAATCTTACTGCAGAATATAGTCAAAACAGAAATCAGTATAAGAAAACTATCCGATCATTCTCCAGTTTGGTTAGATTCGAATATTCTTGGAGAACACCCAACTACATACACATGGAGATTTAATACTATTTTATGAACCAAATCAAGAGAAAGATTACAAAAGGGTATACAGAATTATTTCAAAGAAAATATAACTGAAGGCAAGCCCTTACATACTGTATGGGATGCATTAAAACCAGTAGTAAGGGGGATATGCATTCAAGAGATGGCCAGATTAAAGAAGTTTAATAACAAAAAATAAAAATTACAGGCAAAAATTAGAGAATTAGAAGCAAAACATAAAAGATCAAAAAAGCTTTACAAGGATTTGGTAAATAAAAGGAAAGAATTAGATGTTCTAGAGATAGGCTCCATAACTAAAAAACTGCTATATTTAAAGCAGAAATACTATAAATTTGGTAACAAGAGTTCCAAGTTATTAGCAAGTAATTTGAGAAAACATAATAATAGAAACAAAATATCAATGATGGAACACAACAATAAAAAATACATAATATGGAACAAATAGCTGAGCAATTTGCTAAATATTTTGAAAAATTATATACCTCAGAAAATCCATCTGAGGAAAAAATTGATGAATATTTTCAAAAACTGAATATCCCTGAACTAAAAAGTGAGCACAACAATATTTTAAACAACCCAGTTGAAAGCAAAGAAATAGATGAGGTCATTAAAAAATGGAAAATCTCCAGGCATAGATGGTTATGGCCCAGAATTTTACAAACAATTCAGAATCATATTACTCCCATTTATTACAAAATTATTTAACCAAATAATGAAAGACAAACAAGCACCACACTCATGGGAAGACACAAGAATTAGAGTGATTTTAAAGCCTGGTAAACAAATAAACCAACTAGATTCCTCTCGACCAATAGCATGATTGAACCAAGATGCAAGAATCTTCACTGCTGTCCTTGCATCCAGACTGAGTGATATAATTGAGAATTATGTTTCTCCAGACCAATCGGGTTTTGTACCCCAAAGGCAAATAGCAGATCCAATACGTAGAATATTGAATGCCATCGATGTTAGTAAAAAAAAATCAGACACTGTGAGCCATAGCATCTTTCAATGCACAGAAAGCTTTTGATCATTTGGGAAGGGATTTTATCATTAGACTGCTAAGACTATTAAATATTGGTCAATATTTTATGAATGCAATTCAGTCAGTATATCAGAAGTCCAAAGCTAGAGTACAAACAAATGGTTTTGATTCTTCTAGTTTCCCCCTGACTAGAGGAACTAAACAGGGCTGTCCCTTGTCACCCTTGCTTTTTATCCTTTCATTGGAACCTCTGGCAATTGCAATAAGGGCTAATAAAAAAATTCAAGGTCTAGAGATAAATGGACTTGTACATCCGATTAATATGTTTGCAGATGATGTAGCTGTATTAATGGTAAATTCTAAAGAAGCACTACCTGAATTAATGAAGGAGATTTGTGCTTATGGAAAAATTGCAGGATTACATATTAATTATAAGAAGTCCGGAATACTATACATAAGTATAAATCCAAAAATGCAACTTGAAATTTGAAATGAGTTAGGATTTGCCATATATCATAAATCATTCAAATATCTGGGAGTTACTATCTCAAAAAATTTAAATAAATTACAGCACGTAAATTTCCATCTGGTTATTTTACAAATAAGAAGGGACATTAAAAGATGGTTCCAGTTACAGTTGACAATCATGGGTAGAATCAATGCTATCAAAATGAAGGCACTCCCAAAATTAAATTACTTTTTTCAAATGCTTCCCATATATATCTCACCAAAAGATCTAGCATGCTGGCAAAAAATATTTACCAATTTTATTCATCAAGGTGAAAGATGAATACTTATGAAGGCTATAAGGTACAAAAGGGCGGATTAAGGAGGATGGGGAGAACCAAATATAAGCAAATATTATGAGGCAAACCAATTGAGAGCCTTGGTGTCATATTTAAATGGAATCTCTGATAAGTCTTGGGTGAGCGTGGAAGCAGATGAGAAACATCTGAATTTAATTGAGAAAATCGTTTTTGGAGGGGGGGAAGAGACATTAAATGGGTAGAGAACCCCTTCCTATATACTACATTAAAAAATTGGGTTAAATGGAAAAATAAACTGATCCCAGAGATATCCCCGTTGATTCCTATCCTACTGCATCCCAATTTTTCATGTCTGGATAAATCAGAAAGCTATATTAGATGGAAAGAAAAAGGGATCTATAGAATGAGAGATCTTTATGTAGACGGGACTCCTTTTACGGTGATACAATTAAAAGAAAAATTGCAAGGAGAGTTAAATTGGTTTTTGCTATATCAACTGCATCACCTAATTGTAAACTCTATGGTAAAGCAAACTATGATCAGAAAGCTGTTGAAATTTGAATAGATTTTAATACAACATATGACAAGTCTAAAAAGAGTAACCCCTAAAATTTACGCATATTTAATTGAGACAGATGCAAGTCCACTAAATGGGTTGAAAATAATATGGGAGAAAGATATCAGAACAAAGATCGAGTAAAATATTTGGAATAAGATATGGTTTACCCAAACAAGAAAAACTATTTCAATAGCCCTTAGGGAGAATTTTTTGAAATTATTACACAGGTGGTATCTCACCCCAGTTCACCTTGCAAAAATAACCAACACAAATAATAAAAAATGCTGGAGAAAGTGTAATCAGCAAAGTGATTATATTCATATGTGGTGGCTGTGCCCAGTAGTGTCACAGTTTTGGGAGAACATTTTTGCAGAAATGGCAAAAATTACACATCAAACCATTTGTGTTACACCAGCTTTTGCTCTATTAAAAATATGGGAGAAACAAAATGAAAATGTGACTTCTAAAGGACTAATAGTGTTTATATTAATGGCAGCGCACAGGACAGTTGCTAAAAGTTGGAAAGCCGCAGAATTATTAACATTACAATCATGGTATTCTGAGTTATGGCAGATTGCAACAGCTGAAAAAATGACAAGAAAAATTAGAATAATCAAATCCAAAGTCAAAACTGTAGACTTCTTTGAAACTTGGCACGATTTTATTTTATACACAACTCAGAACAATATTCAAAGTATGTTTAAGCCCTTCCTCAGATTATGGGATAAAGTTAAATAAACCTCTTTCTACACTTCAATCATGTTGTAACTATACATTAATTATGTATGTTTACAGGAAAAGAAAAAAGAAGGGGAAAGAATTCCCTCTCTTTGTATTTATGCTGAATGTTGCGCTCTCTACCGATGCCTTAATTTACTTGCTTCTTACTTTATTCTCTTTTTTCTTTCTTTTTCTTTGTTGTTATGTGTACACTGTAGGTTGTTTTTCTATATGGGGAGTGGGGTGTGTACTTGATGTTTTTGTCAGGGTTTTTTAATATACATTTAAATAAAAAAATATTTTTTTTTTAAAAAAAGAAAATTTTAATTGTTTCACTTAAAACAGATCAACTGGAGAAACAACATAAGAAAATAGAGACCAAAATGAAAGATTTTACAACCAAACAAGACCTCATTGAGGAAGAATTGCTTAAATTACAACTTGACAAAGCAGCTTACATCTTGAGATTCCAAAACTGCCCAGAAACTGATGAAAATTTTAAATTTTTGATGGCACAGGCACTGACAGAGTACACGGATGCCCCTAAAACAAAGGATGTGCTTCAAGAGATAGATCTTGTCTATAGAATGAACTCAGCATATGCAAAAAGAAATGGATGGCCCAGAGAAATCCATGTGAAATTTCATAAAAGATCTTTTAGAGATGAAATCCTTAAAGCGACAAGCAGAAAACCATTGAAGATCCAGGAAACAGAAATAAAAATACTTAAAGAAACACCATGGAGAGTAAGAGAGAAAAAGAAGGTTTACATGGAACTTGCAACCACTCCTAGGAAAAATGGAATAACATTCAGATGGTTACTTCCAGAATGACTTTTTACTTTTGAAGGAAGAAGATACAAAATAAACTCCTCCTTTAAATTAAAGGATTTTTTAAAAGCCAACAACAAGCTATTAGGTATGGACAACCAAGAATCTGAAAGCGAAGAAGATGACCAAGACCAAGATAAAGGTGCAACTGGAATAACAGTGAAAAGTCAAGAAAAGCCAAAGATAAAGTACCAGCATCCCAAATAGTTACAAGACTTCAAGAAAGAACTATAGATGATAAAACCTCACAGACCCAACCACAACATGAATAGAAAGAAAATAAAAATTGTATCTATTAATGTAAATGAGCTGAATGGACCACAAAAAAGAAGGAGGATATTGCAGCAACTTGAGAAGATGCAACTAGATGCATTTTGTCTACAAGAAACTCACATTAAAAAATCTGATCATAAATACCTAGAAATTAAGAAGTTAGGAAAACCCTTTATCTCTTCTGACTAGGACAAGAAGAGGACTTGTTATATTCATAAAGGAAAACTTACATCCAGAATTACTGTTTAGTTTTGAAGATGGTAGAATCTTGCTAACGCAAGCTCAGATTCAAGGTATGAAAATATTGATTGCAAACATATATAAGCTCCAAATCAACAGCAGCAACACTTTTTCAAAAAATTACACACTCTTCTTCCCAAATATAATTTTTACCAGCTATGTGTTATTGGTGACTACAATGCAGTTTTTGATGTCTCATTAGATAGAAAATCAACATCTGCCAAAATAAAGAAAAAAGGTAATGAACTTCCAGATGCTTTTTCTCAACTAGCAGATGAACACAACTTGATTGATGCCTGGCGTAGCAGGAATCCTCTTAAGAAAGATTTAACTTTTATTCATCAAGGCATGATTCATGGCCAAGAATTGATATGAAGTGGGTATCTCCTTCATTAGTAAAAGATCTTATAGAGGTAGAAATACATCCTGCTACTTTTGCAAATCACCACCCTATTCTTATGACACTTCAAGACTCACCTAAGAGTAAGACCAGGTGGACCTTAAACCCACCTACTTTGAAAAATGAAGATTTTGTAACTGAGATGAAAAAAGAATTTCAGATGTTTTTTGAACAAAACTTTCAACCAGACATGCCCTCTGGAACTGTATGGGATGCATTTAAGGCCTCCGCAAGAGGATGGACTATAAGTACAACTTGTCACCTTAATAAACAAAAGAACCAGAAGCTTTTTCAAATCCAAAGGCAAATCCAAAAACATGAGGAACAAATTAAAAAATAATCAGTGACTTAGAACTTGAGAATGAAACTTCTACAGCATGAAATGAACTGCCTTTTAACTCAAGAAATTGCTTGAAAGATTACATATGCAAAACAAAACTACACTGAGAATGCTAACAAACCAACAAGATGGCTTGCCTGTAAGTTAAGAAAAGAAAAAAGAAAAAAGGTCTATATTTAAAAGACTCTACTGGAACTGAGAAAACTCTTCCTCAAGATCTAAAACATATTGTGGAGGCTTTTAATGAAAAATTATATCAAAGAGGAGAAGCTGATACAGCTGAGGTACAAAGCTTTCTATGTAAACATAACTTGATGACCTTTTCAGAAGAACGAATAAAAATCTTAAATGACCCAATAACATTTGCTGAAGTTATTGAAGCTTTTAAAAAACAGAAGGCAAGATGCCAAGCCCAGATGGTTTCCCAGCAGAATTTTACCAAACTTTTGAAGATCAATTGGCATTACCTTTTAAAATGGTATTACAAGAAATACTTTTGCAAGGTAAGGCTCTAGGTACTTGGAATGAGGCTTTGATAACTTTGATTCATAAACAAAATACGCACCACAAAGAAATTAAAAACTATAGGCCTATTTCATTACTCAATGTAGAATATAAAATCTACACCTCTATTCTATCTACTAGACTCAAAAGTCTTGACAAACGTCATACATCAAGATCAAACAGGCTTTTTATCTAAAAGGCAACTTAGAAATAATGTGAGAACAATACTAAATATAACTGAGTTTTTTGAAGCACATCCAGAGAAGCAGATGGTGTTGATGTTTTCAGACACTGAAAAAGCTTTTGACAATCTTAACTGGAACTTCATGCTTGAGAAGCTCTCTATTTCTCAATGTGGAGCAAATTTCTTCTCAATGGTGAAAGCAATCTATTCTTCACCACAAGCAAAGATTCTTGTTAATGGCGAATTGACAAGACACACTGATATACAAAAAAGAACCAGACAAGGTTATCCACTCTCACCTTTACTATTCATCTTAGCACTTGAAACACTGAATGACATGATTAGACACAATATCAACATTAAGGGACTTTAAAATTAAAGGAGAGGAGTATAAACTACAAGCCTTTGCAGATGACTTAGTCTTTATATTGGAAAGTCCAATGGAATATATTACACACCTTTTTAAACTCTTTGCAGGAGTATGGACAAGTGGCAGGAATGAAAATAAATTTTAACAAAAATTTTAACAAAAAGCTTACCACGGATCGCTATCACCCAAAGTCTTGCCCTGTATCTGTGTACTCCTAAGCACCAATGAAACATCATACTGGGAAAACTCACGTATGGCATGGTTTATAGGCTATACCTAACACACCAACAAGGAGAGGGCCACCTAGTCTAGATGCCAGCAATATTTTATCCTGAACTGTCATTTTTATTTGAGCTGTCATGCTTGGGTCAAGTTAAAAATACAGTAAATAATGATGTATGAACCCAGCATTGGTGGGGGAATTAGCAGAACATCAGGTTCTACAATGCAAAAACTATTTTTGGGAGATGTGACAGTCAAAATTGAAACTTCTTTACTAAAACAAACTTTTGTAGTATTTGAAATGAACAACAGTAGCTTTTGTGTGTTTGTGTGTGTGTGAAGGAACTGCAAACCAGCCCACTATCAAATATTTAAGCTGTTTTTCTTATCTTATTTCTCAAAATCAAGCAAAAATAATAAGTATGGGAGGGGAAACTCTCTTGCCTGGAAATGCAAAGAAAGGCTGCCGCCCCTTCTAGGGTTAATGGGTGCTTCTGTAAGTTTTTTGGGTCAGATTAACCTCTTGTTTACAAATAAGGCTGGTTATCGATTTAATTTTTACTGGCTTTAATGCAAAGAAAAAGAGGGAGGGGAATCAATACAAAGCGAGACAAAGGGCTCTGGAGGCCCTGGCTGCACCAGATTTTGGTTTGGCTCACACACAATCCTACAACACGCTGAGGCTGGGAGGATTAGCCTGCTTGTGTTGAGTAAACCGATGATACTCAATAAACAGTTTCTGTTGTAAACCCCTTAGGATGTGCAAAGCCACACTAGTTGGCATTAGACCAGATAAGCTGCGGAACCAGCTGTAATCTCATTTAGACCTGAGCTGATCCTCCTGTCCTTTCACTCGACAGGATCAACGAAAACCACTGAGAAAGCAGCCGTATTACAGCAGCAGTGCTTGCTGGATGCGGCAAACATTTCACAAATTCCTCTCCTTGAAGCAAGTCTGCATATAATCTGCAAAGAGACAGAGAAATCAACGGATTGCTGAATTCATTAGTACTCTCATTGTTGCAGGGTAACGGCTTCATATGGGGACAGATGTTCTAAACCAGTTTGGAGGCGCTCGTTTTATTTCTTGACCATTCCTATGTCTGGTGAGGCTGCAATGTAGGATAAAAAAATAAATGCTGGATTTATTTGCATGTACAGTGGCTCACCATTGTCCCAGACAGTAAGGACGACTGCAGATTCAAAAGGGAACATCAGTTGCTAAAAATACTAGCCTCAGAGAATCAATAAACTATGATGGAAAACATAAGCATATAAATGCCGTGTTTTAACAAAGGGGAACAAAATGTAGCTTGGTTGCACAACAGAGAAACTTTCTGTTTCCCCAGCAGTTCCCCAGGCATGAAGGAAGCTGCAGTCGTGACTTTCCCCACCCAGAATCTCCCTAGCCCCAGTGTATGCAAACTCTGAAGCCATGGAATTAGAGTGATTAACGCAACAGTAAATTTCTGCTTCACATGTATTGTGACACAGAAGACTAATTCAAGTCATGAATGCATGTAGGTGCATTATAGTGAGTCTGTACTAGTGGTCCGCCTAGCTTAGCACTGTTGTCTTGAGTGGTCTTCAGTTTCCCAACCCAACGAACCACCTTTAAACCCCAGGCAGTAGAACGGGACCCACGGAACCGGAAGTATACACGAGGAAGAAGACGAGACAGATCTATGAGCTTAATGATGGGGGCGGGGCAAATGGCAGTGATGGCTGCGGCAGGTACGGCCAGACAAAAGCTAGGACAGCTTTTTCACAAGCATTGGACCACCGACTGGCAGGGCAGGTAGACGAGCCAGGCTTTTCTGGAGGAGGGGAGGGGGGAAACAAAAAAGGAACCCCCCCCCACACACACTGCTGATCAACTTGACCTTGCTGTCCTACAGTTTCATTCAGAGCGCACACAAAGAGAGCTGGGCGGCACATTGGTAGCAGGGACTTCTCCCCCTCCAAATGGCTGCTTTGTAGGATCTGGTGACACAGCAAGGGGGGGTTCTGCAACCCACTACATGACCCATCACTGACCTGCTCTGGCTGCTGCTCTCCGGGATCTCAAGCGGCAAAAAATCTTTCCAGCGACTGCTGTGAGAGACCCTTTAAACTAGATAAGCCAGGGATTGAACTTGAGATACTCTACATGCAAAGCATGGCCTCTGCCACTAATCCCATCCCCTTATTACTTTGCAAGCACAGGAACTTTTTATCTACCTTTCTCCTTAACAAAAGGACATAACAAAGCTTACAAGTAAAACTGCAATACAAGTAGCAGCCTGTTAAAGCAACCAACTGCAACACCAAACAAGATGCAAACCAGCCTCGCTGGCACAGACGGCCTAGCTAACCTCTGTCATACCAGACCACCAGATGCCTCCTTGATACGGAACAACAGCTCCGTTGTGAGTCCTAAAGATGACCCCAACAAGGCAGCCTCAGCAGGATGTTGATCTTCCCACTTCTCCAGTAGCAGGCCAGATATCACCTCCCCAAACTCAGGCAGGGCATTTATCAGTGAGCTAGGTGGATGGTACACCAGAAAAATGTGCTGCTATCTGTTTCCAGAACTCATTACAAGGTACACTCCAGCCAAAGGTGGCAATAGTTATCCATGGGGATTTGTGGAAGAAGAAGGTTTCACGGAGAATTATGAACTTGGATGACAAATACGTCTTTAGAGTACACAAGGGGGGGGGGCACGATATTCGCGGGGGGGGGAGAAGCTGACAGCTGCTCCTCCTGCCTCCGCCCCCTTCCCCCCTTCCTCTGCCCCCTCCCCCCCAGAGACTCCTGGTGGGCCTCGGCGACTCTCGCCGGGCCCGCCGCTCGCCCCCTCCCCCCCAGAGACTCCCGGCAGGCCCCGGCGCCTCTTGCCGGGCCTGCCGCTCGCCCCCTTCCCCCTCCTCCGCGGGCTGTCGGCTGGCCTCGGCGACTCTCGCCGGGCCACTGCTGTTCCAACAGCGTTCCCCGCGCATGCGCAGGGGACGCTCTTTTACTTTTCGGGAGATTTAAAGATCCCCCAAAAAGTTTTTGATAGATTTCAGATTTAAGTATCCGCATGCGGGGGGGCACTTGGGAATTAGATATATAGATACTTGGTTGATATTACTTGACATAGAACAGCGTCAGAATCATCTGGCTGACTTGGCCAAAAGCACCAAATGGATCTTATCCTTCACCAAAACAACATATGTTAAAGAGATCTTATTTCTTAAAGACTTGGCCCAATACAGGCCTTGACCAATTATCTTTGGCTCTAGAAACCAGCATTAAAATTCCGGTAGCCAGGCTCAAAGTCCAGCTTTCAAGGTTTTGTTTGACCACATTTCCTAACTATTCCTACCACAAGAAAACAAAACAAAACTAAATACCATGATGACATTTCTAGGTGCCATGGTGACCTGGCACCTGGGATTTCTCAAGTTGTGGCCTAACACCACATCAAATCCAAAATTCACTGAGAGCCTTCACACCCAGGATCAGACAGAGAGAGCGAGTGGACAGCAAACCCAAATGTGACTCTCTGCTTGTATCTCAGACTGAGCCGCGCTCACGGCACCATCGTCCACGCAGCACTCCGGTATCACTAACAGCCATCACAAACGGCACGCAAGTAATTGCAGCTTTCCTCCAGGCCCCGGAGGCTTAAGAGCACAGGAAACCACTGCAAATATTTTAAAAGTAAAACAGGATTAATTTTAAAAATCGCTTTTAAGCTAATTTGAAAGCTGGAATTTTAAGCTAATTTGAAAGCTGGAAAACATTTAGAACAATGGATGTTTCTAAAGAGAAGCATGGTGTCAGATTCATTATTTTACAAACTTGGGATATAAGACCATCCCAGCGGGATCAGAGCAGGGGTCTGTCTAGTATGCAGTTTCCTTTCAACAGTGGCCAGCCAGGTATTTTAAGGAAACGAGCAGGATGGGAAAGTAACTGTTCTTCCCCACTGTCCGTCGACAGTCTGTCTAGCGTTCAGAGATAAACTGCCTTTGAATGGAACAGTTCGTTTAGCTAGCATGCATAAAAGCTGTTCATAAACGTTTGATTAATTTGTCTAATCCTTTTTAATGCCATCTAAGCAACTAGCTATCAGCAAATATTGCCGGCTATCTGTGCATTGTATAAAGAGGGACATTGTTCCATCTATCCTAAAAATACTGCCATGCAGTTTCATTGGGTGAACTCAATTTCTAACATTATAATAATCAGCCAAAAAAAAAAAAATCAACCCCACTCATTAATAATTTTAACAAGACTCAGGATTTTGCCACATGATAGGGGTATGCCAGGATAAAACGGCATTGCTGCCTGTTCAATTCAACAGTAGCTATTCAAACAAAGCAAGGAGGAGATATAATGCTCTTTTTTGTTTCTTTGTTTCAGCACTGGGAATTGAAAGGTCTCCCTCTGGTACGGCTCTCGACACAATGGTACATCACTTCTGTACCAACTTCCATATGTTGCCAGGGCATACCAACTGGGTCAATGTGTGTTACAGTCAGGGGTCATTTCGTAGAAAAAGAGGTGCAGGAGCTCATTAGCATAACTCATTTGCATATGCTAAACCTCCTGACATCACCGGAAGTATGTCAGAAGGCGAGAGAGAGAGAGGGGGGGGACAGCTACTAATCCAAGCTTCAGAAATACCACTATTCTGGGGGGCTAACTTCAGTGGTGGCTGAAGCCTTCAGAAGGCTGGTCAGAGGAACAAGGACCTTTCCAGGGGACGGGGTCATTTTGCTGCAGCCAGGACACAAGCAGGCATTCCCCCGCGGGGGGGGGGCTGGCAGCAACTCCCGGAGCTGAGCTCCCCCGAGCTCCTGCTCGAAATGACCCCTGGTTACAGTACAGAGGGATCATGTCAAGATGCATGTTACAGACATTGCAAATTGGCACTGACCCAGAGTAGATGGCTGCAGCAGACGTGCCTTACTCCTTAATCTTTGTCCATCTCTCTGGTATACTTGGGATTGAATGCAGCTGGCAGAATTTAGATTGATCCTCAAACTGATCCAGTACGGAGCAGGAAGGATTACTCGCCTGCGCAGATCCACATTAGGACCAATTCAGGGCTGATGTGTGTTTCCCGGTTACTAATTCCAGATCAGTGTCTGGATCCGTTACTGTCCTAGGTTTTCGTTTCACGTTATTCTAAACAAACACTATTTATGATAAATATTCTAGCAAAACCATCAGACTCTAAATCTGCTGAAAGTATATAAAGCTAGAGGATAAGATGACATTCCCTCACCCACGTCAAGACTAACAGAAGCTTCCTATCGGTCATGGATGCCTGATAAAAATAAAATAAAATTACAGCTCCTAGACAATCACTTTGAAGCCTTCTGACGTGTTCATGTTTCACCTCTCTTTAACTCATTCTTCAGATGTAAAGGGGTCCCCCCTTCCCATTTACCATAATCACTTAATAACTGCTAAGTGATGGGTATCAGAACCCTAATTCTCCTAATATTTGCCAAACCCAGCTCTTTTGTAATAACAATAACACCATGATAGCAAACTGTAAATCTGTGTAATTATACTTTAATTGTATTGTGAGGCATGCATTAATCACAAAGTTTAAGTGCCAAGGATGGAATTATAATAATTCTGTAAAACAAATTTAAGCTAGCTAAGTAGGTCAAAACCACTAGCATGCAACAGGAGACCTCTGGGAATTTATCAGTTAATGGCTATTTATGTGCAAATGAGTGCCCTACAACCCTCCAAAATCCTGTGTAGCCGAAGGGTATTTCTGTTAACCAGGAGCATGCTTAACTGCTGAGGCATAAATTAAACCATTTATTGGAATTATTTTAATTCTTCCTCCCCCTCCCCCACCCCAGCCCACTAGCTGCACAATTTACAGTGTTAATTTACATGGAGATAGAGCTACTGAGGACTTTTCAGAAATGCTCCTGTTTATTTAAAATAACCCCTTTACTAAAGCAGTAACAATTGGGCTCTCCATCACCCAGCCTTTCATCGGGTGGCCGAAGTCATTAGAAGTTCCAGACGTTCAGTACTACACAGCAACACAGCACAGCAAAACTCTTTTAGAAGAAACCAATGAAAAAAGATTCTGTTTTATGCCCCATTTTATGTCCTACCAAGCCCCTTTCCAGACTCAGACCTGACAGTGTAACTCAAAGGGGATTCCTACAATTACATTGTTCTGTATTCATAAAGCACAGAACCAAAGATTTTCAGAAAGGTAATTGTTTTTTTAAATAATGAAACCAAGTATAAGAATCTGTGCCCGATTTATGTATAGGCGAGGGCCTATACATGCGAGGGCAGGGCAACTTGGGCCCAGCAACTATGAGACTCAGGGCCAGCCAGTGGGGCCCGATTTGAAACTCTGGGGCCCAACTGGAAAATTTTTTGTGGGGCCCCAGTTCACAGCCAAAGTCTGCAGAATCTTAGAGATATACCGTATTTTCCGGCGTATAAGATGACTGGGTGTATAAGATGACCCCCAACTTTTCCAGTCAAAATATAGAGTTTGGGATATACTCGCCATATAAGACTACCCCTCTTCCAATGCACACCAAATACAGCACCAGACCTTCAGTTAGTCCTTCTTTCAGAAGGCGCCCTTTGGCTGGAGGTCTGCACAGTGCCCTTCCCTTTGGTTGCCCCATCGTTCCCCTCCGTCGGCCGAGCTGTGGACGTGGTAGGGATGGGGTAACCGCAGATTCTCCAGTCCGGCTTGGAAGTTTCATCACCCGCTCTATAAGACGACCCCCGGCGTATAAGACGACCCCCGACTTTTGAGAAGATTTTCCTGGGTTAAAAAGTAGTCTTATACGCCAGAAAATACAGTAAATAAAATCCATCTAGATTGCCCTGGTGTGGGGGCCCCCTAAGGAGTGGCCCGCGGGGCCCAATTTGGCCAAATTGCTCCAATTGCCTTAAGGCCAGCCCTGATGAGACTGTGCAGGGGTTGGACTGACAAGCCTTCTAGGATCATTCTAGGTCCCTGGTGCCACTATTTAGAGTATAGACTCCAGGACACCAGAGCCAGCAGCCCAGAGTCAACAACCAGCTGCACAGCCTTCCCCAGCTCAAGAGTCGTCAGTAGTGGTACGTGCTGCAGTTTAATCAGTGGGAGAGTGCGAGTGGAGGGCCAGCTGGGGCACATGGACCAGGCAAGCAAGCTCTCCCAAGTCCCTTCCACTCCTTCCCTCCTCCTTGGCTTGAACAGAGCAAGAACATGTGACTGGCACTGGCCTCACCCCTCCTAGACAGGGAAGTCTATCTTCCACACTTCACAGAGCCCTGTCGCTGCCTGCAGAATGTCCTTGCAACCCCTTTCTCAGAACTTCTTGGATATGAGAAGAAATATTGATGGTGTCAATTGTCATGCCAATAAATCCAAACAATACGGCTTCCTACATTAGTAGGAGATTAATTGTTCTAAAGCCACTGCAGAATCTAATCAAAGTTTGACATATTTATTTTATATAACATTTTTTGGCAGTTGGCTCTTTTAAATGGCAAGTATTGATTGTTGGATGGGAGCCTGGTGTTTGCTGCTGCTGGAATTATTAGATGAGGAATTATAGTTAATTATTAACCTACGTTTTTGCATCATTTTCAAGCCTCCTAATTGCATGTGTCTTGGAGAAAAATATTTTGAATCCTTTTGGCAATTTTGGGAGTTTATAAACTTTTGAAAATGTTTAGATTGGAAAATGATGTTGTGCTATACAGTTGGCTTGTTGGATGTGACAGAGTAGACTCCATCTTGTGTTTGCTTTAGTTTAAAGTTGTTAGTTTAGTTAAAATGGCCACCCACCTTGGGAAGTAGGGAAAAACTCCAAGGTCGGCCTACAAATCCCAGACGCCTCTGTGGCCAAAAAGTGCGGGAGAGCCAGGGGGCGGAGTCATTAGACTATATAAATGCTCCAACCAGCCTGGGAGGAGGGAGTCGTCCTACAACCCTCAGAGAGGCCAGGAGGCTCTTGCTGCAGATTGCCCACAGGCAGAGAGGCCTTGAGGATCAGGGAAGGCAGCAGTGGGAAGGGATCCTCGGAGGGATCCAGAATTACCTGTAGAAGGCAGGAGGCCAGGCTGCAGGTTGGTAAATGAACCTCATCCCAAGGGAAAATAAGTATAGGAATCAGTTCAGGGACAGAGGAACTGCATTTTGTCTTATTTTATTTGTGCCTGCCAGGTGGTGTTTTCTTTTCTGTGTTTGATTTAGGGCGTGATCATACACACCCATTAGCCACACGAGAGGGACGATTCACCGGCGGATCAAAGCAGCGTGATCACACTAGCACATCTAGGAAGCGTCCCACAACCATCGGCAAGCCGTTGCAAACCGTTTTGATCCGCCAGAGAAGCAGAGTAAAAAACTACTAGGGAAACTCCGGTATCAAACAGTTTGCTGCGGTGCACAGCCAGACTTTCCCCATGTGATTGCTCCAGCGCCGAGTGAGGCGTCGGAGATAGTCTGATCACAGGCTATCCTGACGCTATGCTGTTGTTCCCCCACCCTTCTCAGTGTGCGCATCATCGAAAGCCCTTAGGGTAGAGGAGCAATTAATCAATCCCCCATTTAAGCGAATCGGAAACCAAACAAAAAAAAATTAACTCGCCCACGGTTGCGTCTGATCATGCAGCAGCGATTTACACCAGCAGGTCCACAGACTTATGTGATCACGCAATGGTGGGGCAAATTGCTCTGGGGCAAGATAGCCTCGCTTCCCCTCCGGATTATCTTGCTCGTGTGGCCGTGACCTTAAAGTGCCTTTTTGTGTTTAAAATCCTGTTACTTGTAAATAGTCAATAAAATCTTTGTTCTTTGTTTAAAATCCCAGCCTGCGGAGTCTCCCCTGCTCTGCCCACTACCAGTGCCTTAAAAAGGGTCCTGGGAGAAAAAAAGCCCAAAAATGTGCAGGGGCCTACCCTCCAGAAGTCAGCCAGAGGGGACTCACTGCCCCTCAAGAAAGGGATAGGGAAGTCAGTGAGTGGTGGCAGCTACTGAAGAGTGACAGAAGCTCACCAAGGAGGTGAGAAGGTGAAGTGGAGCTCACGAGCCACAAACCACCTACTCAGTCCCCCAGGGCTGAGGGTGAGCGCCCGTTTCGCCACAGTGGAAAACGGAATTCTGTAACCTTACAGCAGGAGCCATCTATACCTTGTGCCATTAGCCACAGGTGGACCTCTGATCCATGTGTTTATCCAGTTGAAGATTAATTTTACTTTTTATTTTTAGATTCTAATCTGAGCATGAGTAAAAGGTTTGAGAGTGGTGCTAGCAAGTGCAAGAGACAGAGACTTGAAAATGCTGATAATGAAGTTAAGACCAATCACTGCTTTTGTGCATCAGCCACTCATTGAAGCAACAAGAGTCAGCAGTGAAGCTATCCAGCCTGAACCAACTACTAGCATGCAACCAGACAAAAACCTCCCTGAAAGAAAAAAAGTGAAGTAGGATGTGGAACACCAGGCTAATTATGAGGAAGCAGGCACGATGCTGGCTTAAACTGAAAATATAGAACTAATTCAAGAGTCACTTACTGGACAGGGAGAAGCTAAAGAGCCACAAGGAAATAATGTAAATAGTCAGATTTTGCAGTTCACACCTGGTAAAATAGGTCAAGTCCAAGGTGTTCCAGATGCAGATAAAGATAATGCCAAACACAGATCTACTGTAACAGATGTCCGTTTGTGGACAGAATTATCACATGAGGAAGTATCCTATTGGGTAGAGAGGGGTCCCTCTCAAGTTCTGCATCATTGTGGACCATTTTCAAATTCCAAGCAAGTGCACAAAAACAGTCCAGGTTTTGCACAAAAGCTCTTTTTTATTCAACTAAAGCAAATGGGGAAACATATAGCCGAGAGTATAGTCTCCCTCAAAAGGCAGGATTTATTGCTTTGTTTGTAAACTCTTTCCAAACCTTGCATCTTCTTCCACAGCTTTAGCTACTGAAGGGTTGGATGACTGGCAAAACCCCCATCTTATCCAAACTCATGAAAACTCAGAGAAACCTAGGAATGCCATGTTGGCCTACCTAACAAGGAAGCGAGGGCAAACGTTAACTTCCAAGCGAGAGGAACAAATAAAAGAAGAACAGCAGTACTGGCGGCATGTCATGGAGAGAATTATTGCTGCAATATGCACTCTTGTAGAACGAGGCTTACCATTCAGAGGAGACAATGAACACTTTGGATCTCCAAATAATGGCAATTATCTTGGTCTTTTAGAACTAGTGGCAATATTTGATCCATTTTTACTTGCTCATATCAATCGGTATGGGCATTCTGGATCAGGCCGTCCCTCTTATTTGTCAAAAACTAGATGTGAGGAAATGATTCAACTCACGGCAAAAAAAGTTAAGGATGCAATTCTGGCTGATGTGAGAAAGGCTGGATATTTCAAGCTTTTCAGTAGATTCCACTCTTGACATTTCACATACTGATCAGCTGACTTTAATTATCAGATATGTATCACCTGAAGATGGTTTGCCAACTGAAAGATTTTTTAACTTTCCTGGAACTAAAAGACCACTCAGGAGAAAGCATGGCTGATTAAGTGTTCAACTATTTCACTACTGAGCTTGAAATTGACTTTAGAAAATGCCGCGGGCAGTCTTATGACAACACTGCCAACATGGCTGGTAAGTACAACAGTATGTAGCAAAAAATCATCCAAAAAAAAAAAATTTGCAAGATTTATTCCATGTGCAGGTCACTCTTTAAATATGGTGAGCCGTTCAGCTGTGGATTGCTGCCTTGATGCAGTGAATTGTTTTGGGATTATCAATGAAATTTATACCTTTTTTCCATCATTCTAAAATCATTTTTGCCACCTCAGTCTAAAGCGCCTAAATATTTGCCAGACACTAGGTGGGATGCACACACAAAAGCCACAAAAGCTGTTTTGGAAAGTTAGTGCTATCACTAATGCCCTCAATCATTTGTACTCTGATGTTGTTAATGAGAAGGAAGAGACCAGGCTTCAAGCTAACAATCTTATGCAGAAAATAAAAGAACTGGACTTTGTGTTTATGCTACATTTTTGGACTCGTGTGCTAGGTCATTTTCACAAGGTCAGCAAAGCCCTTCAGAAATCAGACCTGTTATTGAGTTCTTGTGCCAGTTTGTACAGTTCACTTCTGGATTTTTTTTAAGGAAAATTAGAGAAGATTTTTATGAACTTGAGAAACAAGCAAAAGCCACCTTGACAAATGTTAACTACAAAACAAGGAGACAAAGAGTAAGTGAACGGCAAAGAAATGACAGAAGTGCACCTGATGCCTTAGATGCACTTTCTTCAAGAGGTAAGTTTAGGATAAAATCCTTTATTCCTATATTAGATGCACTTGAAGCCAATTTAAAAAGAAGTACTGTGTGCAGTGATGTTGCACCATTATTTTCCATTCTTGCGAATCTGACACCATCTAAACAAGAAATTCAGCAAGGTGTTGAACTGTTGACGGAAGCATACCCAGAAGATATTGACCTGAAACTTATTGATGAACTTTTGCACTTTCACCTCTACATGAGACAAAGCCATAGGCTTACAGAAGAGCACTCTGTCTCATACAGACCTTTATCAAATTATATACAAGGAAAAAATTCAGATGACCTTTCCTAATGTGGAAGCAATTTTGTGGCTCTTTCTTAGCTTTATGGTCACTAACTGCTTGGGAGAGAGGAGTTTTTCAAGACTCAAAAGAATTAAAAATGAATTAAGGGCCACAATGTCTCAAGAGAGGTTGTCCGCACTGAGCATTCTGTGCATTGAAAGTGACGAACTTAGACAGACAAATGTTGATGAAGTTTTGGATGATTTTGCTATGAGGAAGGCTAGAAAAAAACATTTTTAGTCTTACTGTATTTGATCGTTGTAGTTTACTTCTTAGTATGTATTTTAAAACTGACTGTTTAATGACAGCATAAAGTAGATTCTAAAAGTGCCAAATTGTCAGGTAATCATGATCATATTATTGACACTTCCCAGGCAATATAATTTGTAAACTCAAGCTTGTTTTTTTTCTTAAGAATAACATTACAACTTCATTTTCCTAAAAATGCATGCTTATTCCACAAAAGGGTTACAAAGTTCAGTTACTGCAAAAGTTTTTCAGTGTTAATTTTAACATTTATGCATTTTTTCCAATCACTATGGTATTTAACAAATCTTATGTCCCTTAGAGGAGAAATCATGAACTGCAGAATTTTAAATACCCGTCATCATCCTTTGCTTCACTCAGTTTTGTTTATAACACTCTTCCATTTTCTTCTAGTCTTGAGGGTGGGGGATTGGGAGGGGCCTCACAAGTGGAGTAGCCTAGGGCCTCTCTCCATCTAAATCTGGCCCTGATAAGAAACCTTGCCTTCCTTTAGTATAGGGAAAAAGAGTTTTTAGAGTTTTTCTATTAATGATTTTTTAAAAATTATGTGCATTTTGGCAAGTATTGGGTTGTATCTAGCAGTAGATTTTGGCAGAGGAGACCTTTCTCCACTGATTCCAAAAGCATGTTTGTCCCGAAACTCCTTTCTGGTTGAGAGAATCTCACTCAAACAAGATGTACCACAGGATGGGAAGCTGCAGAAACTAGGAGAAATCGGGAAAAATCACTTCTCTCCTCCTCATTTGCTGATGAAAGTCATGAGTGGAAGAGGGAAAGAGGCTCTTTTTAAAAAAAACTTGATTTCTCAACACTGGATGGCCCATCGCATTTTGCTTGTGAGGCTCTTACAGCCCTCAGAGGGACTAGATGGGCCATTGGCCTGATCCATCATTGGCTTCTCTGATGTTCTTATGCTCTTAGGACAGTGGTGCCAGCAGGCCTTTCAACTTAGTTTATTCATAAAGGTTCAAATAATTGTGGGCCAATATTTATTCAGACAATCTCTCTCTCTTTCAGCAGAATGGGAGTGAAACTGGAAATTCAGGAACTCCTCTCAACATTGAGGAAAGGTAACTTCTGTACTGGAAGCTCCTGCATTCATGTTTCACCTTGCATGCAATCCATTTTCCAGCTGGTGAATCACAACTTTGCCTCTACTCTGCCAATAAAGTACCAATGAAAAGTTTTAAGGTAGCGCAGAAAACCAGAAAGGAAAAGACAAACAAACACACCCATCATTTGGAGGAGCCTCAGATGCTGCTGTTTCCATCCAAAGGGAAAGCCAAAATGCACAAATATGGGAGAGTGGGAATACAGAGATGAACAACAGTGTTGAGAGACTGATGTCCAAAGTAAATAAATGTGACTGTAAACAGCACTAGTGAAAGACAGATATTTCAAAATGCTTGAATCCAATGGCTGAGATTCTCAAAAAGATTACTTCAGGGTAGCTTCACTCAAGTTAATGCCCTGGAATCTTAGCTCTGGAATCAGTCTCCAAAAGGATAATCAAAAGAAGAATGTGTTGTACTTTAGAATAAAAAGAACTGAAGTCAGGATATCTTAACAGAGCTCTTACCATACCACCTCTGAACCAGTCTGATCCATGCTTTGGTCACCTCAAGATTGGACTACTGTAACGCCTTCTACATGGGGCTGCCCTTGTGCCAAATCCGGAAGCTGCAGCTGGTGCAGAATGCTGCGGCGCGGCTGTTGTTAGGTCTTCCCATGCGGGAACATATCCAGCCCGCCTTAAAAGCACTGCACTGGCATCCTATAGCGTACCGGATAAGGTTCAAGGTGCTGGTGCTTACCTATAAAGCCCTATATGGCCTGGGACCTACTTACCTGAAGGACCGCCTCTCTCCATATGTTCCCCAGCGAGCACTACGGTCTGGATCCCAAAACCGACTGGTCCTGCCAGGGCCGAAGGAGGCGCGGCTGGCGGCTACAAGGGCCAGGGCTTTCTCAGTGGCGGCCCCCTACTGGTGGAATGAGCTCCCGGAGAACATCAGGGCCCTGCGGGATTTATTACAATTCCGCAGGGCCTGCAAAACGGAGCTCTTCCACCAGGCCTTTAAGTAGGGGCCGCCTAATGTATACATCTTAGCCCTGGCCCAAGTCCATCTGCCGGCAAATTTATCTGCCAGCCTGTGTGAACGCACACAGGGGTTATATCTGTGTGCTGTTCTGATACACCTGTGAATGAAAATGTGTAACGCTGCTGATCTTGTGGTAGAAATTAATTATTTTAATGGATATCGTATGTATTGATTTTGTGTTGGGAGCCGCTCTGAGCCCGCTGTTTGCGGGGAGGGCGGGATATAAATCCCACGAAATAAATAAATAAATAAATAATACCCCTGAACATGCCAAATGTTAATTTCTTTCTGTCTCTCCCTTTCTTGTATTAGAAGCAGAGGCACACATAGTCCCTCCTCCATTTCTTCTCCCTCAGTCCTGGGTTTTGTAGTGTTTTTTTTTTAAAAAAAGGAAGAAGAAAGGAGTACCATACGCCTTAAAAAATAATAATAATAAAACCACGCTTGCTTTGAAGGCTGCCAGAAGGAGGCAGCATCGCCTCTGACAGCCATCACCACCAAGCAATGCAGAGTAGTTAGGGACTTGCTTCATTCTTCTGTCATTATATAAGCAAGATGACACTGTTCTCTAATCCAGCCAAAGCTGATAAGTACCATCAACCTGTCACTTCCTACATTTCAAATTCTAACACTGCAGCATCAAAGACTTTTTTACATTTCGATTTCTTTCGCTGGCAGCAGTCGGTAGCCTCTCGTTCTCCCACGGTGTTCTAATGCAGCATTTGCACACCGGGGTGACTCCCAGTCTGAATAGCAGGTCGTCCCCTACTCACTGAGCTCATCTGTGGCCCATGTGCTAGGCAATTTAGATCCAATCAGCCCTTATTTAGCTCAAGAGTAATGAGCAGCATAGTGACACAGACTTAAGCCTGACCCTCAGGACACTGCTCATCAAGCAGTAAAACTGTGACAAAATCATTCATCTTCCACCCGCTGGCAAGAAATAATACTCGCACTCACTGTATTACTTTTCAAGATAGGAAGGGGGGGGGGGGGGGAGTCCTGAATTTTCATGATGTGAGACATTAATTTGCAGAAAGCTGAATTCCCTTAAACCCCCCTGTTGCTATGAACTCACCAGGGGGAAATAGGCCTTAGGAGACTGAAATGGAATAAAGAAAATTGCTTCGGCTTTCTTTTCATTTTAAATAAGCTTTAAATCTGACAAGTTATCCTAAAGACAAAGATATATACATATATATGTATATATATATATATAAAAAATTATACATATGTGGTACTCCCAGTTTTAAAACAGAAACAATCAAAAATGGAGGTATTCCAGCGCTAATTAGAGTTTTTATCAAAAAAAATTTTCATTGTTCAATAGGGGGAAAATGTTGCAAATCTGTATAAATGGCTATTTTCCCCTCACCTCCTGCAAAGAAAGAAATATGGAGAGGAAAGTTCATTCAAGGGAAAAAAACAAAACCCTATAGTTTCAGAAGTGGAGTGCTTCAACCAGAAAATAAATGTACATTGATGTTCTTCAGGGATCACATATTTTTCTAAACAACTATGGGGCCAGAAGCAGCGGGTGCTCCGTATACTTGGAAATGGTTTTGTACGCTGAATCCCCCCCACCCCCTTTAAGCGTATTTGGTGGATTTTCTCTTTCACAACAGTAAATCATGTATAGCTGACAGGTAGGTTATAGTACAAACGTCAGAGCAGGTTTGCTAGATAAAATGGTTACGGCAGAGAAGAAAAAGAAGTGCAAGAACTTTTGAAATGGCAGCAGCTTGTGAAGAGTGGCATATTTTTATAGTATTTGAGAATCTTCTTAGCTTCCAACTAAGTTGCACCAGGCAGTGCCATTTTAATGGATTCAGGTGCCCCAGCTATGGTCTCAGACGTGGGGAATGAAGGAGTATGAGCCCTTAAGTCACATTGACAACTGTTTTATGAAGTGGTCATCTCTAATTTGCTATAAAATTACTTGAAGGCTCGGGTTACAGTGAGCCAGAAACCAAACAGATAATTGGGAAGGGGGAATCCCGCAAAGCTATGCAACTATTTCTTTTTTTTTTACTCGCCATCTCCAAAAAGGAAGGAAAGAAAAATACAGAGAGGAAGGTGCAGTCAAGGAAAAAAAGAAAGAAAAACCTGTCATTTCAAAAGTGGAGTAGTTCAATGAATTTGCACTAGAATACAAGAACAGCCCTGCTGGATCACACCATATATCATGTGAGTGTTTTTCCAAAGCTGATTTTATGGCATGGATCACAACAGCTGCACAGGATGCCTGTTAGCTGTTTATCAGAATACTCTGATTTTATGACAGCATGGGTGTTTTCGCACTGGCTTTTTTCTGGGGCTCACACCGGAGCTAGCACCGGAGCTTCTGGTCAGTTTCACATCACACAAACTGCTCACAAACTCCTCCGGAGTTTCACCGTACTGCTCTGGAGTATCCCTGGAGCAAGAAAAACCTGTTCCTAGCAGGATTTTCTTGCTCCAGGGAAGCTCCGGAGCACTGCAGTGATACTCTGGAGGAAATTGTGAGCACGGAGCAAATGGTGGGAAACTGACCAGAAGCTCCGGTGCTAGCTTCCCTGTAAACCGCGGGGGAAGCTAGTGAGAAAACGCCCCATGAGAAAGTAAATGATCCAGAGCTAAACATGCGAGCCGTCCCTACAATTACCAGGGCAATTCTATGCTGTTACTCCATTAACTTGGGCTTAGATGGATGGGGGTCTCTCTCCACAGGACTGTACTGTAGTTGTCTAAAACGGGAAACCAACGACATTCCCAGCAACCATTATTTAAGCACTGAGTCACCATACCGTTATGGTTGATCCTTGTAGTGAGGGGCTAGTGCCACACAGAACAATTCCCAGCAGTCTCCACTGCTGTACACGGTAACGTACAACAGTATTTCAGCTGCACCGGGATTTGTCTGGCCTTCCGTAATGCCTTCCAAGAAAATACTGAGAGGCAAGGATCCCTTGCTTCCTAGTTGCTTGGATGACCGTCGGATCACTGCTCTTTGCAACTTGAATACATCTGAATTTCTAAAAAGTAAACCATGCACTGGGTGCCATTTCAGAAGCATATTTAGTACCAAAACATTCACGTTGGGACATCCACATGCAAAACAGTTATAAAATCTCTCCAGTGCCAGCATAATGCCAAGCTGCCATCCTAAAATTCATTTTTATGCATTTATTCAACTACCTTTGTCATTTCTATGAGGCCAGTGTCAGAAGAAACGGTGTCACAAATGTGGCGGTGGAAGAGGTATGAGGACAGCAATCGCATTCCTTTGTTCACGATATTATTTCTAGCATTGGGCAAGATTCCGTCTCTTCCTCTTGCAAGAACAGCCATGTCGATGTATGACTGCAGAAAACAATTTTGACATCGGACGCCGCAACCGATGACCAAACAAGCAACACTGTAAAGCATCTTTTTAAAAATGGAGGCTACATACTTTTTATGGTAAGAAGTCTCTAGCTCTAAGGATTACGCTTTCCCACCGACAACAGTATTTTAAAAGATTAATATATTAGCAGGATATAAAGGTTTTCGATGACTAATACTGAAACTCAGGAGTATAAAGCACCTTTCCGTATTTTTGTATTAGCTCATCTGTTCACAGAGAGTCTCCTGATGGGCTCAGAAGACTTCCCACAGGGCATTTTTGATGGCAAAGTATAACACAGATGAAACCTTCCTTCAAAACAAGTACATATTTCCATAGTAGAGATCTATAGGAGGAATTCATACTGGGCCTGAAGAACTGCAGGGTGCAGTACAGAAAAATGAATATACACTCCTATTTGTTGATTTAGCTACAGTCTAGCTATCAGAGAATCATTATTAAGGAGAGCTTTCAGACTTGTACTCTGACTGTGGCAAAAAAAAAAAGATTATGTCAGATAAACCTTAAATACTGTTTTACAGTCTGTAGGACATTTATACTATCAAAGGCCACAACTGTAGCCGGTTGCATCTGCAGCGACACACAAATGCACACAAACTTGAAGGAGAAGTCCGGCAGGCCAGCCTAAAATGAACCTGTGATATGCGAGTGTAATGGCAATGAAACAGAATTAAAAAGTCACCAAAAGTGTACAAAGTGCATCTACAGACATGCCCAAGGCCCATTTTAAGCTACCAGTGCATGACCAACAATATGTTCAGATCACAGTGCTAAAACCCTGGGCAGTGTTCCACCCAAGCACTTGCAAGCTCTACAACAGAGAGGATTGTTTTCAGTAGAGTGAGTGCTTTTTAACACAAAAAATTTACTGCTCTGCACCTTTAAGAGATGAAGCCAACTTTTCATTTTCAGCTGAGGCCTGTCCGTGGTTCGAAAGCCATTAATTTCCTGTGGCTGCTCTTTCTGCTCCTCCACTCCCTCTTAAATCTCTTCAGCCAGAAAAAGTAAGAGCTTACCACCACCACAAAGCCAGTGAATGCTGGACTGGGATCTAAATATCCAGGTCTGAATCCCTGCTCCGCTGTGGAAGCTCTATGGGTGACTGTGGATCAGTCACACACACTCAGCCTAACCTACCTCACAGGATGGTTGTTGTAAGGATAAAATGGAGGAGAGGCGAGTGATGCAAGCCACTCTGGGTGTCCACGGGGGAGGAAGCTGGGGTATAAATGAAATAAGGCAAATAAATTAAGTAAACGTATCTTTTAGGACTACTGTGCACCTGCATTCGGTGACTAACCAGGGAGGAACAGAGAATTCTTTTTTTAAAAAACCCTGAAATCACATTCGCTGCTAATTTCTATTGAAAAGCTTTCCCAGACTCAGCCAGTGACGTTCAATATGATCATATGTATATTTACTCAGAAGCAAGTTTCACTGGGCTTGGTTTAACAGGGCTTACTCCCACACTAGTGCGCACAGGACAGCAACCTTAAACATATGTGCATTGTTTTATCCAGCCCAGTATTATGGATGCCCGGTCTCCATTGCCTGACATTGCCTCAAAGACCACGGTGGAGGAAAGAGTGGGATGGGTGGGTGCGCTCATATTGCACTGGAACCCAAAGTCACTTCGAACAAAGAACAGAAGTCTTGACATCAGGGCAACAATGAGTTTTGGCAAATCCTAGAGCATCGCTCCCAATTAATTTATCGTTATATGGTCATTGTTATCAGGGCGTATGTGATAAAAAATGGGGGGAAGAATAAGAAGAAATGAAGTCTATCCCTGACCTTTATTTAGGTTACTGGCCAGAGGAATCGGGGTATATTTGGCAATCAGTTATTGGAGCAGGTTGGCAGGATAGGTTAGGTAGCTAGCAGCAATGGGAATCTGTAAACCAGCTGGGTAGCATATATTAAGGTGTGTGTCAACTAGCTCAACGTAGTGGTCTGAGCCTTGTGAAGACCACTAGGAGTGGTGATGATCGGGCAAGGGGTTCCAGTGCACCTGGGGAGGGGAAAGTATAGCGGTGGGACAAGGCACAGAGACAAGGGAAGGGGATGGAGAAGTGGAGTGGCTCGGGCCCCTTCCAGCCGACGTCCCATCCCAAGGTTAGTTGGCAGTGGGGTTAGGATGATTGACCCCCCCCCCCCCGACATTGGTGTGGTGTAACGCCAGGTCTATAAATAATAAGTACGAACTATACAATTTATCACTAACTATTTATTTCCTCATTAATTTCCTCCTGGAATAAGTGAGGAAATAAATAGTTAATGAGGAAATAAAGAGTTATTAATGAGGAAATAAATAGTTAATGATAAATTGTATAGTTAGTACTCACCTGATTACTGTATTTGCAAGTGAAGTTTTTGCTCTATGTATTATGTGTGTATGGTAAAATAATACAGGCATAGCGTCTTACTCTCAGCCATTTGTATTTTTTGCTTTTGTTTATAGCTGAGGGGGTCTCTAATTGTTTTATTTTTTTCCTATAAATAATAAAAGACCACGGTCCTTCGGGACTTCCTGCTTGAGCAGGAAGTAGACTTGCCGTGCACGACCGAGACCTGGGTGGAAGAAGGAGAGACAGTAGCTCTCTCTTAGTTCACTCCCCCCAGGTTCTCAGTCCTTCACCAATCTTGGACTAGGGGGCGGGGGGGAGGAGTGGCTCTATTTATTTGGGAGGTTTACTCCTTCAGCGTGCTACTGCCACCTAAGATCGTGGACATAGAGTGTGCCGGCCTAGTGTGGAAAGCCAAAGAGAGTTTGACGATTTGGCTGGTGTACCGACTGCCTAACACACTGGCCAACAGCCTGCCGTCCCTGATGGAGGCTGTGTCGGACTGGGCATAGGAACACCCCAGACTGATAGTCCTGGGGGATTTCAATGTCCATGCTGACGACGCAACCTCCATTTAGGCAGCGGACTTAGTGTCATCCATGGTGGCACTGGGACTCTCCCAATATGTAACAACTCCCACCCACCGGGCTGGTCACACGCTCGATTTGATCTTTGCTGCGGGGGTCACGGTGGACCAGATCATTGCCCAGGCAGTACCATGGTCAGACCACCTTGCCCCGAGGGTCCGTTTGAATGTTTCACCCCAACCCTGTTTGGGCGACGAGCATATTTTAGCACACCCACAGAGCCAAATGGACCCTGTGCGGCTTCAGATGGCTCTATGGGATCCAAGGCCCCCTGGTGTCTCATTGGATGAGCTTGTAGAGGATTGGCATAGCCAACTTTCTGCAGCCATCTATGAGATCACTTCCCGATGCCCTCTGCGCCCTCGCTCTAAGCTCGCACCTTGGTACACTGAGGAGTTGCAGCTGATGAAGCGAAGGCTAAGATGGCTAGAGACACAGTGGTGGCGTGCCCGTGACGAAGCTACAAGAACATCTTATGGGACGTTTATGAGATCCTACGAGATGGCAGTCAAAGCTGTGAAGAAAGAACACTATGCAGCTCTGATTGTGTCTGTGAGCTCACAGCCAGCCCAATTATTTAGAACAATTTGGTCCATGACGACTCTGCCACAAGGCAGGTCAAATGTTAGGGAATTGGATACTGGTTGTGAGGCCTTTAAGAGCTACTTTGCAGATGAAGTTTTGTCACTCCGCTGTGACCTCTCCATCACAGTTGAGACAGTAAGTGAACTCGAGGCTCCATGCATGTCTTCGAGTCAGGTTATGGATCATTTCACTCAGACTAGAGGAAGTTGACAAATTGCTCTTAACTGTATGCCCCACCACGTGTCTCCTCGCTCCGTGTCCATCGTGGCTAGTGAAAGCTGGTCATGCTGGGTTTCAAGGTGCCCTATGGGAGATTATCAACAAATCCCTCTTGGAGGGTCAGTTCCGTAGGACATTCAAGGAGGCCATGGTCTGTCTCCTCTCAAAAAAACCATCTTTGGACCCGACCGAATTAGCTAATTATGGGCCAGTTTCCAACTTGCCCTATTTGGCCAAGTTAATTGAGAGGGCAGTGGAAGACCAGTTACAGAGCTTTTTGGATGACACTTCCACCTTAGACCCTTTCCAGTCCAGTTTTCACCCGGGACACGGGACGGAGACAGCACTGCTCGCCCTCATGGACAACCTCAGGAGGCATCTGGATCAAAGTGGATTGGCAGTGCTGTTGCTGTTCGACCTGTCGGCAGCGTTTGACACGGTCAACCATCAGCTACTGATCCACTGCTTCACCGACTCTGGAATTCAGAGGTTTGCCTTGCAATGGCTCACATCCTTCCTCCATGGGCAGGGACAAAGGGTGGCACTAGGGGAACAGCTGTCCTGAAGGCACCCACTGACTTGGTGCCTGAAGGCACCCACTGACCTGGTACTTTCCCCAATGTTGTTCAACATCTACATGCACTCCCTTGCCCAGAGGCATGGGCTGGGGTGTCACCAATATGCGGATGACACCCAGCTCTATCTGCTGTTCTCTACACTGGAAGATCTGGACCAGAAGTTACAAGCTGTGGCTAGTTGGCTTAGACAAGTGGTGTCAAACATGTGGCCCGGGGGCCGGATGAGGCCCCCGAAGGGCTTCTATCAGGCCCGCACTGGAACTGGCCATCTCCTGCTTCCAGCTCTGTTGCTGCTGCTGCATCATAGCTTGCTTCACCAGACTCTCTCAATCGCTCAGCCATTTCGTGTTTTTCCCCTGGGTCCTAGACTCAGAACTCTGAGCATGAGATTTCTGTGGTGAATGTCAATAAATGAAGAGTAGGTTTGCAACTTACAGACACACACCTGATCAGCACACTCAAGATTGCAACAGCACAGACATTTTGATGCAGTAATTCAGAGCCAGAGGTGTCAGTTATCAGAGACTGTTAAATAAACAACATATTGCAAGAGTGCCAATGTTTTAAGCATGTTTTTATTTTAAGTTTAAAAAAAACCCTTTGTGTTTGTGTCCTTTATAAAGTTTATATCTCCGCCACCTGGCATTACATTTTCTGACACACATAGCCCGGCTCAACAAGGTCTCATTTATGTCAGATCCAACCCTCATAACAAATGTTCGATACCCCTGGCTTAGACTTAGACTGAGACCCCAAGTGAGTGAAGGGCGGGATATAAATCCAATCTCTTCTTCTTCTTCTTCTTCTTCTTCAACTGAAACGGAACCTGACAAAGACGGGAGTCCTGTGTCTGAGTCGAAGTAGCCCGAGGGTAGGGATCCCACTCCTGACCTTCGATGGGGTGCAGCTGATGCCAGCGCCGGAGGTTAGAAGCTTGGGAGTGCTCCTGGATGTCTCCTTAACAATGGAGGCCCAGGTAGCAGCCACTGCCAAGTCAGCCTTTTACCATCTCCGGCTGATCAGACAGTCAGTTCCCTTCCTCAAACGCGACAACTTGGCAACAGTGATCCATGCAATGGTCACCTCGAGATTAGACTACTGTAATGCTCTCTACATGGGGCTGCCCTTGTCCCAAATTCAGAAGCTGCAACTGGTGCAAAATGCTGCGGCCAGGCTGCTGATGGGCCTCCCCATGCGGGAGCACATCCAGCCTGTGCTGAAAGCATTGCACTGGCTGCCAATAGCATACCGGATTCGCTTCAAGGTGCTGGTTTTGACCTTTAAAGCCCTTTATGGTCAGCGTCCGACATACCTGAGGGGCTGCCTTTCCACATATGTTCCCCAGAGAGCACTGCATTCAAGGGCCCAAAACTGGCCAGCCTTCCTAGGCCCCAGGACACTAGGCTGGCAATAACCAGGGCCAGGGCCTTCTTGGTGGTGGCTCCACACTGGTGGAATGAGCTCCCAGAGGAGATTAGGGCCCTCCAGGACCTTTCACAGTTCCATAGGGCCTGTAAGATGGAGCTCTTCCACCAGGCCTTCGATTAGGAGCCGCCTTAGGAGTGACCCTGTGCCCTGGCTCCACCACCTGCAGCCTGGCTCGCCGCATAAATCAGTCGACCAAACTGAGCCATTATGAGAATGCCATCAGGACAAATACCGAAGTAGTGGTACAGTCTAAATTATGAATTCTGCTCTTGCACTTTAATTGATCCGGCACTTTAGGAATGAATAACTGATTGATTGTTTAGGTATGTTTTAGGTATGTTTTATTGTATTTCATATATGCATTTTATGTGAGCCGCCCTGAGCCCGCCTTGGTGGGGAGGGCGGGGTAAAAGTCGAACAAACAAACAAATAAATATAATGATGTCATTTATAGTTTCTCACCAAAAGTGATGCTGGCATGCCTGCCCCTGCCCCCCTCCAAACCCTCTTGCGGGTGCCAAGCAATGGTCTGGTATCTCTACTCAGCCCTGTCTACCCTGACTGACAGTGGATTTCAGAGTCAACTACAGATCATTCCAGTATCTGATTTTGGGGACTATTATTATTGTTATTGTTATTTTATTGATTTTTACCCCGCCCATTCCGGCCATGTGCTCTAGACTAAGTTATGACCCTTCCCTTCTCCTGGAAAAACCTTGCATAAAGTAGTATTTCATTCATTTCAAAAGAGAAAATATTCCATACCAGTTTTTCAGTGCTCCCTCAATTTTACTGCTTCTTTCTCTTTTCTGCACAGCTATACCTTTGCACCAGTGTTCCCTCTAAGCTGAGTTAGTGTGAGCTAGCTCACAGTTTTTTAGCCTCCGGCTCACACATTTTTATCTTCGCTCAGGAAGGATGGCTCCAGAGCAAACCAATGTATGCAGCAGCCAAATTGCTCGCTCACAACTTGAATGCCAGTAGCTCACAAAGTAGAATTTTTGCTCACCAGACTCTACAGCTTAGAGGGAGCATTGCTTTACACTGGGAGACCCAATTGCACCCAGTGCAGGGAATGACCCAATCGCCTTTAATGCAGACACCATGTAAAATGACCTTTCTCCAAGGGAGGTTTTCTGAAACAAAGCAAGGCCAAATCAATGAACGAGAGATGTAGAGGGCAGCCCTCCTCTGTTGGTGGATAAATTGGGCTTACAGAAGCCCTGAATCACTTTATCGCAGTGCACTGTTTGGGAAGGATGCTCTAGATTGCTAGCGGGACAGAGAGCTGAAGAGTGCCTATCTTTTTGCTAGTACACAGAACCAAAGGAAACAGCAAGTTTCCACAGCTACCTTACAAGTCCCTGAAAATGAAAGGGTTAGAATGGGAGCACCATCAGTCCTTGAACCATAGCAGCGTGAACAGCTGTAACTAAACCACAGTTTCTTCTTACACCTCACTCTGTAAAATGAATGACTGCCATTTCTATGATCACCTAAAATAAAAAGAAGTAGAGAAACTAGCATTACGATTCCAGAAACTCTGTGTGATATGTTAAAGGGGACGGCTATGACTATTTGACATTCTAAGCTTTAAGTACCGACGCATTTAGTTAACACAGCCAAATCGGTATTTTCATAATGCAACTTAATCAGCAATAAAGGAATGCTCCTGTGAGCTATCATCTTGGGTTAGCAGAAAAGTGGCAAATGAAGTTATTATTAACTAACCACCTATAGGGAGCGGCTTCTCTTTTTAATCAGTGATCTCCCTGCCCACCTGCAAATTCTGACAGTCCTAGACCTATTACGCCCAATACAGTTGGCAGAAATATTACATTTATGCAAAGGCTGGTATCTCGTTTTCATCTGGATCTTAAAACAGAAGAGATTGCCATAGCGAAACACTTGCTTCTTGGCCAAATCACAAAGACAGTCAAGAATGCATGTTATTAATCTGACCAGGGTTATTGCTCTATAACCCTAGTTTTGGCATGCAAATATACAAATATCAGAATTTCTTCGCAATGGGCAGTATGATTGCTATGCTACTTTTCCTTCCCTTTCTTTCAACTGTGAAAGAAATGGTATCATTGCTACATAAAGATGCAATTTCTGCTGAATTGTTTGGACATTTTGTTTTAAATGTTTGAATGATAAACATTATAAAATAATATTAAATTTGAGTCCGGTGGCACCTTTGAACTAACTAAATTTTATTCAAGGTATAAGCTTTTGTGTGCAAGCACACTTCTTTCAAGGTATAAGCTTCAGATACTGTATCTGAAGAAGTGTGCTTGCACACACAAGATTATACCTTAAGTAAAATTTTGTTGATCTTAAAGGTGCCCCTGGACTCAAATTTTGTTCTGCTGCTTCAGACCAACATGGCTACCCACCTGAATAAAATAATATAGTTACAATGTAGGTATTTTAAAGAATAAACCAAGATCACAGTAGTATTGTACATTCATCTAGACACTCTTGTCTTAATTCCCTAATGGTATTCATTTACAACAGACAGAAACTGCTACACCATCATACTGACCTTCAAGTTATTAATTTTGTTTATTTATGTCTGTCTTTGCCCTTTGCCCCATGAAAAAGGCCTAGGGCTGACTAAGATGTTGATAATTATGAGATTAATAAATGAAGAACTGAAATAATGTCCCTGGCTACCACAAAAGCCAGTTCAAACAGAAAATTTACATTGCCTTTAGAAAAGCCCAGTCTACAGCTTGATGAAATTCTAGGGGGAGGAAGTCTCCAGCCAGCCACTACAAATACTTACTTACGTGCATGTAATTGTTCGAGCATAATAGTCCTAACTTTAACAGAAGGAGTTCGTGGGTGTTAGTGCAAACCACATGGGGCTGATCACATGGGTCTCTGTACCCCAATGGGCAGCCTGCCAAGAAGGAGGAAACTGATCAGGTGGCAAAGTTCCATGCAATTAACCTCACCCACATGACTGGAATATTCAATCATATACACAGAGAGGCAGCGGTAGCTGGGAGGAGAGGTACATGTACTTGTGCTCCATGCCAAACCTTATACTACTACAATGAATAGCAATCTTTGTGGGGAAAGTTAGACTACAACTTAAGCCTTAACTCGGGGCGAGAAGGAATTATGGGATCTCCTGGCTGCCACTCATTCACCAATTAAAAAATTACAGTGACTCAACAATTTTAGGCCTTCTATCTGGGATGGTCATCCTCTTCGACCGAGCGTGCAGCTTCGGGAGGGACGCACATGGAGCGGTGAGGGAGGTAGGGGACACCCGCCTAGCCAGCCAGATCAGCCAAATCAACCCTGGCGATCAATGGGGTGACAGATGTCGCAGCCAGATTGCCCTCACATCCAACAATTTTAGGCTATGAACCAAAATGTTCAAGCAAATGGGGATGGCTGGTATTGAATGACGTTTAGTAAGGTGAACCAAAGTGTGTGTGGGGGGGGGCTTGTTTGTTTTTAGAATATACATTTTTTTAACGTTTCCCGTTTGCTCTCCCCCCTGCCATTATGAATTCTATTATGTTTTCTAAAATACAAATGTACTGCAGGCATTCAGGCCATTCAAAACGAAAAGATAGCGCCAAAGAGTATGCCTAACACCCTTTTGAACAGTCCCAAGTAGTCTGTACTTTTTAAAAACCAAGTTAAACCAATTTAAAACCACCCTACTAATAAATCACCTGCACTTTGTCAAACCCTTTATCTTTGCTCAAAGACAACTTGGGGGGAAGAATAATCAGTTGTCCTTGGATTTACAAGCTACTGACAGCAGAAGTCAAACTAATCCAGACAGTAACAAAGTACTTAAGGTAAACATGCAGGTCAGTTTCTATCCCCTGTTCATAATGCATATTTCCAACTCCTCCGCCCTCACAGCTCTTCTGTTTTCTACAGTGCCCGATCAATAACCGACTCATTACTGCTTCTGGCAGCATGGCAGGGAAAGATGTTTCCCAGCTTTCCTAAAGGAGTTTTTGGCTTTAAAGCGGAAAAAAAACTGTGTCCAGTGTGAACTAGTGGACAGTGGTATGCTTACAGAAAGGACAGTTTGGATGTTGTAAAGTGTAACAATAAATCAAAGGAAAACCAATCAGCGATTAAAATGCAGTCCCCCATTCTCCTTTAGTCACTCTGGGTTCCCACAAGTTTTATTAAGACTTTTTATAAAGAGGGATTTTTTAAAAAAAATCTTGTTTACTACCGTATTTTTTGCTCCATAAGATGCACCTGACCATAAGACGCACCTAGCTCTGCTTGGTGCCGTGGCTTGGGAAAGGTGAGGGGAGTTTAAGACACACACACTTTTCCCCCCACTTTTTTTGGGAGAAAAAGTGAGTCTTATGGAGCAAAAAATACGGTAATTTTTAAGCAGCAGTTATGACACACAAGTCCCCCCAACCACACGAGGCTACCTGAAGGTACAGGTATGGAGTCAAAAGTGATCCATGTATATAACAATATAACTTTGGAAAGGAACTGAGGAGGCAATAACTTAAGGTTGCTTCCGTTGGGGCTACATGTTAGGGCTCAAACAGCTGGGAAGGTCAAGAATACAGCTACAGACCTTTCAACATAACTCTTCCTTGAGCCACCAATTGTCAAAGTAATACAGAAGGCACACTGTTGCTTTTGCTTGTGATGGAGGCAAACAAGAAGTGAGAGTTCCTCCTCACAAGGTGTGTGTGTCTGTTTCAGATTGGTCAAGGCAATCCAGAAGTACAGAATGCCCTCCTTCCACAATGAACTCTCAACAGAACTTTGCCTGTGGCTTCCATCAAATTACCTCATGAGTGGAGCTTCAACTTGAACAACCAAATCCAGAAAAAGCACTTTCCTCCTTTATAGCAGTATGGTATCCTCTAATATTTATTTATTTCGTATTTATTTATTTATTTCGTATAGATTATATATCGAAAAACGTTGACATTTATTTTTTCGTCACCCTTTGATATTTCAAGAATGTAAAAATGTGGATATCCTTTTCCCTCCTGTTTGTAAAGCTAGAAACAATTTAGTGATGCAAGGTAGTGTTCTTAACCGTACTGTTGACTTATTTTGAGCAAGTAACGGACTGTGATGCTTTGACTGAAATCTGCTTGATTAGTATTTCCGGTTTTACATACTGCTGCAATTTGTTGAAATTCAATAAAATCTAATTTTTTTTTTTTAAAGGGTCAGGCAGCAGAAACCAGAGATTCATTGAGCCTACAATACACAGATGATGGGTTACAAATGGTTCTGGTCTGCATACCGCTTAGAAGAGGAACTAAACATTCATTTCGCAATAAATTAGTACCGAACTACAGGCATTTCAGCCAGAGCTTATTTTCAGCAATATAAACGAATTGACAAAATATATCCTTATTCTCTAACAAACTTATTAAGTGTGGGCTGGATCCTACCATCTTTTATGCTAGTGTTGACCCCCAAAAGGAACACAAGGATTGTGTGAGTGGGCAAACCCCCCCCCCCCCATGTGACAGAGCTGCAGCAAGCAGGGGGGTCAGATGAAACTGATGATCTGCCCACTTGCACCAGGAGAGAAACTGTTATGATTTAACCTTATGTATATTATTATATTTTTAAGGGGGGGGGACATAAAGACACAAGCAACAAAAATAGATAAAACAAAGGAAAGGGTAAGATGCAAAAACAAAAGGAAGCGCATTCACAGATCGCTGGTTGCAAAGAAGTTAAAAGACGGAACGGTATATATAAAGGCTTACCTCAGCCTAGACAGAATATCCTGCAAAAAATTTAAGACTGCTGCTAGTTCTGCTCCTCGGCAACCGGGTAGCAACATACTGAAGCCGTCATTCAGTAGCTTTTCCTCTGAAAGGTACCACAGGCGGCTGGTCTCAAATACTTCTTGGACACCATCAATGTAAGTAGAAAGCAACATCCAGAGGTTCCGTTTCTGCACGTGGTCATTTTTTGCTACTAAGAACTCCTTTGCCTTTTCACGGAAGGCGCTTGAAAGCTGCTCGGCCAGCACAGTAATGTCCATGCTCTTCTCAACGTACGTGAGGATGAAGGCAAAGTATCCTTTCCAGATCAGAGCTCTTTGGGCAGTGCTTGTGGAAACCGGACTCAGGAAATGCAGAAGTTCCACCGCGCGGCTGGCAACATCCTCTGTCTCTGCCATGGCTGCCAGCACAAGGAAAAGAAGGAAAAAATTCTGCAGCCCCGCCTCTGTCAACTCTCGCATTCTTTTCTGGTGGAACTTGGAATAAATTCTGCATTGTACAAAAAAAACCAAAAAAACCTTTTCTTAAAGCGTGTTTCGTGTTATGATCCTGCTTTGCCATTTTGTGCTAACCTGTATCCCAGAGCACTTTTGTCTGTAATGCCTATAGTATACCGAGTTTGCTTCAAGGTGCTGGTTCTTACCTATAAAGCCCTATGTGGCCAGGGTCCAACATACCTTAAGGACCGCCTTTCTCCGTATATACCCCAGCGGGCACTGAGGTCAGGGTCAGCCCATCGTCTAGAGGTTCCAGGTCTTAGGGCCGCTAGACTCACCAAAACGAGGGCCAGGGCTTTTTCGGTGGCGGCTCCCATCTGGTGGAACGAGCTCCCAGAGGAGATCAGGGCCCTGCGGGACCTTGTGCAGTTCCGCAGGGCCTGCAAGACGGAGCTCTTCCACCAGGCTTTCGAATAGGAGCCGCCACCGATGATTCCATCCATCAGGTATATCATCTTTGATGTAACTGGCCCGAACCAACCCTGGCGGGTAGCAGGGGGGATATGGAGTCCTACCACTGAGCCGCCGCTTTGATAATCTGATAACATGTTATAGGAAGCTGTTTGTAATCTTGTTAGTTCTAGGAATTTATTTTAAATGCTTAAATTGTTTTAACTGTTTTTAGCCATTTTAATGTAGTATTTTTTGGCCTATGTGCCCATGTAAGCCGCCCTGAGCCCGTCTGCGGGGAGGGTGGGGTATAAATTGAAAAAATAAATAAATAATGACCTCACTGAGTTCCTTCCTACTGGAGGTGAACTGAGACAGAGCCAGACTGATACCAGAAATCTTCAGAGCTTAAAACAAGTTTGCACGGCATGAACTGCGGAAATGCTCCTGCCCTGTTTCAGCCTAGTAAACACACTATATTGATCTGAATTGCAAAAACCTCATGAGGAAGAGTAAGGCATCACTCTGGTTTGATATGCAAAGGCTTCTAGTCCTGTAAGCATAAATAGTTCATGCACCAGAAGTACAGTGTAAATGAGGCACTACCAGATGCTAACTTACAAGTTCTGACACACTACCCATCTATATATACAAAAGAAAGTCCCCTCGCCGTAAAAATCAACGCCCAGGCCAAACCGCTGGACCCAGAAACACCAAATTCAGGGAGAGCGCTCCTACCATGGCGTAGGTGCTCACTAAGAAGGGATTTTTAGAAATTTAACCCCTAAGTGGGTCAAAAGGGGGAAAATGTGCTCCCCCTATCGATTCCTATGTGGCTGCCTCCTTGCACCCCCCCCCCTCTGATTGGTCAGCTGCGGAGCTCAGCATTCTGAGGTAAAAAAAAAAAGTTACAGGAGACTGCAGAGAGCTAACAGCAGTTGACGAAATCAGGAATGGCCAACAACCACCTGTGAGATGCAGTGATGCTGCTGGCCCAGCCTCTCCGATGGCTTCCAACACACTCCCCATCACCTCCTACACCTAACAGGCGGGTTGTCTGTTAGGTGTAGCAACGGTTGCAGGGTGCTTAAAGCCACAAGGGAGCCCACCCCAGCAGTAATGCCTTAGTGATCCTGCTGCCCCCACCTCCACAGTGGCTTTTAATACTCCTCCCCCTCCCTACACTGGACAGGCAGCTGCCTGTCCGGTGTAGGAGAGGAGGTGGGATGCTTACAGCCGCCAGGGAGGTTTGCTCAGTAGGATTGCCTTAGCCCTTTTTAGTTATTGAATTATATGGATTAATTAATATAAACAGTTCACAGAGTCTGTGAACAGTTCACAGCCTCCTGGATGCCTTTAAACATAACATAATCCCCCCACACACACACCAGACAGGCGGGTGTCTGTCAGGTGTCGGAGCAGGGCCAGGGTACTTTAACGCTACAAGGAGGCAACTTAGGAATGCGGCAAAGACATTTGCACAGAGTACTCCTGCGTTGCACTGAGCTGTGCAGGCCAAGTACCAGCGAGATCACACTGAGGTGCTCAGAACAACACAGTCTCCATATGAACAAAACAATCCAGGAACACAATTAGAGAGGCCATCACTTTCGTGGAAGGTGGCAGGAGATGACTTAACAGACGACTGCTTCTTAAATGGACAGTTCTATGTGACCTGCTCTGGAGTGAGTTCACCAAGCAGCCTGGTGATCCCAGCACCAGAGGGCAGAACCACCAATGTGGTCGAGAGAGAGGTCCTTCAGTCGAGAGAGGGAAAAGGACGTTATCTCTCACTTCATTTTTTACACTACGACCTTCTCCATTAGAATTGCTTCCAACAAAAGTTACATTTCAAACTTCACATCATCAGTATTATAACTGGATTTACGGAACTTAAATGCCGTAGCGAAGCACGGGTAGCAGGCTAGGTACAGATATTGTTCAGAGTGTCACAGTGTGCAAGCACTAGGCAGATACACAGCTGACAAAAGGCTGTAAAGAAATCCCTCTCAGAAAACACAGAGTGCAGAGCTACATGCTCAAGATTCTGTGAACTGTTCATATTCATTAATCCATATAATTCAATAACTAAAAAGGTTAGGAAAGACATTATATAAACACCTGATAAAATTACCTGATTTATAATTTCATTTATGGTTTAAAACACTGGGGAAGGAGGCTTTTTTGTTTTGCCAGTTTGGTGTAGTGGTTAACAGTGTTCCCTCTAAGCTGAGTTAGTGTGAGCTAGCTCACAGTTTTTTAGCCTCTGGCTCACACATTTTTGTCTTAGCTCAGGAAGGATGGCTCCGGAGCAAACTCATTTATGCAGTAGCCAAATCGCTCTCTCACAACTTGAATGCCAGTAGCTCACAAAGTAGAATTTTAGCTCACAAGACTCCACAGCCTAGAGGGAACATTGTAAATGCACGGACTCTAATCTGGGAGAACGGGGTTTGATTCCCCACTCCTCTACTTGCACCTGCTGGATGACCTTGGGCAAGCCATAGTTCTGGCACAGCTGTTCTTGAAAAAAGAGCAGTTTCTGTCAGAGCTCTCTCAGCCCCACCTACCTCACAGGGTGTCTGTTGTGGGGAGGGGAAGGGAAAGGAGTTTGTAAGCCGCTCTGAGACTCCTTGGGGTAGTGAAGGGTGGGGTATAAATCCAATCTCTTCTCTTCTTCTTCTTGTACGGGAATATTTTTGAAGTCACAAAAATAGATACTAAAAAACTCACTGCACAGACTCAAAATGAATGAGGCAATCACAGAACATACAATTATTATAGAAAAATACCAATATGGTAAAAAATCAATAGGATTGAAAGCATTGTACCTTCCTTTGATTTGCTTCCATGGATGGACACCACTGGTCTTTACTGTTTTCTTCATTATTTGTGCCAGAATGCAAAGGAAAATTTGGAAACTGTTGCTAGATACATATACATCAGGAGAATGAATGTCACTGCAGCAATTCTTTACTGTTTCATACATGGACATAGGCGTTTTGCTAATATTTGCAAGGCCTTTGAGACCAAACCAAGGAATAGTAAAAGGACTGTTCTGAAATAAAAATAAAACAGAATCACAAATAGTGCCTCTTTCCTAATCAACATACAAAAACAATAATTCAGCCCAAGACTGACCTACAACAGTTCTGTAATCTTTATCCTGTGTGTACACTCAGGGGTGAGGGCTTTGGAAACAGATAACCTCCTTGCTCTATCCTACCCTAACACTGTCCTCTGGGGCTTTCACCTTCTCCATGGAGAAAGAAGGCATCGGGGGGGGGGGGGGGGGGGGGAGACTGTCACTGTTTGAGTCCAGATGGAACTAAACCAGGGGTGGGCAACTGTTTTGGCTCGGGGGCCACTTTGTGGGAGCGGAGGTTAGCGGAGGGCCGCACCTTTTAAAATGATTGCATTCATTAGTTAACTTTGCATTTCAGAAAAGGTATAAATTGTATCATAAAAATCAATAAATATAAATTAAATAAAATAGTGGTAGTTTTATTCAATTTATTTATTGTGCTAATTTCATATCATCTATAGCTGCAAGCACATTTAATTTTAGAATCAGTTTAATGAGAGAAATGTACCCTATCACACTTTTCTACAATTTTTTTGAAATCAGGAGATTGCTTGTTGAGAAACCACGTGGCCGACTGTCTTGGCGGGCCGCAAAAAACTCTATGGCGGGCCGCATGTGGCCCCCGGGCCGCAATTTGCCCACCCCTGAACTAAACTACTCTGTAGCTACCTAGGCAAAGGAAAAGGACACCAGTCAGAAGTTATTACCTGACATTTTGTGCCCCTCCATCAAACAAGAAACTCTATCCTACCCCCCTTCTCTTGTAATTATAAATATATATATACATAATTTTGAAGTTACTCACAACCTTCGTAGTGGAGAATATAAACTGAATGTATGAATAAATAAATCTGAGGGATTTTTTAGAGGGCCGCAGACAATTCCACTGCCAATCAGAATGAACTGGACTATAAATAACTTCCTCAAGGTCACAGATGTTCACTTATAGCTCTGGCAGGTAGGTATATTTACTAACCAGATTCTTGCTGTAATATTCCCAGAGTATGGTGACTGTAGGGAGGTTTGCATCCCAAATATGGCTTAAAGTCAAACAGCACTGAAGATGCATTCGTAACTGTTCTTCTAATACTCCAGTCTGTCAAGCAAAGACATTCAAATAATGTTATGTTCTCTTTTAGCAAGATTTTATTGAATAAAAACAACCTTGACCACAATCAAATACAAGACTTTCAGATTCCGAGAACATTTTTTCTTCTATAAATGTTATTTCTGGTTAGGAAGCAAACCAATCCATTAATATGAGCAGTGATCTAGAAAATAAAATCTGACAAGTATTGGCAGCGCTGAGCCTGCTTTGCGGGGAGGGCGGGGTACAAGTTGAGATCAAATAAAAATAAAAATACCTCCTAAAACTCCTAAAACTCCAGCTACGTTTCCAGAAGTTAGAATCCTACAAGTGGAGACCCACAAGAAACTTGCAGGGTGGCTATCCCATTCCGCCACTTTTGTTTCCTCCGCTCTCCCCTACCCCTCTCACAATCTTTCTCCCTTCTGCCACCCCGTTTCTTACTCTCTCCATTTTTGCCCCCCTCATCACTACCTTTGTTTTTCTGCCTCCCCACCTCATCTCTCTCCTTTTCTGCCCCATCATTCTCCCAGCCTCCTGCCAGCTTCCTCCCCCCTGCACAGCAGCCGCAGTAGTAGTGGCACTCCCAGCCACCCCCCCCCAGCTTCCCCCCCAGCAGCAGTGAAGGTGGTAGGTCTCCAGGGGTCCCAACAAATCTCCCAGCTACAGAGATCAGTTCCCCTTAGGGTTGCCAGCTCTAGGTTGTGAAATTCCAGATGATTTGTGGGTGGAGCCTTGGGACAGTGAGGCTTAGGGAGGGAAGCAACCTTGGCAGGGTAAAGTGCCTTAGACTCCACCCTCCAAAGCAGCCATTTTCTCTGTCACCTGGAGAGCAGCTGTAATTATTCCGGGTCATCACCAGCCCACACCTGGAAGTTGGCAATGGCAGTTCTTGGGGAGGAAATGGCTGGTTTGGAGGGCGGAGTGTATAGCATTATACCAGTCTGACGTCTCTGCCCTCCTCAAATCCCACCCGCCTGGGGCTCCACCCCTCAATTATCCAGGAACTTCCCAACCTGGAATTGGCAATATTGTCTCCTTCCCACCAAACAGCCAATGTACCTTTATCTGCCCCTCTGTCTTCTGGGTAAAGAAGTACTTCCTTTGTTCTAACCCAACTGCTATAAGAACATAAGTTCCACAATAAGCAGAACACCAGACTGAATTTTACATAGCTTAGCACATCCCACTATGCACCATTACACTGCATATAGATCTAGAGGTCCTTTTAGCCCTCAGCAGAGAGGAGCAGGGGCATAGGAAAGGGTATGATGCCAAAAATTGTTTCCACTAACTTGGAGGCACGATTCTTCTGCTAAAAGCAATGGAAAATGGCCCACACCCTGAATATTCTGGCCACTGTGACTCGGAGGGTGGGTGTGTACCGCTTGCCGAGTAAAGGTTCTGCTCTGTCACTGGCCTGTGAAAAGCACTGCACACTATATTAGTGAAATACCCATATTTATGAAAGGAATAGTGTTTGTAGAAGCAAGAGGACCTCTACATTACACAGACCTTTAGAAGAACACATTGTGATGTAGATGGGTAGGTTTTGCTTCTCCATAAAGCTAACGTCTGCCAGTTTGGAATGCCGCTGGGGCTGGGTTTAAACATGCCCTTGATGATTTAAGTGTCTGAGACAAAGACCAACTTTGACCCTTCTCAACTTTGTTTAGGGCTGCCAAGTCAGCCCGGGGGGCGGGGGATCCCCCGCTAAAGGGGTTCCCAATCCGCCGGCCAGCATTTGGCCGGCAGGGGGAACTCCACCCCCTACGTCATCCAGTGAGGATGACATAATGACGTCACTGGAAGTGACGTCAGCACGTAGGGGGCATTGCCAGGGCGACGCTCTGGCAATCACCCCAAAACTCTATGATACCATAGAGTTTTGGGGCGATTGCCAGAGCATCGCCCTGGCAACGCCCCCAATGTGCTGACGTCACTTCTGGTGACGTCGCTGGGCGCACGCGCTTCGCATGCACACCAGGAGGAACTCCCGGACGGAGGAGGACTCCCCCCCCGCCGGTGAGTTCCGAAGACTTGGTAACCCTAACTGTGTTCCAGTCACTGTCTATTACACTTTGTGCTACAGAACTCAATAGCAACCACTGAGAACAGACCCCAACCCCCTTTGACCTCTTCACCTTTGTATCTCTGTCTTGGTTCCATTTCTTGGTGTTACAATGCAGCACAACCTCAGCAAAAAGCTTCATCTCTTTCTGTGTACAGACCATTTATCTCACTTAGAAATAACTGATAAAATTTTAAATTAAAAACAGCACATTAACCTGATGGCTTTATTTTGGGAGTTTTTTACTGGTAACCCCCACAATTGTTTATTTTTTTAAAAGTATGAGTATGAACAACAACATTTTAGATTATTTTAGCTGCATATGAGGGAGCCCAAATTTTTCTTTTGAGAATGAACTGGAAAATCAGTGTTGGTCTGTTCAGAAAAAATCCACCCCTGTATGGTACCTAGTGAGTTGGTGGGGCAGAAGGGTGGAGCTGCGTAGTTTGGCTTTGAAGACATGTGTGACATCATATGCCAAGCCAATAATTACCGTATTTTTTGCTCCATAAGACTCACTTTTTCTCCCCCAAAAAAGTGGGGGGAAAAGTGTGTGCGTCTTAAACCCCCCTCACCTTTCCCAAGCCACGGCACCGAGCAGAGCTAGGTGCGTCTTATGGTCAGGTGCGTCTTATGGAGCAAAAAATACGGTATATCGAAAATAAGCTATATACTTTCAAAGCCTCTTTTGGTTTATAAGGGAATGCTAGTGGCAGCAGTTCTGTGTCAAAACGTATATACATTAGCATTAGGAAAGAAAAACCCACTAAGACTCTAAAGTGTCTTCTGACATTGAAATGGAACAGGTAATAAAACATTTTTTACCAGTATTTACCATACCTGCTTCTCTGCCTAAATGGACTCCTACACTGTTTCCAATAGTCAGAACTCACAGGGAGGTCAGCTTTTAATTTACCTCAGTAGGGGGACAACAGATATAATCAAAATGATAGTACTATGTAAACATACTATTTATACTTTATGGCCACCTGCTGTAGCAACAAAATTGTTTTGAAAGAATTCCAGCAAGTATTCTTGTTTTCATCCATTTTTACGTTTCATCCCACTCTACAAAGAAACACTTTGCAACTGGAGATATATGAAAATTTAATCTACCAAAATGCCGTTGCACAATTATAAAATCATAGAAACTACCAACCCTTTACAAGAAGTTGTCTTTATTCTTCATTCATTCTAGTTCAGCAACATTTTATAACCTTTCAAGAACTAATAAATATGGTATATAACAACTAAACTCTACTTCACCCATTACTATAAATTCTGGTACAGGTTACATATTATGTGTATCTGCTTCTGTCTGCATAGGTGACAACTTCAGGGGGGCTGGGGAGCTGGAGCCCCTCCCCCCCCCAACTTTTCCAGGAAGTGCTGAGCCTCCCCTGGAGACAATGGCCTGTGATGTCTCTGGCCCAGCCCCAGCCCCCCCCCCCCCCCCCCGGAAATTGGAAAGTCTACGCCTTGTGGAATGCCCTCCTGAAGGGGTTGAGACTAGCCACATCCCGAAGGGCTTCTGGGCAGGTTTAAAGGCCTGTCTGTTTTGGAGGGCCTTTGGTTCAGATTATGGGGGTTTATGGATATTTGTGATTTTATTGCATCTTTCTTGGGAGAGTGGCCTTGCCCCTAAGTGTTTTTGAACTATTTTATCTCTACGTTTATTTGTTTTTACATTATACTGTAAGCCACCTTGGGGACATGTTTTGTTGGTCAAGAGGTAAATGCCCTAAATAAATCAATAAAAATCAAGTCTGCAATTCTAAGAGAAGAATGCATACATACAAAAAAAATTCAGACTAAGAACAGCTGGGTATGAAACGTGCAACAAGTTTTGATCCAGGAACACACCAGAAATATTTTTTTAAAATCTTTGTTTTCTCAAGACACATATTACCCTCCCAAGTATACATGTTTACAGATGAATGCTCCTCCCAGATTATAAATCTGTAACTAATGCAAAATTATCAAAAACACGTATTTATTGCAAGATAATTTAAAAACAGTTATAGGGCTAACTATAGCCTCAATACAAGACAAAGCTGTACAATGTACACAAATAAAACCTAATGCAACCAGACACATTTCAGCTTAGTTGGCCTTCTTCAATGGTCAGGCATAAATAGTACAATTAGGCTCAATACTGCAATAATAGTACAAATAGTTAATCCATGTAGGATCAAAAATGAATTTTATAGTTATAATCAATGACATAAGGCATAGGAGTATTATGGAGGCCTCAGATGATGTCGCTTTGTGTCATAATCAGGTGCATATAACCTGGGTAGTGTTTCACTCTATGCCTTCCTATCTTGGTCCAGAAGATAAAAGTCTCAAAAGCAACCCAGACAGGGCCATAGCTAGCATGGGGTCCACGGGGTGCTAACCCCTCTGAAATTCACAACACCGCCTCCTGAATCTGGCCGATGGAGAGGAGGCGGCAGCAGTTGAGTTTCCCCTCCGCCACATTCCCAGCTCTGAGGGGCCTCTGCTTACATGACGCGTGGGGGTGGTTTGGTGGGGAAGGCCGGTGCAACAGCAGCACAGTCAGAGGGAGAAGCCGGGATCGAAAGGGAACCCTCTCCTTGACAGCCCCCTTGACTTGGGGACCCTCGACGAGCGCTTGGCTGCTAAGCGAGCCAGAGGAAGGGAAGGAGCCAAGCTCCCCCATTCCCCCTCCCTGTGCCTTCTGGTGCGTTCCCTAGAGTGCTTGCTGGCTTGCTCAAGACAAGAAGGGCAGGAAACTTCTTTCCTGGGTTCACAGCTCGAAAAGGGTTAAAGCAGCTAGAGAGACTAAGCAAGGGACCGGGTGGTGGTGGCGGCGGAATGTTTTGCTTCTAAGTGGAGAAGGAGAGTAGGGGGTGGGCATCAGAGGTGCAACAGTAGAGAAAAGCCTGTCAGAAGGATCCTGGGAAAGTTTACTGTCAAGTAAGTAATTTCAGTCATTGCTCCATTGGGGGAAAGTGCCTGGTTCCTTTGTCGTGTGAAAACAGCCCCCAGGGAAGTTGTGGGGAATCACACTATTTTAATTAGATTATCACTAAATAGATCACCAATCTAATTAGTGGTGATCTAATTAAGCCCTCGCTCTCAGTGGGTGCGTTCACACTGGCAGTTTTGAGCCGGCTAGAGCTGACTCAAATCTGCCGTGTCTACACAGCAGCATCTGTCTCCCGTCCCCAGGCATCGCTTACCGTCTCAAGAAGCGTTGCAAACCGTCTGAAATCTGAGACCAGCTCCCTTGCTGGTCTCAGCTGTCCTCTTCCGGCTCCTGTAGCATTGTTCTCCTGTGTAAACAGGGAGCCGGCCCTGATCGACTTCTGAGCAACCTCCCCTGCGGAAGCCTCTGGCTTCCGCTTTTCGTCCACCATTTTTTTTTGCATTTAGCCATATTTGCATGAGCGCTCATACGAACCTACATTTAAAGGACAGATGTGGAAATGGAGGCTAGTTCTACCGTGTACATGCTTTTGCGGTCACGATGAGGCTATTTTCGGGTCGAAATATCACAGCGTTTTCAAGTGTCTAAAGGAAGCAGTGATTCGGTCCGATGGTGCTGCGCATGCGTGAAATTTTTTTCCCCATTCGCCTGCATGAGCGCTTATGCGCATTCGCAAGCGACGAAAAAAATAAAAAAAAAACCCGACCCCCCCCCCTCGTTAGTGTGAACGTGGGGGAGCCGCTTGCAGGCAACACGAGGAGAGGTTAGTGTGATCGTGATTTTGCGGAACCAGCCGTTTGCAGGCGGCTCCAGCGGGCTCCAGCACTCCAGTGTGAACACAGCCAGTCTGTGACCCCCCCACAGAAAACTTCCTAGCTATGGGGCTGAATCCAGAGCCAATATTCCATAATATCTGAAGAAGTGTGCATACACATGGAAGCTTATACCTAGAATAAAACATTATTGGTCTTAAAGGCGCCACTGGACTCAAACTTTGTTCTGCTGCTTCAGACCAACACAGCTACCCACCTGAAACATATTAAAAATACTCTAAGTATTTCAAGCTATGTATTCACAGCATTATCACTCATAAGAGTACTTCAAATAAAAGTATTTCCCTCAATAATCTCAAAGTACTTCAGTATGAAAAATGACATCAATTTTTAATCTACTCCTAACTATACTCATATTTTGAATCATTTTATCCTGAATTGAATTATTTTTACCCTGTTTTAGCATTCAGTTTTGTGGGTTGCTTTCATTAATGTACTAATAAAACCAACTTTCAAATGAATAAGAGAGCAAAGTTATCTTCACATATCCTTAGTATCTACTACAAATCAATCACTAACTCAAGGTATCTTCCCTCAACCACTCAAATACGTGGTTATCCATCTGCTGCTTAAAAGAAATCCCTACAGAAAAGTGATGTAGCCAGTTACCATCCTGTCTCTGTACTGCCCTTGCTATACAAAGTGATTGAGAAAGCAGTAGCAGACGAACCCCAAGTCTTCTTGAATAACTCATCTGGTCTAGACCCTTTTCATTCTGTTTTCAGCTGGGCTATGGGCAGAGATAGCTCTACTAGCTGTAGCTGATGACCTCCGTCTAAGTGTAAACAAAGGTCAGGCCTTCTTGTTGCCCCTACTGGATTTATCTGCTGCCTTTGACACAGTAGACCATGCCATCTTCTTGAGGCGCCCAGAGGCAGAAGTAGGCACCATAGGGTTTGTGTGTTGGACTGGTTCAAACTGTTCCCTTAAGCCTGGATCCAAAAATAACCACTGGAAACCAGTTACAATCAGTGTGGGATCTATCTTGTCCCACTGGGTACAATCCTATCCCCCATGCTTACGTATAGTTTGCTGTAAGATGGATCCTACTAAGTAATTTTGCATCATTTAATGTGTCAAGTTAACGCTTATGCTTTGCTTCAGTTCTGTTTTTTGACTTCTGGTTGGTTCTACAATCAAATCCCTATTTTACTGTTCACTGAATGTTCCATCTTGTTGCTTGTACTAACTCACTCCGTGTAATCTGCCTCTAGTACTTGTGAGGAAGGTGGACTATAACTAAGGTAAATAAATAAATAATAAAAATTATAATATAGAGGAAATTGATAGTGAGCATATTTTTTCCCCTTCACCAAAATGCTACAGTTTGGGGACACTCATTGAAAGTGATAGGAAACATAATCCGGACAGAAAGAGAAAATGCTTCTTCATCCTAATCAGGGGTCATTTCGAGCAGGAGCTCGGGGGAGCTCAGCTCCAGGAGTGGGTGCCAGCCCCCCCCCCCGGCAGGGGAATGCCTGCTTGTGTCATGGCTGCAGAAAAATGACCCCATCCTCTGGGAAGGTCCTTGTTCCTCCAACCAGCCTTCTGAAGGCTTCAGCCACCACTGAAGCTATCCTCCCAGAACAGTGGTATTTCTGAGGCTTGGGTTAGTAGCTGTCCCTTCTCTGCCAGCTTTTTCTTTCTTTCTTTTTCTTTCTTTCTTTCTTGCTTTCTGACATACTTCCGGTGATGTCAGGTGGTGTAGCATATGCAAATAAGTTATGCTAATAAGTTATGCTAATGAGCTCCTGCACCTCTTTTTCTACAAAATGACCCCTGATCCTAATGTACGAATAACTTGTGCAACTCATTGCCACAGGATGTGTTGATGGCTACTAGCCTCAATGGCAATTAGACAAATCCATGATCTAACAGCAGGTATCATGAATAAGACTGCCACATCAAGAGACAATATCTCTCAAAATGCCAGTTGCTGGGGCCAGTGGCAGACTCTATGCCCCTTCTATCCCCTTTCCAGAGCATCTGGAAGCCACTGTCAGAACAGGAAACTAGACCCACTGGGCCACTGATCTGATGCAGCAGAGTTCATCTCATGTTCTTAAAACTATCATGCATCAAACATCAAATAGCAAAGGTAACATTTTAATGGATTAAGTGAAAAGGAAAGTCATTGTTCGGGTCACTCCTGGCGCCTGGCTATGTAGATGGCCATCCTCCGTTATACAAGCAAATTAAAGAAATCACTTTTGTAATGGTTGACATTACACAAATTACCATTTGTACCATGCAACCTAAGAACAAATTCACAGAGAACATGTTAATATGCACCGCATATTTAAAAGCACTTTTAAAAGGAGGTCAGTTCTGACCTCTGGGCCACAAAGTACTGCATTAACAGCGCTGTAGAAAGAAAAATGATAAGGTATGAAATGAGTGCTCAGAAGCTACAACCTTATCAGTAAGAGTTTGATTCAAGCCTGTAAGACAAATTGCTCAGCAAGGCAAGTCACCTTCCTGCTGTGATGAGGATATAGCTGAATTTTCAATGCAATAGACTATCTCCCCTATCACGTCTTCTCAACCCAATACCCCTCAGATTCCACATTCGGCTTTCATTTTCTAAGCATCCTGTTTTTATTCAGAATGTATCTTGCCAGAGTGGCCAAGTAACATGGGCCGGGACAATTATTTTTCCTCCCCACCCCACACACTTTATCTGACAATTTACCTTCAAAACACAACCATTTAAGAGCACGATGACTAACAAGGAGGAAACTACACAGCATCCCAAGTTCAGAGAGATCATCAAGGTTGCTCACACCTTTAAAAGAACAAAGTTTTAGACACCAATTGGGTGAACAAAATACCCTAAGTATCCTGTATACTGAATCAGACCTGCAGATTATTCCTGACGTACTTACTTGACTACCGACAGACTGTTTCAGCAGATCTTCTACAAAAGGCCAGTTGGATTCTATTGGTTTCTGTGTGGGGGAAAAAAAATTAGTTTAAAATAATACAAATCTAAATAATACACAAAAAATGCTAAAGAACTCTGCATGACAACTGAAAATGTGGGAGCATAATGCTTAAGCTGGGCACTGAAAACAATCCTACTTCGCCGGTATCAGTTGCGTCATGGACAAAACTCGGGCTGCATTGACACGTCAATGAGAACTCTAGACACAACTTATGGGCACCAAGAACAACCACAGCTTGTTGTCTGGGCTCCTTTTACACCTCCTACTTCTAGTCTCTTGTGTTCAGCCCCACCTCCGTAGGGCTTTTATGCTAGCTCGGTTTGACGTCTTGCCCTCAGCTGTACTGTCGGGAAAAAACAGTACAGCCCTCAGCTGTACTGTCCAAAAAATCCCCTACAGAGAGAGATTTTGCCCAAGTGGGAGGGGGGGAATCGAATCTATTGGTCATGTGCTTTTACACTGCAGTTTTCATAATGATATTCGTCTCGCTTATATTGAAGTGGTGATCGTCCCCCCCTCCGGGATCAATCCGAGGAGTTCATCATTGATGCCTTGTTGTCATCCCAGAGAGCTGAGATTCTTGAGACTGTAGCAAGTTTTTTATGTGAGGTCTCTAGGAGGAGAGCCTTGTATTAGGTTGGACTGGAAAACCTTGCTCTACCTGGCTATTTTGGGGTATATCGCCGGGTGCATTGTATCGTTTTTATGCCAATAAAGGTACTGTTGTTGTTGTTGTTGTTGTTTGTTGTTGTTAGTCTCTTGTGAACAGGCCTTCGCTGAACACTTCCGAGTTGGATCAAGCTCCACTTTGCCTTAATGTCCAGAATGCAGGCACCTCCGCAAACTGGAGTGGGCCTCCCTCCATAACCAAGGATTTTAAAATCCTGTTAAATCTCACTTTCATGAGAAGTTGAGGCTTGATCAAATCAGAAAGTTTTCCAGCAAGCTCCACGTGTCAAAGGGAGGAATGAGGTACCAAGAGCAAACAGAACATGTGGAAAGATCGAACAATGTGTGCCCTTGCCTGACAAATAAACAGAGAGTTAAACAAATTAGATGTTGCCATGGGATCTAAATGCAGCCCCACGTATTTTGTCTCATTTTTTCAGTCTTCACTGGAAACAAAAAACATTTTTCCAGGCTACAGTACATAGCAAGCTTGAAGCCACATACTTTACTACTTCACTACTTCTTAATTTTTATGTCAGACAGCCCACCACACAACTACTATACTATCTTGAAGGCACATGAGGCACATATCAAAGGATTTCACGTCCTGTGTAGCTTTCATTTTAATTAGCTGTCCATCTTTCAACTGCAAGACAACCAGCATCAAAATCTGGCTCATCCATTTGCCTCTGGCCACCCTTAGCCGCAATTAATATTAGTGGCACCCAGAATTCTCTTCAAACAATGATGGAAGGTCGCTCCTCCAGTTTAACACAGGTGAACAAAGTATGAAGAGTTTTGAAAGAAAGTTCTTTCTTCTATTAATTCTGAACTCAGAAACCAATTCATGATGACTGAATTCAGACATGCCAATCACAGCTATGGTTAATGCTATCCTTAAATTGTTACCCAAAACGATGGTTTCAGCTTTGAAACACACAGGTCTGATTCAGTCATAATGACAAACCACGGTGATTATGGGGATCTTTATGCTCACGGACTCCCTCCCCTTTCCCTCATGTACAGCTCAGAAATTAATCACTTCCACTTTCATAGCAACTAAAATGTGTTGTTACGCCTGGACCAAAGCATCAACCATAAGTATAGGCCAATTCAGACATTGCCCCAAAGCCAGGGTTTGCAAATCCACTTCAAAACCATGCTTTCTGATTCTGGTTGGCTAGCCAGTTAACCACTATAGTTTGTCTATCCAGGCATCTTGTAAAGCTAAAGATGAGTTTCCCTTAATTATGGTTTGGCACAATTGTTGAAAGTAAGCCAGTGAGAATTATTTCGTTGACAATCTGCCACATATTACATTCCATATGTAATTCCAGATCATACTCACCCTCCCATAATACATATAGCATACCACTTGAAGATTTATTTAGCTATTTTTTTTATCCCACCCTATGCCGCAAGCTACTAGATGCTAAAAGAACACTTGCATTGCACTAATTCGATGTTTTAAAGACTGCTTCCCCAATTTTTTAGCCACTCGTCATGTTACTATAACTTGGGCCACAACTTCGTTAAAAAAAATACTTCCTATAGACTCAGTGTGCAAAAAAACTAGTTTCTTCTCCTAGATCACCTGTTGAGCTGCTAAGCTGCTCAGCTGGAAACCACTCTTTGCATATCTCACAAAGTAGTCATTTTAGACAATTCAAAGGCAAGGATGTTTAGCTTGGAGTCATTCTGACTATATTTCAATAGCCCAGAGCAGTGTTAAAATTGACCCCTGCAATGTTCAAAAGTGGCTCTATTCAAGACTTATTTGGTTTTAAAATTTATGACTGTAGCCTTTAAGGATACGATAATGTGAACTGTTTTTAGCTGGAGAAAAAACATGTATGATCTATATATCCATTATAAGTTTCAAACAAGGCTGACTATTTTCCTATGGATAGAGAAACCTGACAACTTCTCATCATCTACACCAGCTTGCATCACCACACTACATATATACTCACGGTGTGCTACATGTGGTTAGCATACAGCATCTTTTAACAGCTCATAAAAATGGGCATATTGAAATTTTATACTAATCTCAGACTGCAGCAATATCCATTACAAATCCATCTGCTTTCATATCAAAGTCTTGGTGGCCTCTTAACAACTAAGTTCAGAGTCACAAGAGTGGATCTTCAAAATGGAGGATGAGCTACAGAAATTAATTCTAATAAAAGGGGACTTATACTACAAATAGGAACTACACTAATAATAATCTGAGGCAATTTGATAAATTTTTGTCAGAATCTAAGGATTCTAACAAAGGCTTGCTTATATGCTTTGTATAATCCCTACCTATGTAACCTGTCTTTGCAGTCCCTCTGTAACATCTTGTTATCTCAATCACCATGTATCAGGTTCTTTTTTACTGCCTTGGATTTATGGCTCAAGCTGGGTCTGGTCAATGTAACCATTTGGTCCGGGAGGGTGGCGACTTCAGCGCATGAGAACAATCGGCCTCTCACCCCCGCACCTCCGCATTCCTTTCCTCCCTGCCGGGGGAGACACGGACCAATTCTTATCGGCGTGTGAAGGCCTTGGCAAAGTTATTTGTTATGCATAAGATGGATACATCTGAGGGGTTGGGTTTAAGAAGGGAACTTTACAACTTCACACTTAACCTTTTTCCTGTGGGAAGCAAACGGTCAAAGGATCTTTAGCCCGCGGTTTTTCTCTCTCTGTGATTGGTTACCTATGGGCAATTCAAATTGTACTGGAGGGTATATTAATCCTGCTTCTATTGTATACTTTATCTCTAACAATCCGAGAACCTGTAGTAATGTAGTAATAGGAAATAAAGAACTGTGTTTCATCAACAAAGGTCTGATCCTTGACTACTTAGAGCAGAAGCCTCACAGTTTTGCAAAAAGAATAAACATTTAGTTCTCTACAACTGATAATATATGTCAGCTGAAGGCTTAAAGCCATCCATGACTTAACAAGGTAGCCAAAATGTGTGTATATACACTTATAAATGCTGTTCTTCAATATATTACTATGGCTACACTGCAGCCAAACACACTCCCATTTTTATTTATTTACAAAATTTGTATCCTATCTTTCTGCGTTTACAAGGGTCATCAAGGTGGCTAACAATTTAAAGTACATGATGAAATGAATTCTGAAACCGTTAAAATCAACTCCTCCAACATATCATTAAAACAATCAAAAACAGAGTTAAAATACATACAAAACATAGACACAGCAATTACAACATCGGTTAGGAAGGAAGGATCATTACGAAATGCCAAATGAAACAAAAAAAGTCTTCACTTGGACAGAAGGCAGCAACAGAACAGGACAGACAAATCTCCCTGGAGAGCTCCAGAGCTTTGGTACCATAACCGAGAAGGCCCACTCCTGGATTGTCACTTGCCTAATCTCAGAAATATGGGTACCCTAAGCAGGGCCTTCAAATATGCCCATAGTTGTCAGGCAGGTTCATAAGGAGTCGGCAGTTCTTCAGTTATGTTGGTCCCAAACTGTATAGGGCTTTGAAGGCCAAGACCAGCGCCTTGAATTGTGCCTGGAAACAAATTGGGAGCCAGTGTAGATGGGCCAAGATTGGAGTGATATGGTCCCTGCGACCCACTCTGGTCAACATCCTGACTGCAGCGTTCTGGACCAACAGAAGCTTCCAAACACTTCTCAAGGGCAGCTCCACATACAGCGCATTGCAATAATCTAATATAGATTTAACCACCGCATGTGCCACAGTGCCAAGATCTTTTCTGCCCAGGGAAGGCTGCAACAAGGCACTTCCGGCTACAGCTGCCATCTGTTTATCCAGCAGCAGGCCTGGGTCCAAAAGCATCCCCAGACTACAGACCTGTTCCTTCAAGGGGAGTATACTCCCATCCATAACAGGTGACATGGGCAACATCTTAAATCCCTGGTCAGACCTTCCACCAACCAGTACCAACCTTCCACCAACCAGTAGAGAGTGATTAAGTGCATGGACTCTAATCTGGGAGAACCAGGTTTGATTCCCCACTCCTCCACTTGCACCTGGCTGGATGACCTTGGGCAAGCCATAGCTCTGTACCAGCTGTTCTCTCAAGGACAGCTTGGGAAAGAGCTCTCTCAGCCCCACCTACCTCACAGGGTGTCTGTTGTGGGGAGGGGAAGGGAAAGGAGTTTGTAAGCCGCTCTGAGACTCCCTTGGGGAGTGGAGGGCGGGGTATAAATCCAATCTCTTCTTCTTCTTCTTCTTCACTTCCATCTTGTAGGGATTAAATTTTTTATTTCCACAGAAGGGTACTGTCATTTCCAAAGAAGAGTACGTATTGACACCCAAGATTCGCAATAACAGTATAGGCAAGATAATGATTTCTCGCGTAGGGTTGTGCTTTTCTCCCTTTTTTGGTCGCACTCACTCCAGGCTAAGCCCCTTAATGTCGATGGATTTAGACTGGAGACACTCCGCATAGGATTGTACTGCCAGTCACCTAGCAGGTCTGGGGAAATGGTTTTTTACTGAAAATTTAACATCAGATACAGTGACAAACTGTCATAAACATATGAGATCATAGTAAATAATCAAGTATCAATAAATTAACATAGTAAAACAGTGGAAGGTCGGTAGTTCAGCAGTTCGAGACCTGAGTGCCATGTGACGGAGTGAGCTCCTGTCTCTGGCCCCAGCTCCTGCCAACCTAGCAGTTCAAAAGCAAGAAAGTGCAAGTAGATAAATAGGTACCGCTTCAGTGGGAAGGTAACAGCGTTCTGTGCACCTTGGCATCTAGTCATGCCGGCCGCATGACCACGGAGAAGTCTTCGGACAGCGCTGACTCTTCGGCTTGGAAATGGAGATGAGCTCCGCATCCCTAGAGTCGGATTCGACTGGCTTTTGAGCAAGCGAAACCTTTACCTTTACCTTAAAACATCTATATGTGTATTCTGATCAAAAAGGTCTTTGTTCTGAGCAATGAAATGTAAAACAGAGTACCAAAATTATAATACTCAAGAGAGGCAGAGTGAGGGTCTTTAATTGAGGTTTGTATCTGTGTCCTTTCCACTGTGAGATAATGAGGTGGGAAACTTGGAACATTTCTCTGTGGGCCTCTCAAGCAGCCCGAGTTGGCAAATGAAAATAATATATGCATCAAGCCACACACAATACTTCTAGTAGCTTTCAGAGCACAAGCCTTGGGTTGTTGCCGTTAATACCTAACATTTTCTAGAGTGGATTGTGGGAGATTCATGAGTGGATCTTAGAAGCATTTTTAAACAGAAGCATTTTAAACAGAAGCATCAGATTTTTAAATCTATTTGCAAATTAATGTTTCACATACAGTTTAGTCTATTTGATTTCTATCCCACTGAAGGCCAGAGTAGTTAAAGGTTGGGCAAGACAACTTTTTTCCAGTATTTAGAACAGAGTAAGATTCTTATCTGGTATGATGGGGGTACAATTATATATTGATATGGATAAAGATGACATGGGTAAGGGTGATTTGGTAGATACCATAAACTTGAACTTTTAAAATGCTTTTGACGAGGTACCTCAACCAAAGATTCCTAAGTAAGCTTAGCAGTTGTGGAATAAAATAATACGCTTATGGATGATAAATTGGTTAAATGGAAGGAAGCAGAGAGCAGGAATAAATGGACAGTTCTCGCAACTGAGAGAAGTGAACAGCAGAGTCCCACAAGGATCAGTATTGGGACTGGTACTGTTTCATTTGTTCATAAACGATTTAGAATTAGGAGTTAGTACTGTAGTACCCAGGTTTGTAGATGATATCAAATTATTCAGCATGGTGAAAACCAAAGTGGATTGTGAACAGCTACAGCAGAGTATTTCTAAATTGGGCTAGTATGCAACCACATGGCAAATGAAGTTCAACAAGGGAAAGTGTAAGCTGATGGATACTGTGGGGAGGGATCCTGCAGGGTTTGTGTAAATATATACTGATGGGGGTCTGAAGGTGACGAAACTGCAACTGAAAGAAATCTTGGGAATTTAGTGGAAAGCTTGATGAAATGTTGATCCAGTGTGCAACAGTGGTGAAAAACACAAAGTCCGTACTAGGAATTGTTAGGAAAGGGATTCGAAATTTTAAAATTTAAATTGTAATTGTGATTGGTGTGGATGAGGGGGAGCTGACAGAGCTTGCAGAAACCGCAGATGGCCCCTCTGGAGCAGCAAAGAAGGATAGCTGGCAGTTGCCTGTATCAGCATTCTTCACACTTGGCTCAGATAAGGGGGAAGAATTGCAAGCTGAAAGTCCCCCACGTGTGACTCGTTTAAGGGAGTGACTGCGGCAAAACTTAGCAACCAGGCGATGAGAGGCCAGGCTACAGGGAAGACACTCGGCTAGCCCAGAGTTCTAACAGGATCTAACTGGGCGATCGTGCAGCTGGCTAATTGGAAGCAGCATTTAACTCCACACTCTGGGCAGTCTCTTCATGGGAGCAACAAGTCAGTTTTGTGCCGCCTCACATCCACTCTGGCTCAGCTCTTGCACCTAGACCTTCGGACCCCTGGCTTTGGACTTGGCTCTGTGTTCCTGGCTCCTGACCCCAGTTTGGCTTTGGACTACGTTTCTGGTTAGTGATTTTAGATTTGGCTCTGTGTTTCTGGCTCCTAACCCTGGCTTGGCTTTGGACTTTGCACCGTCTTCTTGGCTTCTGACCTTGGCCTGTTCTGGACTCCCTCTGACTGGCACCCCAGCCCGTGACAGTAATGACCTTATAAAAAGCTATGATGAAGTCTTCCCATATTTACTTAAAAGGAAGACTAAAAAAAAACTTTTTTTCCCTTTCTAAAAAGGAGGGCATTTGTCTTCCAATTGGGTATACAGATCCACTGAATGAGAGAGGTAATTCACTGCACAAGCAGGGAGAGCTTTGTAAAAAGCACACTAACTCGTTCAACAGCAAAAAGCAATGCTGTGTCTGCAAATACTGCTTTTCAAGGTGCTTTGAGAGCCAATCTAGACAATGAAGTGATTTAAAAACGCCACAAGAGCCCACAACATGGCAGGATGAGGGTCTCTGGTCTGTCCCTTCCTGCATGTCTTTTTCAAGTGCCAAAACAGATCTTAGGGTGCAAGCCATTTCAGCATGAAAAGACGGGGGGGGGGACAAAAGTGCCTCATTCCACTGCATGGAAGGACTGATCAAGATTGGGCCTTTGCGCCATTTTCAAATCTTCTTATGAGGCTTTAAAATGGCGTTGAGTCCACAGATCGGACTCACAGACATTGTCATGTCTACTTTGGCCCTGTGTTTCAAACGGAGAGAGGAGTCGTTGGGTGGACTCACTAGCTAGCTTTAAAAACTGCAGCTCCGTGACTAGCAAATGGTAAGAAGTGGTAGGAAGAGTGGCAGGTGGATTTGGTCCTGTACTGACCCATGTTTCTGGCCCAGAATGACACTCCAGCTTCTGCTTCTTCCCCTGTGCTTCAGGCTGCAGTTGCCTAGTAGTTCTGTCCTTTTATTCCTCCAAGAGTACAAAGGAGGACAATCAAGATGATTAGGGGGTTGAAGCAGCTTTCCAAAGAGAAAAAGCTGAACAGTATAGGAGTTTTCAGTTTAGAAGAAAGACATCAACACTGGGGAAACATCATAGAGTTTTATAAAATTATGCAGGGGGTGGAGAAGGATGCTTTTTCAACTTCTCTTGTAGTACTAGAACTCAGCAGCACCCAATGAAGTTGTTGGCAAATAGGTTCAGGACAGACAAATTAAAGTACTTCTTTTTTCTCTCTTTTTTTTAAAAAAAATAATTTATTTATTTGCGTTTTTAAGTTATTCAGTTCAAATAACATACCTAAAAAAATGTATCTTTTATAATATATGTATTAACATCGGCGCAAATTCTCTGGGCAAAAAAATGGAAATCAGAGGATGTGCCAAAACAAGATGAAATTGTACAGAAACTATTAGAGGCTGCAGAAAGTGACCGAATAGGTCAAATGCAACTATGTGACGAAGGAGGAGTACAGTACGAAGAAGATAAATGGTCTAGAATGTATATATGGTTAGACAAACAATAAGTGTTAGGCTCGGAAATATGTAAATGTAGTTTTTCTTGTAAAGTACTTCTTTTCTCAATGAGTATTTATACGGTGGAATTCACTACCAGTGGTGGTAGCCATGGCCACAAACCAAGCTTTTAAAGATAATATTAAATGGGGTTAGACAGCTTCATGAAAGAGAGATCCAACAGTGGTTACTAGCCATGGTGCTTGAAGGAAGTTTCCATCTACAGGGGCAGAAAACCTCTGAATACCGGTGCTGGGGGGCAGTAGCAAGGGAGGACCTCAGCCTCTGTTTGGCCCTCCAGAGCAACTGGTTGGCCACTGTGTGAAACAGTATGGATGGGCCCAGGGCTCATTTCGTAGCACGAGCTCCTTTGCATATTAGGCCACACACCCCTGATGTAGCCAATCCTCCAAGAGCTTACAGAGCTCTTCTTACAGGGGCTACTGTAAGCTCTTGGAGGATTGGCTACATCAGGGGGGAGTGGCCTAATATGCAAAGGAGCTCCTGCTACAAAATGAGCCCTGGATGGACTGGTGGTCTGATCCTGCAGTTTCTACTAATGTTCATTTGGAACGCGCCTCTTTAAAATACTGGGAAGGCAGGAAATTATCAACATTTTCAGTCAACATTTTTAAAGGATCACATGATGAATTTTATCTGCCTTCTCCTATTACATTCATGAGCAACATGTGTACTCTGCACAGGGTTATCCATTAAATAATAGTAAAAAGTTAGAAACATCAATTCTGACTTCAGTTTTGGTCCCTTAACAAACTTCATTGTATTTTTCTCTCTCACATCATTACCCAAAAAAGCAGCATGGCTTCAAAGCACCACTGTTCAAATTCACGCCCACACAAGTAATATTGCAACCATGTTGGTCACATGAACTAAACAGCTGTGTGAGATACCACAGAATTCTCCACAAACATTAAATCTTTTAGAGGTATTTCAGGAAAAGCCAAACCTACCTTTTCTTTTGCATTTCCATTGTGATCAAAGCGGTAAAGTGACGAGAGATGCGTTATAATCCACCAACTAAAACTCAATGGGTCCTTGCACCGAACTGACTCAAAAGCGTATATTCAGGAAAAGCCAAACCTACCTTTTCTTTCGCATTTCCATTGTGATCAAAGCGGTAAAGTGACGAGAGATGCGTTATAATCCACCAACTAAAACTCAATGGGTCCTTGCACCGAACTGACTCAAAAGCGTATATTACTTCTGCATGGCTGCTTTTATCAAATACATTCTTTAGAATTTTATTCATCCAGCTCCAGAAAGGCTACAGAGACAAAAATATTGCTTAACTTATGTTTATATTTTATTAGCTATGGTCATTTTTTTTTTACTTATTTGTATTCTGGTAATGGACTGTAAATAAAGTAAAGCTTAACTTTATTTAAAACAGTGCGTCATCGAGAGGCCACCGGGAAACCCCAGCAATACCGTAGCAGCTTCTTCATCCCTTTACCAGGTTGTACATAGCAAAGGGAGAATCCTGAAGCTGACATATCTCACTTCTGAGCATCTCCAAAGTGCTTTTTGTTTTGCTTTTTAAGCCAAAAGGCAATTTTTTACATAATTCTTTTATTTATTTATTTATTTATTTGATTTATTTGATTTCTAAGCCGCTCTCCCTGCGATTGCCGGCTCAGAGCAGCGTACAAGACCTGGTACTCCAGGATTCAAACCATACTAAAACATTAAAACAATATAAAACATTATATTTAAAACCACATAAGAACACAATTTAACAATCTAAGGTGCTCAACACTCGGTCCTAAAAATTCAGATGGCGGCATCCTAATCACTCCGGAGCCCCTGTTTCCTCGTGGCAGATGGTACAAGTAGCGGTCAGGCTTTAATAGGTATGCTGCAGGAGAAAAACAGAGAGGGGGAGGGAAGGTGGAAGTAGCGGCCCCTACTCAAATGCCTGGCGGAAGAGCTCCGTCTTACAGGCCCTGCGGAACTGCACTAAATTTCGCAGGGCCCTGATCTCCTCCGGGAGCTCATTCCACCAGATAGGGGCCACCACTGAGAAAGCCCTCCCCTCGTGGTAGCAAGCCTGGCTTCTCTGGGGCCAGGTATAGTCAGCCGGTGTTGGGCCCCAGACCGTAGTGCTCTCCGGGGTACATACAGGGAAAGGCGGTCCCTCAGGTAGGTTGTGTGTGCTAAGGAAATCCGGATATCAACCATTCTGAAGTCTCAGTACTCTGCTATAGTTCTTGCAAAGACCTAGTTTTCCATGAAAATGTTCTGAGGATGCTGTTGCATTTTTTGTTGTTGTTGTTCAAGGCGGCTTGAAAGCTACTTCCTTTTAGGATGAAGGCTGGAAGATACTGCGTTTTGGTCAGTTTTTAAAATCAAGACATCTTTATTCTAGGAATAAGGCTCGTTGTGGAAATAAATACAACGGGCTCTAGAAAGAGGCTCAGGTGCCCTGGCCTTGGGTACTTAGCGTCAATTTGCTGTGGTGACCTCAGCAGGGTATAATAACACAGAGCTTACTGTTTTCTCCAGGGGAACTGATCTCTGCCATCTGAAGAGCAGCTGTAATTCTGAATGACCTCAAGCCCTCCCCTAGGGATTGGCAACAATGGTCCCTAATGAGGAAATGGCTGGTGGCAACCCTGTATCCTTCCCAGCCAACCATCAACATACCGGTATCTACCCCTCTGACTTCAGCTTTCCATCTCCCCCCATACACACACCTGGAGCCTCTAGCTAGGAAAAGTACGGTCTTTCTCCTCCTCAGTGGGGACCCAAGGAGGAGGGGAAGCAACCTCAGCAGGTAATGACCCAGAGTACACCATGCAAAGTAGCCATTTTTTCCAGGGGAACTGATCTCTGCCCTCTGGAGAGCAGTTTTAATTCTGAGTGAGCTCTCACCTGGAAAATGGAAGCAATGGTTCCCTAGGAGGAAATGGCTGGTTTGGAGGGTGGAGTCTATAGCATTGTACCTGTCTGAGGTCCCACCCCTCCAAAAACGTCATCCTCTCCAGGCTCCACCACTCAAATCTCCAGGAATTTCCCAACCCAGAGGTGGCAACCCTGTATCCTTCCCGGCCAGCCATCAATATACCATTATATGCCCCTCTGACTTCTGGTTTCCATCTCTTCCCCCCTCCCTGTAGCCTCTACCTAGGAAAAGTACAGTATTTACCCACAGTGGTGACCAAAGCAGCTCACATCATTCTCCTCTCCCTCTGTTCATCTGCACAAAAACCCTTTGAGGTAGGTTACACTGAAAGTCTGTGAGTGGTCTGAAATCACTCAGTCACCTTCCACAGGAAAGACCTGGGTCTGGAAAACCCTGCTCTGAAGTGCTAACTGCTACATCACACTGGCTATCTTCGGGGGCACCTCAGCAGCAATGTTCCCTCTAAGCTAGCTCACAGTTTTTTAACCGCCAGCTCACACATTTTTGTCTTAGCTCAGGACAGATGGCTCCAGAACAAACTAATTTATGCAGTAGCCAAATCACTCGCTCACAACTTTAATGCCAGTAGCTCACAAAGTAGCATTTTTGCTCACAAGACTCCACAGCTTAGAGGCAGCATTGCTCAGCAGGGTATAATGACACAGAGTCCACCATTTTCTCCAGGGTAACTGATCTCTACCATCTGGAAAGCAGTTGTAATTCTGAGTGATCTCCAGCCCTCACCTGGAGATTGGCAGCAATGGTCCCTCAGGAGGAAATGGCTGGTTTGGAGGATGTAGTCTATGGCATTGTACCTGTCTGAGGTCCCACCCCTCCTCAAACCCCACCCTCTCCAGGCTCCACTTTTCAAATCCTTAGGAATTTCCCAACCTGGAATTGGCAACCCTTTCTCCCCCACAGCCAACCATCAATCTACCGTTATCTGCCCCCTGACTTCAGCTTTCCATCTCCTCCCCACTCCCAGAGAGCAGTTGTAATTCTGAGTGATCTCCAGCCCCCACCTGGAGATTGGCAACAATGGTTCCCCAGGAAGAAATGGATGGCTTGGATGGTGGAGTCTATGCCATTGTACCTGTCTGAGGTCCCACCCCTCCTCAAACCTCACACTCTCCAGGTTCCATCCCTCAAATCTCCAGGAATTCCCCACCTGGAGTTGGCAACCCTATTTCCTTCCCAGCCAAGCATCAACCTACCTTTATTTCCCCTGCACTCTTCAGCTTTCCATCTCCCCACCACTACCTGCAACCTTTACCATGTTCTGAAGCCCTGACTGCTACATCACATTGGCTATCATAGGGGGGCCATCTCAGCAAAGTATAAGGACACGACCATTTTCTCCAGGGGAATTGATCTCTGCCATCTGGAGAGCAGTTGTAATTCTGAGTGATCTCCAGTCCTCACCTGGAGATTGGCAATAATGATTACCCAAGATGAAAAGTAGTCTTTCTCTGAAATGGGGACCAAAGCAGCTTACATCATTCTCCTCTCCCCCTTTTGACTAGCACAACAACACTGTGAGGTAGGTTTGGCTGAAAGTCTGTGACTGGTCCAAAATCACCCACTCAGCTTCCACAGCAAGAACCTGAGTCTGGCAGACCCTGCTCTGAAGTGCTGACTCCTATGCCTAGGGTAGCCAAACTCCAGGTGGAGCCTGAAGATCACCAGGTATCTCAACTGAACTCCAGACAACAGATCTCTCCCCACCCCGGAAAAAATAACTGCTTTGGAAGATGGGCTCTACAGCATTCTGTTCAGCTGAGGCCTCTCCCCTCCCCAAACGTGGCTTCCAAAGACTCTACCAGGAAATCTCCAGGAATTTCCCTACCTGGAGTTGGCAACCCTAGTGAGGACTGGCCCCAATAAGTTTTCTCCCAAAGGCCAAAATAGGTGTGGAAAGGGCCTTTTATTGATACAACAAAGTTTGGTTGCCTAGCAACAGGCACTGAGGGGAAAGTAGGGTTGCCAGCTTTGAGTGTGGAAATACCTGGAGATTTGGGGTGGTGGATCCTATGGAGGACAGAGTGGGTAGGGGGGGGGCGGGGGGCAGAAGGACTCAGTAAGGTATAATGCCATAGGGTCTACCCTCCAAAACAGATATTTTCTCCAGGGGAACTGATCTCTGACATCTGGAGATCAATCGTAACAGCGGGAGAGCTCCAGGTCCCACCTAGGGGAAAGTCAGCTGCACAGCAGGGGGTTAAAGAGAATGGTTTGATGGCTGCTGGCCCACCTCATTAGCCAGCCAGCCATGGCGGAGCCAAGCAGGAGAGAAAGCTGTTTTCTCAGTTTATTCTCACCGGAAAGTGGCCAAGCTGGCAGTGGGTGGAGGAGGGGGTTACGCTGAAAGTCTGTGACTTGTCCAAAATCACCCAGTCAGCTTTCACAGCAAGAACCTGGGTCTGGCAGACCCTGCTCTGAAGTGCTAAGTGCTACGCCTAGGGTCGCTAACCTCCAGGGGGAGCCTGAAAATTGCCAGGTATCACAACTGAACTCCAGACAACAGATCTCTCTCTCCCCCTGGAGAAAATAACTGCTTTGGATGGTGGACTCTATGGCATTCTGTTCAGCTGAGGCCTCTCCCCTCCCCAAACTCTGGCTTCCTTAGACACAGAATATCCAGGAATTTCCCAACCTGGGGCTGGCAACCCTAGTCAGGACTGGCCCCGATGAGTTCCTCACAAAGGCCTAGAAAGGGTTTCCTTTCTTTGTCTTTTTACTGACAGAACCAAGCTTGGTTGCCTAGCCACAGCTGTATCCTCAGGAGATACAGCCATTTGGCAGTTATTCTGACAGGGAACAGTGGCTGAAGTGGGAGCGGGCGGGGAAGAGGAGCGGACCCGGCACCCAGCCAATGGCACACGAGTACTCTTGAGTGGCGGTTGATGGGCCAGTGCCCAATGGAGCACACTGCACAGCCAATGGGAGAGCTGGAAATGGCCAACACGCTAAGAGAATTATTATATTAAGATAAAATGCCTTACTTAATCATGATTTACTTGCGCTGATGGCAGAAAAGAACTGTTTTTGTGGATGGGCATTTGTGCCTCCCCATCTCACCTTGGTGGGTAAATAATAAAAAATTTAATTGACTATTGCATTATTGGACCTGGACTTTCAGGCTCCACATGGAAACTCTGGCTTACTATAAGCTGGTTTTTCAAGTCTAATGAATGAAAAGGCAGGTCAATGTAGAAGCTCCCCAGGTTTAATCTACAGTTAAAGGATCTCAGATTGCAAATGCTTGGAAAGATCTTCTAGAGGATCGTACAATCTCAGAGAGGACAGATCCATCAATGACTATGAGCCGTGACAGTTAAGTAGGAGGTCGACGTTTCGAGGCGTCACCTATCAATTGCAAGCTGTTGAGCCACAACATCAGAGAAGGCTCTGGCTTCTGTGCCACTAACTGTGAGCCTCCTTGACCACTGTGGGTAACAAATATTCTGTAGATGGACCACCGGTCTTGTCTTACGTGTTTTGGACAAGAGGGAGACAGGAACATTGGACTTACCATGAAGGTTCCTTCTATTCTGAGGAAGGGAGGGCATCTTAGCATGGGGTCTGAAGAGAATTCCACATGCCATTGGTTTAAATCAGTTAATTTATATACCATAAGCACTCTGGGCGCTTTTTAGCCTATTAATATCCAAAAATCCTTACCTCTGTCAGTGATCCTTTACTTCTGTGGTCCAGCATTTGAATAAGCAGAACCCACAGCTCTTTTATACAGCTACACGGGTAGGGGTGAGTACTTAGAGCTTCAGAGAGCCTCACCTGTTGAAAATAAAACATTACCACTGAAAATTGGTAGCAGAATTTATATATGGTCAGATCAAGAAAGATTTATTCTATTAGAAGCTGATCTGATCTAATGAAACGTTCAGCTATAAATAATCCAGAACGCAGTGGAGTGATTCGATATCCACACAGTTTTGCGAACTGAAGAGCATTCCAGCTGAGAATTTCACTGGAATGGTGCAAACCAGTTTGGATAAATCAGTGTAAGCCCCTGATCCATGCCTGGAGTATTCCAAAAAGTATTCAGAAATATTTACGACTTTTTTCAGTTTGTCAATATGTGTAGACACTGCATTACAGTAATGTGAACCTACATGGGGGTGATATTGTTAGTCTCATACCATATGAGTTCAGAGAAATTTCTGGCAAAAGGCTACATGGGATGAGGAAACCTTCAGGGTCCTTGACTGTACATACACGTATATAATTGGTAAAACCACAGACCCTAATCACAGACCCTAGATGGATGCAATGGACCACCTTCTCATACTTTCAGTCTACCTAATACACAGTCCTAAAATTATTCATAAACTTTGGATTGCTCCTTTTGCTCCCATCCACATGATTCATCATCATGCATTGCTACTAATACACTACACACCAGGAACCTTAGCACAAACAGATGCTTAGATCCTACTCAAGTGTATGCAGACCAGGTATTAATTGTAATTTCTAATGCATTCTACTTTATAATACATTCCAGTCTTGCAGATTAAATTCTTTATTATTACACTTTTTAAAAACCCAGAATGGATCATTTTCCTATCATCCTAGAGCAGGGGTGGGCAAACTGTGGCTCGGGAGCCGCATGCGGCTCTTTCACATATATTATGTGGCTCCTGGCAGGGCGGCTGGGGAAGCTAAATATCATTAGCAAACAAATATCATTGGAGAAATTAATATCATTATCAATATCTGCTTTTACCCCTTTTGTAATTATTTTTGGCAGTCTCATTTAATGTTAATAAAAAGCAAATCTGCTTATTTTCCAATAAAAGCAGGTAACATTTGTTCATGTCTTGTGACTCTCAAACATCTGATGTTTCTTCTATGCGGCTCTTACGTTAAGCAAGTTTGGCCACCCCTGTTCTAGGTGGCTCTTACGCTGAGTAAGTTTGCCCACCCCTGGGCTAGAGTAATCCTTTTACCCCTTGGTCATCCAAGGGCCCCACTGCCTCCTTGGCTGGTTTTCTGCTTCTAGTGTATTTTGATTGCTGGTCTCTATGTTTTCTGCAATATGTTCCTCACAGTCCCTCTTTGCACGTCTGCACTCCCCTTTATTTACCTCACTCTCAAAACTCTCTCAGCCCCACCTACTTCACAGGGTGTCTGTTGTGGGGAGAGGAAGGGAAGGCAATTGTAAGCCGCTCCGACTCCTTCGGGTAGTGAAGAGCAGGATATAAAACCAACTCTTCTTCTTTGGACTCGCCTTCCACCATTTAAAGGAACCCTTCTTACCTTTTACTGGTTCTATTACTTTGTTCGTTAACCATGTATGCCTTTTTTAATACCTATTCATATCCTTCCTAACCTGCGGTATACATTTTTATCTGAGTTTCCAGGATTGTAGTTTTAAATAGCCTCTGAGCTTCCCAAAGGTATTTGACTGTTCTTACCTTTCCTCTCAGTTTCTTCTTCACAATCCCCCTCATCTGAGAGAAGTTACACCTTCTAAAGTTAAATTCGGTTATGTTGGTCTTTTTGGGCAACTCCTGAGGTACATAAATGCTAAACTTAATAGCATTATGGTCACTGTTCCCAACTGGTGCCATCACACATTTATATCTCTCACCAGGTCTGGGCATTACTTAGGACCAAATCCAGGATCGCCTCCCCCCTTCCCGGTAGATTCTGTGACCACCTGCCTCATAGCACAGTCATGGAGAGTATCTAGAAACCCAATCTCTTTCTCCTGACTTGAAAACATATTGACCCAATCAATGTGTGGGTAGTTAAACATCACCTATTATGACACAGTTATTTTGTCTAGCTGCTTTCCTTAATTCTTGTGCTGTTTTAAAATCATCCTCTAACTTTTGGACTGGTGGACAATAACTGTGTGGACTTTTGGACTGGTGGACAATAACTGTGGACTTTTGGACTGGTGGACAATAACTGTGTGGACTTTTGAACTGGTGGACAAGTCGGCTGTGTCACTGTCAGAAATCATGTTCCTTATGGCTTGTAATCCATCTGTGTGGGATGTTGGTATACAGAGACTTCTGACCAGCTGGCACCTAGCCAGACATGCTGCACTCCGCACTCAGCGCAATACACTGGATATCCCCCAACCCCCTGCTGGCATTCTACCTTCATAATTTTTTTAAATCCCTTTTTAATAATTTCCCATTTATTCTTATTTATGTAGATCCGTTTGTGGAAAGTTGCTTAGCCCTTTAGGGACGTGGAGAGAATGGAGGGTGAAACCACCACAGCAGCCACCCATGAAAAGAAGCTGCTAGCCAATACTGCAGTACTGGGGGTGGGGGGGGTTGCTTCTCTTTTTCCATAATCGTCTTGGCTTCCTCCGGGCACCTTGGCAATCTCACCCTCTTATCCAACCTGCTGTGTCTCATATTGAACAGAGAATGGGACGTCCAAGAGGAAAACCCTCTCTTTCATTCCAGACATACAAGGGCTGGCTAAGTTTGAACAGTGATGGAGAGACACGACCCTACATGTGTAGAGGTACTCCCAATAATTAAAAAAGTTATAATGATTCACACAGTATATAGCTATACCTTATTATATGCATGTGTTTGGTGGGGCAGCACACAGCGCGTACAGTAGTCACACAGTTGTTTTGGTTGCTGGTAACTGCAAATTGCTTTCCACGAGCTGTGCAGTGAGTACCACTGCTTTGAGACAAAAATACACACTGAACTCCCGGGTTGCCATTTTGGAGACTGCTAGGCAACCACAACAATATTGCTGAGCCGTCCGTCCGCCCCCCCCCCCCCCCGCCCCCCCGCCTTTGTTTCTGTAAAACAGGGGTGGGAATGATGACCAAAACTGCACTGGAAAGGGTACTGACCCTTTTCCGTGTCACATTCCCTGAGAGGACGACGCACGGAAACAGGCCTCACAGCCCCCACAACACACTCAAGACCCCTACCACTTGGCCTGGTAGCAGCCCCTACACAGCTGAGCCCAGAGAAGAAAAAGAAGAAATAGTGGTGGAGGGGATACAGGGGGCAATGAAAGGCTCCCCGTAAGCCCCTGTGGATACCCTGCTTGTGTTATATAAACCTATCCATATTATGGAAAACATTAACTGCTTTAATAAGTTCACATTTTTTCCCTATAGCATGAAAATTTTCTCTTTCAAGCATCTGTGAGAAGGAACAAGGCTGAAAAAAAACCCCAACAAATCGCTAAAGGACCGCCCCCCCACACAAATTAATTGTATCATTATGGACAGAGGAGATTTTTGTGCACAGCAACAGGACTCGTAGGCTTTAAGACATTAAATGTTTTAGTTTAAAAGACTGTAGTTTAAAAGACTTTAGTTTAAAAGACTTTAATACATTAAACGTAGGAAATAAGCAGGCTGTTGCTTCTTTTTTTCTGGGGACAGAAAACAGCTTAGACTTGCCGATTTTGTCACAGATCCTTATGAATTAAATTTGGGGGGGGGGGGGACAGTAGAGTACTCCAGTTACATAATTAATTGGAAAAAAGCTGGAATTTCTATTATGGAATGGAAAAACCACTTTTTCTCCCCCTCTCATAGAACTAGAACTGGTCTGCACTCAAGAAATAGGCAACAGATTGGGGACAGAAAAATGGAAATACTTCTTTACTCAAAGACTACTTAAATTATGAATTCATTGCCAGGGGATACAGGAATAGCTACTAACAAAGATAGATTTAAAAGGGGGTTAGACTGACTCATGAAGGACAGATTAATCAATAGCTACTAGCCATCAGGGGTCCGATGGAGCAGGAGCGCACAGGAGGGCAGCTCCGGGAGTGAGGAGCCCAGGGGGCGGGCACATGACCAAGCCCCGCCCCCTCCTCAGCTTCCCTGAGCAGTGCAGAGGCCCAGTGCCCTGGGGAAAGCCCTGCTAGGGTCTTTATTGTTTTTAATGTTTTGTTTTAATATTGATAATTTTATCATTGTTCCTTTTATGACTGTGTGCTGCTTTTCCAGAGACTTGCTCAAGGTGGTGTATAAATTTTCTAAGTATACCATTTTTGATCTGGGCACATGGCACATAAGTACTGGAGAAATTTCACCAACCCTTCAGCAGCTTCCACCCCATCAGTTTGGTGTAGTGGTCAAGGGCTGGACTCTAATCTGGGAGAACCGGGTTTGATTCCCCACTCCTCCACATGCAGCTGCTGGTGTGACCTTGGGCCAGTCACAAGTTCTCTCAGAGCTGTTCTCTCAAGAGCAGTTCCCAAAAGACCTCTCTCAGCCCCACCTACCTCGCAGGGTGTCTTGTTGTGGAGGGGAAGGGAAAGGGATGGGTGGTGCACATGTCCTGGGTATCTCAAGTCTACTTGAAACCTGGCGGTTTCAAGGGAGCAGGAAGAGAATGAGGGTGTGTTCTTTACGCTTATTTTTACTGCACAAAGTATTGGATGGGGAAGGGAATGGAGGAAGAGCAGGTCGGTTTCACTCACGTGTGGAGTGGAGCCTGAGGGGTGGGTGTTGCCTTCTGACACACTCCCAGTATGTTGGGGGGGTGGCATATGCAGATGAGTTATGCGAATGAGGTATGCTAATGAGCTCCTGCGCCTCTTTTTCTACGAAATGACCCCTGCTAGCCATGATGACTAAAAAAGCATTTTCATATTCAGAGGCATTAATCCTCCGAAGACGAGTTTTAGGAGGCAGCGTGAGAGGAGGGCCTTCACCCCTATGCCCTGATCCTTGTCCCTCAAGGCCAGCTGGTCAGCCACTATGTGAAACAGGATGCTCAACCACATGGACCATCAGTCTGATCCACCGGGACAGGGAGAACATATTTCTGATTTCCTTTGAGCGTATATTTTTGTCAGACATTCAAAAGCCATTTTTGTCATGGAACATTATCACTGGTTGTTAGAACAGACTTTCCAGAGAATTATTTATGGCTGTTCCAATCTATGCTGATAGTGTCAAACTGAGGACTTGTTAACATTAAGTTTATTTGGACTTTGAAAAAATAAGTAACGGAATGGGCAATTAGCTGTAGCAAGTCTCACATTCATCTCACTTAGCGACCGGAAGGAAAAATTATGGTACTGATCACAGAACCAGAACACCACAATGTAACAACTCCCTTACAAAACAGATTATATTTCAGTGAAAACACTCCTTTTGTACTAGCGATCTCTAAATCTAACTTGAACTCAAATATTTCACTGTTAACACCCTTGCAGTATCATAAGGAAACACCAGAGTCAGAATTATTACGAAATTTAGAAGTAGTTTAGCAATATACTTTTACCAGGATGGAAGTCTTATACATAATGTTTACCTGCTGTCATATTAAAATGTCTGTTAAACAACTTCAGTGTTTTCATTACCTACCAATATAGAATCTTGCTGAAGCCTTTAATTCAGCATTTTGGTAAAATAAAATATTATACTCTGCAGAACTATTGGATTAAGTTGCTGGGCTATAATAAGAAGGCAATCTGGAAACATTTTTCCCCCCACCTAACATTATTCATGTTTGGTGGCACTTAGCGGTATTATAGAATATTATTTGGCTTTGAAAACATAACTCTTCTTTTTATGTTACGGAAGGAAAGACTGAGATATGTGACCTTGATTTTATTGTTGTTCTCCTATATTCAGCCAGGATCAGTTGATCTGTCAGATTACTATGTTGTTATTTTGTTTACATTGCAGACACAGTCTAGTGAGCCATACACACTTCAGCACTGGAAGCAATTTCTGCATAGTTTACTCATAGTTTACCAAATCCCCACTATCCTCTTAAAACTTAAAAGTTGTACAAGTCTGGGTAACCTTTCAGGCCAACATCTAAAACAAGAACATGCTCTCAAAAAAACCTGATTATTTGTAGTCGTGCTTCATCTGCAATCCTTGACCACAACATTACATTGTTCTACTCTAAGAGGCACACAGAAAGATTAACTAATAGTAATCAAAGGAAAGAGGTAACAAAGACCAGTTCTGTCTCCTCCTGAACCTAAACTTTCTTCTTGCCCAGATGGAGGAATGAAACGAAATAAGTCATCCCAAACAGTAGCCTATCTATGCTACAATGCAATTTGAGTTTAAGCTTTGCATGCAACACGAGCAGAATACATTGAATTGTCACATAACTGTTTCCAGCCATCTTTAAGCATTTCAGTCTGTTTTTCTTACTTGGTCAAAGTAGCACTTTATTTTAATATTAACTTTATTTTTAAATGCTCCTATAGGAATCTTCACATCAACGTAAAAGTGGGTGGAAGTTTCTGGACACTATAGATTTTAACAGGGCTTCTTTTGTAGAAAAAGTCCAGCAGGAACTCATTAGCATAACAGGCCACACCCAACAGCAGAAATATATTAGCATATTAGGCCACACCCCTGGCAGCACAGTTCCCTCCCAGGATTGGCTTCCCCAGGTGCCCCGTGGCTTGCAGGGTGCATAGGGAATCCGAGGGAAGGAAAGCAGTTTCTGGATCAGCTTCCCCAGGTGGGGAGGTAGTTTAAACTGCCTTCCCTCCCTGGATCAGCTTGGCTTCCCCAGGCGCCCCACGGCTTGTGAGGTGCCTGGGGAACCCGGGGGGGAGAGAGGCTGTAGACGTGGCCAACTCAGAAGCCAGCTGGAACTCGGTTCCTGTGTGTTCCTGCCCCAAAATAGCCCTGGATTTTAACAACAATATAGCTTGTAATCCCCTTTCTAATGTCAGTATTGCCAGGGGTGGGGGGGAAGGTTCTTGCCCTGACCTGTCATGGTCAGGCTGGATAAGCAGAAGTACAAAACATCTGACTGTTTTTGGCTTGGAATCTGAATCACAGCAATAGGTATGAGATGAGAAACTATAAGCAGATTGCCTCGTGCTGTTCTGGAGGCACTGACGCCTAAAAAACAATGCCATGCTTCCTCTGGAAACATATTTGTGAGTAAAACGGCCAAAAAGAGAAGCCAGTCATTTCACCGACACTCCCTTTTAACACTGGTATCTAAAACTTACAATTTCTAGTCACACCCAGAGACTACACAACTGGTACCTCAGGGCAACAGCTTCTCTACGAACACTGGCTTTATCTAATCCCAGTCAAATAACTTGAAACACACAAAAAATGGCATTAATGTTAGGCAAACAAAACAGCAAAATTAACCTAGATTCACCAATTGTAATTTATTTCCAAGACAGCTCAAAGCTGAATAGACAGAACTACCCTGGTGCAGCTTACAACAGAGCAAAACAAACCGCTTCTATTTTGAAACAGCAAAGTACTATCTCATGAGATATTAGTCGGCCATCTTTAATCAAGAGTGGGTTTTACTATGATTCACCAGTAGGTGGTATTATAGCCACATCCAGTAACTGGATACCACTCCCATTTATTTTAGGATTTTAAAAAAAAGTTTCAAAGCACTTCACATTATGTTTCAGTGTGTGGTGCTTGCTGTTACACATCACACGGAGTCGCCTTATTCAACTGTTTAACAGTCTCATTAAAAGAATTAAGTTTTGGCACTTTGAATCTTGCATGGGTAGCAGGATGGTATATGCATTTGGTACAGTTTTTTAAAAAAATATTCCACACCCAGCTTCCCTTGGGAAATTTAAAAGGTGTTCTAATAAAGTGCGGAGACTGCTAAATTATAGATAATGCAAAACAGCAGCTGCAGTGTAAACCGTCTACCGAAGTGCCAAGTTGCTCCAAATTATCTCCATTTGTTCCATTGGACGGGCACTTGGAATATTAATGATTAAGAAAGATTTAGAATGTACTATTTTGTGTTGAAAACTGGCCAAAAGTATATAAGAGTATGACTGTGTACTCTGCGCTAAAAAAAAGTTATGCACCAACAAAATCCAAACAATCAACCAAGAAAAGGCAAAGGATCGTCTTCTTCCGTATGGCCTAGGGGTGTGCAAAAAAAAAAAATTCCGGTATTTTCCGGCTTCGGGTATATCAGACCCCCAAAATATCGGTAAATGCCGAATTTCCCCAATCCAATCCCAGTAAAGTATTTGGATTAGGGAAATATTCGGTATTCCTGAATATTTTCAGATCTGATACATGCCACCAGAGGGAAAGGAACAAGTTAAAATGCCTTCTTCCCCACTGGTAGCCCCTTCAGGTTTCCCGGTCAATTTCACTCTCTGCTAGTCAGCTGTGAGTGAAATTGACCAGGGAAAGTTGTGCTCTCTGCCTTCCCTCCTCTAGCTGACAGGGGGTAGCTAGAGACGGGCAGGAAGGGAGCCAGGGCATGTTTTAAATGCCTTTCTTTCCCCTCCCCAATCTGGGGAAGGGAAAGAAAGGCATTTAAACACGCCCCTTCCTCCCCGAGTTTCTCCACAAAAGCGGAGAGGCTCAGGGAAGGAAGAGGGCGTGTCTACATGCCTGCCCTTCCCTTCCTCAGCCAACCCATCGCAGCGGACTGGCTGGGGAAGAAAAGCACAGGCATACAAACATGCCTGTTTCTCCTGGAGAAAATCAGACAGGGAGCCCAGGCATGTTTTAAATGCCTTTCTTTCCCTCCCTGATCTCAGCTTTTAATAATATCGGCTTTTTCGGGTTCAATTATACCGGTATCTGTATTCGCCATATGTAATACCCGAAAAATACCAACAAGGTATTTTTACAGTTTGGCTGTTGCCAAATGCACGCCTCTAGTACGGCCCGCGCATCAACTATGGTCATCAGGCAGTTTAGGGTAGCCTGTCTAGCAATGACTAGAGCTTAGGCCTTTTCCCATTGTGGCTCTGGCTCTGCAAAATGAACACCCTGAAGAGGTAAGGGAGAGACCCCTTCCTGGAGATTTTCAGGAGGCACTGCAAGGCCTGTTTGCCAGGCAGCAGCCATCTTTTAAGAAAGGAAGGGGGGGAAGGCTTGCTATTTTATCTTTGGCTTTAGCTGGGGATGTTTTACCTATTGTTGGAAGGTGCCTTGAACCAATATGAAAGGCAGGATACAATCATTTTAAATAAACAGAATTCTATAGCCAGTAGTAATTATGCAAATTTAGCAAAGTATACAATTGCGGTAAATTGGAAAGAAACCTCTAAGCCTTCATTGAGCACATGGCATGCCAAAATATGGGACTTTTTTTATCTTAGATAAAATAGCGGATAAGTTTGAGAATAGAGACAAGGGGGAAAGCACCAAAAGCCAAATGCTTAAATGGAAACCGATTTTAGATAGTAACCCTAATCCAAGCAATAGACATCTTCCAAAAAATTGGATAAAAGATTCTACATTATACTTATGGTTGTAAACGGTATTATGAACACAATAGTTACTGTTTAAATAAGATAAATAAGGTTGAGTTATATGCTACTTTTCAAATGTAAAACGACTGAATTTCATGATGATATATATGTTGACACTCAAGTTAGCAATGTTTAACATGTTATGTGGTTTTTCTCTGCATTAATTTTATTCTGTACCCTTTTAACCCTTTAATAATAAAATTTAAAAAAAAGTAATTATGCAAATTTGTATTACTTAACTTATTTTGCAAAACTTATTCTGATCTTATTACTAGGTTGCATAACTAATTTTCTAGGCATGGCATCAAACACAAAATAAGTTTTAAATCATGTGTACTTCTAAATTATTAGCTCATTTACCTGCCCAGAAGGTGGCGAATAGATAAAATAAGGGAGCTTCCAAAATGTACAGTCAAAACCAAACAAAGGGATTCAACAGCAAGAAACCTGACATGTGAACTACCTTTTCTTAGCAATATTTAAGTCGTGTACTACTATTATCTGGTACAGGACAGCATAATGGTTTTAATCTTTAATCCAATGCCAGTCTTCTGGTAGGTCACTTGGAACCCCATTAAGAATCACTGTCCTAACACAGTTATGGAATGTTGACCATACAGTAGAAATAAAAACATCATAATACCTTTGTATACCTGTTAATCAACCAACTTATCAGATCATGTAAGAGGTTCCCACAGTGTTGCTCAAACAAACTGACGTTGGTTAAATTTTCACCAGTTAAATTGGTAAACTTATGAGCATATATCGTTTGCCCTAGAAAAGAGAAATGGGAGAAATTTTCTCTTTAGAACTGGTTTTATGAATGCAAAAACAGTAACAAATTATTTCATTGTTCCAAGAACAATGCTTTTGTTCCAAGAACAAAACACAAAAGCAGACAGTTTTGACTTAATGTAAGGAATGCATAGTGGGTTTTTTATTCCCCTCCCCCTTTTTTTCACTGCCCGGAGGAGGGGAGTTTCACACTGTATGACTAGTTCAGTGCTACAGTTCTGATACCTGATTTGGAAAATTGTGACTCTCGTTATCCTGCATTTTCTCCCTTGCTGCTCTGGCAAAGCACAAAGCGTCTGCTCCCATACGGCTTGGGTGGATTGCATGATTACGCATCATACCCACCTCATTAGGAAGCTTTTTACATTGTCAGAATGGATTGAAACCAACCAAGGTAGAGCAGAAACCATGCTGCTCAGATAACACTTTAACTGGGCCTTAGTGCCACTGCACTGCAGTGTTCTATTCAAAGCATATTCATATATAAGGGAAAATCGGTAAGGTAAGGAATGGTCAGCATTCCAGTGGGAGGGGGCAGATTCCTCCACGCTAAGTTTGGATATAGTCCTTTCTCCTGTCCTTTCCCAGACCTCTTGCTTCTCTCATTTCCTTCGTTCCATCTGACATCTCACATAATGAGAGGATTCCTGGACTTCTGGAGAGCCAGTTTGGTGTAGTGGTTCAGTGCGCGGACTCTAATCTGAGAGAACCGGGTTTGATTCCCCACTCCTCCACTTGCACCTGGCTGGATGACCTTGGGCAAGCCATAGCTCTGGACCAGCTGTTCTCTCGAGGACAGCTTGGGAAAGAGCTCTCTCAGCCCCACCTACCTCACAGGGTGTCTGGTGTGGGGAGGGGAAGGGAAAAGAGTTTGTAAGCCGCTCTGAGACTCCCTTGGGGAGTGGAGGGCGGGGTATAAATCCAAGCTCCTCCTCCTTCTATGATATTGCCAGGTCTTCCTGGGGAGCCTCTCTTTTCTGCCTCTTCTTTTAGTATCATGACCTAGCAAGAGCTCCATGCCAAATGACGCTGCACCAAAGAGATACGTGCAAGACCACAGAGACCTCTGAAGCATCCCACTCATTGTACGGTAGCAATGATCCTGGAGAAGGATGGACTGGCAAACAGAGAGGCAACTTAGAGCAGTCCAGATTGGGCAAAACCTGGCATCACTCTAAGATGCCTCCCTCTGGAGGGCGGGGCTCCACAAAAACACAATGAAGCCTGAGCAACGCCAGGGGATACTGTCAGCCTTCTTTTCAGCCATGGAGCCGGCCTGGTGGAACTCTCTGCCTAGTGACATCCATGCCCTGAGGGACTTGGTGCACTTCTGCAGGGCCTGTAAGACAGAGATGTTCCGCCGGGACAGCAACGGTTTGCCATCAGGACTGGCCCCCCTGTCTCTCCCCCCTTGGGGAAAGGCTATATCCTGTTTAAACGCCATCTGATGAGTTCTAGCACTGTTTTATTGTTTTTAAATTTTAATCTGAATATATGTTTACTGGGATGTATTCATTAAATGTTGCTAACCATCCTGAGCCCCGCGTAGGGGAGGGGCGGTCTACAAATCAAATAAATAAATCTCTGCTCACTTCAGATACTACCAGAAAGTCATAAAGCAGCAGAGAACATCAGTTTAAAACTATATGAACGCTACTCAGAACAGAGATACTTATCAATGAAAAACTACGGTAATCTGCAAAATAACGGTTAGGTTAATTATTAAGCACTGTGAGGTACAATATAACTGATTGCATTGAACAGAACGACATGAAGTCTCTTCAGACTGAAAAACATAAATGAGGATCTGTATTCTCCCATTGGCAGGCCAACCCTGTATCAAAGTAGAACAAGACCATAATTTAAACACACACTTCCCCAACTATGTTGCTAACTTTTTCAATATGGGCCATTTTTTTAAAAAAAGCTGCTGAACTGAACATTATTCTGTCATTCTTAAACCTTAATTCTTATTTTTGATCAAAAAGATTGCATTTATTTATTGCCCTCAGCTGTTTTATGGCAACCCCAATTGGGTTTTCCAGGAAAGAGCCATCCTGAGGTGCCTGCCTCTGCACTGCCACTGCCTGCCTCTGCACTGCAACTCCGGACTTCCTTGGTGGTCCCCCATCCAAATACTAAACAGGGCCAACCCTGCTTAGCTCAGGGGTATCAAACATACACCCTTTGGGCCGGATCTGGCCCCTGCAGGGCTCCTAACTGGCCTGTGAACAAGTGGATCTCTGATGCTTCCGGCTCCTGCTTCCTGTTTTCTGCATCACAGCCCCTTTTGCTCAGTCTTTCCTATTTCCTGCTTTGTAGAGGAGAGAAAGCCAAGCCTCCATTCCTTCAATTGGCTGAGGGCTCCTCCCCCCTCCTCCCCCGAACCAACCGACCGACCCATGGCACTTTTAAGACCAACGTTTTTTCCAGGTATAAGCTTTTGTGTGCCTGCACACTTCTTCATAGAGAGAGGGAGGCGGGAAAGAGATGGAGCCCCATGACACTTGGAGAGATTCCCCTTCCCAGTTCTAACAAATAGGGGATGAAGGAAACCTAACAGTGTATTTGCATTCTTTATTAGTGAAAGGGAGCAAGAGTACAGTAGCACCTTAATGACTAACAAAATTTGTGGCAGGGCATGAACTTTCATGAGTCATTGCTCACTTCTTCAGATACAGCTAGAATGTGAGTCCATCTGTCCTTATATTTTGGAGAGTTATGTGATTTTAGACCCCAAATGCCAATGCAGGCATTGGTAATGAGAGAAGAAACCTAGATCTCAGTTTGGTCCAGGAGGATGCATTGTCTTAATCTTCATTATCAGTTGCAATTCAGTCACTGCTCACTTCTTCAGACTTATTTCTCTTTATTCTTTGCATCCTCCTGGACTGAATTCTTCTGTACCAAACTGAGACCAAGGTTTCCTGTCTCATTACCAATGCTGATTTCTCCACGCTTACTACCCCTCTGCATCTCACCCCTAATCCAATCAAGCCTGCTATTGCCATTTGGAATCTGAAATCATCTTTATAAAGTTTATATCTCTGGTACCTTGTGTTACATTTTATGGCATACATGGCCCGGCCCAACAAAATGACATTTAAGCAAGTTCCGGCCCTTGTAACAAATGAGTTTGACACCTCTGGCTTAGCTTCTGTGATCTGATAAGATTAGGCTAGCCTGGACTATCCAGGTCCAAGCAAACACCGCCGACTATTTTATAAATATGCAGTAATTAGAAGAGTGAAAATTACTAATCTAGTCAATCAGCAGCCAAGAATGACAGATCTTAAGATCTATTTAGCTGCCTGGTCACTAATGAGAGCTTTTAAATAGTTTCTCTGTTTGAAAATTCTAAGCAGCCTTACCTTTCACGGGCCAGCCTGATATAATGGTTACAGCGTTAGATGGGAGATCCTGATTCAAATCCCCACTCCACTATGAAGCTGAGTGACCTTGGATCAATCACTCTATCTTAATCTAACTCCATAGGGTTATTGTGAGGATAAAACAGAAGTACACAACCCTGAACTAGAAATGTGAAGGCCTGGGAAAATATGGTGGTGGGGGGGGAGTTTTTCTTCCCTTTTCCCAGTGTTTCCGGTGATTTTAAAAAATGATAATTTGAGGGAGTGCTGGGAAAAAAACCTATGTTATTAAATATTTTCTCTTTTAGAAGTGAAATGCGTCTAACAGTAAGGTTTTTCTTATTCAAAAATGTACAGCATATATTTATGAATTCTAAGGCTAAGAGCATTTGCAAACTGGCCAGTGGTCGTTTTAAACAGGGTCATGGGTTGTACACCAGTGGGAAATTTTACTGAAATCAATAGGACAATTCCCCTAAACGTGTTAATTGGTTTAAAATATGTTACAGACAGACGGACTGACTTGACTGATTTAGAAATTAGGTTTTACTGTAAAAAGGGATTGATGAATTGATTTATTAATTCATTTAAAAATGGTGCTGGACGTGTATAGATGAACAGATCCTGTCTTATTAAAATTCTAGGAGAACGGGCGAAAGAACTGGAAATAAGCCAGAGGGGTGTTTCTTGCAACCAACTGCATGAACTTAAATACATGATGATCAGGATTCTCCTGAAGGATGGGCTTAATAGAAGAAAAAAGATGTACTGCTGTGCAATCTCAGCTTCTACTTTTAAAAATTCTAACTGGCTAATTTGCTAACACGTTTGGATTTCAGCTAATCTTTTATTTATTTGCTTAGCTGCCTAGAAGTGGAACTCTTCAAATATATGCCGCTTTGTTTCTAATCCAGTGGCTGCTCAATAGCATCTGCGTATTATTTACCTTTTAAAAATCCTATTTTTCTTTTAAAGGATATATACTGACTTGCCCTTTTTTCAATACACTTTCCCAAATTGTTTCTTTCCTTCCCTTATGTTTGTCCCCTTCCTCATTTTTTTCATACAAACCAGTCATGAAGAAAACACAAAGTAACAACAATTTCTTTTCCCCCCCTTAACCCATGCCATTAAGGGAGTGAAACGCCTAACAATTAATAACAAATAGTAAAATACTAAAATACTTAAACCTGACCAAGTAAACTGTGTGTGGGGGGGGTGCGTGTATGTGAGATAAACCTCCATGAAAAAACAATCACCACCACCTAGATTTGCTTGCGACTGAAGTTTTTTTTAATCAGTCCTACATAAGAACAACCAACCCACTAAAATATGTACTGACAAGCAGGAGGACCCTCAATACTCGTGTGGGGGGGGAGTATTCCCCACAGCTCCCTGCCTACAGAAGCAGGAGGAGCTCCACAGCAGGAGGAAGCGGCACCAGGTAAGCCTTCTTCCTCCTCCCTCCTCCCCCCGAGTATTGTGGTGCAGTGGCAGCAACGACAACAGCCTCTCGCATAACGTCCCTCTAGTCTAGGCTTTCCGTGACGGGGACGGAAACTCCGCTCGGTGTGTTGTGCTTCCTCTGTCTTCGCCTGGCTCAGTTTCTGGGGACGTTTCTGCGGGCAGCAAATGAAGAGGTGATGGCGGGGCTGAGGTGAGCGCGCCCGCCTGGTCTCTGAGGCATTTCCACGTGGGGAGGTGGGGGGGGGTTACCGAGGAGGAGCTCTGGCCGCCCCAGTCCTTTCCCAACTCGCCTGCTGAGGATGGCGCACGCTTTTTCCACTCCTCCCTCCCAACGAGGCCAGCTCAAACCCAGGCCTCCGGAGAGGTGCTGAGCCCATGCTCCTTGGCCAGCAACCTTGGAGGATGTCTGGCCCTCTCGGGGGTGGGTTCGGTCTCGCCCCGTCTTGGCCGAGCTTTCTGTGCTTGCGTGGAGAGAGCACCCTGCCGCCTGCTGCTTCTTCTTTTGGGCTGCTCAGGGCTCAGTCTCTTTGCTGTTTGGGCAGTGGCAGCTTCTCCTCCTCCTCCTCTGCAGTCTGGCGAGCCTTCTCCCCTCCCTCCCCCTTCCCTCCCGGACAACAGCAGCCGTGGCAGGGCCCACCACATGCCAAGCCTTCTTCCCTCCCTCCCCCTTCCCTCCCCGACAACAGCGGCAGGACCCACCATGCGCCAAACCTTCTCCCCTCCCCTTCCCGATAGCAGCGGCAAGGCCTGCCGCCCGTCGAGCTCCCCCAATGGCCGAAGTGTTCTCTGCACGTGCACAGGGAACGCTTTTACTTTTCGGGGGATTTAAATATCCCCCCAAACGTTTTCTTAACTTTTCAGATTTTTCTGCACACGTGGAGACTCCTCCACGTGTGTAGGAAAATCTCCCTGCCCCCCCAAGTGCCCTCTCGCGCAGATTTAGATATTCGCACGAAGGGGGCCACTTCGGAATTAGATATATAGATTTGTCAAACTATTCTCAGGTGAAGATGGGTAGCTGTGTTAGTCTCTCTGTAGCAGTAGAAAAGAGCAAGAGACCAGCAGCACCACAAAGACTAACAAAATGTGTGGCAGGGTAGGAGCTTTCAGGAGTCACTGCTTACTGCTGTATCTGAAGAAGAAGTAAGAAGTGACTCACAAAAGCTCATATCCTGCCACAAATTTTGTTAATCTTGAAGGGGCTACTGGAATCTTGCTCTTTCTTATTCTCCGGTGACTGGCAAAAGCAAATTATCTGGTAAAAAAGATCCCAATAACAATGTGTTACGAAATTTGCCTTGGTGTCAAAAGAGAAAACAGATTTTTCCTCCAGCATACTTATGTGGTCATTCTTCGCTCAAGCACTCTGAACCAAACAGAGTCCATGACCCACTCGAACAAGGGCTACCCACACAAGAAATTCAGAACACCAGGGGTCCGTTGGAGCGGGAGCGCATAGGAGCGCAGCTCTGGGAGTGAGGAGCCCAGGGGGCGGGCACATGACCAAGCCCCGCCCCCTCCTCGGCTTCCCCAAGCAGTGCAGAGGCGCAGCGCCCTGGGGAAAGCCCTGCTAGGGTCTTTATTGTTTTTAATGTTTTGTTTTAATATTGATAATTTTATCATTGTTCCTTTTAGGACTGTGTGCTGCTTTTCCAGAGACTTGCTCAAGGTGGCATATACATTTTCTAAGTATACCATTTTTTATTTGGGCACATGGCACATAAGTACTGGAGAAATTTCACCAACCCTTCAGCAGCTTCCACCCCATCAGTTTGGTGTAGTGGTCAGGAGTTGGACTCTAATCTGGGAGAACCGGGTTTGATTCCCCACTCCTCCACATGCAGCTGCTGGTGTGACCTTGGGCCAGTCTCAAGTTCTCTCAGAGCTGTTCTCCCATGAGCAGTTCTCAAAAGACCTCTCTCAGCCCCACCTACCTCACAGGGTGTCTTGTTGTGGGGAGGGGAAGGGATGGGTGGTGCACATGTCCTGGGTATCTCAAGTCTACTTGAAACCTGGTGGTTTCAAGGGAGTAGGAAGAGAATGAGGGTGTGTTCTTGACGCTTATTTTTATTGCACAAAGTATTGGATGGGGAAGGGAATGGAGGAAGAGCAGGTCAGTTTCACTCACCTGTGTAGGGGAGCCTGAGGGGTGGGTGTTGCCTTCTGACACACTTCCGGTATGTTAGGGGGTGTGGCATATGCAAATGAGTCATGCAAATGAGTTATGCAAATGAGCACCTGCACCTCTTTTTCTACGAAATGACCCCTGCAGAACACTAATGTAAAAATAAGTCAGGTAGACTTACTTGACAGCTTTTCATCCAGAATATGAAGAATTTCCAGCACTGACCAGCGGAAGTCTAGGTGGAGATGCAGTAAATGCCACGACGGGGGGAACAACTGCAATTAACACAAAATATTGCATAACATTTAAAAACGATGTAGCAATATTAATTGTACTAAATTGTGGCCCACACAGTTAAACATGGCTGCCTTGGCTACACATACAAATAGATTTTATATTTGTCAGAAATGGGTTGGGGGAGTTGAAACGGGCAGGTGGGTTCTAAGTGGGAAAACACCCTTATTTTGATGTAGGTCAAAATTCAATAACAGAATTAACGTTTTAAAAACTCTTGTTCATTAGTGGACTCCACAAGGAGAAGTTTGCAATGATGTGATCACTTCAAAATAAGCATCTGGAGTTCAAGAGATTTATTATTATTATTATTATTATTATTATTATTATTATTATTATTATTAGCCCTGACCTGGATAGCCCAGGCAAGCCGTGTCTCATCAGATCTTGGAAGCTAAGCAGGGTTGGTTCTGGCAAGTACTGGGATGGGAGACCTCCTTGGAATACCAGCAGTCGAGAGGCAGGGGCAGGCTTTATTCAGCCACCTCTCTGAATATCCTCCAGGTTCCCTGTAGGGGTCAGTCACCAGAGGTCACCATGACTTCCCAGTGCACACACACTCACACACACATGCACATACAAAAAAAAAATACACGAGATTACATCTTATCACACCGGTCCATAATGCTCCCGTATTACTTCCTTCTGTTTTTAGGGTAAGAGTCATCTTTGCTGTCACATGCATTTAGACTTTAAAACACAGTGGCTTTGGACCCAACGATGAGCAAGCAGGAAATATAAATGACTTATTCAGTTCTGCATGAGCAGGATCTTGTGTAACACCTAGCATTTTCCTCCCTATATACTATAGTGCACAGAATTTGATTGCACAAGATCTTGCCCAAGTAGAAATGTAAGTGGGGCTATAATAAGTTTGACTTAGTAGATATGGCCACCACACCCTTTTTTTAAATTTCCACTTGCACGAGAGCTCTGGCAGATGCAGAAGTTTTGTGCTGGATCGAAACCGCTGTACTTACCGCTGTCCATACTTACAGATGCCCCGAGCAATGGCACTGTGTTGTAATAATGGAACAAATCAGTATTTTCTAACAAAAAAGCACCAAAGTGATATATGTGTGTGTGTGCGTGCATCCATGTACACATCAGCTCTTAGCCAAGGGCATTATACTGGTATTGATTATTGATACAATACCACCAAGCTGCAGGACTGCACATATCGACAACGCAAACATCACTTTGGGGAGGATATGACAAGACAGAACCAACTAGAATCACGGGCCTATAAGATTCTTCCTTATACCATACATCGCCTTTCTGACTTAAATGATGACGTACTAATACATTTATGCATCCATCCCCCAAAAAGAAAATGAAAACAGTCAAAACCTTTGCTTGAGGCTGAATGGAAAATGCTCCCAGGATAGAATTGGGGGGTTCATATAGGCGTCCAATGTACAAATTCAAAGAATGGACCTCTTCAACAAGCAAGGACGGGAGCTGAACTTCTTGTTTCTCAAATGGATGCAGCAGCTCATCGTCTTCTGTCTTGAGTGGTTCCAGATACCTGAATGAACACATCATTGTGGAGTTATCATACGGCAACAAATGTACAAAGTTAAAGAAGAACTGTGTTTTGGCATCTCACCTGAAGATGAAAACTTTCACATACTGCAGGAATTTAACACACTGCTGCCTGATATTATGGGCCTCCCAGTGAAGGTTTGCAGCCTGACCTGAAAATAATGGACAAATGCTGGGTGTGAACCCTGCTGTGCGGCACTGATATGGATGGACACACACACACTTGAATGGATACACCACATTCACAAAGAAAGCAATGGGGGGGAAAGGTCAGGACTACCTTCTAAAAGGTTATCGGAGCATTGAAATCCACTTCGGTTCCAGAGGAAATAAAAGACAGGTGGAGTTACAGACCCAAGTACCAACACAAACAACCACTGAAAAAGCTTGTGCACACATTGAGCTTTGTGCATCACGTTGTTCGTACGGCAGCTCACATTGAGCTTTGTGCATCACGTTGCTCGTACGGCAGCTCACTTTAAAAAAAGTCAAAGAGAAAAGATCACGCCCGAGAAAAGATCATTCAGTCCACATTGCTGGCTACATGGAATTAAAGCCGCACCGAACTGGGATGCGTAAAAGCTGCAGTACACTGTATTGACAGTTTCTTAAACAGAGACTCGGCAAGTAATGTCAGCTTAGACCCGGGGCCAACAATCTAAGGCCTCAGCTGAAATTCAAAATTCCTGATCTAGCTTCAATCCACGAGCAGGAGCTGTCCCATCACAAGAAGTACCCCGACATCATCCTGGCTCACACAGCGACTCCTACTCTGCAGGGCCAACCGCAGGGCACAGAGGCCGAGGTCCTGATGTTGCCACCAGCCATTGGTGTCCAGAGGTTTTATTGCCTCTGAATGTGGGCAGTTCCAGAGGGCAGCCCCGTTGGTCTACAGTAGAAGATCTATGGTCAAGCCCAGTGGCACCTTAAGAGACCAACAAGATTTCCAGGGTATAGGCTTTTGAGAGTCAAAGCTCCCTCTTTTGTCAGATACAAGTAGGAATGAATGCCCCTGAGTCCTCCTATCCCGGGGGGGGGGGGATTGCTCAGCGTCAGAGCCGTCGAGAACAGGGGTGGCCAAACTTGCTTAACATAAGAGCCACATAGAATAAACATCAGATGTTTGAGAGCCACAGGACATGGACAAATATTACCTGCTTTTATTGGAAAATAAGCAGATTTGCTTTTTAGTGGCATTAAATGAGACTGCCAAAAATAATAACAAAAGGGGTAAAAGCAGATATTGATAATGATATTAATTTGTCCAATGAGATTGGTTTGCTAATGATATTTAGCTTCCCCAGCCGCCCTGCCGGGAGCCACAGAATATATGCGAAAGAGCCGCATGCGGCTCCCGAGCCACAGTTTGCCCACCCCTGTCCTATCCCATAGTCTGAAAATGGGAGGAGAGAGGCAAAGAAAGGAGTCGGGGTGCAGGGGTACGGTGCAAAATGAAATCAGCTTTATTAGAACAGGGAGAGATGCTTAGGGACAGAAAATTAGCGTCTGTAGTGAAGTAAGAATCCTTCGTCCCTATTCAGCCAGGGTGGGGGGCGGTGTCCATAGTTCTACATCTGTGAATGAACTCAAGTTCACAATCTCACGCTGTAACCTCCCCTTGAAACTGCTGTTTGAGGTCTGCTAACTCTTAGGTCAGCAATGGAAACTAACCTAGAAGATTGAAATGTTCTCCCCCGGGTTTTTGAGTGTTGTTGATTTTTTTATGTCAGATTTATGCCCATTTATTCTTTTGCATAAGGACTGGCCTATTTGTCTAACGTAGAGAACAGAAGGGCACTGTTGACACCAGATGGCATGTATGATGTTGGAAGATGAACAAGTGAATGAACCTGAAATGCTGTGGGTGGCGATGTCAGGTCTGTCTGGTGATTGTGCTGTCTGACTGAATACAGGGACACAGTTGGCACCTTGGTTTATGGCAAGCTCTGGTCCCAAAGTCCACGTCAGGAAGTGCATTATTGTGGGTGAAAAGTTGTTTAAGTTTAGAAGAAGATTAGATTTATACCCCGCCCTTCACTCACTTGGAGTCTCAGAGTGGCTTACAAACTCCTTTCCCTTCCCCTCCCCACAACAGACACCCTGTGAGGTAGGTGGGGCTGAGAGAACTCTTTCCAGAACTTTCCTTGAGGGAACAGCTGGTACAGAGCTATGGCTTGCCCAAGGTCATCCAGCCAGGTGCAAGTGGAGGAGTGGGGAATCAAACCCGGTTCTCCCAGATTAGAGTCCGCGCACTTAACCACTACACCAGACTGGCTCTCCAGTTGGAGAGTTTTAGGAGGCTGTCTATGGACAACAAAAGATTTGCCTCCCAATACCTGCAAAATGGGGGTATCATTGTCCAGCATAGGTTACGTGCCATTAGTAGGGCTCATTTCGTAGCAGGAGCTCCTTTGCATATGAGGCCACACACCCCTGATGTAGCCAATCCTCCAAGAGCTTACAGAGCTCTTCTTACAGGGGCTACTGTAAGCTCTTGGAGGATTGGCTACATCAGGGGGTGTGGCCTAATATGCAAAGGAGCTCCTGCTACAAAATGAGCCCTGGCTATTAGTGATACGTTGAACCGGTTTGAGCTGACAGTGGTATGTGACCACCAGTGATGTTCTGCTGTTGTTTTGTTTGGGCCTCTCTTGAAGCAGGTTAGCCCTTGGTATCAATTCTGGCTTTGGCGATCTGCTTCTTCACTACATCAGGTGGGTATTGCAATTCTCATGGTGCCATCCCAAGTGGAGTTACGGCCTTCTAAATTCAATTAAATCAGTAAGCTTATAAGGACCGAACTCTGCTTAGAATAGTGCAGTCAGTTTTCAAATATCAGCAGTCAATGAATGCAGCGCCAAAATTATTAATGGCTCTGAGCTGCATCCTATGTTGTAATGCTCACGCGAGAAAGGACCCAAAATGTTCTACTCAAGCTGCAGTCTTCTGTTCTGCATGCTGTCCCTGGGGATTTCCTGAGCCTGAGAAGCAGCTTTAGCAGTGGCAGATGTTCAGGAAGTATCCATTTCAGCTGGCAGTTCTTTGGATTTAACGTACTCGAAGGCAAGGCATGCACATAAAAGATGACGATAAGAAATAAGCTTACCAAAGTCAGCTGAACTTGGCTGAATGAGATTTTCCAGCTTGTATATTTGCTGCCTAAGAAAAAGAGATGTTCACAGTTGAAAATTAATATGCAACAACAAAATTTGGGGTTGAACAGACTAAGTTCGCAATTTCCACCTGTTCCTCCTTCCTACTGTTGCTGTGACCTCTCTCATGCCATTCCTCAGAACATTTCTATACTCCCTTTCAATCCAAACAGGTTCCACCGAGTGCTGAACATCAGGCATTAAAACATTTAAACATAAAATTGACATCCTAAAACGTATTTACCAGTGTGACGCAAACATATAAACAAAGAAAAACGCACACGACCAGGGAGAAGGCCCAAGTGGCTGGAACCATGGAGAGAAATTTCACAGCAAGGGATAACGTTCTTGTGGACTGGAAAGATCATTTCATACTCAAAAGTAAACCTCGGGAGTTCTTTTGCAATGTGTGTTGGAAAATTTGGAAATAAAAAAATACACATTTTTAAAAAAGGAGTTCTTTTGCAGTAATTTAAGAAGCCGTTTGAAAATATATTCTTTGCAAGCCCCTGGCTCCAGAGGATTTACTATCTGATTGCAGGACGCCAAGGTATTTGCGACATTGTTTGAGGGGAGCTGCCTGTCTTGTACCCGGGCACACAGGAATTCAATTCGGGTAGAATCGTGTTATCTGTAGTTTAAAGGTTTTATTATATTGTCTCTGAACCGTAAGACTGATTTCCTGCACCATCTAAACCTGATGATTTATTTCTAGAATTGTAATTTTAGACTATTTAATGATTTTATATATATATGAGCACACTAGCAGGGAGGGCAGTACAAAAGCCTCATATAATAATAAATAAATACCAGCCAAATAAGGACAGGCAACCCCAACCAGACACCACAGGAATCCTAGACTTACTGACGGTCTGGAGCAGCTCTGGAGCAGCTTGGGAGCCAGTTTGGTGTTGGGAGCCAGTCTGGTGTAGTGGTTAAGTGCGCAGACTCTAATCTGGGAGAACCGGGTTTGATTCCCCACTCCTCCACTTGCACCTGCTGGATGACAGTGGGCAAGCCATAGGTCTGGCATAGCTGTTCCCTCAAGGACAGCTTGGGAAAGAGTTCTCTCAGCCCCACCTACCTCACAGGGTGTCTGTTGTGGGGAGGGGGAGGGAAAGGAGTTTGTAAGCCGCTCTGAGACTCCAAGTGAGTGAAGGGCGGGGTATAAATCTAATCTCTTCTTCTTCTGCATAGGATTGCACTTTAAGACGTTCTTCATACTTTTAAATTCCATACACACACACACACACACACATAAATATGTCAGATAGCACATTTTTACATGCTAACCAAGTTATAAATGTTCCCCAGAGAGCACTGCGGTCAGGGATGCAAAACCACCTGGCCTTTTCTGGCCCTAAGGACGCCAGGTTGTCTTCAACCAGGGCCAGGGCGTTTTCCCTGGTGGCACCGACATACAAGCTCCCAAATGAGATCAGAGCCCTACGGGACCTTCAGCAGTTCCGTAGGGCCGTGAAAATGGAATTGTTCCGACGAGTGTTCCAGTAGATATTACACTCTCAACGAGCTGGGCGCCAGTCTGTGAACAGGCGCTACACTACGCCGGACTATACGCACTTGATGCACCCTATTATGTTGCGCCACCGTTGGGAAACTGTGACTGACTGAGTGATTTCACTGTTTTTATGTATTTGTATTGCATGTTGATTTTAGTAATGTCGTAAGCCGCCCTGAGCCCACTTTGGTGGGGAAGGCAGGATAAAAGTAATAAAAACACATAAATAAATGCTAGATTTTAGGTTGATAAAGGAGCAAAATAAGTTTAGGTTTGATGAGTATCGCATATGTTTTAACTTTTTCCGAAACACAGGGCACCATCTCTGTTCTCATGCACCTTCAAAATAGATGACCAAGTGTTCCGTCGACACTTAACTGGAAATTTCATGTATACTCCATGCGTTTGAGTGATCCACTTTTAACCCTGAATGCTCAAACCACTTGATGATTTAAATTTACAAAGCAAGAATATACACTCAGCATCTCTTGGTAGTTTATACAGCCTTCATCTCCAAAATTCTGACAAGTCATCCACAGCACAAGGCACAAGAACACTGCCAGAAAGTGAGCTGGCGAACCAACTACATTAACTCAGTGCAGTGGTCAAGTCTCTCTGTTAAATGTTGACAGTCAGAAGAAAGAAGAGAGGTGAGGATTCAATGCCCTCCAAAATGTCCTATTGTTAACAGCCTCGCTCTGGTCTTGCAAACTGAGGGCCTTTGTGGCCTCCTTGACTGAGTCAAGCCATCTCACGTTGGGTCTCCCTCTTTTCGCCCTCTTCATCTTTTTCTGGCATTATTCTCTTTCTAGTGACTTTTCTCGACAGTGACTACAGCGCAGACACCAAAAGGTTAAGCAACTTTTTGTGAACAGGCCTGCAGCATAGCTGGAATCTTCAACTTTACTCCACTGAACTGACAGCCGCAGCTAATCATACAGCACAGGTGGAAGGTGCCTTTTACAGGAAATGCCAGTTAATAAGCAGGCAGATCCATTCTGCACTAGATGCAATTTTCAAATGTCAAACTATTCTAAAGTGCAACCTCATCTGGTAGTAATACAGATGCTTAAAAAAAAAAAAAGCCCAGATAGCCATGGTCAGGGCTACAACAAAGAAAAGTTTCCATTCCATTTGGGGGCAAATGCAATTTATGAAAGAAATCTAACACGAAAGAATCCAACAAAAATATACTCCACACGACTGCCAAGAGAGAAGCAGGTGTATTTCAAGACCTGAGACATGCTATTCTACCGCCTGTACCTAACAGTCAACCACAAAGTTAAAAATTAGGACGCAACAACTAAGAGCAGCAATAGGTTTCCTAAACCCATTTTTACCTCATAGCATAACATTTTGGCTTTTTTAAAAGTGATAACCAGATATAAGTTTTTTAAAAATACTATAAAGTTATGGAAAAGGCTAGTTAACATGGATTAAAGTACATCACACAAGGCAGCAAATGTAGTAATTATATTAAAACAGCAGAAATAATATAGAAATACTGTAGTAGTACTGCTATAGTACTGTAGTAGTACTGCTATAGTACTGCTATAGGAGTAGATCTAAAAAAAGTTAACAAGTGAAAACACACTCCAAGCAGCTGATAGTACAGCAAGAGAAGATTTAAACTTGGCAGAATAAGTGGTAATCATAAATTGTTTAAAGAGGTAGGTAAGGAAGCTAAAAATGCTAATGAAGTGAAAGGATATAAACATCCATCTGCCTTGCCAAAAGAATGGACGGAAAGGAGAGACACTCAAGGAATGAAATTTTCCCTCCGCCACTTGCCAGTGCAGGGCACACCCACACCCACCAGAGCTCATGGAACACCAACGTGGGAGTCTACAATGCACAGAGAATCGTGAAAAACTGCCATACCCGCTGGAGATGTAAACAGCCAAGAGCAAATGGGACACACAGAACTTAGCAAATTAATACAGAAATAAACAAATTATTTTTACACTAGAATATTCCCTGGATCTTAATATATAGAATGCTTAGTGTTCTATAGTCTTAGTATTGGGATAGTTTCCTTTTTCCTGAAACTTCTCCAAAAGACAAAAGGTCTTTGTCACGCTACCTCTCTTGTAATTTGTGTGGTTAAGTATGATGTGGTTTTAAACTTCTTGTTGTTTCTTTCTCTCGCTCAAGGTATGTAACGCTGCCATCAGGAATTTAATACCAGTCTTATTAATTAAACTTTCCCACGGTATTGTGCCCAAGTTCTAAGGCTCCTTCATTGGACTATGTGGTCCTGAGGATGAGACTTTTATATTCTAAATAGCATATCACTCTGGGTTAACCATAAACAAGATAAAACTTTATTTGCACAAGAAGTGTATTGGTTACAAGATGTTTTGTTACTTGTCTCTTCAGTGAATAAAACAGTGTATGTTAATAACTTCAGACTAAGGCATCACACTCTCTCAGTCTCAGTCACTCCTCTTTCTCAAACTCTTCAGAATGTACCTTCTCCGATCTTTACTATATGTTGCTCAGTTAAAGCCTTCTATTTCTTACTCAGGTTTCTGTCAGCTTTTCCCTCCAGAGCTCATTTCGAAGCAGGAGCTCCTTTGCATATTAGGCCACACGCCCCTGATGTAGCCAATCCTCCAAGCGCTTACAGAGCTCTTCTTACAGGGGCTACTGTAAGCTCTTGGAGGATTGGCTACATCAGGGGTGTGTGGCCTAATATGCAAAGGAGTTCCTGCTACGAAATGAGCCCTGTCTCACACTAATATAATACTCTGACAATATCAGATTTTGACTCTCTCTTTAGTCGCTAATATGCCCCCTAGGGAATTTTACTTTCTCCTTTAGAATCTTAATGCCTTTCGGAGCACTAATATCTATATAGTTAATTCTGAAGGCGCCCCCTGCGTGCGAATACCTAAATTCGCACTGGGGGGCACCTGGGGGGCAGGGAGATTTCCCCCATGTGCATAAAAATCCGAAAAGTTTTTTAAAATATTCGGGGAATATTTAAATCCCCCGAAAAGTTAAAAGCATTCTCTGTGCATGCGCAGATAATTCTTTGGCCACTGTTGGGGAGGGGGTGGGAGGTGGCTCGGCAGGTCTCGGGCCTTGCCATGCCGCCACCTCTGGAACGGGGGAGGGGGAGGGAGGCGGCTTGGCAGGCCTCGAGCCTTGCCACGCCACCACTTCTGAAACGGGGAGGGAGTGGCTCGGCAGGCCTTGGGCCTCGCTGCACCACCGCCTCTGGAACGGGGGAGGGGGAGGAAGGCAGCTCAGCAGGCCTCGGGCGTTGCCGCACCGCCGCCTCTGGAATGGGGGAGGGGGTGGGAGGCGGCTCAGCGGGCCTCGGGCCTCACCACCACCTCTGGAACGGGGGAGGGGGTGGGAGGTGACTCGGCGGGCCTCGGGCCTTGCCACGCCACCATCCAGTGAACAGGGGAAGTGGTGGAGGGCAGGAATACCCCTTCCGCGAGTATCGCAGGTTTGCCTCTTGTGGGATTCTAATTAGAAGACTGCCTCTCAGACTCTGTAGACTGACCACAACTGACAGTTACCGGCTGACTGCTGACTGAAGGCACACTTCTTAGCTCCGCCCATACATTCTGAGTCACCAACCACTAATTGGATAGAAGAGTAGACTGATAAGGTCTTAACTTAGGGGGCAGATATGAAGCCAGCAGCAGCCATAGCCAAGTTGGGAGACAGGGTAGATTAACTTAAAGTTCTGGCAGACTACCTGCCACTCACATCAGAGTTAGAGTTGTTTACCCAAAAATAAATAAATAGTTTAAAAAAAAAAAGTGCACCTTGATGAAAAGAGTCTTCCTAAGCCAGCTGTATGACCCCGGGGCATGAGGACAACAAACCTCTCTTCATGTTGGGAAGCATTTAACTGAATCCCAGTTGCTGTAAAGCACTGGAGAATATTGGCGGGGCTCAGCACCTCTCAGCCCAATTTCGTACAGGAAATAAAGGTGCCAGCACCCACCCACCCACTCCCCTCATATCCAATTTTGGATGCTTCATGCCAGTCCTGCAGACTGAGAGCAGTCTAGTATTAGAATACCTGATTTGCCTGCACAAGGCCCCAGTTTCAATTCAAGGCACTTCCACTTCCTGTCCTCTCACCAAGAGGGGTGAGGTTCTAGGAAGTTGGAAAAGACACCAGCCAAAAAGCAAAAAAGCTGCCACACTCTCTCCAACAAACAGCACTTCTGCCAGTGGAAAAACCATCCGTGTTATTAACTAGAAAGCAAAAGCAAATTACCAATATATCTAATTCTAAAAATGGCCCCGACTGCATACTTGAATCCAGAGACTGTAGTAATGACAGGATGTATTTTTTCACAAACTTGAGAAAAGCCCCAGGTTTGTAGAAAAATCTGAAATATTTTTGAAAAATACATTGGGGGTTAAATCCCGCCAAATAGAAGCAATGCCTGTACCTTTAAGAAATGGAAGGCCTCTGAGATCTCAGTGGCCATTGTCGGGGCTGCTAGGAAATTACAACAATACTGCCAGCCTATAAGTAAAAAGGCAGGAGTGAGGGGGCAGGGCCCTGTTCAGGGAGCTCGTTCCACCAGTATGGAGCCGCCACCGAGAATGCCCTGGATCTGGTGCTGGCCAGCCAAACGTCTTTTGGACCGGGGGGAGTCAAGCGGTGTTGTGAGCTTGACCTCAGTGCTCTCTGGGGGACATATGGGGAAAGGCAGTCCCTCGAGTAGGCAGGCCCCTGACCATATATCACTAAGACCACTTGTAGTACAACTCACAGGAAGAGCAGGAAGATCGTGCTTAAATTGGACTCTATAATCCAAGAAGCTGCACTGCATGAAACACAAGTGGAGTTGTGATGGACAGGAAGATGAGTGCAGGGCGGGGTGTCAGTCACGCCCCTGGTGTCAGCAAATGCTGCGAATGATAAACAAAAGCCAGCCTATTAAACCTTGTGGGCATCCCTCCCTACTCTTTCCAAAAAGACAGGCTTAAAGAATGTTCAGCTAACAACCAATCAGCAAGCAGGAGAGTGGGTGCTGAAGCGGGGTCCAAGCCACATCCTTCTGAGCCCACACTTACACCACATGAATACAAAAAGGAGGGAGAGAATGAAACTGACCCTTGTGGTGAACTGTCCTTCCTACTCCAGATACCCATGGATGTAGGGGAAGCTTTGAGCACAGTGATAACCATATAGTGTATGGACAGAAATCACCAAGGCGCAAGCAAACCCCCCCACAGTCAGAGAGAGAAGAGCCCCCCAAAAGTTCCCGAATCACCATCTGTTTTATGTGTCGCTTCCAAAATGACCATTGCCAGGTTTTTGGAACTAAAATGCACACATAAGCAAAGGAATATTCACAAAGGGGACAGATATGCTTAACCAGGGCTATTTTGGGGCAGGAACGCACAGGAACGGAGTTCCGGCTGGCTCCTGAGTCGGCCACACCCACCAGGAACTTATTAGCATAATAGGCCACACCCAACAGCAGAAACTCATTCGGATTGGCTACATTAGGGGTGTGTGGCCTAACATGCAAATTAATCCCTGCTCCAAAAAAAGCGCTGGCTTTTGACAACAAACAGGGTAAACAGAATAAGAAGCAAAAGGTGGGTGTGGCTGGATGACCACTCTTCGGGTAACATGGGGGTGTGGCCTAATGTGCTAATAAGCTGTGCTATCAGTGGTGTGGCCTAATATGCTAATGAGTCCCTGCTGTTGGGTGTGGCCTATTATGCTAATGAGTTCCTGCTGGGCTTTTTCTACAAAAAAAGCCCTGTGCTTAACAATTCTCTCTCTCTTGTTAGCAGGTTCCCAAAGATGATCAATCCTGAATTAAACTCTAGCACGACAGGGTCTCCAGGTGAGCACTGCACCCCAAGTATCAGTAAGCTTTCACCAAGGCCTGGGAGATGGGGAAGAGAAAGAGAAACGCAAGCAGGTACCTTCGACGTTTCACCCTCTACATTTGGTGCAGAGCTTTCAGGTGCTGAGCTAAGGACTGGACAACTGCAAATCAAACAGTGACTCGAGATATCACTCTCTTACCGTTATTTCCTCATGAAGAGGAACCCAGATCCGGGCAACCAAACCCACAGTGGACCAAGGCAGAAAGAAAAGAAGTGAGAAGATGCACAATGGGAGATGAAGACACGGGCTGCTCTGGCAAGTGGAAGACAGCGCTGACAAGACGGCACTCAACTCACGGGGTTCTATCCTCTCTGTTATTTATTTATTTATTTATTGATTTGATTTCTAAGCCGCTCTCCCTGCGATTGCAGGCTCAGAGCGGCGTACAAGACCTGGTACTCCAGGATTCAAAACATAGTAAAACATTAAAACAATATAAAACATTAAAATACAAATTACAAATTGACAATTAACAATCTAAAGTGCTCAGTTCTCAGACCTAAAAAATTCAGATGGCGGCATCCTAATCGCTCCGGAGCCCCTGTTTACTCGTGGCAGATAGTACACGTGGCGGTCAGGCTTTAATAGATATGCTGCAGGAGAAAAACAGGGAGGGGGAGGGAAGGTGGAAGCAGCGGCCCCTACTCAAATGCCTGGCGGAAGAGCTCCGTCTTACAGGCCCTGCGGAACTGCACTAAATCCCGCAGGCAATATCCATCATTGTATTGTTACAGGCAATATCCATCATTGCTGCACCTAATATGCACCATTGTTACCATGCATCTTTTCCTTCCACAAGCAGAGATCAAACCCATCAGTGGGAAAAGAGAAAATTCAACTAGCACCACGCAAAAGTATCTGGGGAAATACGACAGGCACCGGAATCATCCTAGAGCAGAAGCCGAATCCCTCCCTGCTGCTTTGTGAAGCAAGACTCCTGACCGCTACGTTCCTCAGCGTCAAACCTGTGCTGCTTCACCGTGCCACATCAGTAGGCGTGCACCCTCATCTTTACACCCTAATATGTGCCTGATGCAGAACAATGTTTATTTAAAATATTTCTACCTTCCCTGTACAAAGGACTCCAATTCTAAAACCTAACAAGAAAAATTAGCAGTGGGGATCTTCTTCCCCATCAACAACCAACAGAGAAAACACCCGGCCAACATTCAACAACAAACGTTCCTATGTTCAACAATTTATTTCTTTATTAAATTTTATTAAATTAAATTAAATTTATGGCTCACCTGTACAGACAGGGCTCTGGGCGATGTGCAACAAAAGTTAAAAACAGCAAACAAGAAAAGTCAAAACTAATAGATAACATTTCTTACATTCTTAAAATAATCTCAGATGGTATTTCTAATCTCTGCTTTACAGGCCCTGTGGAATTGCACTAAATCCCACAGGGTCCTGACGGTATTTGGCAGAGAGTTCCATCAGGTTGGAGCCAGGACTGAGAAAGCCCTGGCTCTGGTCGAGGACAACCGGAGATCTTTGCGCCAGAGATCACCAGTAAGTTGTTCTCAGTGGAGCATAACCCTCCCCTGGGGACATACCAAAAGAGGTGGTCCCGAAGATACATGGGTCCCAGACCACTCAAGGCCTTGAAGGTCAATACCAAAACCTTGAACCTGACTCTGCACTCCACTGGGAGCCAGTGTAGCTGGCGCAGCACCAGTGCTGTCTGTGGTGTTCCCATCAGGACTTGCACCACTGCATTTTGGATCAGTTGGAACCTCCAGGTCAGTCTCAGGGGGAGGCCAATTTAGAGTGAGTTACAATAATCTAGCTTGGAAGTGACCGTTTGCATGGATTACTGTGGCTAGGTCAGGGTGCGACAAGAAAGGGGATAATGGGCGGGGAGGGCGGGATATAAATCTCAAAAAATTCAATAAATAAATAAATTGCCTTGCCTGGCGTAGATGGAAAAATGCCAGCCTGGCAATATTTGTTACCTGGGCCTCCACAGTTAAGGAGGCGTGCAGGACCACGCCCAACTCTTGATGAATGGCACCGGTGTTAATGGCGGCCCGTCACGAGTGGGAAGTCTATGCCCCAACCCTGAGCACCCCCCCCCCTGCACCAGAGAACCTCCGCCTTTGTTGGATTCTGTCTCAGCCTACTCTTTTTTAACCATCCCACCACGGCCTCCAAACTCGCAGCCAGATTTTGCATGGCGGTATTTTATTGATTGATTGATTGATTGATTTATTGCTGTTTATATCCCGCCCTCCCCACCATACGGTGGACTCAGGGCATCTAAAAGCAAAACCAACAGTAGCAAATACAATATCTTAAAAACATTAAAACATACAAAACGACATAAACATCATACAGATGGCGTATCTTCAGCTTGGCATAGCAAAGCAGCGCCCAGATGTAATCATTGTAAGTGTTCACACAGACTGGCAGATCAAATCAGACCAGGACCAAGATGTATATATGAGGCGGCCCCTACTTAAACGCCTGGTGGAAGAGCTCCTTGAATGTTTATCTTTCAGTTCCAAAGGAAGTATTCCTGAGTCTATATATTATAACAGAATGAATGTATTTCTTTTTTTTAAAAAACATACCTAAATAATCCGAACAGAAGAGTACAAGACTCAACTAAAGCAGTTTCAGTAACCCACTGAAAGCCAAATAATTCCACTGTATCTTCTTCGTAGTCAGTCGGAAAAGGATCCAGCCTCAGCAAAATCCTAAAAAATAAAGCCAGCATTATCCACAGGCTCTTGAAAGGGTTGTTGTACATACACAACCAATCCATGACAACATAATTTTGCACATTTGTTTTCAGGGGACGGTCAGTCACTGAACTGCTTCATATTCATATACTCGTGCTCCTTGGGTTCTAACATCACCGAAAGCAGCGGTTCTCAACCTTTTGGATCTCGTATCCCACCACTCAGACAAAAAACCTGGGTTCCATCACGAGAGAAACAAACAAAAAAAACTGTTTCCAAGAAGGACATTTATACTTTTACAGGCATCCTGTTGTTATATTTATCATTTATCATAAACATAAGTTTAAGGAAATTTTTAAAAATTGCAGAAGCAATGCATAATTCTTTGCGGTTAGACTGACAGGAAGCGACATATCAAAGACGCTGGTGACTGGGCAGGGGGAAGAGGGGATTAGGACAAAACAACCAAATGTCCAGGGTTACAACTTGCATGGCAAAAGGTCACAGATAAAAATATCCATGGCCCGTAGCCACGGTCAGCAGGAGACAGCATGTCACACATGCAGGCAGGGACATAGATTGAAGGAGAGTGAATGCTTAGTGACTGATGTGAAAACACTGTGTCCCACCTAAACTACTTATGAAGAAGAAGAAGAGATTGGATTTATACCCCGCCCTCCACTCCCCAAGGGAGTCTCAGAGCGGCTTACAAACTCCTTTCCCTTCCCCTCCCCACAACAGACACCCTGTGAGGTAGGTGGGGCTGAGAGAGCTCTTTCCCAAACTGTCCTTGAGAGAACAGCTGGTACAGAGCTATGGCTTGCCCACGGTCATCCAGCAGGTGCAAGTGGAGGAGTGGGGAATCAAACCCGGTTCTCCCAGATTAGAGTCCGCGCACTTAACCACTACACCAAACTGGCATACCACCAGTGGTATGCATACGGTTGAGAACCCCTGACCTAAAGGATCTGAACACGATGAGTCATCCATGGACGGTTAAGAGCCAGTCGTGCACCCCAAAATCCTATTTCCTGTATTTTAATGCACTCTCTGGTAGAGCATTCCACTCTTGAGTAGTTTAATTAATTTATTAAATTCAATTTCTAAACTGCCCTTCCCTATAAACAAGGCTCAGGGCAGTGTACAACAATAGAACACATTCATATATTAAATTCACAGATTAAGACAACAAAAATGTGATAATACAGGAAAATACAGCAATTAGCCTAATTAGAGGATGCTAAAAAACGTTGAGTTATGCCACAGCCTCATGGCGGGGGGTGGGAGGGGGACAGAAGTGCCAGACAGAAGGAAACGGTTGCTGCCCTCAACCAAACACCTGGCAGGACATCTCCGCCTCGCAGGCCCTGCGGAATGACATGAAGATGATGATCAGCAGAGAGTTCTATCAGGTTGGAGCCAGGACAGAAAACACCATGGCTCTGGTCGAGGACAGCCCCGGATCTCTCAGGCCGGGGACCACCCGCAAGTTCTGATCATCTGACCACAATGCTCTTTGAGGGGTATACCCGGAGAGGCAGTGTCCAAAGATACGTGGGTTCTAGACTGTTAAGGGCCTTAAAGGTTAACACCAGAACCTTGAACCTGCTCTGGTACTACACCTGGATCCACGCAGCACAGGACCCGTGCCGCCGCATTCTGTACCAGTTGGGGTTTCCAGGTCAGACTGAAGGGCAGCCCTGCACAGAGCAAGTTACAGCAGTGTAACCTGGAGGCGACTGCTGCATGGATTACTGTGGCTCAGTCAGGGCGAGAGACAGGTAGCTGGGAAAACGCCAGTCTGGCAACATTTGTGATTTGGGCCTCCACTGACAGGGAGGCATCCAGAATCACAGCCGGGCTCCTGACAGCCAGTGCAGGTAATCAAGGGCATACTGTCAAAAGCCAGGAGTTGGCACCCCAGGCTCAAATCCTCCCTTCCCAGCCACAGAGCCCCTGTCTTAGCAGGATTCAGTCTCAGCCAGCTCTGTTGCAACCATCCCATCCAGTCCCTCAACCAAACTTACTGGGACAGCGTCTGCCCACCTGCCCATTCACCGGTATAGCTGGGTGGCATCAGCGTACTGGTGACACCCCAGCCCAAAACTCTGCTCCAGTTGGACAAGGGGGCAAATGCAGATGTTTAACAACACTGAAGAGGACTGCCCCTTGAGAAACCCCACATACTATGGGGTGCCTAGTTGACACCTTTTCCCCCAGTGCCACCCTCTGTCCCTGACCTAGGAGGAATGACGTAAGCCACTTAACGACTACCCCACGAACTACTATATTGGCGAAGCAGCGGGTCAGGAGGTTTTGTTTTTAAATAGTGAACCAATATGTTGCAGAGTGTTTGGTTAGGACTGGGGAGACTGACATTCAGCTCTTGAATTTTCCATGAAGCTCACCAGGCAATCCGGGCAGTCTTTCTCTCTCATCCTAACCTACCTTCCCCGGTTGACAAGACAATGAAATCAGAACTGACAAACCTGAGCTCCACAAAGGAATGGATAAACATGCAAAACGTAATTTTGAGTACGGTCTTATTTCTTACAAAAATTAACTACATCAAGCATAGGCAAAGCAGTACACAAATACCTTTAATACATACAAGCATCATGATATAGCATAGTTTAGAGCTGGCACTAAATCAGGCACGGACTATGATACGTTGGATTCGCTGCTGGATCCAGCTAAAGATCCCGGTTAACAGCAAGCTCTTAACCAGCAGAATAACGGGCGGGGGGGGGGGGGAGGGGGGGGGATTCACATTGAAAATTGGAGGAAATATGTGACTCAATAGTCTCCTCCTAGTCCATTGGCTATCTTTGATTTCATGTGCAATCATCAGATCCCCAGTTAAGATACTCTCCACAGTTTCTTTGTTTAAAGATTTATTCAGAGATATGCTCGCTCAGAACCGGTGTTTTGTCAGGAATGCCAAAAGCGCTCCAAACCCCAAAGTTATAGAAAAGGTTCAAATCACCCCACACGTCACACTGAGCCACCGCATTACTATGCCAACCCTGAAAGATATACAGTTGCTATCTACTATGCCCAGCAGAGAAAGTCTCCAAGGTCATTCTCCTGAGAAGCCAAGGGGCACATCCTGAATGAAAAAATTAAGGCTGCAGTCACACGGGCCTTAAATGCGGGAGGAAGGGCTATTTTCTCCCGCACTTAAAGGGGCCGACCACACGGCCTGCACCAAGTCCTGCGCTGAAGAGGGCTCAAATGCGGGTTCCTCCCGCATTTTCCAACCCCGGGAAAAACAACAGTTTTCCCCGGTGTTGCGGGAGGAACCCGCATTTGAGGTATCTGGACAGCCCTCTCTCGCAAGCATTGCGAGAGCAGGGCTGTCCAGATAGTCCCGCCGGCCATTTTCCCCCCCCTTTTACACTTGGGCGCTTGGCCAATCAAGTGCCCAAGTGTAAAAGGGGGGGGGGGGGGAAACCCAAACTCACCCAGGCGGCTGGCGGGTCCTTGGCCGCGGCCGCCGTTCCCACCGCGGCCGCCTCTTCAGCAGCCGCCGACGCCGTTCCCGACGCGGCCGCCGACGTGGCCGCAGGGTTTGGGATGTGTAAACATCGCAACCCGTGGTAGAAAAATGCGGCCCCTTTAAATCCGGGAGCCCTCCCGAATTAAAGGGGCCGTGTGGCCGCAGCCTATGACTACAAGGCACAAGCAAGCATCCCCCCCCCACACACCCCGTAGGAATGTCCCAAAAGTTAGGGAAAAGAGATAAAGGTCAAACTGGAACCTGGACAGCGATATGTGCAATAACCTACTGAGGCGTCAAGATCCAATTCGCATGTTACCAATATAGGGTGGGTGCTACAGAAAAACCTCTTCTCTACGGCAGTGGCAATGCACATCTGCACCAGTTATTAAGATGACTCAGATCTCACGGTTGCCTGCAGCACCAGCGCTACAAGCCCACTGGGTTACTTGTACTTGGGCTGAGATCAGCAAGTGCATATGTTACCATTCCAACCCAGAGTCCATACAGAGAAGGAAAGTTTAGAGACATCCACACCACTTTAGCAGTCTGTGAATCAGGCCTGAGAATCTTCTGTTCAGACAAAAGTTGAAGAGACTAATGGGATCCCTGTGGCACACCGCAGCTGTTAGAAGAAACTAATTAAACCTTCCAAACTCTCAGTCCTGAATAGACGTGCACACACAGGGGATTTTTATACTACTCAAAGTAATTATGCCACTGAAACGTTCTTAGCAGAGTCAAGCCTGTCCAGTGGTAGTTTCAAGATAAGAGTCCCAAGGCTGACTCTTTAAGTTTTACTTACCTCTTAAGAGACCCACTTGCTAAATAGGAATCAACCGAAAAACTTCTCTTTCCAGCCGCACAGGAGAAGCTGCAAAATCTGGAGGACTCCATTTCTACTTCCATAGCAGTCTCTATGCTCTCTGTGACTAACAACGGCACCGAGGGAACTCCGAAACCGTCGTCCATTATTCACACTTCTTCCTGAAGGAACATTACGTGTCTTAATTTTCTGCATGTGTAACAGTCAAGACTGCGTTTTACCCACACAAAAGTGATCCAGACCCATTCTCCGAACGTGATAAGTCACATCCTTAAGTACCAAAAATTTTCAAATCAGCCCAGTGCCCCAAAGTATAAAGAACCCCAAACCAATAAACCTCTTAACCCATTTGGCACTCAGAGCATCTAAATACATTTGAAGCCTGAAGGTAGATCTTAACGTCATGACTAATTCTGGCATTGGGATTTTAGCTTTAATGTCAGCCTTACAAAGTATCCCACCCAGGGATGGAAAATTTATTTATTTATTTATTTAATGCGATTTATATCCCGCCCTCCTCGTCATAAGGCGGGCTCAGGGCGGCTAACAACAAATTCATACATACATAATTTAAAATATTAAAAACATTAAAACATATCATCCAACATAATACCATACAGATGGTGTATCCTCAAATTCAACGCAGCACCCGAATACCACCTTAAAACAGCTACAAACTGGCGGGCAGAATCGGTCCAGGGCCAGATGTAGATCTCAATACTAGGCGGCCTCTACCCGAAAGCCTGGTGGAAGAGCTCCGTCTTGCAGGCCCTGCGGAACTATAAATAGTCCCGCAGGGCCCTGATGTCATCTGGGAGCTCATTCCACCAGTACGGGGCCGCCACAGAGAAGGCCCTGGACCTTGTACCCGCCAGCCGGGCCTCCCTTGGCCCTGGGAGGGTCAGGCGATTTTGCGAACCAGACCGTAGTGCTCGCTGGGGAATATATGGGGAGAGGCGGTCCTTCAAGTAGATAGGTCCCGAGCCATATAGGGAAAATGAAGGGAAAATGAGGCTGAGGCTCAATACCATAAAAGGGAAAAACCACAAGTTTTACCGCTAATTTTACAAGACTGAAAAGTTTGTGAAGCGCCATGAATATCAACAATTGCATTTTACAAAGAACTCTTATTTATGCTTAACAGTAGACAATGATGTTTCTATTGCTGAAGTCAGCACATTACAGACAGCAACCAGGCACCTCTGTACGAGGCCTGGATCTCCTTCTTGCAGTAGCTTCAGGAGGGCAGTCACACCGGTCTGCAGTAGAAGAGCTAGATTCAAATCCAGTAGCACCTCAGAGACTAAAAAGATTTTCAGCGTAGAAGCTTCCAAGAGTCAAAGTTCTGATGAAGTAAGCTCTAACAAAAGGAGCTTGTACCCTGAAAATTTCATTGGTCTCTAGGTGCTACTGGACTCGAAATTATCTCTTTCTACAGTAGTCTCCTATAACCAAGTATCTGGTTAAAAGCTCAATATAAGCATTTGCAGGAAAAGAGAGTATTCATTTAGCATCAGCAAAAGATCAAGCTACAAGTTATGCCTTTTTGAGATCAAGAAAGCAAGTCCACAGCAAAAGGGCAGACACATGGAGTATTACACAAATAAACCCAGCAAATTATTTTGTCTGTTGACAGATACAAGGGCAGATTATCACACTAAATTGGCATTATTTAGCCTGCTGTGAGGGCGGGATAGAAATCTAATAAATAAATAAATATTTAATGTGGCATTTCAAGCAATTACATTTTCATAGGCACACGTATTTACAGTACATTGTAAATTAGCACAGTCACCAACCCATGACCTAGCCACTGCCCGTGCATTCGGGTTGGGGGTGGTAATGTCTATTCACATGTAACCATCTGGAAGTAGGACAGGTGATGCGTATGAATAACCACACAAAATAACTTCGAGAGTGAGGAATCAGCAGTGGAATAGACAGCATCCCTTTATACCAGAGTGGCCGAGAAGAGTCATAAGGAGAACACTAAGTACTTCAGTCAACCAGAGAAAAGGAAGCAAGTTTCTGCGCATGTGCTGAGTGCACTTGCCCCACTCCCTAATAACCGTGGTCCATGACCAATGAACACACTCTTGCACCTGCTTTCGGTTCAGGCAGGGTGGGTTCAGCCTAGGGTTGCCAGTCTAGCTGCCATGTACAGCAATTCCCCTTAACTTCCCTTTTTCTTTTTTCTTGACTGGGCAGCCCCTTTTCTCGTCCTTTGTTTCACTACCTGTCCCACCCTGTTCTTTAAGTCTGTGTGTGGATATCTATCTGCCGACCCAGTCTAGGGATCCGAGGGACAACCTAAAATTCTCCTTTGCCTTTGATAACAGCGCGTGAGAGGCTGATGGGAATTCAGAACCAACAAACTGCCTTATTGCCATGTCTATGGGGGGAAAGGGCAGGGTTGCCAGCCTCCAGGTGGGGCCTGGAGATCTCCCGCTTTCACAACTGATCTCCCCAGCTGACAGAGATTAGCCCAGCCTGGGGGAAATGGCTCTGTGGCATTGTCCCAGGCTGAGGCCCCGCCCCTCCCCAAACCCCGCCCTCCCCAGGCTCCGCCCCCAAAGTCTCCAGGTCTCCCCCAACCCAGACCTGGCAACCCTAGTTCATAAAGTTTACAGATACCCACCAACCACGACGCATGCGCTTCCCGCCTCAGCGCCGAACGCGAAACAGCCCCGCCGACCCCGGAGCCCGTTCCGCCCATCCACTCCCAGCGAGTGCCGGCTTTTCACCGCGGCTCCTCCGTAACTCCCGCGCAGACCCAGCACTGCCACACTGCGCCTGCGCCGATCCTGACGTCCTCCTTTCCGATTGGAGGGCTGCGACACCGAAGCCCCTCCCGCTGATTCCCATTGGCCCGCCCGAGCGCCCGCCCCCCCGCGTCGAAGCGCGCCGAGAGCGGCCGTCCTCCTCCTCCTTCCCCCCCTCCCCCGCCCCCGGGAAGTTGGCAGCGCCCCTCCTTCGTCTCGGCCCGTTCCGCAGTGCGGGTGGCCTCCGTCGCGGCGCGTCTCGGGGGAAGCGCTTCGCCGGGCTAGGGTGGCAGACGGGAAAGGGGCATGCAGCAAGGCATCTTTCTTGTGGCATTGGAACGGGGGTTTGGATGCTGGGCAAGGGCGAAGGAGATGCAGGTTGGACTCTCTCCACTCGTCCCTGGCGCTGAGGAAGGGAGCTTGGAGCCTAACCTACATCGCAGGGCTGGCGTGAGGTTGCTATGGAGGAGAGGAGAAACACGTAACCCCACCTGACCCCTGGGAGAAAGAGTGGAATAAAAATAAACATAAATGTGGTGTATAAGCTGTGTAAGATATTGAACCTTCACGCCATAGATCTTAGTCTTCTATCACTAGGCAGTGCTTGGTTGCATGGCTTATATACATGCCCATGGTTTTAGACACAACTTGTGGGTTGCTTCGGCTTCACTGGTGCCCATTCCTGAAGCCCTGTTGTACCTTATGTTAAGGGACATACCAGTCAGAAGACAGCCACCTTTAAAAACTGTATTGCAGGTTGAAATGAAACATTTAGCATGCACCAGTGTTCCCTCTAAGCTGAGTTAGTGTGAGCCACCTCACAGTTTTTTTATTTATTTATTCATTCATTCACACTTTTACCTTGCCCTTCCCGCAAGCAGACTCAGGGCGGCTTACAATAAGGTTGCCAAGTCTTGCTTGTAAAATACCTGGGGACTTTGGGGGTGGAGCCAGGAGAGGGTGGGGTTTGGGGAGGGGAGGGGCCTCGGCATGGGACAATGCTGTAGAGTCCACCTCCAAAGCAGCCATTTTCTCCAGGAGAGCTGATCTCTGTCAGCTGGGGATCAGTTGTAAAAGCAGGAGATCCCCAGGCCCCACCTGGAAGCTGGCAACCCTAGCTTACAGTGGGGCACACAGTGCCAAGTCAAGATAAAACAATTAAAAGCAATTTAAAACAACAACAAACAGTATAACAAATCTGCAATAAAAATTTGCAATAAAGTTCTCGCAAAGATGGTAATCAACACAGATCGAGATGGCATCCTGCAAGTTCTCTTAGAGATATGGTATGACTTCCTTCAGGCCTGCCCTCATCTCCGATGTTAATAGAAGAAGAAGAAGAGATTGGATTTATACCCCGCCCTTCACTCACTTGGAGTCTCAGAGCGGCTTACAAACTCCTTTCCCTTCCCCTCCCCACAACAGACACCCTGTGAGGTAGGTGGGGCTGAGAGAGCTCTTTCCCAAGCTGTCCTTGCGGGAACAGCTGGTACAGAGCTATGGCTTGCCCAAGGTCATCCAGCCAGGTGCAAGTGGAGGAATGGGGAATCAAACCCGGTTCTCCCAGATTAGAGACCGCGCACTTAACCACTACACCACTACACCAAACTGGCTTAATAGAGATGGTCGATGGTAGGTGGTGGCGGCTCCTAATTGAAAGCCTGGTGGAAGAGCTCCGTCTTGCAGGCCCTGCAGAACTGCATAAGATCCCACAGGGCCCTGATCTCCTCCAGGAACTCATTCCACCAGAGGGGAGCTGCCACTGAGAAGGCCCTAGCCCTAGTACCAGCGAGCCTGGCTTCCCTTAGACCCGGGACCAAGAGTTGGTATTGCAATCCCAACTGAAGTGCTGTCTGGGGTATATATGGAGAAAGGTGGTCCCTCAGGTATTTTTAGCCTCTAGCTCACACATTTTTGTCTTCACTCAAGAAGGATGGCTCCAGAGCAGTAGCTAAATCGCTTGCTCACAACTTTATTGCCAGTAGCTCACAAAGTAGAATGTTTGCTCACAAGACTCCACAGCTTAGAGGGAGTATTGGCATGCATCCTCCAAAAACCATTCTTCTTGCATTTTCCTCATATGCCACCTTTCAATCTGAAACAGGTACCCAAGGGGGCTTGTATAAAATAAAGATTTAAAAAAAAAAACCCTGGAGATTGTCAGTTAAAGCAATTTTAGGGTGTAACAGTCAGCATGGCCCTTCAATCAGCCTATCAGGCATTTAAAGGCCTTTAAAAAATAAACAGTTTTCTAAAGAAAGCCTGTAGATATGGGAGTTTCTCTGATTAGGGGAGTTGCTGAAAAGGCCCTCCCACAGGTCTCTGCCAGGCATGGCTCAGATAGTACAAGTTTCCACCAGAAGGCTTCACAACGCTCATTTTAAGCCCAAGGATGTTTGACATAGGTAGTTTCTGTACCATGTCCGGGATAGAATCTATTTAGTTTTTCACTTTGCATAACTTAAACACCGTTCCAATGTGTTTGAAAAAAGTGTGCCTTGCCCACAAAAGCTCATACTTTGAGTAAACCTTTGTTGGTCTTAAAGGTGCCACTGGACTCTAAATTTGTTCTACTGCTTCAGACCAACACGGTTGACCACCTGGATCTAGAATCTACCACACTAATTTTCATAGCCCCCCCCCCATACCACTGTCTTTCTATCAAAGGGCTTCTTGTAAACTTGAGAAGGAATTGTTCCCCTTTTGCACCATCTTTAGTACTGGGTTAGTAGTGCCATCTCTGTCCACAGAAACATTCATCTGCAGGGGCTCAGAGATTCAAGATGCTGAGCTGCGGACCTGAAGGTCTGTAGTTCGGCACTTTGAGACCCTAGCGCCGCATGATGGAGTGAGCTCCCATCTCTGGCCCAGCTCCTGCCAGCCTAGCAGTTCGAAAGCAAGAAATTGCAAGTAGATAAATTGGTACCGCTGCGGTGGGAAGATAACAGCATTCCGTGCACCTCAGTGTTTAGTCATGCCGGCCACATGACCATGGAGATGTCTTCAGACAGCGCTGGCTCTTTGGCTTGGAAACGGAGACGAGAACTGCCCCCTAGAGTCAGATTCGACTGGCTTTCGAGCAAGGGAAACCTTTATTTTAGCAGAGTATAGACTGCAGGCGTCTTGAGAGATGATATCTTTATTGTATACATCAGGGGTCATTTCATAGAAAAAGAGGTGCAGGAGCTCATTAGCATAACTCATTTGCATATGCCACACCCCCTAACATACCAGAAGTGTGTCAGAAGGCAACACCCACCCCTCAGGCTCCACTCCACAGGTGAGTGAAACTGACCTGCTCTTCCTCCATTCCCTCCCCCATCCAATACTTTGTGCAATAAAAATAAGCGTCAAGAACACACCCTCATTCTCTTCCTGCTCCCTTGAAACCACCAGGTTTCAAGTAGACTTGAGGTACCCAGGACATGTGCACCACCCATCCCTTTCCCTTCCCCTCCCCACAACAAGACACCCTGTGAGGTAGGTGGGGCTGAGAGAGGTCTTTTGAGAACTGCTCATGAGAGAACAGCTCTGAGAGAACTTGTGACTGGCCCAAGGTCACACCAGCAGCTGCATGTGGAGGAGTGGGGAATCAAACCCGGTTCTCCCAGATTAGAGTCCAACTCATGACCACTACACCAAGCTGATAACGTGGAAGCTGCTGAAGGGCTGGTGAAATTTCTCCAACGGACCACTGGTATACATTTAAGGACCACGGAAGTCAAAGCAACTGCAACAAATACTGGGACTGCATGTTGTCATACCTACATTGTATGACCAGCCAGTTAGTAATTGACTTTTTAATTAAGCACTTATGCTATGTTATTGCCCTATATTTAATAGTATTCCATATCATGTTTCCTGCCTTATTGTAATCCGTGTTTTAAAACATATGAGAGATTGATGGTAAGTTCTACAAAAGGAGAACTTTTTAAACATTCACATTACTAGAACTTAAATACAACATAAATGAAACACTGCAGCAAATCACAATGGGGAATGGAGGTTTTTCACCCTTGTGCCTTCTCCCTTTGCAAACTGTTTCCCTCCACAAACTGCAGTCACTAGAACTACTACCTGCTTCGTTGGCGCCTTCTCCTGTGGCTTTAGCAGCAGTTCAACATACAGAAATTTCCCCATCGTTTATCTCCATGTCATAAAAAGTTTAACCTGGGCTTGAGATTTTGCACACAGTATTGTTATACCATCTTTGCTTTGGTCACTAGTCCTCCAAGCTGCCTCTGCCAATTTATTTTCTTTCTCAAAACATTTTGTTCTTAGTTTCTTCTTTCATCAGCTTAGTATCTCCATCACGGATTCCCCCCTTTTGTTCTTGGATTTCAGGCCAGCGTCTGCTTTTCCTACTTCCACTATTCATCTTATCTCTTGATTAACCTTCCTGCCTTCTGAAACCTTCTAAAGATTCCTCAGGGGATTTTCTGACATCGTCTGCCCCCCTCCAAAAAAGTCTCATTTGCTTGTTAATTTTCCTGTAGGTTATTATTCTCAACTACAGCCTGTTTAGTTCACTGAGCAAATGAACATTTCAGATGTTGCACAGTTTAGCAGGTTGGCTCAAAGCTTCACCATCCAATATGGCCACAGTCATGACAATCACTCCTGCAAACCTGTTCAGCTGGAAAACTTTCCAGGGATGGGGCTCAATCCTTACAAAAGACACTTACAGAGAGACCTAAAGCTGTTCTACAAATTTATTTAGTCTACTAGGAATAAGGCCCATTGTGGAAATAAATACAATGGGCTCTAGAAAGAAGCTCTGGGAGAGTGCCCCAGCCTTGAGCACTCAGCATCAATTTGCTGTGGTGACCTCAGCAGGGTATAATGACACAGAGTCCACCATTTTCTACAGAGGAGCTGACCACTGCTATCAGAAGAGGAGTTGTAATTTTGAGTGATCTTTAGCCCTCACCTGAAGATTGGCAACAATGGTTCCCCAGGAGGAAATGGCTGGTTTGGAGGGTGGAGTCTATGGCATTGTACCTGTCTGAGGTCCCACCCCCCTCAAACCACACCCTCTCCAGGCTCCATCCCTCAAATATCCAGGAATGTCCCACATGGAGTTGGCAACCCTATCAGGACTGGCCCCAATGAGTTTTCTCCCAATGCCAAAATAGGTGTGGAAAGGGCCTTTTACTGATAGAACCCAGCTTTGTTGCCTAGCAACAGGCACTGAGGGGAAAGTAGGGTTGCCAGCTCTGAGTAGGGAAATACCTGGAGATTTGGGGGGTGGATCCTGTGGAGGGCAGCATTGGGGGGAGGGACGGAAGGACTCAACAGGGTATAATGCCATAGGGTCTACCCTCCAAAGCAGCCATTTTCACCCGGGGAACTGATCTCTGTCATCAGGAGATCAATTATAGCAGCAGGAAATCTTCAGGTCCCACCTGGAGATTGGCAACCCTAGGGGAAAGTTAGCCACACAGCAGGAGGTTGAAGAGAATGGTTTGATGGCCGCTGGCCCACCTTATTAGCCAGCCAACCATGGTGGAGCTAAGCATGACAGAGAGCCGTTTTCCCAGTTTATTCTGACAGGAAAGTGACCAAGCTAGCGAGGGGGGGGGTACCCTGAAAGTTTGTGACTGGTCTAAAATCACCCAGTCAGCTTCCACAGCAAGAACCTGCTCTGAAGCACTAACTGCTACGCCTAGGGTAGCCAACTTCCAGGTGGAGCCTGAAGATCGCCGGGTATCACAACTGAACTCAAGACAACAGACCTGGAGAAAACAACTGCTTTGGATGGTGGCCTCTAGGACATTCTATTCAGCTGAGGCCTCTCCCCTCCCCAAACTCTAGCTTCTTTAAACTGGCTTCCTTAGATTCAGAATCTCCAGGAATTTCCCAAACTGGAGCTGGCAACCCTAGTCAGGACTGGCCCCAATGAGTTCCTCACAAAGGCCTGGAAAGGGTTTCATCTCTTTGTCTTTTTACTGACAGAACCAAGCTTGGTTGCCTACCCATAGCCCCTAAGGGAAATGTTAGTCCCACAGAGGAGCCAAGCAGGAGAAGTGTCTTCATCAGGAGAGAGAGAGTATTCTGACAGGGAACAGTGGCTGAAGTGGGAGTGGGCGGGGGACAAGAGCAGACCCAGCCCCTAGCCAATGGCGCGTGAGTACTGTTGAGTGGGAGCTGATGGGCCAGTGGCTGATGGAGCACATTGCACAGCCAGTTGGAGAGCTGGAAATAGCCAATACGCAGAGGATTATTATATAGAGATGCCTAGAGGCAGCATTTGTAGAATGCAGAGGATCTGTATTATAGGGCAAGCATGGCAGAGAGTGGACTGCCTCAGACCTCTGGGAACCAGATGTGCATTAGTTGTGGCCAGGGCTCATTTCGTAGCAGGAGCTCCTTTGCATATTAGGCCACACAACCCTGATGCAGCCAATCCTCCAAGAGCTTACAGAGCTCTTCTTACAGGGGCTACTGTAAGCTCTTGGAGGATTGGCTACATCAGGGGTGTGTGGCCTAATATGCAAAGGAGCTCCTGCTACGAAATGAGCCATGGTTGTGGCTGCTTTCCAGGAAGTGTGCTTTGTCATTCTTGTCTTTCTCCATGTATAGGTGGTTAATGGGAACCCAAAAACAGAACGGTGTGTTTTTTAAAAATTTCATTGGCTGATTAGCGACATTCTAACAAATGTAGAACAGCTTGTTATGACAGTTAGAAAGAGGCATCCTGTAGCCCAAGTTGACAGACAGGACCTAAGAGTTTGGGTTGGGCTACAATACTGTTCTTGCAATACAGTTGTGGCCATGTTTAATCCAAGTTCCTAAGTTGCATGGCCCTTCTTCATGATTCTGTGGGCAGGTAGATGAGGTCAGTTGCTGTAATACCACAGGCAACCTCCAAATAGCCTCTTTGGTTGTTAACGCCCAGATGCTGACGTTGCCATTACTACAAGAATACAGTGTTGCAATTAGCCACGCTTCTATTTGCCTGGTGAGTAACATTTTCTTCTTGGGGAATGTGACGAACTGACCTCCAAAACCAAGATGCTTAATGCATCAAAAGCAGAGGGCTGGGAGATTAGGGGTTAATGCCTAACTGTAAAGCACTTTGATTGACAGGCTGCTGCTTGTGTGCATTCCCTGCTCTCTGACTGGTCAGTGCCAGCTGAGGAGAGTTTTGGAAGTCTTGTCAAACTTGTCAGAGGGAGTCCGTCATCCTTTGGACTTTGAAGTTGCCAGTCTGAGGGAAACAGGCAAGTCACTTGAGAAGTGAAGGGACACAACTCCATGCCCTTACTGTGTACCAACACAATTAAGCAGAAGTTTAAAAAGAAGCAGAACTGGAAGTCTAAGTGTCAGCCCTAGCTGAATTCCGTTTATTCACAGTCTCCAGAACTGGGGTTTAGGTTTGACAGAAAAGACTGGACAGGAGGTTGGAAACTGTCAGTCTAGCCAAACAGGCAATGGTTATCACTCCTAGGTGGAGGAGGATATTTCTTACCCATTTGTTCAGAGGGTCCAGCTCAGGAGGGACTTCTAGTTTGTGTGAAAAGTGAAACAGACTAAGGCTGAGGACAGACTACTGTTCTGCCGCGCTACAGGAGTACGGCAGAACAAGGTGGGGGGGGAACTGCCCCGCAGCGCGGCGTTCAGACGCGGCCACAAGGAAGCCGCCCGCAGCGTCCACACTGCGGGTGGCTTCTGGTGGCGGTGGCAGAACGCCGCGCGGCTCCACCTGCCTGTGTGCATTCACACCCGCTGGAAGCGGGTGGAACGCGCACGCAGCCACCGGAACACCATTTGGAAGTGGTGCCCGGCTGCTGCAGGAGGAGCGCACCGCCGGATGAGGCAGAGCGGAGGCAGAGCGGGCCAGACTGCCAGTCTGTCCTCAGCCTAAGACTCCTCAAGAGGGAAAAAGGGGAAGTTATAATCCCACAAGGAAAGTATTCAAATACAGAAAGAAAGTACTAACTTCCAGGAAACTAAAATAGTTTTATGAGACTTCATTAAGTCACATTGTTGCTGAAAGAGATCTCCAAGACAAACAAACCTCCCACAGTCAAGAACTGAGTCTCTAAGAATATAAGCTTCAATTATATTCTGTTGCCTGTTCAAAATATTCTGATGTGTATAATTAACAACCGTTAGTCAGTTACCTCAGCTTCTCATCCCCTGCCCTATTCCTGATTCAACTGAGCCTGTTCAATAAAACCAACCTTTTTGTTTCAACTTTGCTTTATGTCAAGTGCCATTTCCAAAGGGTTTTATAAGAGGGCTTCTGCTGAGTTACAATAAATCTCTGGCCTGGGCAAAAGCCAAATAACTTCTCTCTCACAGGGTGGGACATGCATAAAGTTATAATTCTGTACTTCAGATACAGTACTAAGAGGCTGCCCAGTCAGAGTTGGGAGCAGTGTTTTGCTGGGAAAATCTGCCTCACTGAGAAGAAGCAGAAGGGGTCCGTCATAGGGAACACTAAGGGAACTATAAGCAGGGGTCCGTTGGAGCAGGAGCGCACAGGAGCGCAGCTCCAGGAGTGAGGAGCCCAGGGGGCAGGCAGATGACCAAGCCCCGCCCCCTCCTTGGCTTCCCCGAGCAGTGCAGAGGCGCAGCGCCCCGGGGAAAGCCCTGCTAGGGTCTTTATTGTTTTTAATGTTTTGTTTTAATATTGGTAATTTTATCATTGTTCCTTTTATGACTGTGTGCTGCTTTTCCAGAGACTTGCTCAAGGTGGCATAGAAATTTTCTAAGTATACCATTTTTTATCTGGGCACATGGCACATAAGTACTAGAGAAATTTCACCAACCCTTCAGCAGCTTCCACCCCACCAGTCTGGTGTAGGGGTCAGGAGTTGGACTCTAATCTGGGAGATCCGGGTTTGATTCCCCACTCCTCCACATGCAGCTGCTGGTGTGACCTTGGGCCAGTCACAAGTTCTCTCAGAGCTGTTCTCTCATGAGCAGTTCTCAAAAGACCTCTCTCAGCCCCACCTACCTCACAGGGTGTCTTGTTGTGGGGAGGGGAAGGGGAAGGGATGGGTGGTGCACATGTCCTGGGTATCTCAAGTCTACTTGAAACCTGGTGGTTTCAAGGGAGCAGGAAGTGAATGAGGGTGTGTTCTTGACGCTTATTTTTATTGCACAAAGTATTGGATGGGGAAGGGAATGGAGGAAGAGCAGGTCAGTTTCACTCACCTGTGGAGTGGAGCCTGAGGGGTGGGTGTCGCCTTCTGACACACTTCCGGTATGTTAGGGGGTGTGGCATATGCAAATGAATTATGCTAATGAGTTATGCTAATGAGCTCCTGCACCTCTTTTTCTACAAAATGACCCCTGACACAATGTCTGACGAAGTGTGCTTGCACAGAGAAGCTCATACTTTGAATAAAACTTTGTTGTTCTTAAAGGTGGCACTGGACTCAGATTTTGTTTTGCTGCTTCAGAACAACACGGCTACCAACCTGAATAAGAACAGAATGTTACAGTCTCCCTGCCCCGTGACACATTGGTAGGTACAAGTGGGCTTATGTCATAACAGAGAACTGGAATTCCTAACTCACCTAACTGTAGGTGTTGATATCTTGCAGATCTTGATACTTGTAGACAGGGCTTTTTTTGTAGAAAAAGCCCTGCAGGAACTCGTTAACTTAATAGGCCACAACCAACAGCAGAAACTCATTAGCATATTAGGCCACACCACTGACAGCACAGCTTATTAGCATATTAGGCCACACCCCCATGTTACCAGAAGAGTGGTCATCCAGCCACACCCACCTTTTGCTTCTTATTTTGTTTACCTTGTTTGCTGTCAAAACCCTGGGGTTTTTTTGTAGCAGGAATTAATTTGCATGTTAGGCCACATACCCCTAATGTAGCCAACCCTAATGAGCTTCTGCTGTTGGGTGTGGCCTGTTATGCTAATGAGTTCCTGCTAGGTGTGGCCAACTCCGGAGCCAGCCGGAACTCCGTTCCTGTGCGTTCCTGCCCCAAAATAGCCCTGCTTGTAGATGTTAATTTGTTTGGTTATATCTCAAATAAAACAAGAAGTGATGACCACATTTCATTCTGCACTAACTGTTACATTTTGCTTATTTGACAACAGTTGGAAGTGTCTTATACCAATACTGAGTAAAGTGGATTGGATTTTGTTCTGAATCAGTTCCTCATTGTAACAGTTCCCCCACACCATTCAGTTGTGTGTACATTAACAGGCTTAATGGATCTATTCTCCTCTGCATCTTATGAAGATACCTCTGACCGTCAAATGTTACGGTGGAATAAATTTTGTTAATTTTTATTGTGCTGGAGACAGGGCCTTTTCAGTAACAGTACCTTGCGTATGGAATGTCCTTTCCCTTATGTCCTGGTGTCTAAAAGGTTTCTGTTCATCCAGGCTTTTAATTAAGAGGGTCAGCTTTCAATACTGTTTCGGCTAGAAACTCTTTTTTTAAGCGGTCAGTGGCCCATGTTTTTATGCTGAGCTGGGTTTTAATTTATATCTTCTCATATTTTATAGTTATTCTTTTGTAAACTACCTGGGGCAAGTTCCTGGAGAGGCCGCATAAACTTATTCCAAATAAATAAAATCAAATGGCATGGAAGACAGCGAAAATATTGTGTGGCTCTGTGAGTTGTCTTGTGGTTATACAGCACAGGTTTCCAAAATACAGTCCCGCTGCCACCCCCCCCATAAATCCATCATCCCTTGCTTCCACTTCTGGTCACTTGCAAAACAGCTTTATGGTTTTCTTAGTTTATCAGTCGCAAGGAGAGTGCAGAAAACTTTCAGCACCCAGCAAAGTTAACTTTCCTCTGCTCTGCTGCAACTTAACTGTATAATCTTCACAGCGGGCAAAGCGTTCCTTTTGCTCTGGGGAGTGTAAAAATCCACCTTTCTTTACTCCTTCTCTAAGTTTCTGCCGTCTAATTAAGAAAACCGGGGGGTGGGGGGGTGGGAGAAGAATCTAGTATGCCATGGTAAAATAAAGCTGTACCCAGCCTAACCCTGATTTCCATATGCAGATTTTTTCCCCGCTGACAGCCCCTTTCTCCACTCTCTCTCTCTCTCTCTCTGTGTCTCTGGCTCTCATTGTGTCTGTCTGATTTTTAGAGCACCTTTATTTTCTATCTCTCTTCTGCATGACGAAGCTAAAACATCCGTCAGGCAAAGATTCTAGATGTGCCGGTTTAGGCACAATCGGAGGATGGGCTGGGGGAATAATACTCCATCAAAGGTCTTAATTGCAAAGCTCTAGATTTCTTCCACCCCCCTGATTAAAGTTATCCAGGATGAAGGAACTGGGAAGGGAGTCCGTAACGGAACAGCAACAGTCTGCAGTGGAACCAGATGTGCAGGACTTGGGATGATCTTTGACATTTATTTTGAAGATATCTACAGGGGAAACACGTCGTGACAAAAGCTTCAAGCAGCAGATACATTTTGTTTCTTTTATATGGCAGCAGAGCCGCCGGACCCTCCAAAGAGCAACACGCTGTATGCACTGAGTTGGATTATGAGAAAAAAGGAGAGGGGGTTCTTTGGTACCGATCAGAGATCAAAGGTAAGGAACCTGTTCCAGTATTCATGTGGCTTTTGAATCTGGGCGGAATGCTTAGAGGGGGGGGAGCCAGTCCAAACGTGCCTTAGCTGTGCTCCATGAAAGGCAAAAGTTAATATACCTTGTTCCTGGGTACGGTTTGTAAAGATGACTTTGGGCAAGAATTATTTAATGTTGGTTCTTTTCCAAAATGGATCTTTAAGAAAAGCTGGGTTTCTCCAGTGACATCATACTCGGCGTGCTAAAAACAAAGGTGCCATGACTTAGACTGTGGTAACTTGTCCGAAATGGCTGGTTCTGCTGTAGATTCTTCTTTCAATCTTAGAAATCTTGTTAAATCCTGAGGATTTTCCATGTATACAACAGAAGCTGAAAATGGTGTATAATTAAGTACAGTATTTAGCCAGGCTGTTTTGAAGCCTAAGAATAAGGTAATAAATTTTATTGTACTAAGTAATCAGACTCAAGATGTTCTCTGTGTTAATTGGGTTAAAAATTGCAGTACTTATTAGAAATTCTAATTTCACAATGCAGCACCGACAATAAGCTCAGCCAGTGAATTATTCACATCTTTAATTTGCTCACTTAATGACAGTGTGCTGTAATCAGAGTGCAGGGAAGACTTCCTATGCATTATGTATGATGCTCAGGACTTAAATGCAGGACATTATGAAGCTCTCAGTGGTTCGGTAATTAATTTTCCAGGAGGCAGGGCTTAGATATTCACAGATAAAGTTCGACTGTTAAAAATTATTAGGTCTGTGACAGAAACTAACAGCAGCAGCAAAATTCAGAACGAAAGCCAAGAACCAGGTCCCTTTTGTAAATACTTTTGCAAATATTTTGCGGATCCATTGGCTAAACGTTTTAAAGTCTGAAAGGAAAAAAGTGCAGGAACTCTGAAGAAAAAATGGTGGCGAAGGAAGTTTCATCCAGCTTTGAAATTCATGGCTGCTATGTAAGCTTTATGTATGTGTGCTTTGTAAAAAGACTTGGGTATCTCTGGTGTGTGTGTGTGTGTTTTACTGCACTCCAAACTTCCCTTCATCTCAACAGGTGTTTACCAAGTGGCAAGTATATGTTGTTTCAGAAGCATGAGTATAAGGAATGTGACTAGTTCTCATTGCGCCTGTGGAACCAGGGTTGCTAACTGACCAGGAAAAAAAAATCACAAGCAACTAGTTTAAAAGACTGTTCTCCCAGAAAAATCAGTATGGATCAAAACTCCCTAGTTCTGACTAAACTTTGCCTTGGGGAAGGGTGAATGAAGAAGTTAACTGTTAATCTATTATGATTTAGCTCAAGTGTGACTTTGAAGGCCAAACTAGAAGTTACAAAGAAGACAAGAGCAACAGTCTTCTGAGCCCTGATTGGTTGGTTGTATTATTATTATTATTATTTTACAAAAAAAGCAGTCATAAGAATCTGTGAATTTCATTGGATGGAAAGCACTGGCACAGATGTAAGTCTTGACCTACTTAAAGCAGGGGTGGGCAATTGTTTTGGTTCGGGGGCCGCTTTGTGGGAGCGGAGGTTAGCGGAGGGCCGCACCTTTTAACATGATTGCATTCATTAGTTAACTTTGCATTTCAGAAAAGATATAAATTGCATCATAAAGATCAATAAATATAAATTAAATAAAATAATGGTAGTTTTATTCAATTTATTTATTGTGCTAATTTCATATCATCTATAGCTGCAAGCACATTTAATTTTCGAAATCAGTTTAATGAGACAAATGTACCCTATCACACTTTTCTACAATTTTTTTGAAATCAGGAGTGAGATTGCTTGTTGAGAAACCACATGGCTGACTGTCTTGGAGGGCCGCAAAAAACGCTGTGGCGGGCCGCATGTGGCCCGCGGGCCGCAATTTGTCCACTCCTGACTTAAAGGAATAGTGGGGGTAAAAGTGGATCCCCTCCACCCAGTTACATATATCTTCCATATAATATGTCTTTGGCCCTGACACTTCAAATATGTACATACTTCTATAAGTGCGTGTGTGTGTTTATATGTAAGTTATGTGGAAGTCAGCAAGAATTCTTTCAGGCAGGAAATGGGAGGACAGAGCAAGAAAGCCCATGTAGGTATATTTTCAAATGGGTTTAGCAGTGGGAATAGAGAATAATGCTACTTGGGTAATCTTTGCAGGTGTGAAAGAAGTGTCTAACTCCGTTTAGGATTCCAGTGCAAATATATAACGTTATATCTTGTTGTAAGCTTCTACTATAATTATTAAAAACAGTAGTAGAGTCTGAGGTTGAAATGAGAGGTAGGTAAATTGTGATTAGTGAAAAGCCCCTTAATGATGAGTGGCCTGAAACACATACACACACACTAATTAGGATTAATGATTGCTAGATGTTAGGATTTTAACTGTTTTTATTATTCCTAGCCAAGGGCACGTTGCAGTTTTTCACTGGGCATTTGGCAGTTTTTTAATTCAGCGATAAAAGGCCCTTATAATTCTTCACATTGTACATTTGAACTACTTGCCAGATTTATATATTAACTTGGCATAGAAACCCAACTTCTTTATTTGGAGAGGGTTCTGAACAAGTGGTTCCAAAAGTGAAAATTCTATTTTCGATTTCTGGTTGCATGAATAAAATATTGCTTTACAAATATATACTGAGGCTATAATCCATAGAGGATGATGCATGCATGTTAAAGCACTTTCTCATACTCCTGGGTGCTTTTGAGGATATCTTCCACTTCTAGGTATGCTTCTAGCATGGATACCCTATAATCTTACATATATCTATATATCTAATTCCCAAGTACCCTCCCCCGTGCGGATACCTAAATCTGCGTGGGGGGGCACTTGGGGGGTGGGGAGGGGTTTCTACACACGGTGGGCACTCCCCCCATGTGCAGAAAAATCCTAAATGTTTAAAAAACTTTAAAGCGTTTTAAAGTTTAAAAAGTTAAAGCGTTTTCCACGCATGCGCAGAGAACGCTGTGGCCACTGTAGGGGAGGGGGTGGGAAGCGGCGTGACGAGGACTCGCCACCTCCGTTTGCGGGGGGGAGGGAGGGAAGAGCCTCGGCGGGCGGCAGGTCTCTATTCCCCCGCCGCCGTTTTGAAAGCAGGGAGGGAGGGGGGAAGCCTCAGTGGACGGCGGGTGTCCCTGCCGCCACCGCCGCCGCCGTTTTGAAGGCGGGGGAAGCCTCGGCAGGCAGTGGTCTCCCTGCCGCTGCTGCCTTACAGGGGGGGAGCCTCGGCGGGTGGCTGTCTCCCTGCCGACGCCGTCGTTTTGAAGGCAGGGGGAAGCTGCCTGGGGGGGTATGGGGGGAAGGAGCTGTCAGCTTCTCCCCCCCATGAATATCGCCCCCCCCTTGTACATACATATTTGCCATCAAATGGCAACCAATTTATGGTAACCCCAGCAAGGGGTTTTCAAGGCAAGAGAGAAGCAGAGGTGGTTTGACCCTGCTTAGTGTTAGCCAAATTGCTGTGGTATGTTATTAATATGGGGAATTATGATTATTAATTAGCAATTGGCACTAAAGGGAGCAAAGCCTTTATATACAGGAGTCCCACCTTTTCCAATAAAACCAGAAATAAACGTAGAAACCAAGTCTTTAGAGAAACAGATTCTTTACAGAAGGATATTCCAAATATACAATAAAACACAGTCACACATAACAGTTATTCAGACCTAGGAAAATTAGAGAGGAAAAGATAGCGACATTCGCATGAGCAGGTAAAATCATTGGTGGGTGATATATACCTGATCCTGGAGAGATGAAGCGATCCACAGGAAAAATAAGGGCGAATATAAGGGATTTAGGGTTGTATTCTGTACCAGCAGAACACATGGTTAGACTCAGGCAGCACTACACCTAAAGTGAGCAAGATAGGACAAGGTTTATGTCTAGAGGAGAGAGAGAGAGAGCACACATGGCCAGGCCTGCTCTTTTATGCTATTTTGGGTCAGGGGCGTGCATGTCTACTAATCATATCCTCTAGTCCGTCTTCCTGACCTGTCTGTCCTCCTCTGATCTGTCCCCCTAGAAGTTTCCTTAAAAAACTGGTTGCAGGAGAGAAGAGAACAGATTGGATTTATACCCTGCCCTTCACTACCCAAGGGAGTCTCAAAGCGGCTTACAGTCTCCTTCCCCTTCCCCTCCCCACAACAGACACCCTGTGCGGTAGGTGAGGCTGAGAGAGCTCTGAGACAACTGTCCGTGAGAGAACAGCTGGTACAGAGCTATGGCTTGTCCAAGGTAGTGTTGCCAAGTCATACCTGGCTAAAAGCGGGGGGAGTCCGTTCCCTTCCTTGAGTCTTCTGGTGCAGGCGCTTTGCACGCGCGCCGCGATGACATCACCTGGAAGTGACGTCATCACGTTGGGGACGTTGGGGGTGGGACCTCAGTAATTTGAGGGAAAACCATAGAGTTTTCCCTCGAATTATAGAGCGTCCCCCCCCCCCGAAACATGCCTGACACGACGTCATTGCGCTGGGCACGTCCCTTCAGCCTGGCAATTTGGGGGTGGGGTTTCCCCTGGTGGCCTGATCCCAGCCGGCAGGCAACGGGCCGCTGGAGCGGGGGTTTCCCTGCCCCCCAGGGGGACTTGGCAACCCTGGCCCAAAGTCATCCAGCAGGTGTAAGTGGAGGAGTGGGGAATCAAACCCGGTTCTCCCAGATTAGAGTCCGTGCACTTAACCACTACACCAAACTTATTGTGCACTTATTCTTGTGTGACACAATACAAGCTATGCTAGAGTTAACCAGAAGCAATATATATGTGGAGAGGGGTTGGTATACAGTTGGTATAATCCAGTTTTTCTTACTAGCAATGTATCACAAACATTTTATTTCATTCATCAGTAGATGTACTCCAGAGTACTTACTAAATAGTCACACAGCAAGTGTGAAGCAATGGAAACCATGTCAGTGAAGGGGATCCCATCTTTATCTTATTGTGTTGAGCAAATATGAAGTCTCCTTTCAATTTCAGTGACTTGCCCATTGGAGGAAGAGTTACTTAAGTTGGAGGAAGGCTCCTTACAGGATGGCTGGATCCATCCCACTGCTCTGACTATATAAGTGGCGCCAGGGGGACTTTGAAAGCTGAATATCTCTACATAGTCTTCCCGGTGCTACTGAGGTGGTTCAATAAAATATGTGAAAGTCAAATGCTGAGCACAGAAAAGCCAGTATGTATTAAATTATCTGGCAGGAGCTCTTCCAGTTGGATGATCTCTTTGTCAGGTTCGTGTCAGCTGATGTTGAGGCGCAATCTATTCTGCCCCAGCCCCTCCTGCTGTTCGGGGAAATGAAAACAGGCAGCCAAACACCAGAATAAATGGTCAGCTTAGGTCATGGCCACACGAATGAGATAATCCAGAGGGGAAGTGAGGCTTTTTTGCCCCAGAGCAATTTGCCCCGCAGTTGCGCGATCACACAGGTCTGTGGACCTGCTGGGACAAATCACCGCTGCATGATCAGACGCAACCACGGGCGAGTGTTTATTTTTTGTGTGTGGTTGGTTTCCGAGGTGCTTAAACAGGGGATCGATGAATTGCCTCCCCACCCTTAAGGGCTTTCAATGATGCGCACACAGAGAAGGGGGGAAAAAAACCAGCGCCGCGTCGGGATAGCGTGTGATCATGCTATCCACGATGCCACACTTCCACGCTGGCATGATCACACGGGGAAACTCCGGCTGTGAGCCGCAGCAAACCGTTTGATACTAGAGTTTCCCCAGTAGTTTTTTGCTCCGGTTCTCCAGCGGATCAAATCGGTTTGCCGTGGCTCGGTGATGGTTCTGGGACGCCTCCCAGATGAGCTGGTGTGATCATGCCAGCTTGATCCATTGGTGAATCGTCCCTCTTCCATGGCTAATAGGTGCGTATGATCATGCCCTTACTGTGTTTTTACTGCTTCTGAACATAAGAAATAATTTTGTTTTGTTTCAGAGCTTTTACTGTATTTACAGATTTGAGCATCCTTTGGGTCAGACACTGATTGCTACCTTTCCAACTGCAGATCCCTAAATGAATCCACTCTAATTACTGAATGTAGATATTTTCCTTACCACGGTGCTTTTGTCAGATTCTTAACCAGCCTGCCGTCGTTGCACAGGTTTCCTGTGATTCCTGCTGCCTTACAGTTTGGAGGGCCTGGCATAAGGAGCAATGAGAATGAATACAGTTCAATCAACCAGTAATTAGTTGTTCACCTCCTGCAGAAGACTCTTGAGAGTTTTATAGTTGTTCCTTCTCGTCTCATTTTCTAAATATGGAGTTTTCTTCTGTGGCTCAGTTCAGGTAATTTACCCAGCTGCTGGAAGAAAGTGATGTCCTCATCATGGGTGTGTGTGTGTGTAATACATATGGCATGTGCACAAAAATAGACATTACCATACTTCCCAACCAGTGTTCCCTCTAAGCTGAGTTAGTGTGAGCTAGCTCACAGGTTTTTAGCCTCCGGCTCATACATTTTTGTCCTAGCTCAGGAAGGGAAGGCTCCAGAGCAAACTAATTTATGCAACAGCCAAATCGCTCGCTCACAACTTTAATGCCCAGTAGCTCACAAAGTAGAATTTTGCTCACAAGACTCCATCGCTTAGAGGGAGCATTGACTCACAACTCACCCAACTGTGAAGGCTTGCATGATAATTTTTTTCTGCTTCCCCTTGACTATGTATGTATGTCAAATGGTGCTTTCGCACATGCGAAATAATGCAGTTTCAGTCCACTTCAGCAATCATTTGCAAGTGGATTCTGCCATTTCACACAGTAAAATACAGTTGCAATTGCAAAGTGGATTGAAAGCAGATATAAAGGGCATTATTTAGTATGTGCGAAAGGGCAGTGTTCAAAACTCGATAAGGAGTCATACATTCTTACAAAAATTTAATAAATGTTAAAGTTAATCAGTTAAAAGTTTTAACACTTTAGAGGCCTGGTCCAGAAAAATAGCAAGCATTCTGCTGGGACAGCAGTCTGTTCAAGAGAACAAGTTGGTCAGCAGGAGGTTTGCCATCTTCTTCTTATTTTGAGGAGCAGGCCGCTATTTGTTTATTTCAGAAATACTGCTGTAAATGAGGAGATTACCCATCATTGTAAAGACCACTAAGACGTTACATGGGCTGTGAATTTTAATGTAATTCTAGTAATGTTTTGACATATGCAAGACATCCTTTTCTTAAACGTGCTTTTAAAAAAATTATTTTGGTTTTTGTTATGCAGCACATCTAGTCAGCAGAAGTCACCAGAGCCATAGCTCGGGTGGGACCTGTAGGTGCGTTGCCCCACTGGTACCATTAATGTCGTTGTTGTTCAGTAGCACAGTCAAGTCCGACTCTTTGCAACCCCATGGACCACATCACACCAAGCCCTCCTGTCTTCCACTGTCCTCCAGAGTTTGCTCAATTTCATGTTCGTTGCATTGATAACACTGTCTATCCATCTCATCCTTTGCTGTCCCCTTCTTCTTTTACCTTCAATCTTTCCCAGCATCAGGGTCTTCTCCAGTGAGTGCTCCCTTCTCATTTGGTGGCCAAAGTATTTGAGCTTCAGCTTCAGTATTTAGCCTTCCTGGGAACAGTCAGGGTTGATTTCCTTTAGGATTGACTGATTTGATCTCCTTGCAGTCCAAGGGACTCTCAAGAGTCTTCTCCAGGACCATAATTTGAAAGCATCTATTCTTCAGCACTTGGCCTTTCTTACGATCCAACTCTTGCAGCCATACATTACTACTGGGAATACCATCACTTTCACCATACGGATTTTTGTTGGCAGGGTGATGTCTCTACTTTTTATTATGCTGTCTAGGTTTGCCAGCGCTTTCCTCCTAAGGAGCAGGCGTCTTTTAATTTCATGGCTGCAGTTACCATCTGCAGTGACCTTGGGTCCCAGGAACATGAATTCTGTCACTGCTTCTATGACTTCCCCTTCTATTTGCCAAGGAGCGATGGGGCCGGATGCCATGATCTTAGTCAGGGGCCATTTCGAGCAGGAGCTTGGGGGAGCGCAGCTCCGGGAGTTAATGCCAGCCCCCCCCCCAGGGCAGGGGAATGCCTGCTTGTGTCCTGGCTGCAGCAAAATGACCCCGTCCCCTGGAAAGGTCCTTGTTCCTCCGACCAGCCTTCTGAAGGCCTCAGCCACCACTGAAGCTATCCTCCCAGAATAGTGGTATTTCTGAGGCTTGGATAAGTAGCTGTCCCCTCTCTGCCAGCTCTCTCTCTCTCTCTTGCCTTCTGACATACTTCCGGTGATGTCAGGTGGTGTGGCATATGCAAATAAGTTATGCTAATGAGTTATGCTAGTGAGCTCCTGCACCTCTTTTTCTACGAAATGACCCGTTTGCCACCATCACTGCTGTTTCATAGGTCTTACAACGAGCTCTATAGCGTGATCTGTCAGATTCAGTAAGATTTCTTCACCAGCGCCATTCTATGCATCTCTCAACCCCGCCACCCACAGTACATTGGCCCCGCAAAAAAATGTTAACCACACAATGATGGATCAATGTCATGTTGTGTTGTAATGCAACGTGGGGGGGGGGGGGGGACAGCTCACGCTGCGCCTCAAAGCCATCAATACATATTTTTATAGTCGAATGACTCAGGCACGACTTTTGTGCAAAAGATGCAACACAGAAATGTGCAGACATCAACAACAAAAGTACATTTTTAAAAAGACATTTAAATGCCAGTCAACAGTGGATCAATGTTGTGTCATGTTGTTGTAACGCAACAGAGTGGGGAACAAACCCCCCCCCCCGCTTACACCACGGTGGGAAAGGAGAGGGAAAGGGGAGAGAAAGAAGCAGAGGGGCATTAAAGGGGTGGAGCAAGAAACCCCAATTTCGGAGTTCCCCACTTGAACGCCCCAACTTCACTCCCATGGCAAAAAAAAAAAGAAACCTGAAAATCCCGGAAACGGAAGATCTGGGGGAAACGATGATTACATTCAGGCCAACTGCAGACCCGGAGCAACAAGTGGGGAACTGTTGCTCTGCCCCGGATTTTATCGGGGAGTGACGCCGGGGCAACAACTAGTGCGGAATCGGCCTTAGAGTATGCTTAATTCTGATTTCAATACGATTTAAGTGTGATTGGTTTTGTATTGCATTTATATGACGTGCAGCTGGTTTAGAGGATGGAATCCTGTATTTTTGTGGTAGAGATATTTTTGATCCTAGGCCATGGCCATCATTCACCAGGGTTCAGTATGGCTGAAGTGCCTTCCCTTGGCTTCAGAAAGAGACTGGGGCCCAAAGGCAGCATGCGGATTTTGTGAATAAAATAAATAAAAATAAATGTGAAGGGTGCTAGTCAGGCCTGGGCCATGCTCGGTGGCTTCTCTCTACCCAGAATCCCTGTGTGGGGTATGGTCAAATCTGTGATGGACCAATAGCTGCTTCTGAGCAATCTCTCTATCAGTCAGCTGACGGCCAAAGGGCCAGCTGTCAGTATTTACCTGGCTCTTAAAGGGCCAGCTGTCAGTGATCATTTGGCTGGTGTGCAGATCTTTACAGGGTGCATCTGTAGCCCCACTGGACGAGGTTGATGCTGAGCTTGATAATGTGGGGTGCCAAGGGGGAGGGGTCTGGTGGTGCTACTCAGATACCGTTGTTGTGTTCAGACAATGAAATTTTACAGATCACCCAAAGAATAGAGTGTGAAATGTGTGGGGGTCTCAGGGCTGAATGAAAACTAATTCTTCCACTGCACAAATTGTCTCTTGGGTTGTAGTTTCTTTGCTCCACGCTTGGTGCAGCCCTGCTTTTCTAGCTCCCACCATCCCCTGACAAAATAAATATTTTCAATTATATCCTGCAAAAGGCACAAGACATTGCCTAGCCATTTCAACGGAAACACTGTCAATTTTACATTGCGTTTGGAACAGAAAAGATGAAGAGTTATTGTTTCTCAAGCTGGATTGCCATTCATACATATCTTCATTTCAATACCAGTAAAAGTTTTGCTTTATACATGCAGGTGTTTTGGTCTTTTTTAATCTGTCTATCTATCTGTCTGTCTGTCTGTCTGTCTGTCTAACAAAAATGTGTATCCCTTTGTTCTTTTGAGATTTATTTTTTTCTAATGGTATCTTTTCATTTCCCCCTTGAAATAAATATTATTTTGTCCCTATGGACTGCTTTCTCTTCCTGAGAGATTACTAACATTTTTTTCTACTGTTATTAGTTGGAAGGACATATTTCATTTCTTCTTTATGACAGATCTGAGAAGGGCATGGCCAGAAATCAGACACTGTGATAAGGTTCATCTGTGTTTTGGAGAAAACTGTAGTGAACTTTGATCAAGTTGATTACAGATTTGAACTCAGTCCACCACAGTTTTAAAGATTCTTTCGGATGTAAAAAAGTGATAGGACTACTTATTCCTTTTTTGGGAAGAAAATCCTCTTTTGCTTATCTAAAGCTTCTGAGCAAATTACATGAATAAAACAATAGCTACATTAGAATATTTTTTTGTTTTATGTAATTTTTACTGACCAATAGCCATAAGAAAATTCCAATGTACAAAAACTTCATCAGAAAAATTCAGGCTAAAGCCAGATGAACAGGAACATTTTTACATGGTGTTTAAAACTAAGAAGGATGTATGACAACTGAACATAGTGTGTGTGAGTGAACGGATTTCCAGAGACAACTGTGCAACCACCAAAAAGACCCTGTCCCTAGTGGCTGCTCACTACATGTCCAGAAGAACAAAAGAGGACCTCTGCCAAAGATCTTAACTCACAGGAAGGTTTTTAATGGAAGCAAGCAGCTTAACTATCCTGGCTCCAAGCCATTTAATTTTTAAAAGAAATAACCAGCACAACGAAATATACTGGCAGCCAGTGTAGCTGTTCAGGACACGTGAGATGTGTCCCTAGCAGGGGTCCGTTGGAGTGGGAGCGCACAGGAGCGCAGCTCCAGGAGTGAGGAGCCCAGGGGGCGGGCACATGACCAAGCCCCGCCCCCTCCTCGACTTCCCCGAGCAGTGCAGAGGCGCAGCGCCCCAGGGAAAGCCCTGCTAGGGTCTTTATTGTTTTTAATGTTTTGTTTTAATATTGATAATTTTATCATTGTTCCTTTTATGACTGTGTGCTGCTTTTCCAGAGACTTGCTCAAAGTGGCATATAAATGTTCTAAGTATACCATTTTTTATCTGGGCACATGGCACATAAGTACTGGAGAAATTTCACCAACCCTTCAGCAGCTTCCACCCCATCAGTTTGGTGTAGTGGTCAGGAGTTGGACTCTCTGGGAGAACCGGGTTTGATTCCCCACTCCTCCACATGCAGCTGCTGGTGTGACCTTGGGCCAGTCACAAGTTCTCTCAGAGCTGTTCTCTCATGAGCAGTTCTCAAAAGACCTCTCTCAGCCCCACCTACCTCACAGAGTGTCTTGTTGTGGGGAGGGGAAGGGGAAGGGATGGGTGATGCACATGTCCTGGGTATCTCAAGTCTACTTGAAACCTGGTGGTTTCAAGGGAGCAGGAAGAGAATGAGGGTGTGTTCTTTACGCTTACTTTTATTGCACAAAGTATTGGATGGGGAAGGGAATGGAGGAAGAGCAGGTCAGTTTCACTCACCTGTGGAGTGGAGCCTGAGGGGTGGGTGTTGCCTTCTGACACACTTCCGGTATGTTAGGGGATGTGGCATATGCAAATGAGTTATGTTAATGAGCTCCTGCACCTCTTTTTCTACGAAATGACCCCTGGTCCCTAGTACTTTGTGTCACTATGCAATCTCACGGTTCTTTTGCAGTAAATGAAACTTTCAAAGAGTCTTCAAGTCCCACTTTTAGTGTGCTGTAGTAGTGGAATTGGGGTGTGCTCTGAGCAAGGATAACTGTGGTAATATCATACTTCTCAAGGATACACTGTAAATGGTACACCAACTAACGATGGCATGGGTTTGGTTTATGTTGATTATACCTGACTACTGGAATTATGTTGCTTATACCTGACTACTGGAATACAGGAGTGCAATTCCGCAACAGCCGAGTCCCCTAAAATTCTTAAAGATGAACAGCCCTATATAAAACCTCCTGAACAAGTTAAATATCAACATTAAGAAGTCATGGGTGACATCTGCTAAGTATGAAAGAAACAGCTGAGGCCTTCAAATCACAGTGAAATTGCTAGTAGTTGTCACCAGTGCCTGCAAACACCTAGCTTTGGCAAATGATCTAGACACGCTTCTAGAACCTAAGTGACCTCATCAGTGATTAGCAAACAGTCTGGGTTATAGGGATAGACAACTGTCATCATCTTAATCCTTCTGGATTCAGTTCGGTAGGCTGGTGTCAGTTAGTACTGCCAATAACAACTGCCACCTGTCAGTTGTTACACATCTGTCAATTATCATTACCAGTGAGTTCTACTGATGTTTGGTTATATGTGGTATTGCTACTGCTTTAAATGTACAAAAAGAGCTATGCAACAAGACACCAAAAACATGAACAAAAACATGAACAAAGCCGGGAAAAGAACAACAATGTGATAATAGTGTAACATAAAAAATCACACAGTACAATCATATAACTTCAAAAGAACTTTACAAAGAATAATTTGGAGTTCCTTTTTGCCACACATGCAGTTTTCAGAAGTTTCCAAGTTCCCAAGTTTCCTTTCCAAGTTACCAAGTTTCCAAGTTTCCAATGAAGAATCTAGATATGAACTTTGTTTCGATGTTCTTTTTCAGGGAAACTGTGAATAACATAAAATAAACTAGTACACTGAAGCGTACCCACAACCTTACAGCAGTACAAATTTCATACTACACCTACCTAATCCAGCTACTGTTAATACAGAACCTCATCCACTTAGTCCACAGACTTCACAAAAATATTCCTAAATGGAAATACACAGTAAATTCCAAAATTGTACCATGAATCTAGAACAAAAATGGAAACATCATTGAAAACACACCATAGTCAAACCTACTTACTCATTAATGGGCCACCTTGAATTAATTCTAAGACGGGAGCTTCTCCTCACCACAGTATACATCAGGTATGCCTCAGTGATCAACATCTCAATACAGGGTTATATACTACACACTGAGTCACCAATCCACATATCTTCCAATCCCCTTAAAGATACACTGATTTAAAAAGATGGAGTATCCTAAATCCTGGTTAAGAGCAAATGGATGCTGGGACTGTGTGCGAAAGATCCAATAACTTTCACGTTGGAGCAGCCATTTCTGCATATTGACCCTATTATATCTGTCAGCATTAAATGATTCCAACAGTACGAACTTAAAGTCTTGAGATGTGTGATTTGTGGTCATAAAATGCTGGCCCGAAGGGGAATCTACATATTTATCTTTTATGCGGGAGCGGTGTTCCACTATTCTCGTCCTAACTGCTCGCTTAGACATACCGATATAGTTCAAGGAACATACACACCCTTGAGTTCTACTGATGTTTGGTTATATGTGGTATTGCTACTGCTTTAAAATCTCACATGCATTCCTTTTGATCCCGGACGGGAGATAGCTTCGGGGACGTGACTCCCACCTTAGGAATGTGCTTCTTGGCTTCCTGCTGGCTTCGCGCTCGCTTGCTGCTCATTAGCTTCCAGCATTATCTCTAGCCCGTTTCTCACCACCTCATGGCCTTGAGTTGGAAGCTGCCTGCTACATGTTATTTCTCCACAGGTGCTGCATTGCTAAAATCTGTTCCTGGGAACTTCCGCCCCATAACCCTTACCGGTGTTTTTCCTTGGGAATATCTTTTGCCGCGCTTTCTTTGGGAACTTTGGGCCAGTATATTTGGGCGCCAATAATTCAGCTATATGATTGGTGAGACATGAAGGTAGGGGGGTCATTTCACATTAGGTATAATTATATCTGTATCACTATGCTTGGGCATTACTAACAGAAGAAGTGTATTTGACCAACAAGAGCTTTTCTGCAAATAAAGGACTTTCTGTTTAAGGAGACCTGTTGTGGACTGCATCTACTGGGACAATCCCACAGTCATATTCATTCCTCAAGCACCACCAGAGAAGGGGAGAGCAAAATCCAAAGAGTAGTAATGAATGTGTATTACAGAGAGCCTTCATACAATGTTGCTGATCAGCCTTGTACGTACTTGGAACAGGACTCTATACCCCTTCCAGCAATTAGTGCATATTAAAACAAAGAAACTAATAAATACTATTACGTTGCTTATTGTGAATGCAACTGCTGTTTGGCTTTGGGTAATTTCAGAAAAATACGAACATGTGTAAACGGAGAATGGATGGGACTTTCAATATTCAGGAATGCACACACCATGTTATGGCATTGTTCATGGTTCAAGACCTGCCCATTCTGCAACTGGGTGTGTTGTGTTAGTTTTCAGCTTAATCCTCTAGGTGTCTCTCTCTTCTTATTGTTGGTTGCTTATTGTAGCACCTTGGTTTCCTGCAGGTGGAGGGTTCTCCCATGCTTTTTTGCATCTCCATTTCAAATTCCTGTATCGATGTGTTCAGTGTGCTCAAAGGTGTCATGTATGTATGTATGTACATGCAAGGCAGGGTGACCCATAAGAATGGGAGGGGGGATGTGGTAAACTCATCCTTTTTTGCCATCACGTTGCAGCCAACTTACGGTGACTCCGTAGGGTTTTCAAGGCAAGATATGTTCAGATGTGGGTTGCCACTGCCTGCCTCTGAGTGGCAACCCCTGGACGTCTTTGGTGGTCTCTCATCCAGGTACTAACCAGAGCTGACCCTGCTTAGCTTCTGAGATCTGACAAGATTAGGCACAGCTGGGCTATGTTCTGTAAACTCTTGGGGTGCTTGAAAATGCTAAATCCCCCCCCCCCCCAGTTTTTGGCTTTTAACTGAGTCTCAACTGCTGTCAACATTTCATACCCTCTGGATGTGTCCAGTACTCCTCAGGCTGTTTTGGCTTTCTTTTCTTTTGATTAATTTACAAAGCCATTATTTTTTCTCCATGCCTGGGAGTATACCTGTTGTGTATCAAGACCACGGTCGTCAGGGACTCTCGTAATGGTGACCCCCACGTAGTCATTGCACATGGCCAGAATCTAGCTGAGCTTTGGCCAGGCAGAACAATAGCCTGTCGGATCCTAAACGACCGCCAATCACGAGCCTAGGGCTCTCTTAGGGGACCTATGAACTACAACCACTGACTTAAGGTCCTATCAGGACATTTGGGCGAGGTCGGGGGATTATCTCCGATGAGCATAAAAGAGGGCTCTGGGCCCGGGGTTTTTCGTGTTCCATCTTGACCCGCAATAAACTATCATGCTGATTTCACCGTTACCCACCTCCTGACTCCGGTACTTTCCAATACCCCTGCCTTGTCTATGAATGGCCCATTTTTGCTTCTTTCATATAAGAGAACAGGCACTTTACTAATGAGAGACAAGTGAAGATCTGTGAGAAACTCATAGGGAAATCCCTCTGCTCCTTCCAAGAGGAAATTGGAGGGCAGTTGGGAGGGTCAGGCACTGAGCTCTTGGCGGTGTTTGGGCTCGGTGGGAGCCCAGGCAGCAACAGACTCACTCCTGGCCTGAACATGGCCTACACTAGACTGCCCCAGGATCAATCTGCAGTTCGGGGTGGGGGCATTGGTGGACTTATGATTGCCATGTCCAGGTTGGGAAATACCTGGAGATTTTGGGGGTGGAGCCTGAAGAGGGCAAGGTTTGGGAAGAGGAGAAGCTTAAATGGGATATAATGCCACAGAGTACACCTTCCAAAGCAGCCTTTTTCTCCAGGTGAATTGATCTCTGTCACCTGAAGATCAGTTGTAATAGTGGGAGAGCTTCAGCTACCCCCTGGAGGTTGGCATCCCTAGATGGACTGCTGAGAATGAGGACTGACCACAGAGACCTGGGCTCCATCCAAGCTCAATGCCCACTTTTCCTGGCAGTCCAAATGCTGCTAGCACTCAGCAGTCACATTTTCTCAGCTGCTTTTATCTTTTCCTTTCTGGTAGTCTTCCCTCCATACACACCTAATCGTTTTAGGAGTTGCTTGGCGACTTCCAGTATGGCAGATGGGATATCATGATGCACTGTCCTCAAATCTCCTGTTTCTAAACAAAAAAAGTTTCAGGGTTTTAAAATCCCTGTCACTTTCCCCTCCAGTTTTTAGATGTCTCTGCAAAATTTGGGGGTTCTCCAAGTCAGCAGAAAGATCATCCGTCTCTGTACATGGCCCCAACCTGCAGATTTTAATGCTCATGCATTTTTTTCTTTGCTTTTTTGAACAACTTGCACTGTAAGTCATAGATCACAGTTCTGCATGCTTAAAGGTTAGGCTGCCAGGCTTTTTTTGTGCACGAGGCAGGGCTAACCACTTGCGCCCCCTCCCATGGATGGGGGGAGGAGGCAAGACCTGGAGACCTTGCAGCCTTGCATTTGGCTTCCGTGGGCTTGGGCAGGTGGGGGGGAGGCAAGGCTAAACAGGGGCTGGGATCTGAGAGATCCAAGCCCCTGCAGCCTTGCCCTTGGCTCCTGCAGGTGCTGGGGGGGGGGGAGAGGCAAGGCTGAACAGGGGCTTGGATCTGAGAGACCCAAGCCCCTGCAGCCTTGCCTTTGTCTCCCGTGGGCGGCAGGGGAGGCAAGGCTGGACGGGCAGGTGCTGAAGATTCCTGCTGGTGGCGGCGTACTGGTGATGTCCCTCCCAACCAGCCGGGCCTCATGGTGCTCTAGGGTGGGTGGGAGTACCGTGGCAAAGGGCTTTTGGTGAGGGCAGGGTGGGGCGGGACAGCAGGCCAGTGTGGCTTTCCCTGAAAGCTCTAGGCAATTGCCTAACCCCACCTTATGGGTGCGCCGGCCCTGAATGTCATTAATTCAAAACATGTTTTACCTTGGTTATAATTGTAGCAAAGTGCTATGGTCCAGGTAGAGCAATATACAGGTGGAATTTCAGAGATTTACTATTAAAATCAAACCAAATTACCTATAGAAGAAAAAGGCATGCAGACCCTGAAAGTGAAATGTTGTAATCTCCTGAAAAAGGCAAGAAAACGTTCATAAACCCTGTGCACACAACCAAATTAAAGATCAGATCTGTTAGGTAATAAGGGGAAAAGGAAATGTAGATTAAATTTGGTATTTATTTTCCTCCCTAGCAAAACTAATAATCACTTCTAAAGCATAAGTATGGAAAGTTTGTGGAACACAGGAGCTATACTCAAATGTCTCTGGATTGGGACTCTAATCTCTCGGTTCTATACCTTTCCTTATCTTTTCCTTTATTGACCTCTGGCAATCTGTGCCTGGAGCAATGGCATATGTCTTATTGATTAAGGCTTGTTGAACAATGTTTTCTTGAGATACCAGGCAACATACAAGGTGCAATACAATTGGAAATAAAAACTGAATACCAAAATGGTTTCAAGAGTTGTGTTGGCTCAAGCCAATGGACTAATAGCTAGATCAATCAGTTATATTGTCAGGCACTTGGTATAATATTTCTGTACCTACACGTGTTCCAAATAAGTACACAATTAGACTTTTTGGCAGAAAAACATGGCTGTTTAAAGACTGGCACCACGCAGAATCCTGATTTTTACAAAAAAAAAAAAGTCTGAAAGGGCCCAAGAGAGTCTGGCTTTATAAGCAGGCTGTAGAGGGAATAGATCAAATGGGTACATTATGTTGCTGCTAAAATACAGTCAGCAATTTTCCTGAAGAAACATAAACTTACCAGCATGCAGAGGTAAGACCTAGTAATGACAAATGGCAAGATAGTTGGAGATCCATTGTTGTTTTCGAAGTAACCAGGGGTCCGTTGGAGTGGGAGCACACAGGAGCGCAGCTCCGGGAGTGAGGAGCCCAGGGGGCGGGCACATGACCAAGCCCCGCCCCCTCCTCGGCTTCCCTGAGCAGTGCAGAGGCGCAGTGCCCCAGGGAAAGCCCTGCTAGGGTCTTTATTGTTTTTAATGTTTTGTTTTAATATTGATAATTTTATCATTGTTCCTTTTATGACTGTGTGCTGGAGAAATTTCACCAACCCTTCAGCAGCTTCCACCTTATCAGTTTGGTGTAGTGGTCAGGAGTTGGACTCTAATCTGGGAGAACCAGGTTTGATTCCCCACTCCTCCAAATACAGCTGCTGGCGTGACCTTGGGCCAGTCACAAGTTCTCTCAGAGCTGTTCTCTCATGAGCAGTTCTCAAAAGACCTCTCTCAGCCCCACCTACCTCACAGGGTGTCTTGTTGTGGGGAGGGGAAGGGGAAGGGATGGGTGGTGCACATGTCCTGGGTATCTCAAGTCTACTTGAAACCTGGTGGTTTCAAGGGAGCAGGAAGAGAATGAGGGTGTGTTCTTTATGCTTATTTTTATTGCACAAAGTATTGGATGGGGAAGGGAATGGAGGAAGAGCAGGTCAGTTTCACTCACCTGTGGAGTGGAGCCTGAGGGGTGGGTGTTGCCTTCTGACACACTTCCGGTATGTTAGGGGGTGTGGCATATGCAAATGAGTTATGCGAATGAGTTATGCTAATGAGCTCCTGCACCTCTTTTTCTACGAAATGACTCCTGGAAGTAACCATAGCTTGACAGTGGAGTGTAAGAATGAACACAAAAGGGATTATCCATTTTCTAAAATCCACCCCCTTTGATTTCTCCGCATATCCGTTGGTATTGCCATCCCATTGGGTAGAAACCCATCCAGGGTTTTTTTATGTACTGTTTTTCTTTTGCTTTTTTTGATAGTGGCTAAAGGGGATTCTTTATATACGACGCCAGGTGAAGCAGGTTGCTGCTGTTTGGAAATTGGACACACCAGGATGAGGTCTGAAGGCGATTGAGACCCGAGAGAGACCAGGAGCTAAGAAAGGAAGAACGCAACTGTCTTTTGGATGAAAACTGCTAAATATACTTTTGTTGTCACTGCCAAGTGGTTGTTATTTTTTATGTGTCCAGCCTCAGACCAATATGGCTCTCACTTCCCTTACAGATGGCTCACTGGTTAAATGACCACTGTTTGAACTCATTAGAGTAATCCCCGCATTTTAAATTCCATGATCAATGACACAAATGCGGTAATGAAATAATCATGATAAATATATCAAAAGAGCCAACAAGTATGTATCACGACGCTGAATGTGAGAGGCCATAAGAGGCTTTTAGATAACATCATGTCTAGGCTGAAACAGTAAGAGTACTTTCAGTTATGGATGCGAGCCAGTGGTCTTTTAATAGTCAGTGAGGTAACAGGAAAAGTAAATGTCTTCATCTCATGCTGCATGAATCTCACTTTGCTGTTGAGATTCTCTTGGGGACATTGTTCCAGAACTCTGAGCAGTGAAGTAAAATGTAAAAGCAAGTAGCAGGTATTTGCTCAGCTGGGGCAAAATGAAGCTGGGTGTAGCGGTAGACTGTTCATTCTTTATATTACAGGTTGTAAGTCAACATAAAGAAAGCCAGTGAGGTATAGTGTTTAGAGTGTCCAGTTAGGTTAAGAAAGATCCAGTTCTAGCTCCCTGCTCATCTATAAAGTTCTATGAAGTTCCTTGGGTGACTTGGAGCAAGTCATGATCTTTACGCCCAGGGGTCATTTCGTAGAAAAAGAGGTGCAGGAGCTCGTTAGCATAACTCATTTGCATAACTCATTTGCATATGCCACACCCCCTGAAATACGGGAAGTGTGTCAGAAGGCAACACCCACCCCTCAGGCTCCACTCCACAGGTGAGTGAAACTTGACCTGCTCTTCCTCCATTCCCTTCCCCATCTAATACTTTGTGCAATAAAAATAAGCGTAAAGAAGACACCCTCATTCTCTTCCTGCTCCCTTGAAACCACCAGGTTTCAACCACCAGGTTTCAAGAACCACCAGGTTTCAAGAAGACTTGAGATACCAAGGACATGTGCACCACCCATCCCTTTCCCTTCCCCTCCCACAACAAGACACCCTGTGAGGAAGGTGGGGCTGAGAGAGGTCTTTTGAGAACTGCTCATGAGAGAACAGCTCTGAGAGAACTTGTGACTGGCCCAAGGTCACACCAGCAGCTGCATGTGGAGGTGTGGGGAATCAAACCCGGTTCTCCCAGATTAGAGTCCAACTCCTGACCACTACACCAAACTGATGGGGTGGAAGCTGCTGAAGGGTTGGTGAAATTTCTCCAGTACTTATGTGCCATGTGCCCAGATAAAAAATGGTATACTTAGAAAATCTATATGCCACCTTGAGCAAGTCTCTGGAAAAGCAGCACACAGTCATAAAAGGAACAATGATAAAATTGTCAATATTAAAACAAAACATTAAAATCAATAAAGACCCTAGCAAGACTTTCCCCGGGGCGCTGCGCCTCTGCACTGCTCGGGGAAGCCGAGGAGGGGGCGGGGCTTGGTCATGTGCCCGTCCCCTGGGCTCCTCACTCCCGGAGCTGCGCTCCTGTGCGCTCCCGCTCCAATGGACCCCTGTAAAATTACGCCCAACCCCAATCCACCCCATAGAGATGCTAACCTGAACTCCTTTGAGGTACTGAAATTATGTTGATTCGTGTTGCAGTATGCATCCTTTATTAAACATGTGAACATGGCTTATACTGAATCATTCATTGTGCTCTCAAGGTCAGCAGTTAGGGGTGCCAGCCTCCAGGTAGAAACTGGGGATCCCCCCCAAATTACAGTTTATCTCCAGATTAATTCACCAGGGGAAAATGGATGCTTTGGAGAGTGGACTCTGTGGCATTGAACCCCACTGAGGTACCTGTCCTCCCCAGGCTCCAACCCCAGATCTCCAGGAGTTTCCCAGCCTGGAACTGGCAACCCTACTCCCCCATCCCCTGCTGGTGGCCAGGGGGGACTTGACAAGCCTATGGCCATTTCCTCCTCTGGCTGTGGGTCTTCAAGGCTTCAGGTAGATGCCTGAACCTTTAAACTAGCGATGGGGGGGGTTGAACCTGGGACCTTCTGCTTACTACTTACTGAGCCATGGCCCCAATGAAAATTGAATGATCAAAAGCATTCTCTTTAAATGGATGCAGAAATATACTGTACTTCTCATCACATTTTTTGCTCAATTTTAGACGCAGGTGTGAAAATATCAAGACTTTCAAAGAGAGAAATGTGTCAAACATGAAAGTTGGTTGTGGATCTTTGCCTTTCTATCTTTTTTCTTCAAGACACGTATTTTCCCATTATATGGTACAATACTATGATGCACCTTCAAACTCCATACGTTGAGTCAAAATAGTAGATTAATGTCTTTTAAAAGTAACATGAAACTTGAATGACTGCGGATGATAGTGTGAATATATTTCATCTGGAATAAGTGGTACACTGTGTGAATGATGCATGTAGGTACTGAAAAGGGTGGATGGTTTCCAGAGTTTGTATGTTTTAATGGGCTATTTGTTACATGCCCTTATTAATTTAGTAATCTCTTCTTCTGATACTGGAGGTATGCCAACCAAGATATTCCCCTCCCCTCCTATGATTAGTACACTTAGACCTTTCCCACATAAACAAACAAACAAACATTAAAAATTCCAAAGTGGTAGCTGGTGTTTACCATTACTCTATATAGGACTTCCTTGTAGTCCTCCAGGTGTTTGAAGTTGCCACAGTTCCTCATTTGAAATCAAAATACCTGTGGCTTATATCCATAGGAAAACTATACAATAAATTAAAAATAGTTAGAAGGAGAAGAGGAGGAGGAGATTGGATTTATACCCCGCCCTTCACTTGGAGTCTCAGAGCGGCTTACAAACTCCTTTCCCTTCACCTTCCCACAACAGACACCCTGTGAGGCAGGTGGGGCTGAGAGAGCTCTGAGACAATTGTCCTAGAGAGAACAGCTCCGAGAGAACTATGGCTTGCCCAAGGTCATCCAGCAGGTGCAAGTGGAGGAGTGGGGAATCAAATCCAGTTCTCCCAGATTAGAGTCCACGCACTTAACCACTATACCACACTTAACCACTACACCAAATCAGAATCACCAGGCATTCAAACATAGAAGGAGGGGATGGCTGGACAAATTCATAGCTAATGGGTCCATCAATGGCTTCTAAAGGAATTCCATGTACAGAGGGATCAAAACTCTGGATGCCAGTGCTGGGGATAGTATCCGACCTTGGTCTCTATTACCTGTTTGTTGGCCTTCCAGAGCAACTGGTTGTCCACTATATGAAAAGGTATGCTACACTCGATGGACCATTGATCTGATCTAGCAGGGATCTTTTTGTTTTCTGAAAAAAATATGCATTTTTCTCAATCAAAGACCATCTGTCCCTATTCTAGTATATAATAAAACAGTAGCATTTTTTCTGTTTTATTATATGCTAAAAAAATTATATTATAAAAAAAAATAAGAGTTAATGGTCTATTTTTAGAAGCTGAGTTCTGAAACTGTTGAACAAATTTGCAATTTGTGCTATAATTGGAAAAGGGTTTCAGGTGATCAGTGTGTAATTCTCCACCACAAAAACATATTGTGGTGGGAAGGGGAAGGTTCCTTCATCTTTCTGTTTATGGAAACCATCTCCATTAATCCTCTTTAAAGACTCTGTACAATCACAACTGTTAACCAGGGCTTGTTTTCTTTCAGTGATTGCTCCCAGCAGCAGCGGGAGAAAAAAAATATATTAAAACCTGGCAACGGTCACCACTAGGTGGCGCACTAGACTTGGTTTTAAGGCAGGAGACATTTCATAGGTGGTTTGCCATTGCCTGCCTCTGCCTCCTGACTCTGGTATTCCTTGGAGGTTGCCCTTCCAAATACTAGCCAGGGCCAATCCTGCTCAGCTTCCAAGATCTGGCAAGATCGAGCTAGCCTGGGCTATCAGGTCAGGGCATAGGGTCAGAAACATTATGGTTTTACTTCCCCATGTCCTTGCTCCCAGCCCTCCTGTAGGTTGCCCATCACGGCTTCGTAACTCTAGCATGAAACCACTTTGGAAGTGAGTTTACAGATTGCTAGCAAGGCAGTTTTTCCAAGTAGATGCCATTAGTTGACATTCATGTACCTTTCAGATTGTACCTTCCCGGTGAGTTGAGCCATGATTAACATTAGGGATTATAACTAGCGTTAGTGCAACAACGGTTTCTAAAGAACAACTACGGTTAAGCATGTGGGCAGTGGGTGATGGTATTCCCTGTTTGTTTTAAAAATCTTTTTGTCTCTTGAATATGTGGTGACCCCAAAAAAATCACTTTTCAAGAAAGAAATGTATTAATTCTTAATGTAATGGCATTGTCATTTTTCATGCTTTAATTACAGGAAGTTTTAAACTCGACACTATAAACTATTTGCAGCATGAATTAATAATGCTAAAAATGATAGTCATTTAAGCAACTTGAAGAGAATACTTTCCCTTCTCTGATTTTTAATTGTGTGTATGACCTGCAAGTAAAATTCAAAGTCATTTCATGGGTCGCTTGATTAATGGAGAATTGTCTTAATTAAAATGAAACCAGAAAGCTGATCTGGATACATGGATCCTTTCCCTTTTTACCAATAAACCAGGGAATAATCCCTTTTTAGATGTTGAAAAAAGAGTTACGTGTAAGTATATTACACTGTAAAAAATGCATGCAATAGAAATGACAATTGCAATGTCATTCTATTAAACAGGACCTGATTTTTTTTTTTAAGCAAATGCATGCCTAGCTTGGAGAAATAAGATAGGGCATTGAAACAAAGTTTACACTAGTCCTTTTTTCTCATGTGGTCCCTGAAAGATGAGGGAATTGCTCGTTCCTTGAGGTCAGTTATGTTAGAAGAGTTCAGGAAAAATCCAATTCACGCTTTGGAGTTTGCTTTCTATGAATTTACTGCAACAGGATTATACAAAAAGACAATAAGGCTGCAGTCACATGGCAGGTTTACTGTGATTTGTTCCTGTGGTAGATTTGAACGGGGATATTTTTTTGGAGTTGGGATGGTCACACATCCCTTGCCCAACCGCTTGCATTGTGTGACGAGCCTTCAGGCACTGTCCAGACAGTGGTGAGGAAGCAATTTAAAAAAAAATTCTTTGTGCATGTGCACACATGGGCACATGTGTATGCACACAGATGTGCATGCACAACAAATTTTTTAAACTTTTTTTGCCACCCTGAACAAAATGAACTACCGATGTGTAACTGAGCACTGTTTTATGTGCACTCGAGCATCCGTGCATTTAATATATTCAGGGCAGGAATGGTCATGCACACAACGGTGAAAGCCGGAGGGGGGAACTGCCACAAGAAGGACGTACAGATGACCTAATTGCAATCATTGCAAGAGATGGCTGTCCAGATTGGCGAAATCGTGGATTCAAAGCGCAAATACCAGGAAAGTACTTGATTGTAGGAAAACTCGCTAGGGAACCAGGAAGATTGCGCAAGTGAGCCTGCTTCAGTGTGGGAGGTGGATGCAGGTGTCTGATCAGCGATTTTAAATGCGACAAAGAATAGCAGTGAAACCCGACCAAAATGACTGTGTGACCACAGCCTAACTAAGTGCACTCCACTAATACAACAGAGAGGCCTTCAGAGGACCAGCACTAGCACATACTAACATACAGCAGAAAGAGAAACAGCGATGGTTAGGCAAAATTGCAAGAGAAAAACATTAAAAAAACCCTAAGCACAAGAGAATGCTCCACAGCTCCCCCTAGGGTACATGTGGACTAAACGACTCTTCCAGCAGTATTTACAGTAACTAGACTCTTAGCAGGCTGTCACTTCTCCAACAGGTTACAGCCCTATGCAGAGTATCATCCAAGTCCATTGAAGTCTGTTTAGGATTGCACTGTGAAAGAGCAGAACAATTCATACACACACCCTTCTTGTTTCTGAATTCTCAAGCACCCTGCAACTGCAACCATTCTTGTTAACATTACCATACATTTTCCTGGTTTTGGCAAGGAAATTAAAATGTGTATTCCTTCTGTAACCCTCTTTACTCTAGAACTTGTATGAGGTAGGAGAAAATTAAAAAGAAAAACAAGGCCTTGTCTACTTACAGGAAGTTCTTACCACAGAGTTCCTGGCAATTCCTGGAGCTACCTGGAAGTGCAAAGGGTAATTCTAGGAATCACGGAAAACTTTATGGTAAGAGCTTCTGGTTTTACCATGAAGTTTCTGGTGATACCTAGAGCTACCCTTTGTCACATCTGTGAGATCTTTTTCACTTGTTCCTTTTGGATGCTTGATGTATTTATGCCATCTGTCAGATATCAAATAGCACTGTCTAGACTTGGTAAACCATCTTTGTGCATTAATGTCATTAATGTTTACTGTACTTGTTTAAATATTCTTTCCCATCTCTGGATTGTTTATGACCGCTGTTAATGTTAATTCTTTGTTATACTATTGTGTTTATAAAAGTGCTAAAAACTTGACAATAAAGCTGCTTTTAAAAAAAGGCCTTATTTTTCTCCTTTTTTTGCCTCCCAGGGTACTGCCCCCGCTCCCCGTCAGTTCCCAGGCACTGCCTGAGAGCTCTGGGCCATGGACCTTTAGGAGTTAAATAGTAGGCTGCATCTTTGCTAATACCTAGAGAATTTGTAGTAGGAAAGAAATCAAGAGTAACACTCTACATACACAGCGTGGGGATGATTTTTGTCTCTTGAGCTCACCCGCCTGTCTGCTTCTGGCTCCTCATGTTGTGGAAGGCCTTGTCAGGTTATCTCTTCTTCCAAGTTACCTTTGCTGTAAGTGGGTGAAGACAGACCACAAGGTGGTATCTGTACTGGGGCTTTCTGGATATAATAGCCTGGAAAGGCTAGTTTAAGGAAACTTCCTTCATCCTTTAAATAATGATTGCATGTTATCTAGGGTTGCCAGCCTCCAGGTGGGACCTGGGGATTACAGCTCATTTCCAGACTACGGAGATCAGTTCCCCTGGAGGAAATAGCGCTTTGGAGGCTGGATCCTGCTGAGGTCCCTCCCCAGCCCTCCCCCCCAAAATCTCCAAGTCTTTCCTAACCTAGAGCTGGTAACCCTAGTGTCATCATTATGGTTAGCTATTTTATTAATTTCTTTTTTACTCACCCTGTCCCTGGCAATCGTGACCTATTGAAATATCTGTTTAGTGTGGCCATCAATTACAGGAATTCACCTTCTTTAAACCTTGCAGTGTAACAGAAGGGGGCAAACCCCAAAGATTCCATGTCAACAGGGGAGATATTCCTACTAAGCCTTGAAGTGCAAATAAAGACCAGTATCTTTTGGGGAATTCTAAAAAGATCGCTGAAGAGCAGTTCAGAGAGGATAGCCCAAAGGGGGTCATCATCAATAGCAGTCTCCAGACTTTAATCATTGTGTGTGTTCCTGATGCTGTGACTAGGATTTATGTATGTTATGGAGATCCTCAGGGCTCCGTTGGGGCCGGAGCGCGCCGGAGCGCCGCTCCGGGAGAGAGGAGGCCGGGGGGCGGGCACATGACAAAGCCCCGCCCCCCAGCTTGCTTTCCCGGCCCGCTCTTCAGTGCGGAGCCGGAAGAAAGCCTCCTCCCCCAATCATCCTTCCCAGGCTCGCAGCAAGCGCCGCCGGCCTGGGAAGAAGCCCCTTGCCTCCCCCCCTAGCAGATCCTTCCCTGGCCGTGTGGCGAGCGCTGCCGGCCGGGAGAAGCCCCTCGCCTCCCCCCCCGCAGATCCTTCCCGGGCCTGGTGGCGAGTGCCGCCAGCCCGGGACAAGCCCCTTGCCTCCCCCCCAGCAGATCATTTCCCGGCCGCTTGGCAAGCGCCGCTGGCCGGGAGAAGCCCCTTGCCTCCCCCCCAGCAGATTGTATCCCAGCCATGCGGCGAGCGCCGCCGGCTGGGAGAAGCCCCTCGCCTCCCCCCCAGCTGATTCTTTTCCCGGCTGCGTGGCGAGCGCCGCCGACCGGGAGAAGCCCCTTGCCTCCTCCCCCCCAGCAGATCATTCCCGGCCCTGCGGCGAGTGCCGCCGGCCGGGAGAAGCCCCTCGCCTCCTCCCCCCCAGTGTATTGTATCCCAGCTGCGCGGCGAGCGCCGCCGGCTGGGAGAAGCCCCTCGCCTCCCCCCCCGCAGATCCTTCCCGGGCCTGGCGGCGAGCGCCGCCGGCCGGGAGAAGCCCCTCGCCTCCCCCCCCGCAGATTGTATCCCAGCCGCGCGGCGAGCGCCGCTGGCTGGGAGAAGCCCCTCGCCTCCCTCCCCCCATTAGATTAATCCCGGCCGCACGGCGAGCGCCGCCGGCTGGGAGAAGCCCCTCCCCCCCAGCATATCCTTCTCGGGGCAGGCGGCAAGCGCCAGCGGGCTGGGAGAAGCCCCTTCCCTCCCCCACTCACTGCTGCCGTCGCTGCGGCAGGCTGCCTGCAGGTAAGAACCCCCTCCCTCCCCCACTCAACTGTTCCCGGGGGGGCAAGGGAGGGAGAAGCCGGGCCTGAGTGGCTTAATGCCACTCAGGCCCAAGCAAGGAGGGGGAGGGAGGGAAATGCCAGCCCCAGTGAGGGGAGAAGCGCCCCCCCTTCCTTCCTTCTTTCCTTCCTTCTCTCCCCCCACCTACCTACCTACCTTCCTGTTCCTTCCTTTCCTCCTTCCCCCCTTCCTTCCTTCCTTTCTTCTCTCTCTCTCCCCCCACCTACCTACCTACTTACCTTCCTGTTCCTTCCTTCCCCCCTTCCTCTCTCTCTCCCCCCTTCCTTCCTTCCTTCCTTCCTTCCTTCCTTCCTTCCTTCCTTCCTTCCTTCCTTCCTTCCTTCCTTCCTTCTCTCTCTCTCCCCCCAACTACCTACCTACCTTACTGTTCCTTTCTTTCTTCCTTCCCCCCTTTCTTCCTCCCTCCTTCCTTCCTTTCTTCCTTTCCCCCTCCCTCCCTCCCTCCCTCCCTCCCTTCCTTTCTTCTCTCTCTCTCCCCCACCTACCTACCTACCTTCCTTCATGTTCCTTTCCTTCCTTCCCCCTCCCTCCCTCCCTCCCTTCTTGCCTTCTGACACACTGCCCACGACGTCTGGGATGTGTGACCTTTTGACACTTCCAGTGACGTCAGGGGGTGTTACATATGCAAATAAGTTATGCTAATGAGCTCCTGCACCTCTTTTTTTACGAAAGGACCCCTGGAGATCCTTGAAATAGTTGGGTAGAAACTCCTTTTTTCATCATGTACCTCAAACATTTGCAGTCATATATTTATTCAGCGTGGACCTGTTTTGGACCACTTTCCCCATCAAGAAAATTAAACAGCACAAACCACCACAATGAAGAAAACACAATGTACTGGTGATATTATGTTTCCTTTTAGACTGATACTTCTGACTTTCAAAAAATCATAAATAAAGCTACCTTCTATAAAGACAGGTGCAGAAAATGTAGAGGACAGAGGTCAACAGCATTTTCATTTATCTCTCCCATTTTGACACTTTTGCTAGGAAATTAGGAGATCAATAGACACTAATTACATTGGCAAGGATTACAGAGTACATGGGAAGAAACAGTCATGATGTCCCTGGTTTATTTCAAGGACACTGAATAAAAACGGAATGATTTAAATTGTTGAATTGTAATCACGCTTTAGTTTCCCCCAAATATTCCCCAAGTATTCAAAGTATACGTTTGTGCCAACCTCAGGTGTACTCCCTCAGATACTATTTTACAATGCCTGACTGCAAAAGAAGTTGGTGTTCCTAGTGCTGGCAAGATATGGTAGATGATATTTTAGCTATCCTCAACTGTGATGAAGCAGCCTTTGAAAGTTGCTTTAGTAGTCAGTGTAAATTTCAGTTACTCAAGTTTGCATCAGATCTAAGATCAAGGAGCTTCAAGGGTGATTTCGAGTCTTCCAGTTGTCCTGGTTCTATCATCTCAGTACTAAGACTTTAAACATTGTCAATTATTAAGACTTAAAGAGAGATAAAAACTCAGCTTGGTGCTAAATCTGGTACAATTTCTTTAGATTAAAAAAAAAAGATAGAAATAATCCCTGCTACCAATGTAAAATGTCAACACCAGCTTAACCTTCATATTGATATAGATATTTCTGTTAACATCACAAAATTACATTTGTATTAAAACACCCCTGGATTTCTGGCAGATTTAGTGAGGGCTTGTTTTTGAAGAAAGATGGGAGGCCAGAATGATTTTTCTACTTTCTCTCTCAAGTAAGTCAAGACAATTCTCTCATTTGAACACTGATTGATACCAAAACCTAGATGAGATATGACACATTACATTCATTCATTCATCCATCCATCCCACATAGAGTTGCTGGCTTCAGGTTGGGAAATATCTGAAGGTTTTGGGGCTGAAGCCCGAGGAGGGAGGGGTTTGGGGAGGGGAAGGGAGGGGTGGGGAGGGGAAGGACTTCAATGGAGAATCATGCCATAGAATCCACTTTCCAAAGCAGCCATTTTCTCCAGGGGAACTGATCTCTGTCGTCTGGAGATCAGTTGTAATAGCATGAGATCTCCAGGCACCACCTGGAAGTTGGCAAACCCAATCCCTGGATTTTGCCTGGATTTTTTTGTAATACACTGTGGTAGGGGTGATGATGATAATAATAAGTGTATGAAAAGCTGCTTTAATATTAAAAAACAATAAAATCAGATCTACTCAGAATATGGTTCCATTACACTGAATTATATTATTATACTTATAGCACTTAATGTTAAGACTCTGAAGGTTTTTACAGGAATTCCATTCCGGCATTAAATCCTTTCTATATATTTTTACTGAAATGTGACAAAATATTTTTATCACAATCCAAAAATAGGTAGAAGCTTTAAACCCACTGTGTTGAATTCTACAGCTCCCTATTGTTAAGTGATAAGACTTCCTCCATTACAGGAAGATTTTCTCAATTAGCAGAAGGGAGCTGCTGGATGAATTAAATAATTCCCTGATGAGAGTACAAAATATACCAAGACTTTCAAATGTAACCACTTTGTATCTTTATTTATTGTCCTTTTTGGTACCATTTTCATGTTTTGTATTCATACAATTTTATTTTTGTGTCTGTGCATTTATTTGGTTTGTTATTTATATAGTTTTGAGTGAATTTAGAAGAATTTAGAAGACCCCTCATGGATCACTGCCTTGATGTGGCGAGGGGGCTTGCGTGGTTCGATGAGGTTGTGGGCTATGCCACGGAGGGCCATCCAGGACGGACAGGCCACAGCAGAGAACACAGACAAAGTGTGATCCACTGGAGAAGGAAATGGCAACCCACTCCAGTATCTTTGCCAAGAAAACCCCAAAAGGCTAAAAGATATGATGTCGGAAGATGAGCCCCTCAGGTTGGAAGGTGTCCAGTATGCTACTGGGGAAGAGCAGAGGGCAAGTACAAGTAACCCCAAAAAGAGTGAAGCGGCTGGGCCAAAGCTGAAAGGACGCTCAGTTGTGGATGTGTCTGATGATGAAAGGAAAGTCCGATGCTGCAAAGAACAATACTGCATAGGAACCTGGAATGTAAGATCTATGAATCAAGGTAAGCTTGACATGTTAAAAAATGAGATGGCAAGACTGAACATCAACATCTTGGGAATCAACAGGGCTATTTTGGGGCAGGAACGCACAGGAACGGAGTTCCGGCTGGCTCCTGAGTTGGCCACACCCAGCAGGAACTCATTAGCATAATAGGCCACACCCAACAGCAGAAACTCATTAGGATTGGCTACATTAGGGGTATGTGGCCTAACATGCGAATCTATAACTGCTACCAAAAAAAAAGCCCTGCATTTTGACAACAAACAAGGTAAACAGAATAAGAAGCAAAAGGTGGGTGTGGCTGGATGACCACTCTTCTGGTAACATGGGGGTGTGGCCTAATATGCTAATGAATTTCTGGTGTTGGGTGTGGCCTATTATGCTAACAAGTTCCTGTTGGGCTTTTTCTACAAAAAAAGCCCTGGGAATCAATGAACTAAAGTGGATGGGAATGGGTGAATTTAACTCAGAAGACCATTATATCTACTACTGTGGCCATGAATCCTATAGAAAAAAATGGTGTGGCCTTTATAGTCAACAAGAGAGTGTGAAAAGCAGTGATGTGATACAATCTCAAAACAACAGAATGATCTCAGTCCGAATCCAAGGCAAACCATTCAGCATCACAGTAATCCAAGTCTATGCCCCAACCACTGACGCAGAAAAGGCTGAAGTGGACCGGTTCTGTGAAGACCTACAACACCTCCTAGAACTAACACCAAAAAAAGATGTCCTCATCATCATAGGGGACTGGAATGCTAAAGTAGGAAGTCAAAAGGTAACCAGAATAACAGACAATTTTGGCCTTGGAGAACAAAATGAAGCCGGGCAAAGGCTAACAGTTTTGTCAAGAGAATCATAGCGAACACCCTCTTCCAACAACCTAAGAGGCGACTTTGCACCTGGACATCACCAGATGGGCAACACCGAAATCAGATTGATTGTATCATTTGCAGCCAGAGATGGAGAAGCTCTATACAGTCAGTAAAAACAAGACCTGGAGCTGACTGTGGCTCAGATCATGAGCTCCTCATTGCAAAATTCAGACTTAAACTGAAGAATGTTGGGAAAACCACTAGGCCATTCAGGTTTGACCTAGATCACATCCCTGATGAATATACAGCGGAGGAGAAGAATATGTTTAAGGGACTAGATTTGATAGAGTGCCTGAAGAACGAGGGACGGAGGTTCGTGACATTGTACAAGAGGCAGCAATCACTACCATCCCAAAGATAAAGAAATGCAAGAAAGCAAAGTGGCTGTCTGATGAGGCTTTGCGAATAGCAGAGGAAAGAAGGAAAGCGAAAGGCAAAGGTGAAAAGGAAAGATTTGCCCAACTGAATGCAGATTTCCAGAGAACAGCAAGGAGAGATAAGGAGGCTTTCCTGGATGAACAATGCAAAGTAATAGAGGAAAACAATAGAATGGGAAGGACTAGAGATCTCTTCAAGAAAATTGGAGAAATCAAGGGAGCATTCCATGGAAAGCTGACCATGATAAAGAACAAAAATGGTAGGGACCTAACAGATTAGGAAAAGACGGCAAGAATACACAGAAGAACTATACAAGAAGGACCTCAATGTCCTTGACAACCACGACAGTGTAATCACTGACCTCGAGCCAGACATCCTGGAATGCAAATGGGCCTTAAACAGCATTACAAACAACAAAGCTAGCGGAGGTGATGGTATCCCAGCTGAGCTATTCAAAGTCTTGAAAGATGATGCTGTAAAAGTGCTGCACTCAATTTTCCAGCAAATTTGGAAAACACAACAGTGGCCACAGGATTGGAAAAGGTCAGTTTACATTCCAATCCCAAAGAAGGGCAATGCCAAGGATTTTTCAAACTATCGCACAATTGCACTCATTTCACACACTAGCAAGGTCATGCTAAAGATCCTACAAGCTAGGCTTCAGCAGTAAATGGGTAGAGAACTGCCAGAAGTACAAGCTGGGTTTCGAAGAGGTAGAGGAACTAGAGATCAAATTGCCAACATTCACTGGATTATGGAGAAAGTAAGAGAGTATCAGAAAAACCATCTACTTCTGCTTCATTGACTGTGCTAAAGCCTTTGATTGTGTGGATCACAACAAACTATGGCAAGTCCTTAAGGAGATGGGAGTACCAGACCACCTCACATGTCTCTTGAGAAACCTGTATAAGGGTCAAGAAGCGACAGTTAGAACCCGATATGGAACAACTGATTGGTTTAGCATAGGAAAAGGAATACAACAAGGATGTATATTGTCACCTTGCTTATTTAATTTATGTGCAGAGTACATCATGTGAAATGCCGGCCTGGATGAATCACAAGCCGGAATTAAGATTGCCGGGAAAAACATCAATAACCTCAGATATACAATTCAAAATGTTACCTTAGGAGACAAATATTTTTATATATATGTTTATCAGTCGATATATATGATGGTGCAGGTGGGGTGGGAAGTCATTTAATGATTATATCTTTTTAACTTAGTACACAATTTTATAGAGAATGGAATATGTATAAAAGCTAATTGTGTTAAAAAAACAATGGAAAAAATAAAAGCTTTATTGTAATAACCTCAGATATGCAGACGATACCACTCTGATGGCAGAAAGTGAAGAGGACATCAAGAGCCTCTTGCTGAGGGTGAAAGAGGAGAACACAAAAGTTGGCTTGAAACTTAACATCAAAAAAACTAAGATCATGGCATCTGGCCCCATCACTCCTTGGCAAATAGAAGGGGAAGTCATGGAAGCAGTGACAGACTTCACCTTCCTGGGATCCAAGATCACTGCAGATGGTGACTGCAGCCATGAAATTAAAATACATCTGCTCTTTAGAAGAAAAGCGATGGCAAACCTAATCAGTATAACAAAAAGTAGAGACATCACCCTGCTAACAAAAGTCCTTTTGGTCAAAGCCATGGTATTCCCAGTAGTGATGTATGGCTGCGAGAGTTGAACTGTAAGGAGGGCCAAGCGCCGAAGAATAGATGCTTTTGAATTATGGTGCTGGAGGACTCTTGAGAGTCCCTTGGACTGCAAGGAGATCAAATCAGTCAATCCTAGAAGAAATCAACCCTGACTGTTCCCTGGAAGGCCAGATCCTGAAGCTGAAGCTCAAATACATTGGCCACCAAATGCGAAAGGAGCACTCACTGGAGAAGACCCTGATGCTGGGAAAGATTGAAGCTCAAAGAAGAAGGGGATGGCAAAGGATGAGACGGTTAGACAGTGTTATCGATGCAACAAACATGAAATTAAGCAAACTCTGGAACACGACAGAAGACAGGAGGGCCTGGCGTGATGTGGTCCATGGGGTAGCGAAGAGTCGGACTTGACTGTGCGAATGAACCACAAAAGAAGAAGCTGCTCTACTACCTCCTACTGGAGGTAAGAGAAACACCAATCCCTACATAGTGTCTGGATGAAGCTGAAGGCATCTTTATTGTGCAAAGCCTTTGAAGCCAAATTGATGATGATGAAGAAGAGATTGGATTTATACCTCGCCCTTCACTACCCGAAGGAGTCTCAGAGCGGCTTACAAACTCCTTTTCCCCTCCCCTCCCCACAACAGACACCCTGTGAGGTAGGTGGGGCTGAGAGAGCTCTTTCCCAAGCTGTCCTTGAGGGAACAGCTGGCACAGAGCTATGGCTTGCCCAAGGTCATCCAGCCAGGTGCAAGTGGAGGAGTGAGGAATCAAACCCGGTTCTCCCAGATTAGAGTCCGCGCACTTAACCACTACACCAAACTTGCTCTCCCAGTAGTGGCACCCCAGGTACTAAGTTAGGGCTTGCTGCGGTTCATACTTTGTTTATTTTATTCATGGTTGATGTTAATTATAATTTTGATTTTTAAATTGTGTAAACTTTGTTGGACTCCCTGGAAATTCAGTGAGGGTTAAAAGTGGAGCCAATGTATCTAGTGGGCCAACCCTGTAGTACTAGCTCCTTGTTTTAGGGTTGCCAGGTCCTAATTTGTGGCTGGCGGAGGGCTTTGGGGGGGAGGGGACTGCCCAGCATGATGATGTCATACATAAGTGACATCATCACGTTGGGTGGGTGGCCACTGTTGGGGGCAGTGCTTGGGTCAGGAATTCCCCCACCAGCCAGCTGGCCAGTGACAGGCAGGAGCCCATGAAATCAGGAGATCCCCCGCCCCCATGTGGGGATTGGCAAGCGTACTTTGTTTTATCACTTTGTGTGTATGGGTATGTATTGTTCAAAATGGTCCCCATGTAGGACTGCCAAGTCAGCCCGGGGGGTGGGGGATCCCCCGCTATAGGGGTTCCCAATCCGCCGGCCGGCATTCGGCCGGCGGGGGGAACCCCGCCCCAGAAGTCGTCCGGTGAGGACGACTTCCCCCGTGTAATGATGTCACCCGGAGGTGACATCATCACGTTGGGGGCGTTGCCAGGGCACCTCCGGGTGACGTCATTACATCGCAAAGCGCACACGCCAGAAGAGCTCCCGGGGGGCGAACAACTCCCCCCCGCCGGGAAGTCGCCGGTACTTGGCAACCCTACCCCCATGTCAGGGCATGCATATATATTTAAACATGGATGACTGGGAGATATTTTAAGTTTCTTGTACACAAAGCTCCAGGCTCTGGCTTAAAAAAACCCCAGAGGAAAATGAGAAGTACAGACAGATGCCTAACCATGACTCGGAAAAGTCAAATAGTAATGATATACCGGGTTGTCAACAATTGTAGAAGAAATGTCCCGCCCCACCTAATGGGATGTTGTTTATCGGGTTATGTTATTTATCTCTATGCCAAGAAACGCTTCAGCTACCCATTTCCACACATTAGACCTCTGTTAAAGGAACAAATCATTCTTTTCACCAGATTGTTGGAAAACCTAACAATATAAAGCAGCAAAGCAGAATAATTTAATGATAAATAAATACATGACAATACACAGCAAACTTTAATCCTGTTTCACACCCCTGGGCATTCTAATCCTGAGAAAGAAGGTGTGTATTGTCAGAAGGACAGGAACTAGGGTTGCCGGGTGCGAATGAAAAGATGGCGGGGGACTTCCTGGGGCGCTCCAGAAGAGGGGAGGGAAGAAACACACCACGCTTATGTCACCCGAAGGCAATGTTCCCTCTAAGCGCCACAGTGTTGTCAGCAGAAATTCTACCTTATGAGCAAAAAAACCCTAGTAGCATTAAAGTTGTGAGCAAGTCTACATTTGACTATCGCATAAATTATTTTTATAAGATTATTTCCATGGCCTTGTAAAAATCTCAGAACGAATTTTTGAACTATATTTAAACTATATTTTAAGAACAATTTAAACATTATAAGAGAAAACAGAATCAAGTCAAATTTCATTACACAAAGTGTTTTCTATAGGGGTAGGCTAGGCATTTGGAGAACAGGTCTACCTGCCTCAGTCCACTATATTGGTAGACCTAGCCTTGGACTGTTGCCCTGTGCTGAATCTTAGAAAACATACCAGCACCTGGGTGGTGGTGGTGGTGGTGGCGGTGGAATGGACTCTTGCAGTCTACTTTGGGGTTTGTTTTTTTTTAGTGAAATATGACAACCAGCATTACAGGTCAAATATAACAGAGGAGCAATCACTGTCAGAACACTGTGTAATGTAACAAACAGGAAGCTGCTTAAACGTTATCAACCTGCCCAAACTACTTATCTATTCAAATGTTTATATCCCACTTTCCCCTGTGACTCAAGGCAGCTTACAAATCGTATGGAAAAGCATCATAGGGGTGTCAAAAATGGGGTTTTTTTTCTGGCTCAATTAAAGCCTATGGGGACTATTGAAGTCAATGGGCCCCATAGGGTATAATGGAGAATTTATCCAGGTGTATCTGGGGTTCGGGGGGGGGGCTGTTTTTTGAGGTAGAGGCACCAAATTTGCAGCATAGCTCCTCCATTGTTTTTTTTATGGAAGCTTAGTTGTGAGCAGAACAGAATTCCTCTGAGCTAGCCTCTGAAATGTTGTGTGCCAGCACCCCCTAGCACAGCTTAGAGGGAACTGTGCCCAGAAGTGACATAGACACATCAGGGGCGATGTGCCTACATCACCTGGAAAGGACATAGACATGTTGGAGTCGACACTCTGGTTTTGGGGCAAAACTCTATGGCTGATTTGAAGCTGATTCTACCATAGAGTTTTGTCCAAAATCCAGAGCGTTGCCCACTGATGTCACCAACATGCCTACGTCACTGCCAGGTGATGCCGGCATGTTGCATTTGGGGCAGTAACTCTCCCCTGTCATCTAGCTAGCTGGCGCCGGGGGGCACTAGAAACCAGGGGATCTCTGCATGCTGGAGGGACCTGGCAAATCAAACAGGAGCAGACAGGAGGAAGGGCAATCAGTACTATCTCCCTGTGGAGTAAAGGCCAACTATGTGGTAACGGTTGCCTTGGGAGATCACTCACTTAAGAGTAAGCACAGGGTGGCAGGAACTTCCTGGTGACCTCAATTGGCAATCTCCCATTGTGGGAGAGGCCAGGGTAAGGGGCCCTAGCTGCAAGAGGTTAGGGGAAAACAGCTGGCTGGTGCTAGTGGGAAGCTGGGAAGGAGAGTAGCCAGCCAGCTTTGCCATGTCTGCAGAGACCCAAAGGTCTTGGGGACCAGGTAGGTGACATTCTTGGCTGTTTGAAGTGAATTGAGCAATTAAGGTGAAGCCTATGTACGGTCCCATTCAGATGGGCAGCTAATCCCACCACTGGCCCGGCTCTAATTTGATCTCGATCTTTTAAATCCAGTGTGGCACGACCAGACAGCTCCCCCGTGAATTGCCTTACCGTGCGCGGACTCTGCAATGGATTGTCTAGACGGCGTCCACCTAAAGGAGCCGTGCGGTTGGGGTTTCTTTTAAAAAAAATTCTGTTTGCGCTTGTGCATGTGTGCCCCACCGTCTACTTGTTTTTCCGCACGTGCACGGACTTGAATGTTAAAAGCACTGCCAGTGGCACCTTCCTCTAGTTCATAAGTTTCAGAGGCCCTTCAGAAACATGAAATTGACTGGAACGTTTGAGCAGAGCTCTGCAGCCTTGGCACATTTATGCATTTATGCGCATACTGCTAACAATTTTTTTAAATGACGACCATTCGGGATGGTCTGGACTCAGACCATCCCCATGGGCTGATTGTGTGCTGGAACGACCAGATGGGGGAAAGTCCGCCATCAGCCTGTCGACAAGCTTTAGACCGGACTTTCACTACTATCTTTTTAGTATGGCTCCCTGGCAGGGATTGAAGGGCTGGTCACGGCAGCGGCACATTTCCCAGATATCGCTGTCTGGACGTGCCCTTTAAATCCACCAGGCACGAGTGCCTGGGTTGGAACAAATGAGCTGTCTGATCGTGACCTAATTCTTGGTTTACGGCTTGTCCTTTGCAGCATTGGTTGAAGATGGGATATCCCAGTGACGATGTGGCACTTGGCCCAGGGGGCCTGACACCATATAATATTGTGTTCTTTCCATGGGCTAGTCCATAGAGAAGACTCACTTGGGAAGCAGAGACACACGTGGAGTTGCAATTTAAAACCTAAGCTGTCATTAGGGAAATCTGGATCATTGCTGCCAGAGCTCTGTTCCTACCAGAGCGGGGTGGAGCTCAGCTCCGGCAGTAAGCATCCCACCCCCCTGCCCCCATTTCTGGCAATCCAAGTAGGTGTGCAAGGCCCGTTGCCACCCACCAACCTTTTGTGGCACTCCCACCTGCCCCAGATCAGGCGGAGTGCCAGGGGGGAGGGTGGCTTATAGAAACTTCCAGTGTTGTCCCCTCAGCCGCCCTTGGGGGCAGGAGGAGGGGGGAAGTTCACCCTGCCAGGAGTGGGGCAGGTGGAGGGGAGTGTGGAGAGGAGAAGCCTCCGCCTTGGCTGTGCCCTGCTTGGCCGGCCGTGGATGGGACCCTGCCCTTCCATCTTCCCGCTCCCTGATAGGGCTAGCCAGTGTATGTGAGCCCCATGGCTGCCTGCCCAGCCTGGCTCCGGCATGCTGTCGAGGCAAGGCGCACGCACGCACCGCCCCCAACACTTTGGCCTAGTTGGGGCAGGGAGGAGGAAGGAGGAGCCGCCGCAGCCAGCAGGTGAGGGGAAGCCCTTTCTGACACCCTCATTCCCAGCCTGCATCCTGCTGCAACCGCCCGCTTCGTCCAGCCCTAACTCCCCAGATGCGCCCAGCAGAACACAGCAACCTGACTGCGGCCCAGGCTAGGAAACAGCTGGCCCTTCTATCTAAACAACCGCTGGCCACCACTTCCACAGGTGTGAGCTGAGCTCCCCCCCTTACCAGCCAAGCCCTGTAATCAGAGATCTGCCCGCCCCCCTCAGCTAATCCCCCTCCCTCCACAATGAGTTACTTCACAGAAAATGGTAAGCAGCTTTGTCAGTCCCTAGCAAAACACAAAAGCAAAAGTTATGTCGTACATTTTATTAAGACCAACCAAAATAACACACCATAACCATGCAAGCCTTCAATTTCTGCAAAACTCTTGGTTAGATAAGATGTTAGTTAGAAAGGAAGGGGTGGAGGAGTTTTCTCAGAGGCATGATCTAAGCCTCAGAGGTTTTATTCCCATTCCCATTTTATTTATGTTACATATAGTCCCCTTAAAACCCAAGTTTTATTCAGGTACCAGCTCTTCTTTCTCTGTGAGGGCAGATCTGCACATTTCCACCTCTCCCCCCCCCCCCCCCCCCAATAGCTAGTAATCAAAAACAGTCCAGTAGCACCTTTAAGTTTTATTCAGGTACCAGCTCTTCTTCCTCTGTGAGGGCAGATCTGACATAATGCACAACTTATGTTGTAGGATAATACGTACAGCAACAGACAGTACGTACTATACACAGTAGTCTCCCTTTATTAAAGCGTCTTTCTGAGCCTTATTGAGGGTGTGGAAAAAAGCCCTCTTGAATCATTCCGATTTGCACAGTTTGCGCAATAGCAGGAGAGTTGGAGGCTTCCTGACCTCAGCAAGCAGGCCATTCTGCAAACTGGGGCCCATGACAGAGAATGCACATGAGCGGACAGTTGGACTGATTTCCCACAAGCGCTGTCCTGGCGTCATTCCTCCGTTTGTCCCGATTACCTGCTTGAATTTCCCACTATTTGCCGCCTTCCCCCCCCCCGCTCCCCCCACAATTTTAGACAGCAACACCTGGTCTCATTTATATATGTATATACAAAATTCTGAATGCATGTATTTTTGGATGGCAACTGTAGGCAATAATGTTGCAAGCTTGAGACAAATCAGTTCCAGTTCTAAATAAATATTATGCCTTTCCTGGTACCTTACTTATTATTCTTTATGTACTCTTTTTAAAATATATTTTTATTGATTATATAATTAAAATTTTAGAAAAATTCATATCCTTATGTATCATACTCTCTATCATATTTTAAACAAACAAACAAAAAAATTAATTGAGGTTACATTCCATCTGCACAACTGACAAACCATACCCATCCCAATCCAGTTTGTATCCTCGTCTTTTTCTTATTCCCTTATCCTACCCACTTATGAAACCACCATACAACTCCCTCTAATGCAATCTTTAATACATCCTTTAGATCTTCAATGGGTGTGATCATACACACCTATTTGCCATGCGAGAGGGACGATTCACAGACGGATCAAACTGGCACGATCACACCAGCACATCTGGGAGGTGTCCCAGAACCATCGGCAAGCCGTGGCAAACCAATTTGATCTGGCGGAGAAGCAGAGTAAAAAGCTACTGGTGAAACTCCGATAGCAAACAGGTTGCTGCCGCCCACAACCAGACTTTCGCTGTGGGATTGCGCCAGCACAGAAGTGTGTCATCGGGAATAGCATGATTACATGCTATCCCAACACCATGCTGTTCCCCCCCTCCATGTGCGCATTATCAAAAGCCTTTAGGGGGGAGAAGCGATTCAGCAGTCCTCCATTTAAGTGCCTTGGAAACCCACCACAAAAAAAACAAAACAACTTGCCCGTGGTTACGTGTGATCACACAGCAGCAATTTGCGTCAGCAGCCTCACGGAGCTGTGTGATCATGCAACTGCGGGGCAAATTGCTCCGGAGCAAAGAAGCCTCGATTCCCCTCCAGATTATCTCACTCTTGTGGAAGGGACCAATGAATTATTACTCATTCTTCTAACTTTTATTCTATCCACTCAATCTTATTGTTATTCTATCTACTTCTGTACCTAACAAAGAAAACTGGACGGGGTTGCCTCTGGTGCTGGAAGCTGAAGTGGAAACCCCTTCAGCAGGAGGAAAACCCTCCTCCCTGCTACCAGAGGTCTAGGGGGGAGTACACCCTTCTTCTCCTTGCCATGCCCACTGGCTATAACACTTCTACTTCTGTATTATTTATCACTTTGTATACTATTACTAAATAATTACAGCTTAAAATATAATTCTAAATGTCCTACGTATACTTATTTAATTGCTCTCAACCTAAACTTTTATACAATTTGCCAAAACAAACTGACGCCTTTCAGGCATCTCCGTCTGTTCGTTTGATCACTGCATCCAATAGCTTCCTCCCAGCGCTCTCATCGTAAGCTGTGAAAGTTTTGCCATTTAAATTGACCACAAGGTAGCCAAGTGCCAGCCATCTATATTGAAGTCCACGTTCTCTCAGTGTCTTCACTGTATCTTACAGCTTCCTTCTTGCGATAAGTATTTCAGCTGGGACATCAGCAAATAAGAAAACAATCGTGTCTTCGAGGCACAGACCCTCTTTTTCCCTTGCAATCTTGAAAAGTTTGTTTTAGATCTGTACTTCCATGAACTCAATTAAAATATCTGGTGTGACAGTTGGAGGAGCTCTTTTTGAGATGTTTAAACAGAAGGCAGAGGTAAGGATTTTTTTCTGAAACCTCTGCTTCCCCTGCTGAATGGAGTATCTGCCGCAGCCATTTATTTAAAGATGCAGTAAGATCTTCTGTTTTGGAGAATTTCAGTGAGACTCCATGAAGTTTAGTCTTCCTTTCTCTTAATTTAATTTCCTGAAGTATAATTCTATTTTTATCCCAAGCCTCAAATTCCTTCACCTCCTTCATATTGTCTGCTGTTGTCCTGGTGCTCTGGTACACTGCTTCAGCTTTCTTCTCCATCATCTTCAATGTTATGGTGAGTTCATCAAGTTTCTCATTTATTGACTCAATTGTTTGTTTAAATTGGCCAAATTCTTTTTTCAATTGTCCAATGTCCCCACTCAGAGTCTGTATTTCATTTTTAAGTTCATCTTTTATCTCTGTCAGAGCATGAAGAATCATAGTCTTAGGTCAGAGTTGCTTCCTCCTGTCGCTATATCCTCCAGCAGAGATGTCTCTTGGTCTTCTCAGTCTTCAGACTCTATATTTGCCTTCCTTGGGGGTTTGTAAGGAGAATTTTTTGCTCCCTTCTTCCCCCTAGCCCTTCCCATGCCCAGCATTGAAGTTTGTTTCTAGGTTAGTTTTGTTTTTCGAGAGCAATTATTTAACAGTATTTTTATTATTTTAATATGGAAGCATGATACAAACATTAGAGTCAGTTATACTTCAAAATTTACAGTCTACACATAACAATACAATGTTGAGCAAAATTTTCTTAGAAGAACAACAGGTCTTGATAGTACAGATTATTTGGAATTATATTTCTTTCTGTTAAATAGCCGATTACCAGAAACCAAAGGCTTTGAAATGCTTTTTTGGTAGCTTACTAAATTAGTAACCATTGAATGAGAGATAATTTTCCCTAACACAAAGTGGTCCCATAATTTCTTTTGCCACATCAGCACTGTGGGACAAGATTTGTCTCTCCACCTTACCGCAATTACAATGTGTGTAATAACTAACAGATAAGATATTAATTTTGTTGTGTTTTTAATTTCAGAATGTTCCCAGTGTGCAAGGAGGGCTGTTTCTGGGAGTTCTGGTAAATTGCAACCTGTAATTATGTGAATATGTTCAAAAATTTGTTTCCAGTATTGTTAAATAGATGGACAAGACCACCAGCAGTGTAAATAGTCACCAGTTTGTCCACAGCCTTGCCAGCATTTCGCACTTTGAGGTTGATACGATGTGTCCTAGTTGGAGGGAGATACTATCTATGTGCACCTTTAAATGAGCTAAAGCTTATTGAAAAAATATTAGAAGACATACTGAGAGACCAATCACACCAATCTGTATCCTTTAGCCTACTTTGACAGTCCATATTCCATGCTGTACCTTGAAAAGTATTTTCACTTTCTTTATCAATATTTTATAAATCTGAGAAATAATGCCTTTAACGTCTCCATTTTGTTTGCTAAGTAAACATTCCAAGGGAGTAAGCCGGGTTGAAAATATTCCCTTGCTCTGTAATGTGCTAACCATGTGGGTCACTTGCATATATCTATACCATGGTTTTTTCCACCAATCTTTGCTTCTAAATCTGCCTTCTGATATATTTGTCCTTTTTGTACTAAGTCTTTTAAATGTACAATACCTGCCTGTCTCCATTTTTTAAAAGCTGTATATTCTTGTCCTGGTGGGAACCATTGCTGATTAAGAAAGGTGGCCAGTTGAGAAGTTTCAGGCAATAGGACCTTCCTATATTTATCTCATATTCCCAGTGAGACCTGTAATATCTTGTTTCCCGTGTTGTACCTGGACTAAAACTATCTGGGTTCCAAAATAATTCTAGAAGTGTCATCGGTGTAGCATAGGACTTTTCCATTTTTTTCCAGGCACTGTTCATGTCGTTGGATAAGACTCTAAGTATATTTGCCAAAATGGTAGCTTCATAGTATAGTGTTAAATTTGGTATATTTAGGCCTCCTAGTGATATAGGTCTAGTCAAAGTTGTAAGTTTGATTCTTGGGGTTTTATAAGCCCAGAAAAAACAACTTTCTTTTTGCCATTTTCCCAGATCTGTGTTTTTAATTTTAATAGGAAAAGCATGAAATAAAAATTGGTATTTAGGTAATACAAATTTTTTTATAATATTTATTCTATCTACCCATGAACAGTCTTATGTATTCCAATGTTTCATTTGTTTTTTAACATCCTGGTGCATAGTTTCAAAATTTATAGCGACCAGGTCGCTCAACTCTGTTGGGATTGTTACTCCGAAGCACCTCCATGTTTTTTCTTTCCATATAAATGAAAAAATGTTTTTGTAGTTTATTTTTTTTAGAGAATCTGTGATTTGTAGAGGGATAATGTTTGATTTGGTGAGATTCACTTTAAGTCCTGAAATCAAATTTAAACCCAAAAATATTTCCTGTAGTGACCTTAATGATTTTGCTGGGTTTGTCAGAAATATTACCAAATTGTCTGCATATAGACTTATTTTGTGTACTTAACCCCCTATTTCTATACCTGAGATACCTGGGTTGACCCGAATTGCTTCTGCCAATGGCCAAAGCGAATAATAGTGGGAACATGGGACATCCCTGCCTAGTACCCCTATTTAAGTGTATTTTGTCCGTCAGGTAGGCATTCACCTGAATTCTGGTTGATGGATTATCATGGATTGTTTTAATGGCTGTTTGAAAGTTTTTACCAAAATTCATAAGTGCTAAGATTTGTAACAGGTACTGAATCTCCACACTATCAAACGCTTTTTCAAGGTCAATTGTCACCATAATAGATTCTGGTTTTGTCTGTTTACTGTATGATGTTATGTTTAATATCCACCTTATTTTATCCATCATGGATCTTTTTGGTATAAAACCTGTTTGATCTGGTTATATGTGTTCAGCTATAATCAATTGTAGTCTATTAGCTAGAATTTTTGAAAATATCTTAGCATTGCAATTAAGCAATGCGATTGGTCTGTACGAAGAAGCTCTTTCCAAGTCTTTGTTCTCTTTTGGAATGGTGACAGTGTTAGCTTCATTCCAAGTTGGTGGTATGGTTCCTTCAGACATTATAGTGTTACAAACCATGGTTGATGGCTTTAGTAGATCCAAACTACAAACTTTATAAAATTCTGGATGATAGCTATCATTCCCCAGGGTAGTGTTTGATTTAAGTTGTCTAATGGCTTCTAAGGTTTCTTTTGTGGAGATTGTTTTGTCAAGGAAAACCTTGTGCTCCTCAGAAAGAGTCTGAATTAATTTGTTTTACTGTAGATACTCTGTAATAACCTCTCTACTGGTCTTAGACAACTGGTATAATTTAGTGTAATATTCTGTAAAACATTTTCCAATTTCTATTGTGCTGGTTTTAAAATTATTATCTGCTTCCCACATTGAGTAGATTTTCCTTGTTTCCTCTTTACCCTCCAGGCCAATATTTTAAGTGTTTTTTGGGGGGTTTTGCCAAATGTTTTGCTTCATATACAACACATTCTTTTGAATATTCTATGTTTCTAATGCTTCTAATATTTTCCTCTCTTTTAATAGCAGCTTGTAAGTTTTTCCCCACCTGTTTCTTTATGTTTGTGTTCTAACCTCTTAATATTTTGTAGTAACTCATCCACCATTTGCTTTCTTTCTTTTTTCAGGAGAGCTGACAGCATTATGAGCTTACCAGGCATAACTGCCTTAAAAGCATACATACCATTGGGATTCCCACTTCACCATTGTTGTTTATATCAAAATAGCTTGTAATGGTTTGCGCTATGTCATCTTTGAATCTTTCATTCAATAAAAGCTCCTTGTTTAATTTCCAGTGCTTCTGCCTTGGTGTTGTGTCTAATATCTTAATAGTGCTTTCAATGTAGGCATGGTCAATCCACATAAAAGGGCCTATTTCACTATCTAATATATTGTTATGTAAAGATTCTGAGCAAAGTAAAAAAAAATCAATTCTGGTGTATGTTTTAAACCTTGGGGGATAATATGTGTAATCCCTTTCAATTTTATGCAAATCTCTCCAGATATCACACAAGTGATATTTCTTTAATGTTTCATATAGTTTAGTGTATGTGTTTAAGGAATGCTTATTTTTTTATTTTTCCCAGATTTGTCCATGGCACAGTCAATTATCATGTTGAAATCACCTCCAGTTATGAGATGCCCTTCTTTAAACAATTGCAGTTTTTCAAGTGTGTCCTCTAAAAATAAAATTTGTTGTAAATTAGGTGCATAGATTGTGGCAATAGTGACTTTTTGATTATCTAAGGTTCCCTTGATGAATAAGTATCCCCTGCGTATCCACTAATTTACTTTCAAATTTGAAATTCAAAGTTTTTGCTAGCAAAATTGCTACTCCATGTGCCTTGGACGTTCCGCAGGCTTGATATTGGTTACTATACCATTTCGATTTTAGCACTGCATATTTTTCAGATTTCAGATATGTTTCTTGCATCAAAATTATGTCTGGTTTGGCTTTATGAATAAACAAGTGGAGACCCACAAGAAACTTGTGGGATGGTTATCCCATTCCTCATAGCTTTGCTTTCTCCCTTCTCCCCCTACCTCTCTCACACTCTTTCTCCATTCTGCCCCCCTTTCTTTCTCTCTCTCTCTCTCCTCCATGTATGTTACTTCCTCTCTCTTTCTGACCCATCATCATTCTCTTTGTTTTTCGGCCTCCCCACCCCATCACTCTTTCTCTCTCTTTCTGCCCCCCTACTCCATCATTCTCTCTTTGTGCCTCCATCACTCTCCCAGCCTCCTGCCTGCTTCCTCTCCCACCACAGCAGCAGTGGCAGTGCTCTGGGAAACACAACAGATCTCCCAGCTGCAGAGATCAATTCACCTTAGGGCTGCCAGCTCCAGGTTGGGAAATTCCTGGAGTTTTGGGGGTGGAGCCTTGGGACAGTGAGGCTTGGGGAGGCAAGCAGCCTCAGTAGGGTACAATGTCATAGACTCAACCCTCCAAAGCAGACATTTTTTTCAGGGGAACTGATCTCTATCACCTGGACAACAGTTGTAATTCTGGGTGCTCTCCAGCCCTTGTCTGGAGGCTGGCAATGGTAGTTCAAGTGACGGAAATGGCTGGTTTGGTGGGTGGAGTCTATGGCATTATACTGGTCTGTAGTCCCTCCTCAAATCCCACCCTTTCCAAGCTCCACCCTTCGAATATCTAGGAATTTCCCAACCTGGAGTTGGCAGCCCTCTTTCCTTCCCACCCAACAGCCAACCTACCTTTTTCTGTCTTCAGCTTTCTATCTCCACCCTCCTCCCCTGCAGCCTCTACCTAGGAAAATTACAGTCTTTCTCCACATTGGGGACTAAAGCAGCTTACATTATTATTTCCTCCTTGTTATCTGCACAACAACCCTGTGAGATTGGTTAGGCTGAAAGTATGTGACTGGTCCAAAATCTCCCAGTCAGCTTCCACCACAAGATGGGGATCTGAACCTGGGTCTCGCAGATCCCAATCTGAAGCTCTAACTGTTACATCACACTGGCTTTCATAGGGTGGCTGCTGATGAACAGAAGCAAAGAAGCTGGGCCTAATTAAGTTATGCAAATCAGGTGGTATCAAGTCACCCAGAGGGTGCTGCCTAGGGATGCCAGCCTCCAGGTGGGACCTGGGGATCCCCTGGAATTACTGCTCATCTCCAGACTACAGAGATAACTTTCCATGGAGAAAATGGATGCTTTGGAGGGTGGAGTTTATGGCATTGTACCTCACTGAGGTCCCTGTCCTCCCCAGGCTCCACCCTCAAATCTCCAGGAGTTTCCCAGTCTAGATCTGGATCCACTGCTGGTGGCCATTGGGGGTACTTGGCAACCCTAGACTGCTGCCAGTAAAAACCCTGTCTTTTACTGACAGAAACAGTTAGAACCCTCCCCTGAACATTCTAATCTCTCACAGTTGGTATCTGGAGTTAGATCCCTGCGAAGGCCATTTCAAAAGGTATTGGGCAGAATTCAACGGTCCCTGAAGGTTTTTTAAAAACTTTTTGAATATTTCTGCAGCCCGAGGAAGGCCCCTGACTATGAAGGAAAAGCTATAGGGGAAGAGTGAGCTCTCTTTTAGCAGAAATAAGTATCCACACAGGGGAAAAAACTCTGGGAATTAGTATATAGATACTGTCATCCTTTTTTGCTTTATCCTGTTGTTCATGCCTTTCACATTCACCGATCTGATCTTGTATGATTCTAAAAACGTTATGCAGTTAGGGGTAAATTCACAACACAAGTTTTATAACACTTTCAGTAATATTCCAGTGAATGTAATGAATAAAGTTATGTCCTTCACTAAATGTTTACCTTGACTGTTTTATCTATGGCTAAACTTAACTCTAAGGTACCTCTCTAAACCTCATCTTAACTATCCCTCCCCCCCCAACTAACCTTTGTCCCCTAACTTACTCTAAGCTAAACTTTAAATCTTATATAAAACTCTATGTCCTACTCTATCTTACTAAGAACTATCACCTTAATCTGGTGGTCATAGGCACTGACTGAGAGCCCTCAGTCAGTTATAGACTCATTTACCCTATCTCCTGGAGTCACCACTATTACAATGTGAATAAGCCACAACATATTTTTAGCCACATACCCTCCCCCCCCAGTCAAAACAGTTTTATATATCCATACAATTAGGTATACTGCAAAATTACTATCCTTTCATGGTATATAACCTCTTTAAACCTTGAAGATGTTTATTCAGCCGCCTCAGAGTCAGTCATTCAGAGCCAATACTGGAATTTTACTGTTCTTTTGTGGGGTTGTCAGAAATAGTAGCTTTCTTTTATATGACTTCTTGTCCTCTTAATCCATGGGTATTTTCAAATCTAATAATTGCAGCAGTTCCAGTTCACTATCTTCATCCCAGGCAAAGTGGTGTTCCCCTTGGTGTATCACATATAGCTTTCTGGACCATAACCATTTATATTTTTGGTTTGCCTCTTGTAGCTTCATTGCCACACTTTTTAGTTGTCTTCTGATTTGAATAGCTTCACGTGGAAGATCCAAGTATACATGTATCTCATTATTCTCAAGCTTTAAGTTCCCTGTTTTCCTTGCCTCCTCTATGATTCTCTTCCTAATACATGGATCAGGGATTGTTATGATGATGTCTCTTGGGAACTTTCATCTTCTGTTTTGAGTTGGGCCAATTCTGTAAGCATTAGTTACTAAGAGGGGGATGTCTCCTTCCAATTGTAGGGCTTTAACAATCCAGTCTGTTATAAAAGTTATTAAGTCTTGTTGGCCCTCCACATCTTCAGGGACCCCTCTGAGTTTCAGATTAGGCATTCTGGCCTCAATTTCTGTGATTAGTACACAGTCTTTCAAAGATCTTAACTCTCGTTTAAGCAGTTTAGTCTCTTCCCCGCATGCAGTACTCATTTCAATGGCTTTCTCTGCCTGTTGAGTCACCTGCATCAGTGAAAGCTTAATATCATCTAGCTGATGTGATAATGAAGATATCTTCTCATAAAGTCATTTCCCCATTAATTTCAAAAGTTTGTTTTTTGTTGTGGTGTCCCCCTGGCTCTCCACAAGGTTTTCTCTGGATGCCATCTTTGTTGCGGCGCGGGCTGCTTGTTTGAAGATTCTTCCAGGCAAGAAAAAGTTTTTTGTCAATTTTGTTACTTTCCCCACAGGGTTGATTTTGGTGCCGTCATTCCCCCCCCCCATCATTTTTATTATGGAGGTGTGCTTTGTAGTGTTTTGTCTGGGCAGGGGTCAGACATGAGGCAGAGCTCCGGAGCTACGCGTCTGCCATGTTGGATCATGATGCCCCCTTTGAGAGCAATTTTGATATTCCTTAGTGGGAATAGCAGGTATGTGGAAGTAATGCAGCCAGCCGGAAGCTCAGCCACCACGCCCCCTCCCCCCCATTTACTCTTTCTTCTTTTAAAAATCTGCATGGAATCAAATTAGATGAGATGGCAATCGCATATCACCATTTTAAAAGCTGAATTACAGCTGCACAGGACCCCCATTTTTTTCTCATTTTGTAAACATTTCCCCTCACTAAGTAATGTCACAAGAAATGCTAATCACATTCTGGCAGCATCTTTATCTCAATCAGAAATTTGAGCAATGGATAATGGAATAACGTGACAACACCCCATCTCCAGACCTAGAAACTAGGGACTTAAATTTCACTTTAAAAAACCCTTTTATTTTTATAATTGAGACCAATGGAACTGCTTAATCTTCTCAATGAGGGCCATGCCTTCTCAATGAGGGCCATGCCCCCTGGCCTATTGTGAGGGGATTATAGGCTTGAAGGAACCACATAGTGGGTTTGATGAAAACAACTATGAAACGGGTTTATTTTAGTGGTATACATGGCTTGGTTGTTTCTTTGTTTTTCTTTTCCTCATGCCTCTCAGTATTACAGTAGTCAAGTTACTGGAGGCCTGGGAAAGCATAACAGTTACAAAACAGGTTTCTTGTTTGACTGATTTAGACTTATGATAGGGTTGCCAGGTCCTGTGCTTTCGTTAGCCAGGGGTGGAAGGGAGCTTTCCCGGAGTCAGGGGGATGGGACGTTGCCATGTGTGACATTGCTGTGAGTGACATCCGCTGATGTGATGACATCATGTGGAAGTGACATCATCACGCCGAGGACATCACATGGTAACACTCTGGTATTTTGGACAAAACTCTGTGGTAGAGTTCCATGTGACATCATCATGCTGGGGATGTTGCCCTGGGTCATGGCAGTAGGGGGCAGGGCTTACCCCACCATTGAGCTGGCCAGCAGCTGGCAGGAACTCACAAAATTTGGGGATCCCAACTTGCACTTGGGAGCTGGCAACCCTAACTTATAATGAGAACAGAAAGTCTTTTAACTTTTAATTCTTTTCGACAGGAAGAGTACTCAAACTCTACCTGTCTTCAAAATGCCTAAAGTCACCAAATGGACTCTCTGCCTAACCAGTAGACCTCCTAACTCTTCTCCCACCAAAATCCAACAACCCCCAACTCTGTCAGTTGGCCAGCAGTTAAACTGCCAAACTCCTCCCCCCCCCCCCAACATTCCAATCCACCATTTGACAGTGATTGGCTGAAACTCTAGGAGGGCAGAATGTGAAATGGTCCAACACAGATATGTTGTTTGAGGTGGTGTGGAAAGCTCTACCCAATTCTTCTCCAGCGCTGATCATTCAGTTGCCGGTTCTATCCAGAAGCAGGAAATGCCTGTTACCCATAAAATACAGCCCCATCATATGAGGGGTGGGAACTTTGCCAACTCTTTCTAATTCCAGAAGCACCCACATTTCTATGCATGTTCCTGTGGCATATGCAGAGAACCATTGGGTGTTGTTTTTATGAGGGGATGCCCAGGTCATGGTTGCAAAAGCTGTGATCTATTGGATTTTCAAGACCATTTGAGCTGATGTATATAGTTAGCTATGTTCGGGTTTTTTTTCTGGAATTCTGTTGCATTCTCCAAAACCCCTTCCCCTGTACTTGTTCTCCTGTTCAAGTATTCATGCTTTTAAAGTGATGATCCTTCTCTCTCAGTAGCCCCTGAATTGCTCAAACATCCTTTGACATCCTTTTTTCTTCTCTTGGTTTCCCAGCAAAACATGTTTTCCCCCCACAACTCTTCATTTCTCCCTTTGGTATTGTTTGCATAGGTTATTTTACGTTGGCACTGTATTGAAGGATTCTTGAGGTGGAAGAAGGGGGCAAGAAGTATCTCTAGCTGCTCTCTGTCTAGAAACCCAGGGACAGAATTGAAGTCCAGTTGTTTCCATCATGCAGAATCAGGTTTGGAAGGTAGCTGAAGAACTAAACTGGGTGTAGTATGGCAGGCAGTTGTGATGGATAAAAATTCAGCGAGCATGAATTTGCATCTGCACATCACTGAACATTGCACTATGTTACATGTGAACAATTTATGCAGCTATTTATTTATATAAATATCTTGCTCAGAGCTGAAGCAGCAAGTTTTTAAAATTGTTATACCTACATTCCCACAATGTTTTCTGTCATATTTCAGTCAACTCAGCCCAAGCTTCCATTCCTAAATACTCCCCATATTTGAAGAAAGTAGCTCTTGTCTTTCAATCCACCCTTTCCTTACTTTCATTAATTTCAGTATGTCATAGATTTGTAGTTATAATTATTTCATGAACACTTGGGTATAAAGAAATGTCTATGCTATATGTATATAATTTAACAGTTGGTATAATACCTGTATCTGGAGACATATATAATTTTAGGGATATAGATGTGCTGGTTATGTTGTGAGTTCCAGAGAAAACATATTAACCAATTAATGTATGCAAACGCCTTTGAAGATGTAAAACCCTGTTTAAAGAGCTGAGGGATGCTATTAACTAAACAACATGCATATTATTAACTTATATTGCTAATATTTTTAGTGGTCTCCTGAGGTTTACACAGCTGAATGTGTATGAAAAAAATACCTAATAGGATTATGGGTAGAAAAAGACTAGTTTTGGTTTTAAAAACGTAGTTGATCAGATAATGTTTTAGGACAGTCCCATTTTGGACCCAAGTTATCTGAAAAGTGGCTATTCATGAATATATAGTAACGAGGAATAAGGCCTGTTGTGTGAATAAATACAATGGGCTCTAGAAAGAGGGACTAGGGGAGTGCCCCAGCCTTGGCCTGGGGAGGGGTCTGGGAAGGGAAGGGGAAGATAGAGGGAGGCAAGGCATGTTTAGAAGGCAGCTGTTGGGAAGGGAATGGGAGAAAGGGGGGAAATGAGGGGGTGGGTTATAAGAGAGAGGTTATAAGAAAAGGGGGTAGATTGACAGAGAAGGAATAGGGGGCAAAAGAGATGGGGGTAGATTGACAGATAAGGGAAAGGTGAAAAAGAGAGAAAAGATTGACAGAGGAAGAGGAAGAAGGAAGGTAGCAATTTCCTTTATCTCAACTTCCTTCCCTCTTCCTCTCAACTACCCCCACACTCTTGACACTCCACTACTCCTCTCACCCTTGTTGTCTTCCCATCCTCCCAACCCTTGGCATTCACTCCCCTCACAATTGCTGTCTTCCCCACCCCCCACCCCTTGGCATTCACTCCTGCCCACTCTTGCTGTCTTCCCCCCCAACCCTTGGCACTCACTCCTCTACACCCTTGTTGTCCCCCCACAATCCTTGGCATTCACTCCCCCCCCCCCTGCTGTCTCAAGGCTGGCCAGACAAAACCGGGACAGAAGCAGGGTTCTCACTTCAGCAGGGCCTCCAGCAGCATGGGTCCTTGGCCCGGCAATTCAGCGGCGCCTCCCTTAGCGGGAGCACCAGCAGTGGTGGTGGTGCCTCCACAGCACCCACCTCAGCCATTGTTTTTTTTTTTTTGTAAAGAAATTTTTATTTTTCAAAAAAAAAACATCGAAAATAATACATTTAACCTTATACAAATCCCTTTTTCCATATTAAATAACATTTTGTTCTATTTGTACATTCTATTTTTATCTTGTTTTGGTGGTTTCCCACCACATCTGAAGCATAACACATTTTCCATTTTATTCAAAATAGTAATACTTATATCTATGTTTCGTTTCTGGTAACGGTTATATAGCTTTAAAATACTTATACTTATACACCAATTCTTATTTTCTATACTCTTATGTGTTTCTAAATAAAAACAGTTTCATTGTCTAATTTTAACTAAAACATTCATATAATATATTTCTATTCCTTTATGCTATTATAACCATGTATAGATATAGTTTTTCATATCCCAATACTTTTCAACATATTCTTTCAAATCTTTCCAGTCTTCCAGAAAGGTCTCTGAGTAAAGATTATTCAATTTTCTAGTCCATTTATCCATTTCAGCCATATATAACAGTTTTTTCAACCATTCCCACACCTCTGGTATTTTTTCATTTTTCCAGTTTTGTGCATACACCATTCTTGCTGTTGTAATCATATACCATATTATTGTCCTTTTCTTTACATTTATCTCTTCTAGTTTAAGTCCTAGCAATAACATTTCAGGCAACTTCTTAAATGTACATTTCAAGATTTTTTCCATTTCTGCATGTATTTTTGACCAATAAGTCTTTGCTTTATCACAAGTCCACCACATATGATAAAAAGACCCTTCTTTCTTTTTACACTTCCAACATTTGCTAGACATATTTTGACCAATATTTGCAATTTTTTTTGGTGTCATATACCATCTATACATCATTTTAAAACAATTTTCTTTTAAGTTATAACACGTAGATATACTCATAGCATTTTTCCATAAAAATTCCCAAGATTCCATTTCAATGTCTTTGTTAAAGTTTATCGCCCATTTTACCATTTGTTCTTTTACCATTTCATCAGCATTAAACCATTTTAGCAAGACTTTATACATTTTAGAAATCATTTTTTTCCCACCTTCCTCCCAAACTTGTTCTATTTCATTATTTTTTCCCCTGAAACCGTGTTTTTTTATCACTTCTATACAAGTCATATATTTGTCTATATCTTAACCAACCATAATCAAAGTCAATCTGATGCTGCTCCTTCAGTTTAAAATCCTTGCCATGTCTTATTAATAAGTCTCTATACTTCAGCCAATCTTGTCCTTTATATCTTGATGTTGGATGTAAGACTTCTGTGGGTACAATCCACATGGGTATCTCTTCTGAAAAAAAGTTTTTATATCTTATCCACGTATCCATTAGTGTTCTTCTCAAATAATGATGTTTAAACATATTGTCCATTTTTGTTTTGCCATAATACAAATATGCATGCCACCCAAATCTACAATCATGACCTTCCAGGGACAATAACATTCTATCTTGTAACATAGTCCATGCCCCTACCCAGGTCAAACATATTGCATCATGGTATAACCTTAGATTTGGTAGTTGAAACCCTCCTCTTTCTTTGGCATCACACATTATTTTCATCTTAATTCTTGGTTTTTTCCCTCCCCACACAAATTTAGACAGCTCCTTCTGCCAACATTTGAATGTTTTTACATCTTTCACAATTGGAATAGTTTGAAACAAAAACATTAATCGTGGTAACACATTCATCTTGACCACCGCAATTCTACCCAGCAATGACAAATTCAATACATTCCACTTTTTAATATCCTGCATAATTTGCAACCATAATTTTTCATAATTATTTTTATAAAGATCAATATTTTTCAGTTAGGTTTACACCCAGATATTTTGTCTTTTTCACCACCTCACATTCTGTAAGTTTTTGTAACTCGTTTTGTTTCTTATTTGACATATTTTTGAACATTACTTTCGATTTGTTTTTATTTACATAAAATCCTGCTAAGTCACCAAACTCTTTTACTCTCTGTAACAAATGTGGTAATGTGGATAAGGGGTCTTCCACTATAAACATCACATCATCTGCAAAGGCCCTATATTTGAAAGAAAAACCTTTAGTTGTTAAGCCTTTAATATCTTTGTCTTCCTTCACATTTAACAGTAGAACTTCTAAAATCCAAATAAATAGCAGCGGCGAAAGCGGGCATCCTTGTCTTGTTCCTTTTTCAACTTTAAAATCGTCTGTCTTTTCAGTATTGATTATTATTGAGGATTTCTGTTCTTTATATATTGCTTTAATGAAGTTAAGCATATATTCACCGATCTCAAGATGTTCTAAAACTTCAAACATAAAATCCCAGTTTAAATTATCAAACGCTTTCTCCGCATCTAAAAAGAAAAAGCCCACTTCCTTTTCAGGATGTTTATCGTAGTATTCTATAGCGTCCACTACTACTCTTAGATTGTCCCTTATTTGTCGATTAGGTAAGAACCCTGCTTGTTCTGTTTGTATAGTCTCTTTAAGGTGCTCTTTTAGTCTATCCGCTATAATCTTAGCAAAAATCTTATAATCATTATTCAGTAAAGAGATTGGTCTATAATCCTTAACATTGGTCAAATCCTGATTTTCTTTCGGGATCAGTGAGATGGATGCATCTTTCCAGGTTTCTGGTACCTCTCCAGTAACTCTTATATCGTTCATCAATAGCAGTAACACCGGTGAAACTGACTCCTGTAACGTTTTGTAGAACTTCGCTGTAAATCCATCCGGTCCAGGTGCTTTACCTAATTTTGAGTCATTTATTGCATTTTTGATCTCTTGTAATGATACTGGATTATTAAATAGTTCTTTAATTTTCTCTGTTGGTTTTGGTAACTTTAATGTTTGCAGGTATTCTTTAATCTTTCTTCTGTCTTTGTTTTCCTTCTTAAAAAGTTTTGCGTAGTATTTAAAAAATTCTCTTTTTATTCCTTTGTTATCTATTATCTCAATATTATCTCTTATCACTTTGGTGATAAATTTATTTTCACGTTTTTTCTTTAATTGCCATGCTAAGTATTTTCCGGGTTTATTTGCACCTTCAAATGCTTTTTGTTGAAGTTTTTTTAAGTTCCAGTACATCTCCTGGTTCAAAATGGCTTTTGCTTGGTCTTGTAGCATCCAAATTTCTTTTTGCAGTTTCTTTTTCCCTGGTTTCTTCTTCAGTTCTTCTTCCTTTGTTTTAATGGCTTGTAAAATATTTTCATATTGCTCTTTTTTCTTTTTATTATCTTTAGCATTTAATGATATCAATAGTCCTCTCATCACTGCTTTATATGCATCCCATACGGTTTGAATTTTAACTTCTTTCTGCATGTTTACTTGGAAGTATAGGTCTGTTTCTTCAAGTAATTTTTTAATTATTTCTTGATTATCTAATAAGTCCTCGTTTATTCTCCATCTCTTTTGTTTTTTAATCTGCCCAGCTGTCCATAAACACGGATTGTGATCTGAGATTATTCTGGGTAAAATTTCCACTTTTCTTGTCTTGAAGGTTAGGTTAGTAGTCATCCAAATCATGTCAATTCTTGAATGTGAGTCATGTCTGTTAGAGTAAAAGGTAAAGTCTTTTCCTTGTGGGTTAGCTTTCCTCCAAATATCTTCCAACTTTTCTTGTTTTATCAGTTCAAAAAAGTTTTTTGGAAGCTTCCCTAACGTCTCATCCTTTCTTTTAGAGCGCCTGTCTAGTTTATTATCTACAGTTCCGTTGAAGTCTCCTAACATCATAATTTGATCATAGTTTACATTGTACAATTCCATTTGAAGTTCTTTAAAAAAAATTTCTTTAGCTCCATTCGGAGCATAAATGTTCACAATCAAAGTTTTCACTCCTTGCAGTAAAATTTCAATAGCTAAATATCTTCCATCTTTGTCTTTGAATATTACTTTGGGTTCCAAATCTTTTTTGACATATGTTACAACACCATTTTTTTTGTTACTTGCTAAAGAATAAAATTCTTCTCCCAATTTTTTCCTTATTAAATATTTATGGTCTTGGTTTTTAAGATGAGCTTCTTGCAAGCAAATTATATTACATTTTTGTTTTTCCAACCAATGACCTACCATTCTACGTTTTTGGGGTGAATTTAGTCCATTTACATTCCATGTAAGTATTTTGTAATCCATTTTGATATATTCTTAAATATCTCCAAAATCATCTTTATTCTCTCCCAGGAATGCATACATTTCTTCTGTGCTTTTAATCACTACTCTGGAGTTGCCATAATAAAAACTTAGTCCTTGAGGTATTTCCCAACGAAATCTGATTTTTTTCTCCTTCAGTTTATCCGTCAGACGCTTGAATTTTTTCCTTTCTTGCAGTATTGCTCTAGGCAATTCTTTCATTACTATGATTTTCTTTCCATCTATTACAAAGGGGTCAGTAAAGCACTTCCTGTAGATTTGTTCTTTTGTTCTTTTCATTGTAAATTGGACAACCACGTCTCTTGGTATGTTTTTGTCTCTTGCATATGTAGAGTTAACTCTATAAACAAGATCCATGTGTTCTTTAACAACTTCTTCCTCTTCTTGTAAAAAATCTGCTATTGCTTCTTGCATTCTTGTAAAAATATCCTCATTCAATTTTTCCTCAATCCCTCGAAATCTCAAGTGGTTTTGCATATCTTTATAATGCATCATCTTTTCCATCCTCTCGTTCTCTCTCATTGTCTTATGGGTGTTTTCTTCCAGTTCTTTTACTTTAGTTTCTATATCTTGTGTTCTTGTGGATAATTTTTGAAATTCTGCTTTTAATTCCATGCAATTTTTATCTGCTTGAGCCGCTATATTATTCATTTTAACATTTACCTCTCCTATAGCGTCTAACATTTTCTTTTCCATTGCTTCCATAACGGCTAATAGCTCTTTTTCTTTTTTTGCTGCCATTGTAGGAGAGGACCATGTGGCTGCTCTCGATCTTAGTCCGCGGTCCGTTTTGCCTCTTTAAAAAGATCGATTTTATCTTGTCTTCCAAATCAAACACCAATTAGTGCATTCAAACAAGCTAATCTTGCCAAGTCAAATTATGTTGGTTTCAGCCTTCTACGTTATATAATCTTTGAGATATTGCAGTTTAAAAATTTTATAAATCCAAAATGGCGGGCGCGACTTCTCTATGGTTAATGTCAAAGGTTATAGTCTTTTTACCTTGCTTCTGGCTTGCCGTAGTTTCCTTTTGTCCCTTCCTTTTCTTTACTTGTCTGCTCTCTGCACGTCACTTCCTGTTATGGTCTTTCTGGTCCGGCAGTATTTAGAGTCCCCTTTCTGGTCCGGCAGTATTTAGAGTCCCCTTTACCTTCTTCCGGTTCTTCTCCTTTTTCCTTCTTGTCTGCTCTTCTAGCCATCACTTCCTGATTCAGTCCTCACGTCTTAATCTCGCGATGCTTGGTTCCCTTCTCCCTCTTTGTCTCGCGATGCTTGGCTTCCCCTCCCGACTCCTCTTAACCGCAGGAATGTTAAACAACTTGTTTTTTTGGCTTTTTAAGTTCAAATTCGGTTTTTTAGCACTTCAAAACTGCTCTCATCCAATCAACATCAGTCTATTGCTTCACCCGATCTGTTTTTCATCTTTCAAAACGCGGCAATGGTAAGGCAAAAAACTTTTTTCCGTTACCTTTTGTTGTTACTTCGCTTCAGATGTGGTCCCAACGTTTAAACTTTGTCTTCTTTGTTAAGGAATCAGGGGAATTGGAGGTTTTATGCTGAATTTTTCAGCTCAGCTCGGCTCCTTAGAGATACTCACAAGAATCCTCTTCGGCTGCAGTGCTCAAGGTGTCGGAAAAGTCTCCTCCGAGACTTTCCCTTCACCGAGGTTGCTCAAACCTGGATTATATTGCTTGCTGGTCCTCACACTACCTGTGTGAGGTTGCGTCGGGTGGATTAACCCACCCAAGCTGTCAGGAAGAGCCGCTGTCCGCCTTGCCCATTTGCAAAGCGTGTCAGACCTCCATTCTCCCAACCGGAAACCTCCCACCTCAGCCATTGTTGACTGAGTGGGGAGAAGGCAACTTTGGGAGTTGCAAGTGAGCCCTGGGCATAGCCAAAGCCAGAGGCCAACAGAGCCCCATCTAGGGGCCACCACTCCTGGCAGGGCTGTAGCCAGCGTGTGGGCAGTGCAGGCAGCACTCCTATCAATTTTACAATGCCCCCTATATATTTCGCTGTGCCCCCACTCCAATCTCGCCCTTTAATCACAAATTTGGGGGGCTACCTCCTTGTCCCAATCTCTCCCTTCAAACTAACTATATATATATAGTTATATATATATATATATATATAATAAGCAGGTTTTTTTCCTCCAAAGTGTGTCTCGAATCTCTTCCTCCTCCTCCTTGCTCACCAGCCCTCAGGAGGCTGAGGAGAAAAACAAAACAAACCTTCCACCCATCCTTTCTTAGGTGCCTGCCTGAGAAGCCAAACAGACTGCACATGCACACACGCGCACACACACACACACTTGTTAGGGCTAAGGTTGGGGCCAGCTCACCTATTTCCATTTTGTAGGTGCTGCAAAGGAGCTTGCAGGGGGGTGGATTTCTCCCCTCCCTGATTTTGAAAGCAAATAAATGCTTCCTCCTGTGCTCTGCCCCACCGCCTGCAGCTCTTCTCCCTTCTCCCAATGCTGGAGAAGTCCCCAGAGGTTGGTGCAAAGCACTGGAGCCAGGGGCTTGCTGCAAGCCAGCACTTAACTGATTTCCAGAACAAAGTTTGAGTCCAGCGGCATCTTTAAGAGTAGACCAACAAAGTTTAGTTCTAGATATAAGTTTTCATGAGCATGCGCACTGAACTGACCTCCAGCTTCTTCACTGTGGGAAAGGAATGTAGTGGCAGACACATTGGCCTGTTCCTAAAGGTGTGCAAAAAAAAAAAAAAATCGGCCTGATTCAGATTGAGCCGAATTAGGCCGCATTTGTTCCAGATGCCGAATGACCCCCCCCCCTCCACATGTCAGTTTCGGCAGTGCAAGCCCATTCAGGAGTCATGCCAGCCGAGGACTTCCGGCAAGACTTGCGAGCATGGCGGACGTGCTCCTCCGCATCTGCGGGGAGCGCGATCCGTACCCGGTGGGAAGAAGGGGCTCTGGACTGGTGCCGAGCCCCCAGAGACCCCAGTGAGGGGGCTCTGCCTGGGGTGGCCCGAAGGGGATCTCTCCCTACGGTGGTGACTGAGGGATAGAGATCCCTTTTCATCACCCCCATAGGTTCCCCCACCATGGGAGCCGTATGGCTGAAAGCACAAATCCGAGAAGCAGCAGAGAGTGCGAAGCAATGAGGCTGGAACTGACAGTTACGCATGGAGAAAACGTGAGTCTGAAGTAAGAAAAGCAGAACACAGCGGGAAGACGGCGGGAGGAGTGAACCCCCCCCCCTCTCCGGGACTAGGAAATCCGCCTTGCTAGATGGCAGCATCGCTCACTTGGAGATATAAACTTTAGAAGGACATAAGCGCTGTTTGAAAATTTGCTCCTTTCGTTCATCTTATCTATCTATAAACAAAGAGCGTAGTCTCAACAATGACGGGGAAACCGAAACCTTCCCCCAAACTAGGAAGTACAGCTCCGAGTTCAAAGGTTGATACCACGGAGATGAGTGCGGTGTTCTCCTCGTTATTGCGACCTCTAGTGGACCAAATGACAGCTCTCAACGTTAAAATGGACAAAATGCAGCTAGAACTAAAAGAGTTGAATAAATCCACAGAGAAGCTGCAGCGAGAACTTCTGGAAGTAAAAACTTCAGTAAAAAACCAAGACGCAAGACTACGAAAGGCAGAGAAGGAAAAGGCCTTCCACCACGATCAGCTTTTGAAATTACAAATGGATAGATCGAATTTTTTCCTAAGACTTCAGAATGTGCCAGAAAACACAGGAGAAGACCTTAAAAATTTGCTAAGTGAAGCACTTGAACCAGTGACAGGCATGAAAGCAGCGGATATAAAAAGCGATATGGATATGGTTTACAGAACCTATCCAGATTACACTAAAAAGAAAAGCCTGCCTGGTGAAATTACGATAAGGTTCTCCAAAAAATCTACAAGAGACGTGGTGCTTAGGACCACAAACAAAGCAGCTCTGAAGATCCTGGGAGAAGAAGTAAAAGTGATGAAGGATATCCCATTTGAAATAAGGAAAAGAAGGAAAGCCTATGGAAAATTGACATCTTGGCTCCAGTCTGAGTCTATCATCTACCGTTGGAATACTCCAGAAGGACTATGCTTCAGCATCAAAGATAAGAAGTATAAGATTGACTCTGTTCAACAAGCGAAAAAATTTCTGGAAAAAAGCAAAGAGCAGAAAACTGGGAGAGACTCAGATGGTTCACTGGCCTCGCAAGAAAGCATGTATGGATTTGATAGCTCAAAGAGTGAAGAAGAAGAGTCTGACTCGGAAAAGGGAGCTGCAGCTCCAAAAATAGTTGAGACTGTTAAGACAAGAAGAGGATGAAAGAAGAAATAGTGATTAAACTGTTTTATTAAGCATTGCACTTATGTATTATAAATGGTTTGATTAACCGTATTTCTCTAGGTGGGCGTGCCTGCCAAATAGTTTTGATAACTTCTATAGTAGCAGTAACAAGTAATTGAAATTTATCCAAGGTTCTAAATGCTTCATAATTATATTATGTAACAAGGTAGTATTAAGCAAATGATAAAGTACTCTCTGTATAAGGTATATGTAGCTTAGATTGTAGCGTTATAGTTGTAGTTATAGTATTTAAAAAAAAAAAAAAAGGAGTCATGCCAGCCGAATGTCAGTTTCAGCCCCATTATACCCTATGGGCCATTGAAGTCAATGGCAAAAACTCATAGGGTATATGAGGGGCTGGAGGATGGGGGTTTGAGGGAGAGGCTCCAAACTTACAGGGTAGCTGCTGGGGCCTCTCCCTGAAACACCCACCAAGTTTCAAGAAGATTGGACTGATTCTACAGGCCCCCAAACAGGTTGCCCCATCCCCTCCATTGTTCTCTATGGTGGGAAAAAAGGTTACCATGGGAAAAGAAGGTTACCAAGGGAAAGAAGGTTACCATGTCCCTGCCACCACCACCTCCCCCCCGCCTGACCACTCCTGCTTCCGTCCCTCCATCCGTCCAGGGGCCAGCTGGGCATTTGCTTAGCTGGCCCCTGGACGGACGGAGGGAGGGTCGGAGTGGCCAGGCGGGGGGAGGAGACAGGCGGCGGCGGCCCTAGGAAGGGCCGAGGGAGGTGCAGTGGAGGATGCACCGTTTTCCCGGGGGGGGGCTCATTCCCCCCCCCGGGAAATTTCGGGGGTGGCTCCTCGAGCCCCCCTGTAGTTGACGCCTATGCTTGGTATGAAATATGGCCTAATTACCCTCTACCAATTAATAGGGAGAATTCTTGGCGCCCAAATATACTGGCCCAAAATTCCCATGGAAAGCGCGGCAAAATGAGCTCTCAGGGAGAAATACTGTTGAATATTTTTTGGGGAAAAGTTCCCAGAGAAACTAAGCAAAAGGAATACATAACACCTGTGATTCTTGTAACACATAACAGGAGGCACTTTCATCCAAGGTCGTTTGCTAAGGAGGCTAGAAATAAAAGGGAAAAGAAAGCAACTGAGTAATGAGCATGCGAAAAGCAAAGCAAAGCAAACGAGGCGTGCATTCCAAAGGTGGGAGTCGGGTTCCCGATGCTATCTCCCAGGCGGGACCTGCAGAGGTTAAATGAAACCTTGGAACACAAAGCATTGTGAATTAAGCAGTAAACGTCAAGGCAACTCAGGAAGTATTGCAACATGTAACACAGCAACTTCATTGATCATGGCAAGACAGTCACCCAGGCTTATGGCAGTTATCCTATGCTCAACTGACAGTACACTGCTAGAAGTGTATATACACAGGAAAGCTTATACCCAGAATTAAACTTCGTTGGTCTTAAAAGTGCCACTGGACTCAAACTCTGTTCTGTTGCTTCAGACCAATGCAGCTACCCACCTGAATCTAGCTTCCTGGGATTGTATTGTTGTGATTGAGGAGAAGAAGAAGAAGAAGAAGAGGAGGAGGAGACTGGATTTATACCCCACCCTTCACTTGGAGTCTCAGAGCAGCTTACAAACTCCTTTCCCTTCCCCTCCCCACAACAGGTACCCTGTGAGGTGGGTGGGGCTGAGAGAGCTCTGAAACAACTGTCCTTGAGAGAACAGCTGGTACAGAGCTATGGCTTGCCCAAGGTCATCCAGCAGGTGCAAGTGGAGGAGTGGGGAATCAAACCCGGTTCTCCCAGATTAGAGTCCACGCACTTAACCACTACACCAAACGGGAGCAAGGAGGTAGGTCCTTAGCCTTCTTAAGCAGCAGTTACATGACTCCTTATTGCACTAGCAGTGTTACTAGCTATGGGACTGATTTATTATGAAATATTTGTTTCACTTAGAGCTTTTCTTAGAACACGCTTCCCTTTTTTGTCTTTAACGTCTTGCTTCTCTTAGAGGCTGCTAGGGGATTGTGTCGCTGTACACTTTATCTTGTTATGAAATCTGATGGATAGCAATCTTTGCTATGACAATGAGTCCCAATAGTTGATTTATCAGTATGGCCTCATTTCATAGCAGGAGCTCCTTTGCATATTAGGCCACCCACCCCTAATGTAGCCAATCCTCCAAGAGCTTACAGAGCTCTTCTTACAGGGGCTACTGTAAGCTCTTGGAGCATTGGCTACATCAGGGGTGTGTAGCCTAATATGCAGAGGAGCTCCTGCTCCGAAATGAACCCTGAGTATTTCTCCCCTATCTCTTTAAGCAATGTTTTTGCTTTGCCTTACTTTTTGTAGAGAAATTATGCTTATACCAAATTAAGAGAGAGAACCTTTTCTAGCTTATTGAATACTTTGATATTCAATAGTGGACAACAGGGTCCTGAGTTGATGACCAATGAATTTGGGCCATACTTCTCTTATCTGAGTATGACTTTAAAGGAAGGCATTTGAGCATTTGGACTTGATCATGAGTTCACATGTCACTTTTCATTAATGTAGCTTTTAAGCAGGTATAGCCCCCTTGAAAAAGCAGAGAGATTTTATGTCATTTACCAAGGGTGGATACATGCTGTTTTATTATTATATTATACTGTTTTATTATTATATATTATTATTATATTATACCTTATTTAGCAGTTGACTTAAGTCAATTGTTAAGGTTTTTAAAGAAATTATTCCAACATTTGTTATTTAATTGTAGACTGTTTTGTTGATTGTTTATACTGTTATATAATATATTAAAATGAAAAATAAAAAGTTTAAAAAGTAGAGAGAGTTTCTCACTTTTTCATGAACTTTGCAAACTGTAGGCTATACCTTGCATGGAGCCTTGGAAACACACAGAAAACTGAAAGACATCTTGTCGTGTTTTATTTAACTGCTTTCAAAGTGTGACAGGGATGGTGTTATGGGGAAAAGATTTGGGGGGGGGAGGGGAGTGCCCTTGATGAGTCATGCCGTTCCCTAATTTTCTAAAAATAGCAGCCAAGAGGGTGGTTCCAAAATGTAGGGGAACTGATTACCCTGTTTTGTGAGCACTGAGATGCATGTATGGATGACCACAGAGGATTACCTTGTTCCCCTTTACAGTTTATACATGAGGAGGGCGTGGATCTCCCACCACAGTTGTGTGGGGCTGCTAAGGAGCTCTGAGCCTCGCCATCAGCATAACCTTGGATATGAGAGCCCAGGGGTCATTTCGTAGAAAAAGAGGTGCAGGAGCTCATTAGCATAACTCATTTGCATAACTCATTTGCATATACCACATTGCCTAACATACCGGAAGTGTGTCAGAAGGCAACACCCACCCCTCAGGCTCCACTCCACAGGTGAGTGAAACTGACCTGCTCTTCCTCCATTCCCTTCCCCATCCAATACTTTGTGCAAGAAAAATAAGCGTCAAGAACACACCCTCATTCTCTTCCTGCTCCCTTGAAACCACCAGGATTCAAGTAGATTTGAGATACCCAGGACATGTGCACCACCCATCCCTTTCCCTTCCCCTCCCCACAACAAGACACCCTGTGAGGTAGGTGGGGCTGAGAGAGGTCTTTTGAGAACTGCTCATGAGAGATCAGCTCTGAGAGAACTTGTGACTGGCCCAAGGTCACACCAGCAGCTGCATGTGGAGGAGTGGGGAATCAAACCCGGTTCTCCCAGATTAGAGTCCAACTCCTGACCACCACACCAAACTGATGGGGTGGAAGCTGCTGAAGGGTTGGTGAAATTTCTCCAGTACTTATGTGCCATGTGCCCAGATAAAAAATGGTATACTTAGAATATTTATATGCCACCTTGAGCAAGTCTCTGGAAAAGCAGCACACAGTCATAAAAGGAACAATGATAAAATTATCAATATTAAAACAAAACATTAAAAACAATAAAGACCCTAGCAGGGCTTTCCCCGGGGCGCTGTGCCTCAGCACTGCTCGGGGAAGCCAAGGAGGGGGCGGGGCTTGGTCATGTGCCCACCCCCTGGGCTCCTCACTCCCAGAGCTGCACTCCTGTGCGCTCCCGCTCCAACGGACCCCTGCTCATTCCTGCATGTCCATTATGTGCTCAAGTTGTGCATTTATAAATACTTAGTTTATTATTATTACAGAAGGCACTGTATATTTCCAGTATTCTCCTCTTACAAGGAAACTGACTCTACAAAATGTTGTCCTGGAGCTACTTGAGGGAGGGAGTAGTGAGAAGAAGAAGGAGAAGAAAAGATTGGATTTATACCCCACCCTTCACTTGTAGTCCCAGAGTGGCTTACAAACTCCTTTCCCTTCCCCTCCCCACAACAGACACCCTGTGAGGTAGGTGGGGCTGAGAGAGCTGTGAGAGAAACTGCCCTTGAGGGAACAGCTGGTACAGAGCTATGGCTTGCCCAAGGTCATCCAGCAGCTGCAAGTGGAGGAGTGGGGAATCAAACCCGGTTCTCCCAGATTAGAGTCCACGCACTTAACCACTACACCAAACTAGTGTGAAACAGTCCTTTAAAAATAAGTGCCTGCTAGCTCACTGAAAAAGCAGAATTTGTACTTTACTAACCAGTTTATGATGAGTTTTGCTACTGTCTGAAGTTACTGATGCTATAGCTACACAGTTAATATGCTTACAACTATACCACTGTTGACAACTTTGTTTCTGTTGTATTTTTGTATTGTTTATAATAAAATGAAAAAGTTAAAAAAGAAACAAAGGTAAACAACAGGGTTAGTTAACTGAAAATGAAAATATAATTGTGGTTTTTATAATATAGGTATGCTCATATTGGAAGATCTCGCTGTGTGCACAACGGTTTAGTTCTACCTACTATGACTTGACTACATGTAGCTGCAGTGATTGGAAGAGATGTTCATTGCTACCGCCACTCGTTACAAAGATGTCTGCTTTAATAGTTTAAATGGAGCCACATTTTTCTCAAGAGAATAATATCCTGTGGAAACCTGCAGGGTGGACCTAAGGTTTTGGAATGAAAACGTATTTCTTTTTTTACATTTTTTGTCAGATCTCAGAAGCTAAGCGGGGCCGACCTTAAAGAGTATTTGGATGGGAGACCTCCAAAGAATACCAGGGACAGGAGGCAGAGGCAGGCTATCAAGCCATTTCTCTGAATGTCCTCCATGCCCCAGTAGGAGTCAGCAGAGTTTGCCATGGCTTCCAGACACAGGTGTGCACATGCACACACACGCACGCAAAATGCAACAAAAAATAAGACCTTTTAGAAACCTCAGATTACATTATACTATATGATACATCTTTATTCCTCATGAAGTTTTTAATTTGTTATAATACAAATCTAGTTCCTCTAGAGAAAAAGACAGCTTCAGAGAGTGGATTCTGTGGTATTACACCCCTATGGAGCTCTAGGGTTGCCAAGTGTAGGTTGGACAATACCTGGAGACTTTGGGGGTAGAGCCAGGAGGGGGCGGGGTTTGGGGAGGGGAGGGGCCTCAGCATGGTACAATGCCATAGAGTCCACCCTTCAAAAGAGCCATTTTCTCCAGGGGAGCTGATCTCTGTCACCTGGGGATCAGTTGTAAAAGCGGGAGATCCCCAGGCCCCACCTGGAGGCTGGCAACCCTATGGAGCTCCCCCGCCTCCCCAAACTCTGCCCTCCCCAGGCTTTGCTCACAAATTGCAAGGAATTTCCCTCCCCAGAGTTGGCAATCCTATTTTATTCATATTCCCCCATGCCCCTCTCCCCCTTCCTCCTTCTCTTAAATGCTCTCAAAAACAGTCTGTGCCCCTAGGGTTGCCAACTTTGTGCTGAGAAATTCCTGGTGATTTGGTGGGAGGAGCCTAGGGAGGGGAGGAGGTCTTCAGCAGAGTTCCAAAGAGTTCACCCCCCAAATCAGCCATTTTCTCCCGGGGAACTGGTCTTTGTTGTCTGAAAATCAGTTGTAATTCCAAGAGGGCTCGGGCCCCACCTGGAGGTTGGCAACCCTAGCCCCTGAAGTCATTGCTTGCATCTGAAGAAGGAAACTGTAGTCCACAAAAAACTTGTGCCAAAATAAAATGTTAGTCTTGAATGTGCTACTACTTCCCTATTATTATTTTTCTTTGCTGCAACAGACTCTCTGGAATTCTAAGAATCCTGATAGATATATCAATATATATCTATATATGTAATGTAGTATGTTCTGTGTAGCAACCAGCCTGCCATGTGCTCCCAGGTAATGGTGCCCGCCGCATGGCCAGAGCACATGGTCAGGCAGAGAGGGGAGCTTGAATCTGGAGGAACAATAGACATCCGGATTGAAAGCCTCCACCAATGTGGGACCTAAGTTCTCCCTGGGGAGCCAATGCGGCCAAAGGCTCCTCCAGGGAACCTATGACAAACATGCACATATGTTAAGCCCCTATCAGGTCTTTTGGGTGCGGCCGGAGGTGTGGCTCCGGCCAGCATATAATGAGGGCCCTGGAGCCCTGGAAGCATGCTTGTTCTGACCATCTACTGGGCATGCTGAATCACTCAATAAAGGCTTCATAATTTCACCGTTCCTGGTCTCCCGAGTCCAGTACACCTCAATATATATAGAGGCTCTGCAGCTAGACAGAAAAATGGCTTTTTATTTTCACATTTTCTATGGATGAATTTACAGACACAGTTCCAGGGTTTTTTTTAGCAAACCAGCCCTTTATGTAGAAGATATGAAAAAAATCTAGGCTCAAGGGGCCATTAAATGCAAACCCATACTGTGGCCCCTTTGTTGCTGTTTTTCTAGTCAATTAAATCTTATGCTGAAATAAAATTTTGTTAGTCTGCAGAGTGATACTAGACTCCTGTTAATTTTTTTGCTGCCACAGACTATCCCACTGGAATTATTAAAATGGAATGTGTAGATATCCCTACCTGGTCTGTGGGTGGCCAGTCAAGTGACCATAAAAGCCCTGCTGGATCATATCCTTAGTCTGTGTAGTCCAGCATTGTGTTTCATACAACAGTCAACCAGTACTCTTGGAGGGCCAATAAAAAAGGCCAAAACATTCTCCCGATGTGGTGTAGTCAGGGGCGTAGAGTTTGTAAATCCCCGGGGGGGGCCTCTCTTGTGCACACGCGCGCACGGGACCATGTCCCCGCCGCTCCTCCTCCCCCCCGGCCCCAGGGAGGCAGGCTCGGGGCGCAGTCTTGGCAGCAGCGGCGGCAGCCAGCTGGCTGGCTGACTGCCGGCCGCGTGCACGAAGCTCGGGAGCATGTCCCCGCTGTTTCCCCCCCCCCCCGGCCCAGGGAGGCAGGAGGGCAGGCCGGGAGTGGGGGGAAGGAGAGGTGGCGACAGCAGCTGGCCGGTTAACTGGTCACTGGCGGCGGGCGCTCCCTTTTGCCGGGGGTGGCTGAGCCCCCCCCGGGAAATTTCGGGGGAGGCTCGAGCCCCCCCGTAGTTGACGCCCATGGGTGTAGTTGTGGTGTCCTAGGCTTTACCAAAGGTGGGACCCAAGGCATATTAAGGGTACAGAGTGGGTGAGTTGTTTGCTTCTTCTACAATGCAGATGCAGAAAACTGCCAAACTGGAATGGAGACTTCTTCCTTTACCGTCTGCACAATAAATCCTGGTGAGACAAAATCTTTGATGGATTGCACATCATTTTAGGAAACGGGCTGTCTTCCCTGCATTGGCAAAGCATTTAACTTTGTTGTTACTTTATCCATTAACAAACTGCCTGTAAAAGGTTGATAATAGAGAAACGAAACACTTAACAATATAGTTAAATGGGTGTGCGAAAGATTTAGCCCAGCGTAGTATAGTACTTAAACTACTTTTTTAATCTATTGTTTCGTTTGGGTGCTAGAATGTGCCATCAACTAGTAATGTATAGCCTCAGGAAGTTGACATTTATTCTCATAAACCATTTGTGTATTTGTGTGGGTGTGCGCGCGCGCGCTTTAAAGAGGGGAAGGGAAAGATCCTGAGAGGACACTTCTTTAAAAAGACAAAAAAACGAAACCACATGCATAAGTCAGTGCCTACTTTAAAAATATCCTAATGGATTCTTTGTTTTGTATTTTCAGTGTGCTGAGCATATGGCAGTTTCTGCTGGTGCTTGTGTATTTGCGGCAATGCCTGTCAACATCCACCAGAGAGCAGGGCAGCTCCAACACCCACATCTTTTATGCTGTAGAAATCAGTGGAGACAGCTACACAGCCAGATCCAGGCCAAACAACACGGATTGCAGTTCATTTCAAAGGTCAGGCGCATATTTAAACTTGCTTCATTACTTCCACCTTTATGCCTGAGATTTTCATTTTTTGAAAATCAGTTTACCTAGGTTCCTTTAGAGACAGAAAAAAAATGAAAATGCTGAGTCCTATTTTCATTTGGAGATATCAAGCTTTTTATCAAATTATAGTGGTGGCGTTTCAGAATATTTCATATCTGATCAGGAAGAAAATCCAAAAATAATTTTCTCTTTATTCAGGAGTCTTTCAGGCACTGGGAGTGTTTTATTTATTACTTGATATCCGTGCACTAGTCAATCATTTTTTGAATTCAGACAAGAAAATAGAATTTTTTATTTTTAAAGGAGTAAAAAAAAAATCCTAAAATGTGTATTATTAAAATGCTGTATTTTTTTTATTTCTAATGTAAAATCAGAGCCTCGGTGCTTACTCTGCTGAATACATAATGTTGGCTTTAACCACAGCACATTATAATGAATCCATATGTTTAAGTAAAGCATCTTACATTAGTTAATTATGGGCACTACAGCTTCTGTGTATTTGTACAGCAACATTTATCTTTTAGCTTTCAGAAATTTGGCTGCCTTGTATCATTGAAAACACTTTAATTTAGCTTTACACCAAAACATTGGTGCTTTCACAATGTGCATCTATGCGTACACTGAGCATTTTTAATGTTAATGTTTCATCTAAATATGATTCTAAAAACTGATCATTCCCTTTGTTTAACTGCCCAGTGGAACAGTTGTGTTGCTATATAACTCAGTAACATTTATTGGAGTAGAAATAAGGACTTCAGTGTTCTCATTTTACATCTTGCAGCTATTTTTTTAATGAATATATGAAATAAGCCTACATATAATTCTTCATGTAATAGTTTTCCCTTCTGTAATTACCTGTTCTTCACTGTGCTCAACAGTCTTGCTTCCTTCCGAAAATTAATCCTCATGGCCCTCCTCTCAGAATTGTTATGTCTCATGCTTCAGAGTTTGAGCAAATGTAAGAAATGCTATGTGGAAAGAGCTGTATGTGTTTCTCAGCCATGAAGCATGACCATTTGGGTGTTTGTTATTGACAGTTTTCCTCATCAGTGTTGGGTGTGGTAGCATTGCTGGGGAAATGTGTTGGATGGAGGTACAAAGTATGGCCCCAGTAAGGTCAGACAAACGGGGAGAGCGAGCGAGAGCGAGATTGGATTTATACCCCGCCCTTCACTACCCGAAGGAGTCTCAGAGTGATTTACAATCTCCTTTCCCTTCCCCTCCCCACAACAGACACCCTGTGTGAGGTAGGTGGGGCAGTAAGCCTCTGACTATAAGTGCTAGGGAGGCAACATCAGGGGAAAGACTTGGCCTCTATGCCTGATTTTGTTAGGCCTTCAGGAGAACGTGTTTGGTCACTGCGTGAAACAGCATGCTTGGCAAGATGGATCACTGGTCTGATCCAGCATGGCATGCATTGCATTATTATGAACATATTAGGACCATTTCCAGCTGTCTCTGTGCAGTGTTCTTAAAAGGTTCCTGCTCTCAGTTCTTCGTAGTGAAGAATCAAAGGAACACATCTGGAAGGTTTGGATACTTCTAATTGCATAGGGAAAACCCAATTAGCGTGTCTTGGGAATGTACAATTGATGATCCATAAAAGCCAATACTTGATGTCTTTTCTGGGAAGTTGGTTCTATCGTTTCCACTAGAAAAATGGTATCCTGGCACAGTCTATTTAACTGTGTACTACAGTAATGGTTCAGAACACTAAGGCTACACTAAATTTGATGAATGATGATTCCAAAGTGTTTGGGGTTACTACTCCAGTATTTTATTAAGAGAAGCCCTTCTTTTAACAGGAGATGCTAAAACTCTCTTATTATAAATAAACTTCAGAAGTGGTTTCCTTAGCTTCTGTTTCAAGCATGACATTTGAGCGAAAGTGACAATGCTTCTTAACCGCTGAATTCACAAAGTGTAATGTATCAGCCACTCCTAATAGGTCAACATTTACTCTTTTTTTCAAAAAAAGAATTTTGTACTTTTCTAGCCCATCTTTACTAGTAATCTTTATCCTGCCGAAAACCCTATCATTCTAGGCACTACGGGCAAGAACACGGAACAGAGGAAACTGAAGGCTAACGTATTTCTTGGTTTCTTAACAATAGCACGGTGGCCCTGGCTTTCTGCTTGATGTACAAGCAGCAATTCTCTTTCTTAACTTTTTCATTTCAAATATGAAGCAGCCGCCACTGTGGTATTTAGAGCTTATGGTCTTTAAGCCACAAGGAGCACTGGTGAAGGCTTAAAGATTCAAATGTGATTAAGCTTAATATTTTCCCCCAAACTTCTTGTGGGCTTGTAATAAGCTTAGTGTATGTGCTGTATGATAAGACTGGATACAGCTAGGACATGTATTTGACAAAGTACCAAAAAGAGGTTTGGTAAAGTTGCTGTAACTATAAAGCCTTACTGTTAATATAGGTTGTATTTTTAAAAAAGGAGGCCCCAGTTCAGCAAACACTGTTTTGTAATTCTCATGTGACTTTTCCCCCTTCAAGTGAGGAGTCCTCGCCTTCCTTGGATAGAAGCTGGTGTGAATAAATTAAATATGTGAATTGGGTTGACAGCTGCAATTCCCAGGCAACCGCAGGGATTGCTTACCAAGTATACCATAGTATTTAAAAAACAATGCTGAATTAGAGGAAAATTTCTTGCTCCTCTTCCAGAACAAGCAGTCTTTCTCTTAGCGTTACCAAACTCCAGGCAAGGCCTGGAGATCTCCCATAATCGCAAGTGATCTTCAGACTACAGAAGTAAGTTACCCTTGAGAAAATGGCTGCCTTGGAAGTGGAATGTATGGTATTATGCCCCTCTGAGGTACCCCCCCTTCCCAGGCTCCACCCCCAAATTCCTGAGAATTTTCCAACCCAGAGTTGGCAACAGTACTTCCATTACAGCATGAGAGGCTCTGGCAAAAGCACAACTACACTTAATGATTAATGTCATTGGATGCCATCCGGGAAATCTAATTGGGTCAAAGGTGTTGTAGATTTGTAGCACTGGATATCTTCCCTGTTCTGTTTATGTTGCTGGTCTACCTTATACTGCCAGCAGATCCCAGGGAGGCTGTTGAAACTGTGAACAGGTGCCTGGAGGCAGTTTTGGAGTGGATGAGAGCTAACAAGCTGAAACATAACCCCTAAGAAAACAGAGGTGCTACTGCTTAGGGGAAAGTCTGACCCAGTAAATGGGTGCTCTGGAACCCAGACCTCCTGTTGGATAAACCAGTGGCAGCAGTGGCCATGGGTGCCTTTCACCAGCTTTGACTGGTAACCCAGCTGTGGCCCTTCTTGGCCACTGTGGTGCATACCCTGCTTATATCTAGATTAGATTACTGCAGTGCACTCTATTGGGGCTGCCCTTGATGACTGTCCAGAAGCTACCATATCACTTCAGGCTTGTTCCATCTACACTAGCTTCCAGTGCACTTCCAGCCTGAATTCAAGGTACTGGTATTGACCTTTAAAGCCATGTAACTTCCTGGGAACAATATACCTTAAGGACCAATATACGTCCTCCTATATGAGCCTGTTTGTTCACGTCAGTCTTCTTATGTTTTAAATAAAAAAATTTAAAAATATAAAAGCCAATAAAAGGGAGCAGTGTAGATTGTCTTTGTTGAAAACCTACTGATTTTAGCCTTTTCACTTTTAGCTGGACACAACATTTACCATCTGGAGCAAAGGGGTAGGAGTACTTTCAATTTTATGTTGTGTAGGAATATGGCAATGTACAACCACAGGGATAGTGTTTGAATAGAGAAGATAACAGACTAGACGAGGACCAATAACTGAGCTAAGTCCAGACAAAACTGAGGCCAATGACAAAGGATTCAAGGACTGAGGGGTCAGCCTGTTCTGGAAGGGGTTGCACTCCTCCTGAAGGAATACATTTGTAGCTTAGGGGTATACTCAGTCCTTAGGCTCAGGTTTCCTCTTCTCAGGTCTCCTCAATAGCACATAGCATCTTTTATCAGCTTCATCTGACACGCCAGCTATGGCTTTTTGTTGGAAAGCATGATCAGATTATGGTAATCTATGCATTGATCACATCCAGTTAGATTACTCTAAGGTACTCTTTGTGGAACTTCCTTTGCAAACTGTTCAGAGACTTCAGTTGTTATAAAATTAGGGTGCCAGCCTCCAGGTGGGACCTGAGGATCCCCTGGAATTACAGCTTATCTCCAGACTACAGAGATCAGTAGAGATGGATGCTTTGGAGGGTGGGTTCTAGGGTATTGTGCCCCTCTGAGGTCCTTGTCCTCCCCAGGCTCCATCCCCAAATCTTCAGGAGTTTCCTAACCTGCATCCAGCAACCCTGTCCCCCAGTCCTCTGCCAGTGGTGGTGGTGGTGGTGGGGAACCTGGCAACACTATCTAAAATGTAGCAACCATGCCGCTGAAAGGAGTTGGTTATGGAGATTGTATTGCCCCATGTGCTGGAAGAACAGAACAAGCTATCTGTCTTGTTTCCAAATGCAATTCAAAGTCCTGGTTCTTATCTATAAGGCCCTAAGCAATTTATTTGAAGGACCACCTCCAGCCGTACTGCCGAGCATGTCCGTCAAAATCCTCCTCACAAGCCCTGCTCTCTAGTCATATCCCCATATTACAGTGAACACATGTATACTATGCATGTATATGCATTAGGGTCGCCAAGTTACTTACCCTTCCTGGCGGGGGAGTCCCAGTCCCGGTCTGGAGGTCTCAAGCACACACAGCGTGATGACGTCACCCAGAAGTGACGTCATCATGCTGGGCACGTTGCTGGAGTGACGCTCTAGTAATCGCCCTAAAACTCTATGGTACTATACACTGGGCAGTCGGCCAGAGCGGACTGGTTTGGCAGTGGGGTTCCCCCTGCCGGCCAAATCCAGACCGGCGGATTGGGGACCCCTATAGCAGGGGATTCCCCACCCCCCAGGGGAACTTGGCAGCCCTAATATGCATACACCTGTTTGTAAGAAAGAGCAAGTGTATAGTCACTTTACGAATGAAACTGTGTACCAGTACATAGCTGGCTTCCATCACATGTTCAGCTGTACGTCTGTGTGACATGAGAATTACTCAATGCATGTGTAAAGAAAAACCAAGTGTCTACTCCACATGGATTGTACATGTCTTCACTGTAACTTGTGTCCATTCCTGCGGAGGTGAAGTGGGTGATAACCAAAGACAAGAATTTTTTCAGTAGTGGTACCTCTAGAGGGTCACCTGGAGCCAACCATACTCGGTTTTAATTGTCAAGCCAAAACATTTCTTTTTAATCCAGGTTTTTAACTAGGGGTTGATCTTTTTGTTTTTCCAATATGCTTCTAGCCAGAGGACTGTTATGATCAGGGGTCATTTCGAGCAGGAGCTCCGGGGAGCTCAGCTCCGGGAGTTGGTGCCAGCCCCCCCTGCGAGGGAATGCCTGCTTGTGTCATGGCTGCAGCAAAACGACCCCATCCCCTGGAAAGGTCCTTGTTCCTCCGACCAGCCTTCTTAAGGCTTCAGCCATCACTGAAGCTATCCTCCCAGAATAGTGGTATTTCTGAGGCTTCGATTAGTAGCTGTCCCCTCTCTGCCAGCTCTTCCTTCCTTCCTTCCTTCCTTCCTTCCTTCCTTCCTTCCTTCCTTCTTGCCTTCTGACATACTTCTGGTGATGTCAGGAGGTGTAGCATATGCAAATAAGTTATGCTGATGAGTTATGCTAATGAGCTCCTGCACCTCTTTTTCTACGAAATGACCCCTGGTTATGATGATCAGTTAAGCTGCCAAATGTGTCATGATTTGGGGGTATTAATGTGGGTTTAATTTTTTATGTGTTAATTTTAACCATTTATATATTTTTTGATTCTATCTTTTCTTTTGTGGGCTGCCTTGAACAGTCTCTGAAGGGTGCATTCAAACACATTTAAATATTTTAAATAAATAATACATTTGGCATACTTTAAAGGTCAACATCTGGACTGGGAGCAACAGACCAAGATATCTTGGGATGGGAAACACAGACTGGACACCTGGAGGTGTATCGTATCTGGGGGTATACCATAGTTGGAGGCTAAACACCTGGAGGTGTGCAATGTATATGTATACCTCTGTTTTTAAGAAATAACCAACAGATATTCACTTTCCATATAAGAAACAAGCCCAGAGTTACAGCCATGGAAGGATCCTCTCTACCACTGTGTGACCCCGCTTCACTAGCCTGCTTGTTCTTTGAGGCAGGAGGGCACCCGGGGTCCATATGCACACACACTAGCAGCATGGACTTTCCAAAAGCAACAGCAGCAGCAAAAAAGAAGCAGCAGCAGCTGCTTAGGGGTTTTATGAACCACCCTGTTAGGCTCAATCCTACGGGCTGATGATTAGTGCCATAGATTACATACTACATGTAATATATCCCCTAACACTTGGCATTATAAGGCCTTCCGCTGGCCTCAGAATGTATAGAGAATTTTGCTCAAAACCTAGAGTATCGCCCCCAACGTTGGAAATGCGATGACATCACTCCAGGCTTCCCCCACCGGCCAGCTGGGCTGTGGTAGATTGAGGATCACCTGGCTCCAATGGGGGAATGGTAACCCTAGTCTACATGGAAGAAGCCCAGACAGAGGTGGAGGAGGACAGTGGTGATATAACCTTCCTCCCCCTGTCTGTATATTCTGAGAGCAGCAGAAGGCCTTATAAAGCAAGGTGTTAGAGGGCATGTCAGCCCAGGCCTCCGATCCAGAGGTTCCCATGCCTCATGGAAATATTATTCTTTTGTCTATGGAGTGGCCTTCATGAAGTAGCCAGGTGGATCCGGTTGATCTACAGTGTTTAGAATACAAAAGAAGCTATGCTGTATGCCTGTACCATTTTTATTTAGACAACTGACTGGATGTGAAACATAAATTTTTCCTCAGGTGTCAAAGCCAGATCTCCAAGATCACCCAGTTTCTCCCAGAATGCTATGAATCCATACTGTAGCGAAGCTTAGAAGCCATAGTGTTCAGTTATACCCCACCCAAGGCAGAGCCATCAGGATAAATTTAAAAATATCTATATACTAATAGCCAAGGGTCCCCTGTGTGTGCAGATATCTAAGTCTGCACACTGGGGGCACTTGGGGGGTAGAGAGATTTTCCTGCACACTTGGGGGCACTCCCCAGGAGTGCAGAAAAATCTGAAAACCTTTAAAAACTATACAGGGGATATTTATATTCCCCCAAAATTAAAAGAGTGTACCCTGCGCATGTGCAGAGAACACTCTGGGAACTCTACGGTGGGCCGGTGGCTGGGAACCACTCAGGCCTCGCCGCCAGTGCCCGAGGGGAGATCAGTGGGCCCAGTGGCTGAGAGCCACTCACGCCTCGCCGCCAATGCCCGGGGGGGGGGAGAAGACTTACCTGCAGCCGCTTCCTCCTCAATGTGGAGCTGTAGCCTTTAGGAATACTCCCCCCCCCCGGCGAGTATCATGGGTCCCACTTCTTGTATTCTCTGTTTCTCAGAAAAAAAAAATATAGACTCAGAATTAAACATAACTGTTTATCAAAACTAAGCATTGGCTTACTGATGGCATTTGCTAAAGTTACTGTTCCATTAATAATATTCAGTTTTCTCCTGACAAAAGAAGAGTTCGGTTTCTGCCTTAGTTCCAAGAACGTTGTATTCCAGCCTTGTCAAAGATAAATCAAAGACACGAGTCACTCTTTGCTTTCTGCTCCCCCCCTTCAATGGCAGCGAAAGCCTAGTTGATGGACAATATTTCTAACTAATCCCAAATCTTTTCTCTTTGCGTGCCCAGACTATTTAAATTTCAAAGGCATAAGTGGTAAACTAATTTCCCACAGAAATGTACACGGTAACCGATTTAACCAAGGAGCAGACATGAAACTTGAAACTGCACACCTTTCCTGGCAGGGGGTTGGAGGTAATAGCGCTTAAAATATCAAAGAGAAGCTCTGAACTTCGATGGGACATGGAGGTAGGTGGTGCTGAATTATTGTTCTAGGCATGAAGGACACTTGTCGATCAGAAAGGATAGGAAAGGAGAAACTTTCATAACAGAGGAGATACCATGAAGGATATTAAATATATGCTTAACTATGTTCTTGGTAGAATAATTTGGGATTTCTTGTCTGCTTGTCTCAATCAGGAAAACAAAAACAGGGCTTTCGCTTTTTCATTGCATGCCAGTCATGGGATTGCAATTGTTCGTTTTAGAAAATAATATTATTAATACACTTTTTAAATGACAAGGGAATGTTAATGGATTGTCCATGACTGATTTTAATAGTCTTCCCTTGCATGGACCATTGTATCTGCCTCTTAGCTAGGCATTAAACAAAAGAGAAAAAAAACTCTCTGGAGGAGAAACCAGTACGTCTGAGTAATGTTTTCCTGTCATTTTCCTTATCAATGTCAAACTCCTGGCTCTGATTTGAATAGTTTCCCTTATTCTTCCATCAGTTATTTCTACTGCCTTTTGATTTCCATCTTCAAGCCCATTTTGGCAAGGCTTTTTTATGGACTCCAGTATTATTATCTGTTCTGTGCTATATTATAGGCAATGTTTCTAACTGTGTTGTGATAGGTGATTTTACTACCCACACATTGATTGGGTCCATTTGTGTTCAAGTCAGGAGAAAGACATTGGGGTTCTAGATACTCTCAATGAGACGATTCTGGACTTGGTCCTAAGTAATGCTCAAGACCTGGTGAGAGATGTAAACATGAAAGCACCAGTTGGGGACAGTGACCATAATGCTATTAAGTTTAGCATTTATGTAAACCGGGAGTTGCCCCAAAAGACCAACACAACCACATTTAACTTTAGAAGGGTAACTTCTCTCAGACAAGGGGGTTTGTGAAGAAGAAACTGAAAGGGAAGGGAAGGAGGGTCAAATCCCTTCAAGAAGTTTGGAGATTATTTAAAACTACAATACTGGAAGCTCAGATACAATGGCTGTGACCACACTGGCAGCTTGGCACGCTATGGTGCCGTTTCTAATTGAACCGGGTGAAAGTATTGCTGGGCATATCAGCCACACAGCACACCCTGCTGCAGGCTACCTACGGAGACATCCCATGGTAAAGCATCCACATTATTGTAGTGCATCAGCCACGGAGCACATCGCCGAAAATTCCCAAAATTCACACACGTACATAGTGTGCATGCGTGCACACATGTGTTTATGCGCATGTGTACACAGGCAACATTTTGGGGAAAAGCGCATCTCCAGTGGCAGAATGGTTCTGCAGGTTCAGACTGCCAAATCCATTCTGCGCGCACTCCCCTGTGTTCACACATCCGGCCATGCGCAATGAATGCGTGGGGAAACAAAAACACCACTTCAGAGGTGGTGGCTTTTTAACCCGGCTCCAAGTCGTCCTTTGACGGGGTGAGTACGCCCAGGGAATGCCTGACAGATGTGGCTGCGTGACCAGGCCCATTTAATCCATTTGTGAAATGTTCCTATATCAGGCCAATCTGCCAGTCTGAACACAACCAATGTATATTGCATGTTTTGAAAGGAAAGAATAAGTATGAAAAACGGCCTGCATGCTTAATGAACAAAGTAATGGAAGCAGAAAAGGTAAGAAGGATTCCTTTAAGCAGTAGAAGGCTAGTCTGAGTGAGGTAAATAAAAAGGAGCACAGGCTTTGGCAAATAAAATGCAAGTTGATGATCGGACAGGCAAAAAGGGAATATGAGAAACATATTGCAAAAAAACATGAAGACCAACAATAAAAATTTCTTCAAATACATTAGAAGCAAAAAACCAGCCAGGGAGGCAGTGAGGCCCTTGGATGACCAAGAGATGGAAAGATTACTAAAGGATGGTAGGGAAATGGTAGAGAGGATAAATGCATTTTTTTTGCCTCTGTCTTCAGATAGGAGGTGCTTGCCCACTCCAGAACTGCCAATTTCAGGAGGACTGTCAAAAGACCTGAGTCGTATTGAGGTGACAAGACTGGAGGTCCTACGACTGATGGACAAATTAAAAACTGACAAAGCACCAGGCCCAGATGGGATAAATCCAAGAGTTCTGGAAGAACTCAAATGTGTACTTGTGGATCTCCAGACAAAAATATGCAGTCTATTGCTAAAATCTGCCTTCATTCCCAAGGACTGGAAGGTAGCTAATGTAACCTCTGTCTTCAAAAAAGGTTCCAGAGGAGATTTAGGAAATTTCTGGCTGGTCAGTCTAGCATCGATCTCGGATAAGTTAGTGGAATTTGTTATTAAAAATATAACAAAAGATATTGAGGAAGAATCATACTGGATTCTGTAAGGGAAGATCTTGTCTCACTAACCTTTTAGAGTTCTTTGAGGGGTGAACAAACATGTGGACAAAGGTGGTCGAGTAGATGCCGTTTACCTAGACTTCCAGAAAGCTTTGGATAAAGTTTCTCATCAAGGGCTCCTAAGTAAACTCAGCAGTCATGTGAGAAGAGGACAAGTATTCTTGTGGGTTAAAAACTGTTTAATTAACAGGAAACAGAGAGTGAATATAAATGGCCACTTTTCACAGAGGAAGGTTGTAAGCAGTGGGGTACTACAGGGCTTGGTACTAGGTCTGGTGCTTTTAAACGTGTTCGTTAACTATTTGGAGTTGGAAGTAAGCAGTGAAGTAGCTAAGTTTACCAATGACAGTAAGTTGTTGTTCCAGGTGGTGAGAACCAGGGAGGACTGTGGGGCACTCCAGAGGGATCTGCCGAGGCTGGACAAGGAGGCATCAGTGTGGCAGATAAAGTTCAACATGGGCAAATACAAAGTAATGCACATTGGAGCACATTGGAACTATCTTTCCCTCACCTTAATAAAAGAGATTTTTAATTGTTTTCATTGGCAAATTCAAGTCTAATCTTTTTTTAAACACTTGCCTGATAGAGATATATTGCTTGAAGAAGGCACAGGAATGAACATTGCTCTTCACAAGTGCTTGCAACAATTACCACCTGTTTCTTTCTCCCCCCCCCCCCCCCGGCATGCCATGGGCATTTGCTTCCTTGCACTTTCAGATTTTCTTCAACAGAAACCAAACCCATATTGAGCTACACACACACACACACACACACACACACACACACACACTTATGTATTGTGATCACGGTCGCCATGCAATCTTGTAATGGCAACCGCCACATGGTTGTCCTCACAAGGTGCGGAGCTGCCGAGCTGCTGAGCTTCGGCCAGGGAGAACAATAGAGAGCTGGATCCTAACTGACCACCAGTCACGGATCTAGGTTCCCCTAGGGGACCTATGCCAGGTAACCATAATTGTAAGGTCCTATCAGGGCATTTGGGTGAGGTCGGAGGATTATCTCCAACCGGCATAAAAGAGGGCTCTAAGCCCGGGGATTCTCATTTTCCATCTTACCCGCAATAAACTACCATGCTGATTTCACTACAACTGGCCTCCCGACTCCAGTACTTTTCACACACACACACACACGCACACACGAGGCCACTCAGCCTTCACTCTCGGCCTTTGTGCCTGGCTCCCTTGGTATGCTCTAATCCCCCTACCGCTTCCCCCTATGTAAAGAAGCAATTTTTTCCTTGGGTAGGGGATTTTTTTTATTTTCCTTTCGAAAGAGTCCCTGGTGGTGATGCATCTCTGTAAGATGTGCTGGGGCATTGGCATCCAGCCTCCCTCCCCTCTGCTATGTTTCTTTTGGGGAAAGAATTTGATACGCTGGGAGGTATGCAATTCTGGTGGGGACTGTGGCAAAACCTGCATCATTGTTCTTAGCCTGCTAAAGATATTCACATTAAGTACTAGCTGTTTGAAAATAAATGACCAGATAGGCGAGCAGTTGAATCCTCTTTGTTTGCTTGCCCTTTGTCGACTGGAAAACCATCAGCAACATAAGCTATACCATCTCAGGTTCCTGCTCATCCTCTAATATGATTTATGCCATCCTGTGTCAGCGATGCCCTTCCACCAGTCCCTCTGTCAATGAATAAATGGACATAAGTCTCACATTAGGAACCACAGCACTCAAAGAGATATAAGGACAGGTGGACTCACATTCTAGCTGTATCTGAAGAAGTGAGCAGGGACTCATGAAAGGTCATACCCTGCCACACATTTTGTTAGTCTTTCAGGTGCTACTGCTCTCCTGCTCTTTTCGAGTGCTACAGACAGACTAACATGGCTACCCATCTGGATCTATTTCAAAAACGGGTTTGCAGCCCCAAACATCCAAATACTGGGGCGAACCTAAGAGGGAGGGTATTTATCAACAGGGACAATATGGCAATTCTCAGGGGTCATTTCATAGACAAAGAGGCGCAGGAGCTCATTAGCATAACACATTAGCATAACTTATTTGCATATACTACACCACCTGGCATCACCGGAAGTATGTCAGACGGCAAGAAAGTAAGTAAGTAAGAAAGAAAGAAAGAAAGAAAGAAAGAAAGAGGGAGAGAGAGAAAGAGAGAAAGAGAGAGAAAAAGAGAAAGAGAGAGCTGGCAGAGAGGGGACAGCTACTAATCCAAGCCTCAGAAATACCACTGTTCTGGGAGGATAGCTTCAGTAATGGCTGAAGCCTCCAGAAGGCTGGTGGGAGGAACAAGGACCTTTCCAGGGGATGGGGTCATTTTGCTGCAGCCATGACACAAGCAGGCATTCCCCCGTGGGGGGGGGGGGGCTGGCACCAACTCCCGGAGCTGCGCTTCCCCGAGCTCCTGCTCGAAAGGACCCCTGGCAATTCTCATACATGCACAGAGGGGAGGAGGGCATGGCCTAGCTCCTCCTCTAGCAGTAGATCAATATGTTGATATGGCACAAGCACATTTCAAAAGGGGGGCAAAGGGGTGGCCTATGCTATATCAAAAGTTCTTGTCCCTTCTCAGGCTAAGGACTTTTGGTACAAAGGGTTGCTGTAAATCAAAGTTACAAAATACCAGAGAGAGACCCTAATCTTGGTAGGTACTACCAGTCCTTTTGGTCTATCCCGACAGCCCAGGAGTGAAAGGACAAGTCTTCCGGATTCTCAGGGAATTAACAAGTCAGCCCTGCAGAGCAGGACTGCAGACTGAGTTTCCAAATACAAAAGAGTTAGCTGGTAGGTGCTCAAAGCCCAAGGCTCTGGAAGAAGGCTTGAGATCAATGAAGGCAAAACCCACCACAAGATAAGAAACATAGTTATTTATTTAGGGTGCAGAAAATATATTAAAAAGACACGGCTGTGAAGGAACAGAACAAATAAATCTAAGCATATCCAGCGTAGCTAATGCACAGAGTCAAGGTTCCAAGTCAACCAAAGCTGGTTCATCTCAGGCAGTTGTTGTTGTTGTTGTTCAGTCGCACAGTCAAGTCTGGCAGCCGGAAGAAAGCTGAGGGGGTTTCCCTCCATGCCACTGCCCTCAGGTGAGGAGGAAGCACCCAGCTTGTCCTCAGGCAGCAAAAACAGAGGCTGCCTGAGGTAGGTGTGTGAGGCTGCTGGCAGATGGGGAAAGGGAAGGGCTGGCAGTGAGTCCTCCAGGCAGCCCAGAGAGTTGGGGGGCCCAGGCTGCTTAGAAAGTCATGGGGCCTTGGCAGGAAGTGTGGGGGGGGGGGGCGGGCCCTGGGAGGCCCCAATGTAGCCACGGGCCTGGTCAAGGGTAGACCTGCATAAAGGGAGTTGCAGCAGTCTAACCTGGAGGTGACCATTGCATGGATCACTGTGGTTAATTCGCAGGGGGAGAGATAGGAAACCAGTTGCTTGACAGCTGAAGATGGTAAAAAGCTGATCTGGCAACATTCATGACCTGGGCCTCATTGAAAATGTGGTATCCAGTGTCACACTTAAACGCCTCACCACTGGCGTAGGCACCAATGGTGCCCCCATCAAGGGCTGGGAGATGGATTCCCGATCTCATTCCCTCATAACTCAGGGATAGGACCTCTGTCTTTGATGGATTCGGTTTCAGTAGACTCTGACACAACTATCCAGCCATGACCTCTAAAGCCCTGATCAAAACATCTGGGGTGGAGCCTATCCATCTGTCCATCAACAGGTTGGCAACCCCAGGTCTGGAAGCAACCCCTGGGTGACTTGAAACCACCCAACTTGTCTCACTCAGCTAGGCCTGGCTGCTTGCTACTGTTGAACATAGGGTTGCCAAGTCACTTACCTCCAGGAGCGGGGGAGTCCCGCTCCTGTTTCGGGAGCTTCGTGCGTGATGACATCACCCAGAAGTGATGTCATCATGCTGGGCACATTGCCAGGGTGATGCTCTGGCAAGCGCCCTAAAACTCTATGGTACCATAGAGTTTTTAGGGCGATTGCTAGAGTGTCGCCCCAGCAACGTGCCCAGCATAATGATGTCACTTCTAAGTGATGTCATGACACTGGGCAGTCAGCTGGATTGGGCCACTTCAGGGGTGGCGTTCCCCCCTCCGGCCAAATCTGGACCAGCGGATTGGGGACCCCTATAGAGGGGATTCCCTGCCCCCGGGGGGACTTGGCAGCCCTAGTTCAATAACACCCTATCAAAGTCAGTGTGGTGGGGCCATTAAAGCCCCAGAGCAGGGTCTGGGAGACCCAGGTTCAAATCCCCATCTGGCTATGGAAACTCACTGGGTGATTTTGGGCCAGTCACATACTTCCATCCTTACCTAATTCACAGGGTTGTTGTTTTGAGGATAAAAAGGAGGAGAGGATAGCAGAAGCCACTTTGATCGCTATGGAGAAAGGTGGCGCATAAATTAAGTAACTAAATAATGAATATGTCTGAAGATGGGAAGCAGATAAAAGGTTGGCTGGTGAATGGCTGAGGAGCAGAGAATAGAGAGGTTGCCAGGAGGAGGGGGGTGAAGAAATAATGAGAGGAGGGGGATACAGGGGAAAGTGACATGCCCCCTCCCACAACCCCTTGAAGGTTTCCTACTTATGCATGTGGGCTGTAGTTTTTCTAGGTCGAGGCTGCTGGGTGGAAGGAGGGAAAGCTGAAGGCAGATAGGCTGATAAAGGTCGGTTGGCTGTTGGGTGGGAAGGAGAGAAGGGAGTGGGGAAGAGGAGAGGCTGGGGGCTCTTTCAGGGAAGGAAAAGTGGAAATAGTGGTGGAGGGGGAGATGAGAAGCCCCCTGCGGGGGTCCTTGTGGGCCCATGCTTGTTTCCTATATTTGCTATCATGCCTCTTTACCTACCACCTCCCTTTATCTGTCCAGGCAGAGCATACCTTTTCTTTCAGCTTTACTTTTACAGTATTTGTTTTAAACTTTTACTTGTTTTGGTTGTTCTTGTTTTGGTTGTTGAGAGCCAGTTTGGTGTAGTGGTTAAGTGCGCAGACTCTAATCTGGGAGAACCGGGTTTGATTCCCCACTCCTCCACTTGCACCTGGCTGGATGACCTTGGGCAAGCCATAGCTCTGTACCAGCTGTTCTCTCAAGGACAGCTTGGGAAAAAGCTCTCTCAGCCCACCTACCTCACAGGGTGTCTCTTGTGGGGAGGGGAAGGGACAGGAGTTTGTAAACCGCTCTGAGACTCCAAGTGAGTGAAGGGCGGGGTATAAATCCAATCTCTTCTTCTCTTCTTCTTCTTCTTCCCTTCTTGCTTAGACATTTTTTTTTTTTTTGTCTTCATTCAAAACAACAAAGGTGATTTTTGGAACTAAATATTCCGAATGATGCTCCTAGCATTGCATTTTATACTTGGGAATTGTTTCCCAGGTTCGTTATTTACACATGGCAACATAGTTATTATTATTTTTATTTTTTTTTAAAAAAAATTCTGCTGTTCTCCATTTGAAAATACACACAGTGAATCGTTCCCAGTAACTGTTTATGCAAATGTTGCAAACAAAAACGTCGAGAGCCTTAGGGTGACATCGGGCTTCAAGAGCAAAGAAGCCTCAGGGTCACATTGGGCGGCAGTTACAACATACTCCCTGCTTTTGATGTCTTGTCATTCCTGTTCCTGTTTTCGGTGTACAAAGCGCCTTACAATTTTCATCCCGTTCCTTTTTTTCGGCCACCCATCCTGTTACAAGACTTATGCTGGGGCCCCTTCAGTCCAATTAGTTGGATGTGATCCCATTGATTTTCACCGAGATTTACGTCCATGACATATGTTTTGGATCAGACCTGACTTGCCCAAGGCTGCTTGGAGAGCTTCATGGACAGACTAAATCTGGTCCCCCCACCTATGGAATCAACATGCTGTCCATAGCGCTCTATTGATCCTTAATGCTGGCCGCCAATATGCATTGTCTCAACGCATTATTTGGGACTAAAGTCAATATTGTCAGATCTATGCACATATCCCAGAGGCTAACGATCAGTCTTTTGTGGAAGGGTTTGGGCATATCTGTCTTAGTATGTGTTCAGCTTGCATCCACCTGTCCGTTTTCTTCCTTGCGCTTCCTTGAGCGGCTACCACAGCTTCATCTGCCCTCTGTACATGTGATTAAATATTAATTAGGCTTCTAATATAAGCAAGTGAGTTCACAGGCCCAAGTGCCATATAAATAATGCATGAGGTACCCGAAGGCTCAGCCTGAAAAGCTGATTGGCCACCTTGGATTTGTATAATTATGAAGTTTCATTATTAACAGTGGAGGCAGTGGAGAGATTTGCCTAGCTTGAGGGACTTTGAAAGCATAAGCTGTCTCATTAGGGAAAAAGGGAATAAGGCATAATATGCAAACTTGTTAGCAGGGGGAGAGAGGAAAAAAAATAAAAATTAAGCCTAGTTCTTTAACGAAAGCAGGGAGTGAGAGGGTAAAATAATTTAAGCATGGGGGGGGGGGGGGGGGAGAACCCTGAAATTCAAATATGAGAATTTGTGGCTATATACCTTTCATCACTGTCCTTTTATTTGGAAGGCTCTTTTCTCTTTTTTTGCTTCAAAGCATTGATGCTTCATATAGAAGAATCTTTAATATTTTACTGCGAAATCCACAGGTAGCTTAATAGGTCCAGCAAAGTGAAAGGTATGGCGGTGAGAGCGAATGATGAGAGTCCAGGGTTCTTGCTCGGCTGTGTGTTGTGCATGCAATTAAATCTCAAGGTCAAACAATTTACAGACAATTACTTTTCTAACATCTCCAGAAAGGCCTGCTTACACGTCTTTAATTTTAAATGATACTGATATTCCAATTCTCCCCAAAGGTTAATGCTGACTAAATCCAGCTGTGACCTGACACGATGCGACAGCACAGTGCCTAATTATCCTCTGGATAGTCATTTACTTTAAACCATTAAAGGAATCGGCTGAGAAGATGATTTAGGACTCTGGAAAAAAATGTTATCCCGACTTCTTTCTTGAAGCTACTATGAGATGAAAAATAAAAATAAAAATCTTGCTAAATGTTAGCCATTTGCTTGTGATGACAGAAAATTGTTCATCCTTCTCTCTCTCTCCCTCTCTGTCTCTTTCTTTAAAAAAAATAGGTTAAATTGCTAACTAGTTCATTTTATCCATTGCCAATGGCTTGGCACTAAATGTCAGTGACAAATTTTGTACTTGTCTTGAAGAATGAATTAAGTTATGCACAAAAGCTATAGTGCTCTTTTTAAGACGAGTGAATTGCAAAGAAAGTGGGGGGAGTTGCTCTTTTGGAAAAAAAAAAAGATTATATCGATTAAAGGCCTTTTCTATTGTAATGGAAGGCAGGTAGTGGTTTAAGATAATTCTAACAGTTACCTCCCACGGAGGCTGCAGTCCTTTGCTAGAAATTTCTTTAAGAGCTCTCATGTCACTTCCTATAGCATGATTATCATCATAAGTCCATTTGTGATGGTAAGAAGGGAAAAAAAAACAGTTACAAAAGGCGACAACTATTATTCATTAGCTAACGTAAAAACCTTGCTCTTTTTCCCAAAGGGATCAGATTGTTTTTATTAGAATGCGTACACACACACACACACACTTATATATAAAATGCAGAGCTGTTACAATTAAAAGAAATAAGTACTGTCTGTAAGGAACTGATAAGAAAGAACAGTTGGTTCAGCAATTTATATTTGCAGGACCTGACAAAGGCTTCACGATCCATCTGGCTCTTAGGTTTTTGGCAATGGTTCTATGCCCTCACTTCAGAGTAAACAGATATACAACTATGCATTTATTTATTTATTTACTTATCGTTTACTTATTATTTATTTATTTATTATTTACTACATCCCACCCTCCCTGCCGGGGCAGGCTTAGGGTGGCTCACATTAAAATGTCCGTCGTATTAAAACATAGGTGTAACACAAAACACATCATAAAACTCAGTATAACATAACAATCACAGTACAAATAAAACGCAGATAGAATAAAGTGCTGGCGGTAGTAACAATGACATCTCAGTAGGTTTAATAGATGGTATAACTATAGCCCCAGTCAGTGTCGAATCCATCGGAAGTTGTTGATATTAAAATATAACGGGCCTTGGTTGGTATCGGTTGCGGCTCCTAATTGAAGGCCTGGTGGAAGAGCTCCGTTTTACAGGCCCTGTGGAATTGTAAAAGGATATATTACGCATCTCATTGTTTGAAAGAAGGTCTTCTAGGAAGTATACCTTTCCCATTTAGCTAAGATACATTTTCCTGAGACAGATCGAAGCCACAGTCCTGGCAGGGCCTTTAAAACACTTCAGCCATGTGGAGTGTTAGCCCATGAGATTTTCGGGTGCCCTTACCCTCCATATGAAGGCTGTAATATTTACATGGGATATTTCTAGGACAGAATTTTTAGAGCATGCTCAGTGTGATTTTGCCAGCTGATTACAAAGCCCAGAGCTGCACTTCTCTTAGGGTTTCTCCAGATGGCTAGTTGAAGCCTACATTAACTAGTACATTACGAATACTAGGCGGACCAGTTAGAGACCTTGAGCAAATTAAACACTCCCTCCCTCTGCCAAAATGAAGTTTAATAATTTAAGTAAAATAATAGTTACTGAAGGCCGCAAAACGGTAAACCTGCTGTAATGTTGCTGAAGTTCATTCTGAACACTGCATTTTTGAAGAAGACATCTGCAAGTCACTGTGCAGCTGAAATAGCAATGCTCTTCCTGCATTCATTATATCTTGTCAGCATGCCATTCAAAAAGGGAAGCAGATTGTCTGTTGTTATTTCTCAAATTCAATACTCTGCCAACTACTACAGTAGGTCCCCTCAGTGGCTCTTGCTCGGTTAAGTCAGATTATTTAAGGATAATCTACATGTTGCCCAAAGCACTTGGTCACTGCCAAAAACAGCAGTCACACATCTGCTTCTCCTGCACTCCACTGTGATAAGTAGTACAGATGATCTCATGTCATGACAAGATTTCTTTTTTCTTCACCTCTGTCAACAAGATTGGTTGCCAATGACAAGGTTACAGAAATGTGTAGCCATTTTTTGGTGGAGATTCAAATATAAAGAACCAAAGATTCAAAAGTAGTCATGGAACGCTATTTCATGAATTAATTGATTAGTCTTAAATTCTATATATATTGAGCAGTTCTCTATGAGGAAGGCCTATACATTTTATCAATAAACATATTAGTAGACCTCGTTCTTTTAGATCTTGATTAATCATGGAAAGAGGTGGGGCTCTCAGTTATTTTCTAGAGGTTATATATTAGTGACCTACTAAACCTTTTCCACTCGTGTTAGGAATTGTGGGAGCTCCTGGGTTTGTGTATAGGTCTGGGGCTGCTGACATGGGCCTTTTCTGCACTGGTATTTTGCTCTGCATTCGGAGCACTTCGAGGATTTGCGTTCCACATAAGTCTCCGCCTTCACTCCACAATTGCTCTGCATTTAAATTTTTATTCTACATGTGTTTTTCATGATTCCGTCACCAAACTAGTTTTATTACACAAATGCTCTGTGTTTCCTGAGAGCTCTTTTGCAATGGACTTTTTTAGGGTAATTCTGTTTCAGCACACACAAGTAGAATCATCGCCCTTTGTTCCTCCCCACTGTTGCCTTGGGGTTTTTTTTCCCAAGAAGGAGATGGCACTCACATGAACTATTCTTCACCCATTACCAGCATCATATTTCAGCCAACCAACTTTTGCCAGGTGGGGTGTAAGGTGGCCTCTTTTGTCTTTTTGCTTTCTTCCTTTCATTCTGCTGATACTCACTTCTCCTGCATCTTCGCTGGCAAACTAAACAGCTATGCTCAGCAACAACAAGAATGGTGTTGGTAACCGGGTCTCATGTTTTTCAAGTACCACTTTCCTATATGTGCAGCTGTGTGTGTGTGTGTGTTTTATTCAGAGTGTATGCTTTCATGTGCATGCACACAATACTTAGATACTTCAGACCAGGGCTATTTTTGGGCAGGAACGCACAGGAACGGAGTTCCGGCTAGCTCCTGAGTTGGCCACACCCAACTAGTAGTATAGTTGGCCACACCCAACTAGTTAGTATAATAGGCCACACCCAACAGCAGAAACTCATTAGGATTGGCTACATTAGGGGTAGGTGGCCTAACATGCAAATTAATTCCTGCTACAAAAAAGCCCTGGGTTTTGACAACAAACAAGGTAAACAGAATAAGAAGCAAAAGGTGGGTGCGGCTGGATGACCACTCTTCTGGTAACATGGGGTGTGTGGCCTAATATGCTGATGAGCTGTGCTGTCAGGGGTGTGGCCTAATATGCTAATGAGTTCCTGCTGTTGGGTGTGGTCTCTTATGCTAACGAGTTCCTGCTGGGCTTTTTCTACAAAAAAAGCCCTGCTTCAGACACTAAGAAGTGTCACATACAGAGAAAGGTTTTCTTCCACCCATGTAAAACAGAACCATGTGATCAGCTCTGTAGCTGGGTCAAAAGTTTACAGCAAGATGTACCTGTTGTTTCGCAAGGCTACTGTTATTGTGATGCTGAATGTATGTTGTTCCCCGAGGCTCTGCGTAGGGAATCCCCTGCAGATTTAGTGGTTGAATCTGGGGAGGGAGGGGCAATACATTCCACCATCCAAAGCATCAGTTTTCTCTCAGTAATATGGATGTCAGCCTCCAGCCTGGAGGACCTGGAGACACCCGGAAATTAATTTAAACCTCATCTCCTGATTACAGCAGCCTTTGTGGGAGAAGCAGGTGCCTGCCCCGACCAATCAGCTTGTAGAAGGAAGTTGGTAGAAAACAGTGATATGACACCGTCTACTGTTGTAGCATAGTAATTACAGTGATGCCAGATTAAGATGTCTTCAATACGGGAATGTGGAAATTATAATGCAGACTCGGTGCAGTTACATGTGATATACGTAGAAATGGAGAAAAAAGATAGAGCAATGGTGTGGCTTTTCGAAGCTGGGGTGGACATGGACTAAAGGGAGATTGCGGAAAGGGCCATCCTGGTTATTTTCACCTACTTGGCACCTCCACCTTGATCGACAATTTCCATAGTTCCTGCACAGGAGAGAGCAATTATGTTACAGAAGCCTAAGCAGATCAGGTAAGTCCAGGACTGCTGGTGTTCGGAAGTGACATCAAATGTTCGTTAAGGTCAAGGGTGGTATTCTGCAGATAGGTTTTTTCAAGAACCAGCGTTACCTTTATATTTAAACACTCTGGCTGAGGACAGACTGGCATTGTGGGGCGGGAGAGCTCCGCTTCAGAAGCAGGGGAAGGGAGCCAGTTCAAACAGCCACAGCTGTTCCCCGGCTCCCTTCTGTACTCACCCGCTTGGGAGCCATTTCTCTTCCACCTCAGAGGGACACTAACAGAAAGCGGTGTCCAGGGACCATCTCCCGCTTGGATCCCACTTCCCGGTTGTGTGGACGGGAGAAGGCTGGATTCAAGTGGAGGCGGCAGTGTGAACGCACCACCATGAAGAGATGGTCATGAGGAGGTGGGGGGATTTTAAATTTTTAGACTGCTGCTGTGGCCATGCACCTATGCGCTTAGGCGACCATGCGCCTATTGCCGAAACGGCCCCACCACGGGCCGCGGAGGCCAGCCCACCTGGGGCTGCTCTGCAGCAGTCTGAACGCTCCATTTTGGCATGCTAACGCAGGAGTATGGCCAGTGTGAACGGCCAGCCCCAGGCCAGTTTTCCCTCACGGCTTTTGGCCCCGCTTCCCTTCTGCTTCAGAATCCCAGTCTGTCCTTGGCCTATGTAAACACTACATATGTTATGTAAACACCACAACATTGTCTTGGTGTAATATAATTACATGAGACTATGAAAAGGTAACAGGATTGGCTTATGTGGCAGCAATAATTTGAAAATGTGGAGAATATTAAGATTTAAAACCATAAAAGCTGAAAAATGAGTTTGGATCCTAAATTTTTGGGGGGCTGAATCTTAGATCCAATGAACAGTTGTCAAAGCCCGGTGTAATGGTTCCCTGATGACTCATCTTTGTACGAGATAGAGGTGAAATGACTCCTGTCAGAGGATTGTTAGTTTTGAAGTTTCAGTGTTAGTTAATTTGAGTATCTCAGTATACAAAATAACTGATCCATTGGCCAAAGCAGGTATTTGTACAGCTACATAGTCTCTTTCCTGGGTTACCTAAAATTCAGTGACTTCACTGTCTTCAGACACTTAGGTCCAATTCTTATGTTACTTGCATGGATATTGTTACCCCTTCTGTGTGGTTACTTCCTGTACCACTTCAGTAATGGTGAACTGTGGAGGGCCATAGGATTGCCAGGTTCCTCCCGGCCACTGGTGGGGGATGGGGGGTAGGTTGCCAGCTCCAGGGTGGGAAACTCCTGGAGATTTGGGGGTGGAGCCTGGGGAGGACAGGGACCTCAGTGGGGTACAATGCCACAGAACCACCCTCCAAGGCATCCATTTTCTCCAGGGGAACTGATCTCTGTAGTCTGAAGATGAGCTCTAATTCCTGGGGATCCCCAGGTCCCACCTGGAGGCTGGCATTCCTTGGGCCAGATAATATTAATACTTCCTATATAAGACTGGCCTTTGTGAAAAACAGTAGAATTCTCTGAGATTTGTGTGAGTGTGTATACATATGACTTTTAGCTTTTAGAAAAAAGATGCTCCCTTATGAACTTCTGTTGCGGTGATTTCAGTTTTTCTGTATATGATTATTTCAGATGTTTCAAGTCGAGAATCCAAGAGGGACTGGAGCAAAAACAATACAAACGCAGGATTTATTTAATTTGGTTTATTTTCAAGAGTGGTTTTGCCGTGTGAAATGTTCAGCAACTCCAAGGGCATTGCATGAATAGCATCTGCATTATGTTGTGGTGTTTACCAAAATCCTCCTTGCCTCCCGCCCCTATAAACCCTTGATGGTTTTATTATTCAGGGGTGGGGAAAGCAGGCAGAAATGCAGTGAAAGCTACAGAATGATTTAACACTGTGGGAACCTAATCAATAAGGCTGTTGCAGAGAGCTCCCGGGAAAGAGAGCTGTTTTCCATCCAGATGATAATGAGGCAGACTAGCAGCAACCTCTGGAGATGAATACTGGAGCAGTGATTTTGTGGTGCTGCTTTCTTAGTTACTAATTAATAGTTTTGTGACCGGTAAGACACCTTTATGGCCTCCCTGACACCTGCAAACTTTCTTATGGGTGGTCTCACTTGACACTTCTACCATCAGGGGTCACTCCAGTCTGATTAAATCATGCTAAATCTAAAGGAACAGAATTTATGTACATTCAGATAATTATCTTGTATCTTATAGTCTACAGAGTTTTCTAATTTTTATTAAGTAAACAACTATTTTTTAAAAATTCTGAAGCTAGGATGATAGAACTGGTACTTTACATTTTAAAAAAAAATTACTATGCATTTCAATCTATATTGTTAAGGAAAAAGCTATGGAGGAAGAAAGTCAGACTATAGGACAGGGGTGGGTATTAGAAGAAGAAGAAGAAGAGATTGGATTTATACCCCGCCCTTCACTACCTGAAGGAGTCTCAGAGCGGCTTACAAACTCCTTTTCCCTTCCCCTCCCCACAACAGACACCCTGTGAGGTAGGTGGGGCTAAGAGAACTCTTTCCCAAGCTGTCCTTGAGGGAACAGCTGGTACAGAGCTATGGCTTGCCCAAGGTCATCCAGCCAGGTGCAAGTGGAGGACTGGGGAATCAAACCCAGTTCTCCCAGATTAGAGTCCGCACACTTAACCACTACACCAGACTGGCTCTTAATAAACTGAATCTCACTCTAATTAATAATCTGAATCTCACTCAGTATTTTAATAATGTGAACAAGCCTTTAAAAACCAGTCAGGGGTGCAGAAAACAGATTTGTATTACTTATTGCTTAGGGCCTAATAATTGTCCATCATTTTTTTAAAAAATTAAAGTATTTTTATTAAGGATTCAAGAGGGTACAGAAAAATGATTAACGGTTAACAATTATAGACATATTGTAACTGTCTCAGACAACATGGCTACCATTAATGTTGGAGTGTACAATGCATCCTGGTGTTATACGTGGAGTTAATAAGTTGATCCTTCTCAGAGAGAAGTGAAAAATACAAATTGACAAAACAGACAAAATTTAAATATAGTCTATGCTATAAGTTATAACTTTTCAGGTAAATGTGGTTTGCAACATATGATATAAGAAGAATAGCAATTATCTCTTTCTCCAATTATAAATACAGATACAGGGGGATGTTATTTACCCATGCTTTTGGGAGTAGACCCCCTCCACTTTCAGAATACTCATTGATAATTGGGTACCATTTAGTCTTGGGACTTTTTGCGTTCTGTGTATTATCCCAGCTTTCTATTTTATCTGCTATTTTATCTAAAATAAAGTAATCCCAAATTTTGGCCATCATAGCTAAATTTTGCCTTACTCTTTCAAGAACTGTGTGTCCTGCTGATGTCTACCCTTTTAAAACCAAAATTTCTTTTTTGTGGACCAGCAGACATGTTTTAAGATGTATGCATAAAAATATGAGATAATTTAACAGAAACGTGTTTACAGCACTACAAAGTATACAGGTAGAAGAGGAAGAGTTGGTTTTTATACCCCATATTTCTCTACCTCAAGGAGTGTCAAAGCAGCTCATAGTCGCCTTCCCTTCCTCTCCCCACAACAGTCACCTTGTGAGACAGGTAGAGCTGAGAGACTTCTGAGAGAACTGTGGCTGAAGACAGACTTGTAGTCTGCCGTGCCTCCGCGACGTGGCAGACTAAGGCGGGGGGAATTTCCCCCACGGTGCGGCGTTCTCATGCCGCCGGAAGGAAGCCACCCGCAGTGTTCAGACTGCGGGTGGCTTCCTACGGTGGTGTGCGGACGCCGCACGGCTCCCCCTCCCAGAGCGCGTTCACACCCGCTCCAGGTGGAATGCGCACTTTGAAGTGGTGCTCGGCTGCTGCAGGAGGAGCGTGGCGCCGGACGCGATGCGTCCGGGCCGCCTCCTTGGGGCAGATGCGGCCGTCTGAACAGCCGCTCTGCCTCCGCTTTTAAAGCAGAGGCAGAGCGGCCGAGACTGCCAGTCTGTCCTCAGCCTGTGACTGGCCCAAGGTCACCCAGCAGGCTGCATGTGGAGGAGGAGTGGGGAATCATACCTGGTTTTCCAGATCAGAGTCCACCGCTCTTAACCACAACACCACACTGGCTCTCATATACTCATAAGGCTCCTGCGATTGGCTGGAGTTCTCTTCCAAAAGTCAGATGACAAGCCGCGATTTAGCTGCCAGGGTTGCAACTGGAGCTCATGTCCATCAATACTTTCCCTCACTTCCTAATTGAAGAAAATCACAGTCTGAAGTGGATTTTCAAATCCTTGTTTTACAGTAGCCTATTGTCTGCAGTAATGATAGAACATTCAGAGTGGCTGTCTTGGCACACTATGGTATTCACAAATCAAAGAGAGTGTGCGAGAGAAAACCGAAGAGGGAAAAGGACCACACGAGCATAAGACACATTTCTAATGTCCAAGCCATGGTTTCGTTGTGATATCTGAGCTTGAGTGTGATATGAAATCTGGGTTTTCTTCTGCAGAATGCGTGAAATGCCCTTTTAAAACGTCGCTTTAAAAATGCAGTTTGTATTTCATCTGCAGAAGTTTTTTGAAATGTAGCAGGTGGATCCATGCATTGTAACTATCATTCATTTCCCCATATATCTTCACACAGGGAGGCAAACAGAAAAGTGTATCCATAATTACATACTTAATTACATAAGTATCCATGATTAAAAGAAAATCGATTCTAGCCTAAAATTGTACAAATCATCCCAGGCAAGTTATATTTTTTGATTTTGTTTTCTTTTAGAATCACTTTCCTGAGTTATATTTGCTAATTTACCACAGCAGATCAAACTTTACTGTAGTATTTACTGAAATCATCACATTAACCAGCTCTTAAAGTCTCAGATTTTAAAACACACATAAAGTAATTTATGTGGATATAGTATAAATTGCTAATAACTGTACACCCTAGGTCATATGCACTATTTTCAATGGTTATGACAAAAATGGATTTTGAAGAGCTCCAGAGTGAGCTTTCTAAACTAGGGGAACGGGCATTACAAAAGCAAGTGAGATTCAGTGGCTGAGGACAGACTGGGAATGTAAAGTGGGACAGCCCCGCGTTGGAAGTGGAAGAAGGGAGTGTGTTCAGACATGCGCATCTGTCCGTCAGCTCCGTTTCGCACTTACCCGTCTCCCACTCGCTTTCCATCTGCTTTAACAGGACACCGGGAGAAACCGGTGTCCAGGGGCCGTCTTACGCTTGCCTCCCACTTCCAGGCAGTGTGAACTGGAAGAAGGCAGGAGGCAAGCGGAGGTGGCAGTGTGGGCGCGGCGTTTTGCCAGTTTGCGCATGAGCGCACATGCGCAAATTGCCGAAACAGCCCTATCACAAGCTGCGGAGGCCGGCCCACGTGGGGCCACTCCGCAGCAGTCTGAACGCTCCCTATCGGCACCGTTGCGCAATACACTGGCCAGTGTGAATGGCCAGCCCCGGGGAGTTTTTCCCCCGCAGCAGTTTCCTCCGCATTCATCTCGCTCCAGATTGCCAGTCTGTCCTCAGCCAGTGTCAGCAAGTGTAAAGTGATGCCTAATGGGGCAAAGAGACCCATCTTCACCTACACACTGATGGACTCTGAGCTGTCAGTGAGAGATCAAGAAAGGGATCTTGGGGTGGTAGTAGATAGCTTGATGAAAATGTCAGCCCCATGTGTTTCTTCTGTGAAAAAGTCAGATTCCATGCTGGCCATAATTTGGAATAGCAGTAGAGAATAAAACTGCTGCTATTGTACTACTCTTATATAAATCTTTGGTGAGACCACACTTGGAAGTCTATGTACAGTCTAGTCACCGCACCTGAAAAAGATATTGTAGTGCTTGTAAAGGTGTGGACAAGAGCAACCAAAAATGATCAGGGGGCTAGGGCAGCTACTCTATGAGGATTGGTTAAAATGTGTAAGGCTGTTCAGCTTAGAAAAAAGGTGAGGAAGGGGAGATATGAGATAGAGGCAGTGTTCCCTCTAAACTGTGCACATGAGTGACTGCTCATTAACACAGGAAGCACTGCTCAGCAGCAATCTGGAGCTATGCAGGGTCTTGCACTGCCCATTGCCCATTTTAAGATTATAGCAGTTCTATTCTACTCAGGATGTGAACTGCTCCATTCAGTAGGGGGAAAAAATTAGAGTGAACATTGGATAGAGGGAAAAATTAGAGGGAACATTGGATACACAATGCATAAAATTATGCATTGTGTAGGGTTGCCAGACCCCCTGGTGGAGGTGGGGTTCCACCCTGCCTGGCCCCACTGCCCCACCTCTGATCAGCTGGCTGGTGGGGGGAATTTACCCCCCCCCCCAAAGGTGATATAGCTAACATGCAGCGATGTGTCGGCATCACTGCCCACATGACCCAGAATTGACACCATCATGTTGGGGACGTCGGGGCGACACTCTGGTATTTGAGCAAAAACACTATGGTAGAAGCCAAATTTACTGATGAGTTTTTGCCCAAATTCCAGAGTGTTGCCCCAACATGATGATGTCACTTCTGGGTCACATGGGCAGTGACATAGGCACGTTGCTGCATGTTGGCTGGGCCCCATTCCTGCTCCCAGTAACCCTCCCCAATCCCCCGCCAGTTCTGAGGGACCTGGCAACCCTAGCATTGTATGAAGAGAGAGGGAAGGGAAAAGCTTCCCCCCCCTCCCATAGTATTAAAACCTGGGTTATCTGCTGAAGCTGAGGGGTGGAAGAGTCAGGGCTGACAAAGGGAAGCACTTCTCCACACAGCACATAGTTAAATTGTTGAACCCACTGCCACAGGATGTGGTCATGGTTGCCAACTTGGAAGGATAAAGGACAGTGGACAGATTCATGGGGGAAGGGGCTTTCAATGGCTACTAGTCACAATGGCTACTAGTTATGATAAATATCTATTCCCTCAAGTACCAGAGGCAGTATACCTCTCTATATTAGTTGTTAGGGAGCACTGATGGGAGGATGCTATTGCAGTCATCCTGCTTCTCGTCTTCTTAGAGGCAGTTGGCTGGCTACTGTGTGAAGAAAATGCTGGACTTGATGGGTGTGGTCTCATCTGGCAGGACTCTTCTTATGTTCTTAGTACTGGTGTAAACATGCTTTCATTTTTTTACAGGTTTTAAGGGATTTTTGATCTGTTCCAGCTGGTGATGCTTACCTGTGGCTTCCTGTTGTTTTTTCCCCATTGTTGCGTTAGCTGTTCATGCAACATAGAGGCAATGGGGCTCCACACAGTGGGTTTCCCTGCCTTTTCCCTTCCCCATCAACCCATAGGTTATTTTATTTTATTGAATTTCAACAATACAACTATAACTGTACAAAGAAGAAAACAAACAACATAAGTTACTAAGAACAGCAGAGTTATTAACTACATCATTAACATTTAAACATTTAGAATAAATAAAGAAAAAACAGATAGTAGTATTAAATTTGTTCTACCAAACAGCTAGTTATTTTCAAAGAAATAAATGTGTGTGTTGTGTTGTTGAGCATAGTATTTAATGTCAAAAAGGTCTTGCAAAAATTCATTATTAAACACTGTGTGTTGTGATAGGCATTAACAATAGAGTGTTAAGAGTACAAGAAAGTGAGATAGATTGGATTATGCTGTTGGCAGTCATTTGTTAAGACATAGTCCAAGAATGGGAACCATTTTTCGTTGAAATTGGATGTTCTGGGATATATTTCAGATAGTTGCACACTGATAATCTTTTCCATAATGTAATGATCCCAAACTTTATTGAGCCAATTGTTGCATGTTGGGGCAGTTGGAGATTTCCATTTTGTCACAATTAAACTCTTTGCAGCAACCAAGAGACTGGTTATCAGTTTTTGACTAATCTGTGGTATGTTTACATTTTGCCAGATATCTAGGAAAATCAATTCTGGAGAGAATGGTAGATCGTAGCCCGTTATCTGGTGTATGAGGTGTAGAGTGTCACTCCAAAAGCTGGAAATGGCTTTGCATTGCCACCAGCAATGAGCGAATGTTCTGATCTCGCCGCATTTTTTCCAGCAGAGGGGGGAATGATCAGAAGTTATCTTGGTTATTTTTTCTGGAGTGTAATACCATCTGGTTATAATTTTGTATGACTGAATCTTTGTAACAAAAATCGAAGAGGACAGCTGCTTTGACGACCAGATACTGTCCCACTGTGGATCAATGAATGTTTTATTGCAACCCTGGTGCTGTTTGTGTTGTGTGGCCATGGGTTTTCCTCCATCCAGACATATTAGGATATCATATATCTTTGAGATTACACCTTTGTTGGTTTGTTCTTCAGGATTTATGAGATTTTCAAATGGAGAGAGGGGAGTATCCATGATGTGTGTTATATCTAGTTGTTTCATTACATGGCTCAATTGAAGATATAAAAACCACGGTATGGTGCGATCTGTATTGGTTTCCAACATTGCTTTGGGAAGGGTGCCAATTTTGGATGAGAGATCTGCCTGGCAAGTCTTGTTAGCCTTTCTCCAGATGTCAGCTATTGCCAAATCATTTCCAGGGGAAAACCAGCTTTGGAAGAGAAAGGAGAAAAATCGTGATGTCTTTGGCACTAACGTGCTCTTGAATCTATCCCGAGTTTTAAGAGTTGCCGATAAAAAGTTGTGATTTTTTTGCTAGTACTGGGAGTTCATGAGGGTTATTCCATAGGGCATCTTGTATTGTTTTGGGATAAAGGTAGATTTGAAGAGGCTTGATCCAAATAGCTTTGTCTCCCATCTTTTATCATCTTAAGTACAAAGGCCAACAAGGTTGTTTGGTGGTATGTTGTTATGTCCAGAAAGTTCAGCCCACCTTGTGAGTTATGGCATCTTATTATTCGAAAGCTTGTCCTTGGTTTTTTTATGATTCCATAAGAAGGAGTTGAGTGTACGTTGCCATTCCTTCAGTAGTTTGTTAGGTATTAGAGTCTGCAGTATATATAGTAGTTTAGGGAACATAAAAATTTAACTAGATATAGTTTGTCAAGAAAAGAGAAGTTCAGTTTATTCCATTTTCTTAAATCCGATCTGATTTCTCGAAATTTAGCTATACAGTTGATCTTTAATATTTCTGACATTTTACAAGGTATTTGAATACCTAGATATTGTAATGATTTGTCAACCTTCTGATATTTAAATGTATCTTGAATGTAGTTCTCTGTCACTTCAGATAAATTGAAGGACTACATGCTAGATTTAGAATGATTAATTTTTAAGCCAGAGATGAGACTAAAGGATTGAAGGATAGTATGGAGATGATGAAGGGATATCTCCGGATTAGTTAAATATACTAACACGATTCTTTACATGATGAAAAAATACTCAGGGTCTTGACAATGTTATCAGAGATATCTCTACCCAGAATGAACCCTGTCTGTTCATGATGGATGTAGTCTGCGATGAAAGTATTCAAGTGTTTTACAAGGATTGCTGTGAAAATTTTATAGTCCTGATTTAGGTGTGAGATGGGTCTAAATGATGCTGGGTTGGTCAAATTTTTGCTGGGTTTTGGTATCAGGACTATTGAAGCATTCTTTCAGGAAGGCGGCATAGTACCAGATGTCAAGACAGCACTGCATGCTTCAGTCAAGAGACGTACTATACTGGCAGCAAATCTGATATCCATCTGGTCCAGCAGTTTTGTTATTCTTTAGTTGTCGAATGACATCTAGGACTTCCTGAGTTGTAATTTTTCATTCCATTACTTGGCAGTGAGTATTTTTTAGTTTCCTTGTATGGACATTTGATGAAAGAAATGTGTCAATATCCTCAGGGCTTGGCTTTGTGGATGAAGATTTTATCACTTCCTCTTTCTTTATAGAGTTTTTCTAGTTGCTTTATTTTAGCTTGGAGTTCTCTTTTAACCATCTCTTTTTCTAGATATGATGTCATCAAAATTAGTTGACCATGGAGAACAACTTTGAGTGCATCCCACACTATAGCTGGGGAGATTTCTTCAGTACGATTGTCTTGTAAATATTGCTGAATAAAATTATCAATTTGTTTAACATTTTGTTCATTATAAAGTATTGACTTATTGAGGGTCTATTGTCTAGTAGCTGCCTTTTTAGATGAGTATGATGCAATATACTCCTGCACGACCCAACCATATTATGGGGCTAATATCAGACCACTTTGCTGGTCAGCATATCAGAGAGAAGTATATAGTCAATCCTAGTGTAGATTTTAAATCTTGTTTAGTAATACATATATTCTCTTTCAGACTGATGAAATTGTCTCCAAATATCTACTAAGTGAAATTTTTCAATAAGAGCTGCGAGCCTTGTGTTTCTCTGGTTACCACTGTTGTGAGGTGGATGTGATCCATCTAGATCATTATTTATGATATAATTAAAGTCTCCCCCCAAAATCACTTATCCTTCTTGAAGTGTTTGCAGTGCCATTAAAGATTCATTGAAAAAGTTCAGTAGTAAGATGTTTTAAGGTATTATATGTGAATTTCTTGCATTATTAATTCATGTTTTTTGGTGAAAAAATAAAAAAAATATATTTCTGTTTCAGTTGTCCTTTAAAATTTGTTTAGCTCATTCCTGTTCTTGTTCAGTATATAAGAACCAGTGAGTGGTCAATGTATTGTACAACACATAGACCAATAAGGTTTATATTATCTGTAGTGATTGAAGTGTAACAATCCTTACCAACAATAAATAGTAGTATTTCAATCAATTCAAAAAATTTCTACTTTTAAAATAGCCACTTTCTTGTGTGAGGCTACTTTCACTATAATAATTTCTTATCTTTCCTAACTTAGTGGTGTTTACTTGTGTAAGTGCTCAAAGATGACAATATGAGGTATTACCAGAGTTCTTATGCTATTTACAATATTTAGTGTTGTCTTATAACTTTTGTGCCACTATTTGTTTCTAAATTGAGACCAACTTAAAATGGTATAGTTTTAGGCTGAGGACAGACTGGCAGTCTGGCCAACTCTGCCTCCGCTTCAAAAGCAGAGGCAGAGCGGCCGTTCAGACTGCCGCATCTGCCCCGAGGAGGCGGCCTGGACGCATTGCATCTGGCGCCACGCTCCTCCCACAGCAGCCAGCCACCAATTAAAAGTGGTGTCCCGGCTGCTGTGGCGCGCGTTCCACCTGCCTCCGGTGGGTGTGAATGCGTGCTGGGAGGGGGAGCCGCGTGGCGTTCGCATGCCACCGTAGGAAGCCGCCCGCAGTCTGAAAGCTGGGGGTGGCTTCCTTCCAACGGTGTGTGAACGCCGTGCGGCAGGGGCAATCCCCCCCACCTTATTCTGCCGCGCCGCAGAGGCGCGGCAGAATACTAGTCTGTCCTCGACCTTAAAATCATTAATAACAATATTTCTATTTACAATTATTTCAGTATAGATAAGATCAATCAACTTATAAAATAGTTAATAATTTTGCTAATTAATTATTTGTATTAAGAATAATTATAATTAATCAAAGCAGTATAATGTGTATAGTCACTTTCTGTCTATTTGTATGAACTAATATTTTTAACTTAATTAATGATTTTTATGTTAATCAAGTAGAATAAGCAGTTCTATAACCTTTTGCCATAACAATCAATAAATGTTAGAATTAATTAGTTACAATAAAAAAGTAGTCCACAATTAATTCAAGCTATTAGAAAGATTATTATAGGGACAACGAAAATAAAGCAAATCAAAATTAATAAGAAACAGTCTCACTTAACCATTCAGGGACAGTCCCTACAATGGTTAATGGAGAATCCTCCAGTTAAATAGACTGTGTGAAGAAGGAAGCAATTTCAAGAAAGTCCTGCCTCCCCCCTTCCTAAATCACTGTTAAACAATTAACACTATGTGTAGTTAATGCATCTGGGAATATAATATTAATATAAAAGAACATTGCTAAGCAAAATCAATCTAAGCCTTAACTGGCTTTTATATCTGGCAACATTATGCAAGTCAAACATGTCCTATGACGTTTTGTTCTCCTTGATGTGTGAGTACGGCGTTTTTCTTTTCTGGGTGTACTTGCTTGTATCCATCTGGGTAGGGATGTTTAGGCTTTGCAAGAGTTTGTTGCCAGCGTCTAGATCTTCAACGTAAAATAGTTTGTCGTTATGTGCAATTTGCAGCTTTGAGAGTTTAAACTATTTATAACATAGTCTAGCTTGTTGGAGCACTTCTGTGATTGGCTTTAAATCTCTGCGGCTGGCTAAGACATCGGGAGGGAGGTCTGTGAATATCAGGATCTTACTGTAATTAAAAGAGAGAGATCCTCGAGTCCTAGCTAGATCTAATATTTTTCGCCTGGTCCTTTGGCCAGGTATAGTCACTAATATGTCCCTGGGGCCCCGGCGAGCTGCATTTTCAATTGAGCCCAATCTATATGCAGATGTAATTATTGGGATCATTCCATCTTCCAGTTGGAGCTCCTATCCCAGCCATTCTGCTATGAAGCTCATCAGATCAACGTTATTATTACTGTTCTCCGCAAAGCCCCTAAGTTTTAAATTATTTCAGGGGGAAGATGTCTCTACTGCCACAACTCTCTCCCTGATGTGCCCATTTTCTAAGAGGAGGGAACACACATCCTCCTGCAGGGTATGACTTATTTCTTTTGTAGTTTCCACCGTCTGATTTACTTTATTTAGGTTTATCTTAAATACGGCAAACTGTTCGGCCAAAGGGCTTATAAGTGCCGACATACTTTCAAGTATCTTTTTTCTCGTAGACTCCAGTCTTACCACTATATCTCCATCAGTCTGTGGCATTGTAGTTGGTATTGCGACGGTTTCTCTGGTCACCATTTTGTCTGTGCCATTGGTTTCACTATCTGATTTTTTTTGTCCGGATTTTTCTTCTTTAAAAAGTTTTGTATCTCTTCGTTATTTCCTTTTATGGATACAGCAGTGTTTGATTTTTGTTTTTTCATATGTTGATTTCTAGAGAAAAAAGATTTTTCTGATGCTTTAAAGGCCCAGGAGCGAGGGGAGTAGGGAACTGTTCTTTTAGGTGTCCATCTCCCTCGGCATTGACGCCACGCCCCCTTAACCCATAGTTGTGAGGCTCCCTTTTGATTGCAAATAAGGAATAGGGTATTCATTCAGGTTCCTACTCTTAAGTCCAGACAGCAGAGACAGGCATGTTCAAAACATCCATTTATTAGCAGAGGATACAAGTATGGGAGGAACCGGTTAAAGGACAAGGGGGCTCAGACACTCTACAGTTCTAATTAATAAACAGAACAAAGCAGGGTCTCTGTCCCACCTAGTGGGACTAAACCAACTAGTGTTGCCAATTCTGGGTTCAGAAATTCCTGGAGATTTGGGTGGGTGGAGCCTAAAGCGGGTGAGAGTTGGGGAGGGTGAGGAACTTCAACAGGGTATAATGACATCAAGCCCACACTCCAAAGTAGCCATTTTCTCTAGGAATGGTGATCTCTGCAGTCTAGAGAACAATTGTATTTCCAGGAGATCTCTAGGCCCCACCTGAAGGCTGGCAACCTTAAAACCACCATGCAAAAATATCAGATGAAGAAGAGATTGGATTTATATCCCGCCCTTCAGTCACCTAAAGTCTCAAAGTGGCTTACAAACTCCTTTCCTTTCCCCTCCCCACAACAGACACCCTGTGAGGTAGGCAGAGCTGAGAGAGCTCTGAGACAACTGTCCTTGAGAGAACAGCTGTGCCAGAACTATGGCTTGCCCAAGGTCATCCAGCAGGAGCAAGTGGAGGAGTGGGGAATCAAACCCAGTTCTCCCAGATTAGAGTCTGCACATTTAACCACTACACCAAACTGGATGGGTGGGGGAAACAAACTGTTCTGTTGTAACATATACAATCAATATACTACAACAGTGAACATTCCCCCTTATGTCACCAGATGGTGTTTTTTTGGGAGAGCGGGTTTAAAAATGACAGATGGTGCCTGGTGCAGGAAAAATGGCATCCTTGTGACTGGGACCAGGCAAATCTGGAGTTTCCTACTCACATGGCAGTGATAGCTTTGCTGCCATCTTCCCCAGATATTGCAGTGAAGCAGGTGTGAGACCTATCACAAGGAAAATGGGAAAAACCCAGGAGGTGTACAAAACCAGCTTCAGCTTCTCAATAATAGTATCCATGTTGAAGAAAACAACCTTTGCATAAGTGATCTTTGTCTTCATTAAAAATTTAAGCTGAGATACATAAGTATAGGATGTTGGGCCTTCTTGACCAGGGAAAACTCAGAAGGGGCATATATGCTTCCCCATAATTTTTGATAACTATATTTTTTGCCAAAATATTCAGATGAAATGTCATTGACAACGACTCTCTGAGTGCGGTTCTCCAACCAGTTCCCTATCCACCTTACTATCCTTGAGTCCAGTCCACAGTCCTGTAGTTTACCCATCAGAACGTCATAGGGAACCCTGTCAAAAGCTTTACTGAAATGCGGGTAAACAACATCAACAGCATTCCCTCGATTCAGTAAGCTTGAAACTCAGTCAAAGAAGGAAATGAGGTTGGTGTGGCAGGACCTGTTGGGGACAAATCTGTGCTGACTTCCCTGAATCATCAAGTTGTCCTTTAGATGCTCGCAGATCAATCCCTTAAAAACCTGTTCCAGTATCATCCAGCATGGGGGATTTGTACTCATTCAGTGCAGCCAGGAGCTTCTCAACTAGCTTTCTGTCCATATCAACCAGCTGCCTGGTTGCCGTGCCTTGCCTAGTACCATCTCTATATGAGCCTGTTCTCTTCTTCAGGGAAAATAACTGAGGCAAAATAGGCATTGTGCCTTTCTGCTTTCTCTCTGTCCTCTGTCAGAGTTTCTCTGTTTTCATCTGACAGTGGACCCGTTGCCTCTTTTATCTTGTGTTTGCTCCTCACATACCTGAAGAAGATTTTCTTGTTGTAGCAAGCCTCCCTGGCCTCTCTGATGGCTGACCCACAGTGCCTAGCAACCCACAGATACTCTTCTTTAGAGGTATGTCCTAGCCTCCATTTCTTGAACATTTCCCTTTTCTCCCTTAGCACATCATGCAGTTCTCTGTTCACCCACATTGGCTTCTTGGATCCCTACCATGTTTCCCTCTTTTTGGAATAGTGACGGCTTGAGATTGCAAGAGCTCTTGTTTTAGGAGAGCCCACCCTTCGCTTGCTCCTTTCTATTCCAGCAGTCTTGCCCATGGAATTATTCTCATCATGCCTCTGAGTTTATTAAAGTCTGCCCTACTAACATACATATATAGCTATGAACTTCCTTGGTACCCCACAGCAAAAGGAATTCTAGTAGGACATGGTTGGCTCAGCCCCCTTCCAGCCTGCATCCCATCACAAAGGTTGTAGGCAGTGGGGCTAGGATGTTTGACCTCCCTCCAGTATTGGTGTTGTGTAACGCCAGGTCTATCAATAATAAGACCACAGTCCTTTGGGACTTTCTGTAGACCTGGCGTGCATGACTGAGACCTGGGTGCGAGATGGGGAGACAGTGGCTCTCTCCCAGCTGGCTCCACCCAGGTTCTTCGTCCTTCACCAATCGTGGACTAGGGGGCATGGGGGAGGAGTGGTGTTATTTATTTGGGAGGCTTACTCCTTCAGAGTGCTCCCACTGCCAAAGATCACGGGCATTGAGTGTGGCAGCCTAGTTTGGAAAGCCAGGGAGAGTGTGGCGATTCGGCTGGTGTACCGTCCACCCAATGCACTGGCCGATAGCTTACTGTCCCTGGTGGAGGCTGTGTTGTGCTGGGCATGAAAACACCCTAGACTGATTGTCCTGGGTGATTTCAATGTCCATGCTGATGATGCAACCTCCACTCAGGCAATGGACCTGGCGGTACTAGGACTCTCCCAACTCATAATGACCCCCACTCATTGGGCTGGGCACACACTCAATTTGGTCTTCATGGTGGTGGGTTACAGTGGACCAGATTACTGCTTCAGCAGTACTATGGTCAGACCACCTTGCTCTGAAGGCCCATCTGAATATGTCACCCCGACCCTGTTTGGGTGGCAAGCCTATTTTGGCTCGCCTGCAGAGCCAAATGGACCTAATGCAGTTTCAGATGCCTCTCCAGGATCCAGTGCCCCCTGGCAGCTCATTAGATGAGCTTGTAGAGGACTGGTATAACCAACTCTCAACAGCCATTGACGTGATCGCTCCCTGATGCCCTCTGCGCCCTCGCTCTAGGCTCGCTCCATGGTATACCCAGGAGCTGTGGATGATGAAGCGAGGGCTGAGACGGTTAGAGAGAGAGTGGCGGCGTACTCGCAATGAAGCTATAAGAACATCTTATAGGATGTTTATGAGGTCCTATGAGATGGCAGTCAAAGCCATAAAAAGAGAGTTTCATATGGCTGCGATTGCATCTGCAAGCTCACGCCCAGCCCAATTGTTTAGAACTATTAAGACTATTACGACTTTGCCGCAAGTCCCTACCACCTTCACCCCATCTACCATCTCTTGCCTGTTGGTCAATATTAAGTCGAGTATGGCTCAACCCTATTGGGGGTCTTCTTCAGAGGTCAAACAGTTTGAGGTACACATTTTACAATATAACATATTACAGTAAGATAACTTGGTCCTGTATTAAGTTATTGGTTATCTTACTGTAATATGTTATATTGTAACGTGTACCTCAAACTGTTTGACTTCTGAAGAAGGCCCCCAATAGAACTGAAACGCGTCAGGTCATGCATATTGGCCCTTCTCGTGTTCAGGCCACTTGAACTTTCCTGCAAGGCTTTCATTGTTTTTCACTGCCTTTCTAATAAATACATGCATTTTTGTATAAGTTTTAACTAGGTTTTTTGTATTGGCCCTATATTAGACTTCTTTCTTACCCTTGTGGTTCTTGATTCTGGTTTTTGGGTCAAGTTTGTTTCCCCCTCCCTGTGTCTCATGGAAATTGTCAGCCAGACAGGAATGTGCGTGACTGTGCGTGAATGTGTGTGACTGTGGACGCTTTGCAGGGTTTGTCTCCCAGCACACATCAGGGAAGTTGAAGTCACTCATAATCCATAACTACCAGGTCAGACCAACACAGCTGACCATGACAACGAGGTCATGTTGTTTGAATATCATAATGATTTTATATAAATCTGTGATTTGCACACATTTGGAATATGCAGGGCTATTTTTGGGCAGCAACTCACAAGAACGGAGTTCCAGTTGGCTTCCAAGTTGGCCACACCTACAACCCCTCCCCTTCAGGTTCCCCAGGTGCTTTGCAAGCCGTGGAGTGCCTGGGAAAGCCAAGCTAATCCAGGGAGAGAAGGCAATTTAAACTGTCTCCCCTCCTCGGGTTCCCCAGGCACCTCATAGCTGCGGGGCACCTGGGGAAGCTGATCCAGGAACTGCCTTCCTTCCCTCGGGTTCCCCCGTGTGCCCTGCAAGCCACGGGGCACCTGGGGAAGCCAATCCTGGGAGGGAGCTGCGCTGTCAGGGGTGTGGCCTAATACACTAATGAGTTTCTGCTGTTGGGTGTGGCCTATTATGCTAACGAGTTCCTGCTGGGCTTTTTCTACAAAAAAGCCCTGAGAATACGTATACTGGTCACTCATCTCAAAAAGAGCCTCACAGAGTGCAAGTAAAATGATTAGGGAGTTGACATTTCTTGTTAGGTAAGTCTAGAGTTTGATACTTTTTAGTTCAGAAAAAAAATGGTTACGACTGGGGGAAGTGATAGAGGTTTACAAAATTCCTATGCGTGGTATGGATTAAGCAGTTCCCCAGTTCCCCTCATCCCATATTTGTGGTCACTTACTGAGTAATCCAAAGTGGTTATACTTGGAAGTAAATCCAATTTGCTTTAAGAAAATGTTCTTATGATTACAGCCCTAGTGAAATTGATAGGATGTAGGTTCAGGATAGATAAAAAAATAGTACTTCTTCACACAATGAATAATTAACTTGTAAAATGCACTGTTAAGAAAAGATGTTGAGGTGGCCACTAATTTAAATGGCTTTAAGAGGAAACTTCATAGAGAACACAACTGTGGGCAGTTCGTAGCAAAATATTGTATTTAATTGAAGCAAAATATTTATATAACATGCATAATAAAAATTACTTGCCAACAGCCTCAAGTAAAAGACTGCATTGAACTGAAATTGCAAGGCCTACATCATGTAATTAAAGTTTTGAAGGTACTTTCATCTTGTGGCTTTGCTAATATAATTTTGTGACAGACACTAGCAAAACTATCAAATTTTCAGATAAGGCTTATATTTCATATGCAGGTACAAGAAGTCATTTCCTTATCTAATTCCTTAATGAGCCTAAGTGTTGGGCATTCACCTTTCCGTCTGTGAAGTTCTTCTTTTCTATTAGGTTGAGTAACAATATTAAATGCTTCAACTACATTTTAAGTTAATATAGCACTCCATATTCACCTGAATAAAAAGGAGGTTTTTGTGTTACATACTGTGCAAAAATCACAGCATTCCCTGTCAAGGACAATGAAATATTGTGAAATTCTTTGTATTGCGTTTTCTGTCGGCATTCACTGAACCCAAAGAAAGCATTGGGGTTCTTCATTGTTTTAGGATAATAGATGCTATCTGCATGTGTCTGTTTTTCTGAGCAAGGGGACATGAATAGCCTAGCATGGTATTGGGATGGAGGAAGGGAGGAAGCATAGTAGAACATATTAAGTTAAGACTGAGATAAATTGAAATTATGATATTTTTAGTGAGAAATCAATCTTTTTGAATGCACACACAACCCCAAAGTTGGGTAAAAATAATTACAGAACGACATGTAATTCCTCCCTCAACTTCCAGGATTTACAAATGTAGTTCTTTCAGATTAATGATATGTAGTCCTAATTTTTCCTGTAACATACTTCAGAAACTGGGAAAAGAGAAAAGCGAGAGATTTTGATTAAAGTCTAGGGCTAATAGACTGCTCTGAGCTGTGGATGTAAAGGCAGACTCACTTCACACAAAGAAATAAATGTTTGGTGGCATCTGAGGGATGTGCAGAAACTTCATGTCACATCGGGCAGAAGAAAACAGGCCGTAGACTGCAAGCTGAACAGAGAGGGGAGGATCTTGAGACTAGATATATAGGCTTTCTTTGTACAGTGTTCTTGAAGTTACTGATGCTGGGTCTCTGAAGGCATGTGATAAATCATGCTCAAGATGGCCTTGGGGTAAATGTGAATGGTTCCTGTTATCGAATGAGGCTGTTGTAATCTGTAGTTAGCTGTGGTTAGAGATAACCAGAAGGCAACTATATGGCAACCACAGACGTTGTTTTCAGTTAGGGAATAAAATGACGTGAGAAATTCTGATATACTTAATAGGTTATGTTGGTGGTTCTCAATTTTTTTCCAGTGGGACCCAGTTGCGAAGTGATTCCATGTTACTTACCCTATCCCCATCATAAAATCCAGGAACATCTCATCAGTTAACACTGAATAAATTTATAGTTTATTGTTAATGCTTAGTATTTATAAATATATAGTATCATTGAGCAACAGGCTGTTTTTCATGGCCATGGATGAAACCAACGGGCTGTCAGCTAATGCTGCCATCCCCTGCCCGGGAGGTGGAATGGCAGAACCCGTGACGTCAAGACTGTGGAATGTTATGTTATAGTTCTCATGGCATGCTTATCGCTTTCCCTCCCGCTCCGACCTTGAGAGACCGTTGGTGCCGGCTCATGTAGCTTTTCTTCTGTCTGGCCATAAGTCTTCCTGCTTATTTCCTGGGAACTGTAAACCAGTATTTTAAGTGCCTTTTTCCTGGCCTAATGATTGGTTACAGTGCACTACCTGACTTCTCTTTGAATTTTGTATAACTGTCCTGGTTTCAATAGTGCCTGCCATTACTAACACAAGGAGTGCAGATGACCATAGCAGACCTTTCTCAATAAAGCTTTCCTGTTTAAAGACACTTGTTGGTGACTGACTCTGTAGGACTCTCACACTGGCAAAAGCAGAGCCAATAAGAATGCTTTTTAAAACCTAATTTATATAGCTTTTCCATGTCACACTCTGTTCTGAGGAACTGGTAGAACAGACTTCACTATTTAAGATTGCAGGTAGAGAATTACATTTTGGAGTGATTCCCTTAAACCCCCCCCCCCCCAAAACTCCCTGCAATTTGAAAATTAGCACTTTGAGTGAAGACAATCCAGGGGAGAGGGTAGAACTCTCCCCCCCCCCCCAACTGTATTTGTTTTTTGATTTCCACAAAGGTTTTTTTTTAATGGAAAGGAGCATTAAAACCTGGAATCTGTCTCTAGCAGTCTGAAGTGGTGTATTCCATTATATTATATATATGTATTCTATTATCCATTATATTATATGCCTTAGGTCAGGCCTGATTCATATAGGCATGTACTGAAGAAGCCCTAGGTTTCTAGTTAGTTTTCCAGTATGAGATTGTTTAAATCCTACCCAGAGGTACACCTCAGTAATGTTTCAGGTTTGTTACAGGTATCATACATATAAACACTACTAGAGAATCTCTGCTTCCATTTTGAGCTTTTATTAAAGCTTAATTTATTGCATTCTTAATATTAACTAAATCATCAAATTACACCATCCATCATTGTTATCTAGATAATTAAAAGAACAATTATATGTGTCCATAAAGGTTTCTTACCCCAACGATAAGCAGGTCACAGGCAAGGAGCCCTCCTGAGAAGAAGCTCTCGGTCAATTCAACTTACTCTGTTTATAGGATTTTAACATCATCATCTAACAGTAATGGTCCCACTTGATAAGGGTACACATTCTTGGCTAACAAATTATCTTATTACTTCCAACACCACATAAGCTTATCTAAACTTGAAATGGCTTCTTCTTTTTTTAAGACTATTTTATTATTTTTCAGAAACAAAGAAAAAGAAAAGAAAAGCAGACAATACATAGCAACACAAACAAACAGAAAAGGAAAATCAACATACAACAAACATGAAGTCTGTACTCATAATGACTACTTAAAATTGTCTAAATAGAATCAGTCTTCTATGCACAATTTAAACTTTCAAGAATCTGAGCTTATATTCCAGTTCTTAAATCTTCTTGAGATAGTCCTCTAGCCTAGGGGTGGGCAATTGTTTTGGCTCGGGGGCCACTTTGTGGGAGCGGAGGTTAGCGGAGGGCCGCACCTTTTAAAATGATTGCATTCATTACTTAACTCTGCATTTCAGAAAAGGTATAAATTGTATCATAAAAATCAATAAATATAAATTAAATAAAATAGTGGTAGTTTTATTCAATTTATTTATTGTGCTAATTTCATATCATCTATCGCTGCAAGCACATTTAATTTTAGAATCAGTTTAATGAGACAAATGTACCCTATCACACTTTTCTACAATTCTTTTGAAATCAGGAGTGAGATTGCTTGTTGAGATTCTCATCACAGCCTGCAAGTTAATGTCTGTCAAAGAGCATCTATATTTACTCTTGTTAATCTTCATGTCTTGGCGGGCCGCAAAAAACTCTGTGGTGGGCCGCATGTGGCCCGCGGGCCACCATTTGCCCACCCCTGCTCTAGCCATTTGTATATCCTTGACCAGTTCTTATCAAAAGTTTTTCCTTCTTTGCCTTGTAACTGTCAAGTTAGTTTGTCCATTTCTGCTGTTTCTAATAATTTATAAATTATTTCTTCTTTTGATGGTTCTTCTTTTTTCCAGTATTTTGCATACAAAATCGTAGCCATAGTTATAACATGTACAATCATGTATATATCTGGTTTTTAAAATATCTCTGGGATAATGTTTAATAAAAACAGTTCTGGTACAAATGGTATAGTTGTATCTATTATTTTTTTGCAATTTCTCATGAATCCACATCCAGTATTTTTTTTTGTTATGTTACATGTCCACCACATATGAAAAAAAGAACCAGTACTTTGCTTACATTTCCAACATACATTTGACATATTTAGGTACCATTTTGCAAGATTTTCTGGTGTCATATGCCATCTATAAAACATTTTATATATTTTTTCTTTAAATGGAATAGCTTTTATGAATTTTATATTTGTTTTCAAAACCTTAGCCCAGGGGTGTCGAATTCATTTGTTGTGAGGGCCGGATCTGACATAAATGAGACCGTGTTGGGCCAGACCATGTATGTCATAAAATGTAATGCCAAGTACCAAAGATATAAACTTTATAAAGGACACAAACACAAAGATATTTTTTTTTACTGTTTTACTTAGAACATAAGCACTCTTGCAATATTTTGTTTATTTAACAGTCTCTGATAACTGACACCTGCTGAATTATTGCATCAAAATGTCTGAGCTGTTGCAATCTTGAGTATGCTGTTCAGGTGTGTATCTGGAAGCTGCAAACCTACTTTGATTTATTGAGATTCACCACAAAAATCTCATGCTCAGAGTTCTGAGTCTAGGTCCCAGGGGAAAACATGAAATGGCTGAGCAATTGAGAGAGCCTGGCGAAGCAAGCTATGATGCAGCAGCAGCAGCAACAGAACTAGAAGCAGGAGATGGCCAATTCCAGCACGGGCCTGATAGAAGCCCTCCAGGGGCCTGATTTGGCCCCCGGGCCACATGTTTAACACCCCTGCCTTAGCTCACTGGTCTAACTGAATATTATGTCCTATATTTTGTGCCCATCTGATCATAGGCATAGAGTATGGGTGGCTCGAGGGCTTGAGCCCACCCCTGAAATTTCCCGGGGGGGGGGGCTCAGCCACTAAGTAGCCCCTGCCCCCCCCGGCATTTCCAAAACTCTACGCCCCTGCATCTGATCACTGAAGTTTATATTATTTCACCTTGCAATTCCATGTCTAATAACATTTTATAAAACTTCTTTATAAATTTTACATCTGTACCCAACAATATTTTATCCATTTCAGTTGGGTTGTCATGGAAACCAATTTGTTTATCTTTTGCGTATCTAGATTCTAGCTGTACCCTTTCCCACCAATTCAAATCAATACCCTGCCTTTGTAAAACATCTTGTAATTTTAAAGCATTTTTCTTATCTAATAGGTCTTCATACCTCCATAATTGTTCTTTGGTAAATAAACTGGGATTCATAAAGGCCTCCAAAGGTGACACCCATCTTGGTATTTTTGTATAAAAGATGTTTTTAACCTCTTCCCATGCTTTCAATAAAGATGCACTGAATATGTGTTGCTTAAAATACTTGTGAATATTTGATTTCTCATACCATACAAAAGTGTGCCAACTTAACTTCAGATCATGGTCTTCTAGCTTTATCAATCTAGGGTTTTCCAAGGTAATCCAATCTTTCATCCAGGTCAAAGCTGCTGCATTGTAGTAAAGATGCCAATTTGATACTGCAAAGCCTCCTCTTTCTTTTGCATCCTGCAAATACTTTTATTCTTATCCTAGGTCTTTTACCTTGCCAGATAAATTGCTGTGTCAATTTTTCTAATTCCTTAAGTATTGTTGATTTTTTACAATGGGACTGTTTGAAATAAAAAAAGGATTCTCGGTAGTACATTCATCTTTATAATAGTAATTCTTCCCAGGGCTCTTTTTCTAGCAGGAATGCCTTTGCATATTAGGTGACACACCCCTATCGTAGCCAATCCTCCAAGAGCTTACAGTAGGCCCTGTAAGAAGAGCTCTGTAAGCTCTTGGAGGATTGGCTACATTAGGGGTGTGTTGCCTAATATGCAAAGGAGTTCCTGCTAGAAAAAGAGCCCTGATTCTTCCCATAAAGGACAATTGTAGATGTTTCCATTTTTCCAAATCTTATTTAATAGCATTCAAAAGTTTTGTGTAATTATTTTTGTTAAAGTTATTCCTAAGTATTTTTTCTTCTGAACTTCAATATTTTTGTCTTGTTAAAATTGATTTTCAGCCCGCTAGTTGTCCATATTCCTTTAAGGTATCCAAAAGTTGAGTAATATGTATTTATGGGTCTTCCAGTATAAACACCAAATCATCTACAAATCATCTTGCAGTTTATATTCATCTCCTTTTATCTTGAGAAATGTAGTCTCCAGTGTGGTGAAATGCTTTCCACCCAGGATTAGTGTCAAGCTTGCAGCCCTGAAGGTTAATTCTTGAGTTGGCAAACTGTGCATGCTTCTTTCTGGTTAGTCAGTGCAAGGCCGGCTACACCATGGAGGTGTAGTGTGTCGGTGGCGTTTAGAGCCACTAAATGAGAAATCATTACTATTTGTACATAATTATTATCAGGGCTTTTTTTGTAGAAAAAGCCCAGCAGGAACTCATTAGCATAATAGGCCACACCCAGTAGCAGGAACTCATTAGCAAATTAGGCCACACCACTGACATCACAGCTTATTAGCATATTAGGCCACACACCCCATGTTACCAGAAGAGTGGTCATCCAGCCACACCCACCTTTTGCTTCTTATTCTGTTTACCTTGTTTGTTGTCAAAACCCTGGGGTTTTTTTGTAGCAGGAATTAATTTGCATGTTAGGCCACATACCCCTAATGTAGCCAATCCTAATGAGTTCCTGCTGTTGGGTGTGGCCTGTTATGCTAATGAGTTCCTGCTGGGTGTGGCCACCTCAGGAGCCAGCCGGAACTCCGTTGCTGTGCGTTCCTGCCCCAAAATAGCCCTGATTATCATTCAGACATATGAAGTAAGCTAATTTTGGTGGTGTATATTTTTTATTAGTGATCCCACATGCACCCCGGCTTGAAAACACTCACGCAGCTCCTCATTGGCCATTGACTGCACACCAAAGTGGTGTGCCCAAGACGTTGCCCATCCAACCTGTTCCCTTTCATGGGACAGCACGAAGGATCAGGCACTGATGCCCAGGGCCAAGAGGGTTGCTTCCACCAGCACTTGAACTGGAAACCCCAAAGTGTTCAGTTTGGTTACCTTTTCCCATCCCAAGGTATATCATGGAAGAGGAGGTAAACTTTACACACTGATATTGTTTTCTGTGACAGCCTTGTGTCGAGCGTAAAGGTAATTGCGTCTGTATGCACACAAGAACAGAATTTAGTACTGTTGAGCAACACAGCCCCTGGTTAAGTTTACCTTTTTATTCGTGGTTTTTTTTTTAAAAAAATATTTTTGCTTGATGCAGCTCCTAATTTAGGCCATCGACAAAAAGAAAACGTATCTTGAATATGCATCACAGATTCCAAAAATGAAAAGAAATTGCATTTGGATAGCACTTACTCAATAGACAGATATGATACATGGTAAGAAGGTGCACTGTCTGCCCTGTGATAGATTAAACTACTTTGTAGGAAAATTACTGTGAGACAGTCACCACCACCACTAGCACCGTGGCTAAATCTTTAATAAAATTCTCTTCCATATTCAGGAGCAAGGTATGAAGTACACAATAAGCAGAGTGAAGTAGAGTGCCATTTATCAAACCACGGCAAGGTCTGTAATCTCCTGCTTTATCTTCCTCTTCTCTCTCTCTCTCTCTCTCTCTCGTTTTCTACTTTATTGTTGCAACGAATCACATTTAACCAGGCACTGCGCATGCAGCCTTAAACTGGTACCTGTGCACTGTCAATTTGTCAGTGTAATTAGTTAGTGTCTTTTTGGTGGTCCTTCGATTGTTATAGCTTAAACGCTCATGGGTGGTTTTTAATCATCAGTGTGTGTGGAACAATGACTGAACCACCGCCATATGGCTTGCGTCCTAAAGACTGCACAGGATGGCTATTCTGGACGAGTTCCGTATTACTTTTTCAGCAAGATGGCAATATTAGATAATGTTACATTCGGCCCCTGGGTGGCACTACATGGCTAGAGCTGATCAAGCCAAAGTATTTCAGCTTTTAAAGAAGACAGAAGTCATTCTTAGAATCAAAACAACCCCAAACCCCACACCCCAACACTGATTTTGGACGTTCTGAAGTGCACAAAAGCGATTGCAATAGTTTCCCCTTCTTATTTAAGCTTGCAAAGTTGACTGTGCAGCATTTAAAGCTGCTTTGCTGCAAAGTGCGGATGTGGTGGAAAGGGTCCCCTTGGGTAGCGTGAGTCTGTGGCTGGTTGAAGTGCTTAGTGCAGCCTGAATAGGCACACAGTCAGTCAGTGCTCGGGCCTTGAGGTGATTTTATTTGGTACTATTATAACCCTTCTTTATTGTTTGAATAGCAGTTTTATGACAAAACATTTATATTCAGCTTGCCTTTATACTTGCCTGAAAGAGAGCAATCACCGAGACAGATAAGGCAACAATTGTAATGATAACTGCATTTGTGGAAGCTTTCAGAAGTTGAACAAGCATGCACAAATCAGCCCACACCTGAGCTGAGCTGGGAATGTTACCTATTCGGGATTTCCTTGACTCATTCCCAAAAGCCTTGGGTATTTGGTGCCTAGGTCTCTAGTGAACAGAAGAAACGTCGTTGCTCCTTGGATGGAACTGATGTACTTAGAATCTTCATGGTTCTGAATCTTAAAATGAATCACAGAAAGGGGTTTTTTTTTGGCCACTCGGGGGGTTATTTTATCTTGTTCCTTTTAAAATTTTAAATAGCGTATTTTAAATAGTGTAAATAGTGTATTTAAAATTTTAAATAGTGTATCAGACATAGGCTAAAACAAAACCGTGCAAGTATGCAGTTTCCTCATTATAACAACAGCAGTGGAAAACATCCTTGTTAGTAAAACTTTGGCGGGAACTGTCCAGCCATATGCACCTGGTCTATAGGAGATTGCTTGAGCATCCAAGTAATGATGGTGGCTTTTGGCTGTGGCTAACACAAAGCCAGCTGCTGATCTGATAATGCCCCTATTTGAACTTGCCCGTAAATATTTGAAAGTCACCCCAATGAAAATCTTCTCAGAAACTGATAGGAGAAACTTACCGGGAGCTTCCTCAGGGATGGAGCATTTCAATATGTAATGGGACCTAGCATTCACAGTCAGGGGCGTAGACTTTTGGAAATCCTGGGGGGGGGCGGGAGTTCCTTAGCGCGAGAGAGAGCAATGTTCCCCCCCGGGAAACCGCCCCACCTCCCCAGGCCCTTCCGAGGCCCGCCAGCCACTGCTGCCGGTGCATCTCTCTCTCCCCCCGCCACCCCTTCCCTCGCCCTCTCCAGCAGCGGCGGCCAGGCCTCGGAAGGACCCGGGGAGGCATGGCAGCAGGTACTTTGTTTTCCCGGGGGCGGCTGAGCCCTCCCCGGGAAATTTCGGCGGTGGCTCAAGCCCTCGAGCCCCCCCGTACTCTACGCCTATGTTCACAGTATATTTTCTTTTGTACCTTTTCCCCAATCTCCCTTTAAGACTGTATATCTTGTGGGAAATGAACAGTTTTAACCTCCCTTATGGGCACTGTACTGCTGAAGTATCTTTTCTTCCTGCACTGCAAAATGCAGTATTGGCTGCAGATTTTAGCTTCCTGAGAATCTTAGGTTTTTTTTAAAAAGTAACTTTCTAGCCCTTATGTTTATGCCCGTACGCTTGAAAATGCTGGAGCAATCTTTGATGAAATCTGAGAAGCCAGTTTCTGATTAAGATTTCCAGGTGTCAGTGCCCAGCATAGCTTTTTACCTTTCCCTATGATGATTGTCTGAAGTGGAATAAATTATGCAGAAACAATGAACTCGGAAGATTTTATTGCAGCGATTAAGTGAAATCATGCACATTATCAATAATTTTCTATAGGTTTCAGAATTCAGCATTTCTTGTGCCTGCATTTGGGTTTCTTTGATGCAGCAGACTGCATTTCTTTTTGAACTGCCTGTTCTCTTGTGTAGCATAAAATAACATGTTGTCTGACTAATTATGTAATGACATAACTGCCTAAATCACTTACAGGTCTACCAATCGCATTAGTTCCTTACAGCAGTGTTTCTCAGATCATTTGAACTCGCTTTCCTTTCTGAACTTTCTCTCCCTCATGACCTCCATAACCCAACATCAATGATATACTTCAGAGGCAAGTGAACAGAGTCTCAAGAACAGCTGCTGCGCATGAGGATCTATGGCTTGGGGTACTCACCCAATACTGCTATTAGTAAAGGAACAGGGTATCCCTCGCCTCCTTCTAAAACCACGTACAAGGAATTGCTATTACACCAAAGAAGCAACTTTTCTAAACTTCATTCCCAAATAACATTATAGCAATAAGGTTACTGAAAATGTATGCATGCCTGCAAATCCAATATAGATTAGTAGGATGATCTGCTTGGGGCATTCATCTTACTCAGTTTCGGGCTGATGTAGAGGGAAAGGTTCTATCTACTGCAACATCCTATTACCCTTTCTTGGAACTTTGTGTCTCTGTCTTCAGGAACCGTGTGTCCCCTCCAGGGCTCATTTCGTAGCAGGAGCTCCTTTGCATATTAGGCGACACACCCTTAATGTAGCCAATCCTCCAAGAGCTTACAGTAGCCCCTGTAAGAAGAGCTCTGTAAGTGCTTGGAGAATTAGGGGTGTGTGTCCTGATATGCAAAGGAGCTCCTGCTATGAAATGAGCCCTGGTCCGGAACTTCCGGTTTTTGCTTCTTGATGGCGGGTGCGTTCCAACGGCACTCAGTATGGAGTGGACTGCAAACCTGGCAACCGGGAGGGGGATTGGCTGGTTTTCGGTCCCCCCTGGAGCCCTTGTAGGGGGCTCCTAGGCTGGGATGCAAGAGGCGCCTCTCCCAAGGTGTCAGCTGCAGGATTGAGGTGCTTCGATGTCCCAACAGGTCCCGACGACGGGGAGCCTTTGGGCACATAAAGCGGCACACCGGACAAGTGGACAGTGAATAAAGCGACAGAAAGGCAAGTAACCTACCTGCGGAGGAGAAGGAGAGAACTGTGAGTTGGCGCTGCCTCCTCAAGTGGGCATTTAAGTGTGTTCCAGTCCTGGAGAAAAGTGGTGGAGGGGGAGGGAAAGGTTTGCCCCCCCACCCAGAACCTTAAAAAATTGACAAAGTGGAGGGCTGGGACTGCTGGAGTAGCCCCTGTAATGCAGGCACTGGAGAGTAATTGAAATTCTTTTGCCCCCCCAAAGTTTTTCCCTTGAAAGCGATTCCCTCCCCCCAAAAGCAATGGCTGGCAGGGGAGAAAAAATGGCCCAGAGGGAAGCCCTCTCCAAAGACTACTGCTTCTTTTCCTATTTTGAGACAGGAAGCTACCACAGATCTTCCAAACATGTTATCTGCAGCATTGCGCCCTCTGCTGGACCAGATGGCCACTATGAACCAAAATATTGAGGCTCTTCAAAAAGAAACCAAAGAATCCAACCGTAAGATAGAGGAAGTGATTAAATCATCCAAATCAGTAGAAATCCAAACAAAAGAACTGTCTCAAAGGATACAAGTGGTGGTGGAGGAGTGTGCAACTGAAAATGATCAACTTCTGAAATTACAAATGGAACAAGCATCTTATATTCTACGTTTTCAAGGTGGTTCCAGAGCAAAAGACAGAGAACTTAAAAGAAATTTTAAGGCCGATTCCGCACTAGTTGTTGCCCCAGCGTCACTCCCCAATAAAATCTGGGGTAGAGCAACAGTTCCCCACTTGTTGCTCCCAGTCTGCAGTTGGCCCGAATGTAATCCTCGGTTCCTCCGGATCTTCCATTTCCGGGATTTTCAGGGGTTTGTGTTTTTTTGCCACGGGAGTGAAGTCAGGGCATTCAAGTGGGGAACTTCAAATTTGGGGTTTCTTGCTCCACCCCTTTAATGCCCCTCTGCTTCTTTCTCTCCCCTTTCCCTCCCCTTTCCCACCTATCCTCTTCCTTTCCCGCCCTGGCGCGAGCAGGGGTTTTTTTTGTTCCCCCCTTTGTTGCGTTACAGCAACACGACACGACATTGATCCACCATTGACTGGCATTTAAATGTCTTTTTAAAAATGTACTTTTGTTGCTGATGTCTCCACATTTCTGTGTTGCATTGTTTGCACAAAAGTCATGCCCGAGTCATATCACTATAAAAATATGTATTGATGGCTTTCAGGCAAAGTGCGAGCTGTTTTTTTGTCCCCCCCCTCGTTGCATTACAACAACACGACACGACATTGATCCATCGTTGTGTGGTTAACATTTTTTGCGGGGCCAATGTATTGCGGGTGGTGTGGTGGTGTGGATACAATTTTTGCAGGGGTTACACGTGTTGTGTTGCATGTTCCCCCTCCATTTCCCCTCCCTTTCCCACCCTCCATTTCCCCTCCAACCCTGGCGCAAGCTTTTTTTTTTCTTTTCGTGGGCATTTCCAAATGGCGAAAGTGATAACATGATGCATGGAGGTCCGCCTATAGGCGGCATGGAGGTCCACTTATGTTAAACTCTGCCTACATTAAAAAAGGGGGGAAGGGGCGGGTGCATGATGTACTTTCCCAGAATTATGAAAAACCTTGGCCCATCACGACATCATAACAAAACTCCGCCTACATTTTTTTTAAAAAAAGAGGGGGAAGATGGGTGGGGGCTCAAGATTCGGGGAAAGGACAGATGCGGAAATGAAGAACCAGCATCAACCTGGGTCAGATTCCTGTAATGCGGAAATGTGCACACTGATTCAGACCAATTAAACCCGGGAGGAAAGGGAAGCAAAACACGTGTGCGGAATCGGCCTAAGTGAAGCTTTAGCCCCGATAGCAGGTTTGCAACCAGAGCATCTGCAAAGTGATATGGATATTGTCTACAGGACATATCCTGATTTTGTGAAGAAGAATAACCTGCCAGGGGAAATTGTGGTGAAATTCTCTAAGAGGACAACAAGAGACGTGGTGCTCAAAGCCACCAATGGGATTACCTTGAAAATCAAAGAAACATAAATTAAGGTCCTAAAAGACATTCCATTTGAAATAAAAAGAAGGAAGCAGTATAAACATTTGATCAAACATTTGCAAAAGGACTCCATCCCTTGTAAATGGATTTACCCGGAAGGTTTGGTTTTCACTTACAACGGGAAGAAGGAAAGGATCACCTCTTCCAAAGGAGCTGAGACTTTTTTGGATTCTTGTCAAAAAGTAAGGAAGGAGAAGAAGCCAGCAGAGGAGGAAGAAGAGGAAGAAGGCATTATACATGATCTCGTCAAGTTCATCAAATAGTACTTCAGAGGACTCTGACTCAGCTATGGGGGCAGCTGCCCCTAAATATATGGCAGCCCAAAGAGAACAGGCTAGGCCAAAAAGAAGAGGGAGGAGGGGGAAATAGCTTGTCTTTTTATTGTTGAGAAGCTTTAAAGGGGAAACGGTTAGATATATAACCATGTGCTTGTAGTTGCATCAGCATACTCAGCTTTAGTTCAGCTGTATATTCACGTTCTTGTTGACACACGCTGTAAGGGATTACACATTTCAATATGCATATTCAATGCAAATCTATATTCACTGTTTTTGTTTGCTTTGTTGTTGTTTTTTTGGTAGAGATAGTACTGTAGTGTTCGGGATAGATTTTTATATACAGTAGAAAGTCAATAAAAAATCTATATATAAAAAAAGAAATGAGCCCTAGTCCCCTCCCTCCCCAGTATAATATGCATTTCATATAAGATATTTGTTTGATAGGACAACAGAATTGTTGCAGTGTGCTCAGTTTAAATTTCTTTTTATGGATACGAAAATGATCAAACTGTCAGTATTTATATGCTTATTTACTGTGCTACAAAAATCTTCCTAGTTGCATTCTATCCACCTTAAACTTGATATTGTGAGATCTTTGAATGGGTACTTCTGCGGGCTACTTGAGATGTTGCAAAAAGATTAACTCTCTCCCATCCTATTATGGCTCTAGTAAAAGTCACCCATCCCCATTACTGCTATTAAAAGGAGACCTCTTAACATTACATGAAGTTCTCTGTAAGTAAGGCTGTGGTCACACGGCCCTTTAATACGGGAGAAAGTGCTGTTTCCTCCTGCATTTAAAGGGACCAATCATACTGGCCATGGCTATTCCTGCGCCAAAGCAGGCTCAATTGTGGGTTCCTCCTGCATTTTCTGACCCCAGGAAAATCAACTATTTTCCCGGTGGTCACGTGAGGAACCCGCAATTGAGCCTTTCTGGACAGCCCTCTCTCGCAATCATTGTGAGAAAGGGCTGTCCAGATCGTCCCTCCTCCATTCTCCCCCCCTTTGCACTTGGGCGCTTGGGCGCTTGGGCACTCAAGCGCCCAAGTGCAAAAGGGGGGGAACCCTAACTTACCAGGCGGCCGGTGGGGCTTGGGGAAGGGTGCCTCCCCCGGCTGCCACCACTGCCAGCTGCCTCCTCCTCCACTGCTCTACTCCTCTGCCATCGCCGCTGCCTGCCTCCTCCTCTGCCATATGCCACTCGCCACCACCGCATGCCTCTTCCACCATTGCCTGCCGTCGCCGCTGCCTGCCTCCTCCTCCGTCACTGCTGCCTGCCTCCTCCTCCACCACCCATCGCCTCCTCCAATGCCGCTCGCCGCCTCCTTCTCCTCCGCCAGCCACTGCCACTGCCGCCAGGGTTGGGATGTGTAAACATCCCAACCCAAAACAAAAAACCATGGTCCCTTTAAATCCAGGAGGGCTCTTGGATTTAAAGGGCAGTGTGACCACGGCCTAACTCAATATAGTTGCATACATCTAGGCTATTTTTTATGAATGGGAACCAAGTTGCAAGCGTACAACTCCCACACATTGTCTGTCAACTGAATCCAGGGATAAACCTGGAGAAATTAAGTACTATTGAGTTCAATGGCATTAGCTTCCTAGAAGTTGTGTTTATGGTTGCAACTATCTATATATCTAATAGCCAAGTGCCCCCATGCATGCGGATATCTAAATCCGCGCATCAGGGTCAGTTGGGGAGCAGAGAGATTTTCCTGCACACTTGGGGGACTCCCCAGGTGTGCAGAAAAATCCTAAACATTTAAAAAAACTATATGAGGGATATTTAAATCCCCCCAAAAGTTAAAGAGCATTCTCTGGGAACTCTGCAGCTGGCCAGTGGCTGAGAGCTGCTGAGGCCTCGCTGTTGGTGCCGGGGGGAGAAGATCGGCGGCCCGGTAGCTGAGAGCCACTGAGGCCTCGCTGCCAGTGCCAGGGGAGGAAGGAAGATGTATTTTTTTTGTAAATCAGAGGGTGTTGTTCTCCACAAACAAACAAACTCCCCTCTTTTCATAGTTTGGTATGAACCATTTTGGTTCATGAAATCACGGCTTAATAAGCCATCCATCCAAAATCAAAAATGTTTATTCTGGTTTTGACAATTGTATTGATGTGGATGACTTATTAAAAGACCATTGACATTTGCTTTTCAGTATCAGTTTGTCTCAGTCTCTTTAACTGTACTATCCTATTAGTCCATCCATTCTTAAGCCCTTGTGTACGATTACTAGCTATGGATTTTTGAATTGTTCTAGCCTATGCATTTGGTCCGTGGTGGCATGCCTTGGGAGAGCCAGGACTTACAACAAATGAATCATAATATTAACCACTATAGTTAGCTCCTTGGTGGACCGTAAGTCTTAGGAAATGGCTCTGTCCCAGATCTCATCAGTTCTTGGAAGAGCTGACCCCCCCCCCCTCAAAAAAAGGAGGCAAATATGTGTCCATGTGAAAAGAAACTACAATTTGTATTCTGAAAGAGTCATTGCAGCAGAGAGCCAGTCTGGTGTAGTGGTTAAGTGCGCGGACTCTAATCTGGGAGAACCGGGTTTGATTCCCCACTCCTCCACTTGCACCTGGCTGGATGACCTTGGGCAAGCCATAGCTCTGGCACAGCTGTCCTCTCAAGGATAGCTTGGGAAAGAGTTCTCTCAGCCCCACCTACCTCACAGGGTGTCTGTTGTGGGGAGGGGAAGGGAAAAGAGTTTGTAAGCCGCTCTGAGACTCTTAAGTGAGTGAAGGGCGGGATATAAATCTAATCTCTTCTTCTTCTTCTTCAGATGGACACTACTGTAAGTTGACTGAAGCACCTTGGGGTTGCAGGATTTCTCTCTCTAGGAGTATTACATGGTTTGGTGACTGGTGCAGATGTGCCGCCTTGTAGGTGTCTCTCTCTGGTTTCACCTCGGCTCTACTTGCGTGTCTACTTGACTTGTGTGTAAATGACGCAAATGCGACAAAAACTCCAGTGCAATCTCTTTTTCTCCTCCAAGGGGAAGCAGCTCAGGAAACTGCTGGCCTGGAAATCTTGCCAGTTGAACAAGTGGGGCATGCCTAACAATAGTTTGATTTTTTTTTTCTTTTGAAAACATGCTGAAGTGCTGTAAAAATCCAACTTTACTAAATACTGAAGTGAGGCATTTGGGGTAAAAAGCCATAAGTCTAATTCTAGCTGCGGTGTTAACATAAGCGCCTGCATATTTTATTCCACTGTCTCCAAAAGGCACAATGTATATTATAGAAATGCATCCATAGAATTGTGCATATGCATCTGGAGATCTGTTACTTTTTTAGTGCTTTCCTAGGTTATCACTTTAGTTTTCAAAGTGCTTTAAAAACACATAACATTATTTTTTTGCCAAAAGCAACGCATGTGACAAGAAAAGGGGGGGGGAAGCTCAGTATTCTTAGCATTTTATTGAAATAACAGATGCAAAGATAAGTCATTTTCTGCTAAATGTCTTTTTAATTCTTTTTTGGGGGGTAAGTTTTCCCTTTCCCCTAGTCCCATTACCTATTATTGGAGAGATCTCTCCTTACAGGGTATGAAAAAAGTGCAGAAACATTTAATGCAATTTTTAAAAAAATGGGCATGGACTACTTAGGGATATGCATGTTGAATATTAAACAAACACCTGAACTTCCTGTTGCTGTTGCCCGTAACCAGCACTTTGTTATCTCCTACGTGCAGTGACTTTCAATTTTTTATTAGGCGCTGGTGTCTCTGTCTATAAGGCTTCTGCATGATGTATGTGAGAAGGACTTCCAGCAGAGATACTTATCATACATCTACCTAAAAGTTGGTGCTTTCCCCCCTAGTTCATGCATCCAAGATATTGCATACAGATTATAAGATATCTGAGTTAAATGTTGAGTGGAATGGTCCTATATCTTGCTCACAAGCTAGCTGGAGAGAAATTTTAGTCAAACTGCTATATAGGGACAGCACTCTGCAAGCATAATACTAGGATTAGGGAAATGGGGATAGCTAATATCATAAACCTGCAAGGCTATAAGCATTAGCTCCCAACTAGCCACTATCAGTTTTATTTTGTGTATACTAACTTCTGACTTGTAATGCCTGATGAGGGCTGCTTCTTGGGTTTATCCTTTTGTAGTTGAGATAGGGTTCATTATGAGGCTGCGGTCACACAGCCCCTTTAAATCCGGGAGCATTTAAAGGGGCCGCATTTTTCTACCGCGGACCCGCCAGCCACCTGGTAAGTTTGGTTCTTCCCCCCTTTTACACTTGGGCACTTGACTGCCCAAGCACCCAAGTGTAAAAGGGGGGAAAAATGGCCGATGGGACCATCTGGACAGCCCCACTCTCACAATGATTGCGAGAGAGGGCTGTCCAGATACCTCAAATGTGGGTTCCTCCCGCGACTCCTGGGAAAACTGTCGATTTCCCCAGGGTCGGAAAATGCGGGAGGAACCCGCATTTGAGCCCGCTTCGGCGCGGGACTTTCTGCGGCCGTTGTAGACGGCCCCTTTAAATGCGGGAAGAAATAGCCCTTCCTCCCGCATTTAAGGGCCGTGTGACCGCAGCCTGAAAGAGGGTACATGTCTTCCCTGATATGTGTGTTTATGGGGGGGACATAGTACTGGCCAGAACCTGGGAGGTTTGGGGGGCATGGGGAGGGAAGTGTAACTTCTGGGTGAAGAGTTGACAGTGGCAGCATCAAGCTGAGACTCCAGGAATACCCCCAGTATTTTTGGTTATTTATTATTTGTGTTATTTATAGTCTGCCATTGCCTTTCTCCAAAGTCTTCTGTGGTGGTCTTGCATCCAAGTACTGATCCTACTTCGCTTCTGAGATCTGATGAGATCAAGCTAGACTATACCATTCAACATCCCCCCCAAGTGTGTTACACAAGGTAAATCATTGCAATCAGGAGGCTGGTACACATCAAATAAACAATTTGATAGAATCAGGAATTATTGAAATTTGACATTGAGGCGGCATTTGAACAAAGCTTGATTATCAAAGATGACATGTTAAACAATTCTGAACATAGTATTACATAAGTAAAAACACAGTACATTTTCCTTGACCAGCCTGTTGTGATGTAGCCTTATTCCCTTTACAAAAATGCCATCCCAAATAATTCTCTTTTATATAGTGTGTGGTGCCATAGGTTAGTGACTGATGCATGATGGACATCAAGGGTGCATTAACATGGTTTGCACATGATTTTAGCAGTCAGGATAGGAAAGGATCCACATTCACAAGGAGTGGTCTTCACAGATCCCAAGATCTTGTCAACAGCCATCATGGTAATTGGGTCAAAATGGTCCATAAGCAGACCAAATGCTCTATTAGGCATTTCTTCTGCCTGTATTGTATTGTATTGTATTGTATTGTATTGTATTGTATTGTATTGTATTGTATGTCCAGTTCAGGGTATATTCATGTTATTTTATCAGCAAAAAACTTTGCCAAGGTATCACAGCTAATTGTTCCTGATAAAATCAGCAGATGTTGAAACACTTTAAACAATTGACATGGTTATGAACTACGGTTGCAATGTGATGTAGTGGTCCCAGAGAAATAATATTTCCTTACCACTGTTTCCACCGCTTCATAGGTCTTCCAGTGTTTTCTGAAGCATGCTCTGTCAGATTCAATATGAGTTTTCTGTAAGGGTCCACCCAGCTTTGCAGTAAACCATGGGGCTGGCCTGTTTATCACTGTTTCCACCACTTCATAGGTCTTCCAGTGTTTTCTGTAGCATGTTCTGTCAGATTCAATATGAGTTTTCTACAAAGGTCTTTCTAGCTCACCCAGCTTTTAGCTCACCCAGCTTTGCAATAAACCATGGGGCTGGCCTCTGTACCAAGAGCGAAATAGGTTGATGAGGAGCAATCTTGTCTGTAGCTTTGAAGAGTTTTCCATTCCGTGCTCTCACCATAGCCTCAACAGAGCAAGTGTTTGGAAACAAACACTTGTCAGGGATTACTCTAGGCTGATCTTGCATTGAGCAGGGGATTGAACTAGATGGCCTGTATTGCCGTGCCCAACTCTCTGATTCTATGAATACCTCTTGAAATTTAAATTAAATTAAAGAAAAATACTGGAATGGTGATATATGACTGTAGGATTTCACGTAACTGATGAGACAGAAGGAAAACTCCAGCTTTTGACTTGGCTTAAATCTATTCCTGTTCCTATGTAGACTATGTAAAGTTAAGAATGTAAAGAAGAGCCCTGCTGGAACAGACAAGTGGTCCATCTAGTCCAGTATCCTGTCGCACTCAGTGGCCAACCAGTTCCTCTTGATGACCAACAACAGAGTCTGAGACATTTCCCTGATGTTGCCTCCTCCTGGCACTGGAATTCAGAGGAACATGGTGGCTCCCTTTAGTCACCATGACTGGTAGCCACCATAAATCTATCAAATTCCCTTTTAAAATTGTCTATTCCTGTGGCCATCACTACACCCTCTGGCAGCAATTTCACATTTTACACACTCTCTGTGTAAAGAAGTATTTCCTTTTGTCTGTCCTGTTCATTAGATGCCCTCTAGTATTTTAGAAGAGGGATTAAAAAAAACACCTCTTTGTCAACTCTCTCCTCCCCATACATAATTTTATAAACCTCTATCATGTCCCCTTTTTTGTGAAACTGAAAAGTTGCAGACTCTTTAGCCTTTCCTCATAGGGAAGGTGCTCCAATTCCCTAATCATCTTGGTTGTCCTCTTCTGTACTTTTCCCAGCTCTATGATGTCTTTTTTGAGATACGGTGACCAGAACTGTGCACAGTATTCCAAATCAGGCTACACCATAGATCTATACAAGACATTATATCAGCAGTTTTATGTCCAATTCCTTTCCTAATAATCCCTAACACAGAATTTGTCTTTTTCACTGCGGCAGCATGCTCAGTTGACACTTTTATTGAGCTATCCATTAAGACCCCAAGATTATTTTCTCTCTCTGTCTTAGCAAGTTCCGACCCCATTAGCCTATACTTCAAGCTGGGTTTTTTTTATCGCAGTGTGCATCACTTGATACTTCCCAACACTGAGCTTCATTTGCCACATTGTCGACCACTTACCCGATTTGTGGAGATCCTCTTGGAGCTCTTCACAGTCAGCCTCTGTTTTCACCTTCCTGAATAATTTTTGTGTCATCAGCTTCCTTCCCAGTCTCCCCACCAGCTTTAAACTCTCCCAGTCTCCTCACCAGCTTTAAACCAAAATATAAACGGGCTGGGAAGGTTTACACTGGGAAGTGTCTCTTCCGGGGCCTGGAGCAGCAAGTCTTCCAGCCAAAGCCAGTCAGACATCCCCCCACCCCACCCCCTCTGTGCACAGAATTTGCTCCTGCTTCCTCTCTGCCACTTGGTTACTAGCTAACTACCCCCCCATACACAATGTGACCCCACTGTCTTCACAACTGGCCAAACCTCCCCTGATCTCCCCCCCCCCCCAAAAGCTCTTCTCCCCCAGCTCTGCCTCCGAGGATGTCAAGAGACAGGAGAAAAGTGTTGGTTGGTGATGGTGGGTCCCGCTCTTTAGAGAACAAACAACATGGGCATGACAGAGCCTCGCCGGGCCAGCCTCTCACCTGCGTGGACCCCAATGCCGCCACCCCAGTCATTCTGAAAAGTGTTCATGTTTGGGGGGCTGTGTGTGTGCATGTACGGAGGGGGGGGTTAGACTGACAGTGGTGTATCACGCAAAGTAGCCAATTGACACCAACCTGCAGGGCTCATGGGTGCCCTCCTTTCCCTCTCCCCCACTGGCATCTCCCCCCCTCCCAGTTGGTCCAGTCCTCGAAGGCAGCACGGGGCGGACTTGTTGGAGTGGCAGCCATGGGTCACGCGGGCCTTGGCTTTGCCCACCCGCCTGCCCAGCACAGCTGAGGAACACTGCTGCCACTACCTGTAAAGCGCGCTGGGTTCTCACGCTGTCTCACCGAGTCTCTCTCTCTCTCTTTCAGTCTCTCCTCTGCCCCATTTGCCAGCTGCGCCCTTAGGCGGCCGCCTAGTTGGCCTAGTGATAGAGCCAGCCCTGCCTATATATCATAAAACACACTACCACAGATTTAGGAACATGCCAATATATTACTTTGGCCAGTTTGGTGTAGTGGTTAAGTGCGCGGACTCTAATCTGGGAGAACCGGGTTTGATTCCCCACTCCTCCACCTGCACCTGGCTGGATGACCTTGGGCAAGCCATAGCTCTGTGCCAGCTGTTCCCTCAAGGACAGCTTGGGAAAGAGCTCTCTTAGCCCCACCTACCTCACAGGGTGTCTGTTGTGGGGAGGGGAAGGGAAAAGGAGTTTGTAAGCTGCTCTGAGACTCCCTTGGGGAGTGGAGGGTGGGGTATAAATCCAATCTCTTCTTCTTCTTACTTTTTTAAAAAAAATGCAAGCCTTCTTTGTATAGGTTAGAGTATATGCTTCCCTTCCTCCAAATCTTTCTTCCCCCTGTTCTGCATAACTCTCACTGGCTGTTATGCCTCCTTTAATCACAGCAGGGAGCACTGTGTATTTGAGGCATGAACTAGTTTCATACGGATAGCATTAAATTGGTTTAACTCTTCTGCTATGTATGCCCGAGTGCCACCAAAGTGATCAGCTTACACTGTGTGGGGAATAGAATGTAATGCTAAATAGACAACTTGTAGATACAACTCCTGATTTTTTGTTGTTGTCAAAAGTATTTTGCCAATTTCTTAAAAAAAATACATCGAAATATAAAAATACAAGAATCATCAACTGGCATCAACAAGACACACATCAAAATTATACATTGTGTGTGGAATCAGACTGCTTTATGCCTTTTTGTGAAAGCAAAGGTGACTCCGTTCTTGAAAACTTATAACTGACCTGTGACTAATGTAATACAGGTCTTCCTTCATAATAGACAGCATAAATTACCACTTTAAATGATCACTTTGACCTTTTAGACCAAAGCTAGTAGATAGAGCTCTGTAGGCTCTTGGAGGGTTGGCTACATTAGGGGTGTGTCTCCTAATATGTAAAGGAGTTCCTCCTAGAAAAAAAGACCTGGGTAAGTTGAGATAGGAATTGTATGCATTTTTGATGCAAAAAAAAGCGCCATAGAGACAGGGACGGTGCCAGGTTTTTTTGCACATGAGGCGAGGCTACCTTCTGGTGCCCCCCCCCCCCCCCCCCCCGTGCGCCCACCAATTTTCAAACATAAATGCATTTTAGAAAGAAGGAAACGCGCAAACTTTGAAATTGCTAATTTCTTTTTAAAACTGTGAGAACAAGTAATACCATCTCTGATTTTCTCTCTCAAACAGAAAAAACACAAATCACAAAGCATTTTGAAAAATCCTGTTAATTGTGATGTTGGAAATTTAAGTTTCTTTGATGTTTTTATTTCAGACGCCTCAGAAGCTCATTTGGCGTGCCTTTTCTTTAGTGAATTTTGTCATCGGTTTTCAGTCATGCCTGGGCGAAGTGTCCAATGACTGGTCGCCAGTACAGCCCCAGTCAGGCTAGCTCCATCTCATCATATTTCAGAAACTAAGCAGGGTCAGCCCTGGTTAGTATTTGGATGGCGGACCACCAGGGAAGTCCCGGGTCTGTGTACAGAGGCAAGCAACGGCAAGTCCTAGTTCTCGCCCGACTGGATTCAAAAAGAGAAAGGGAGCTGGGAGCATATGAAGTGTGCTTCCCTCCAGATCTTCAGAGGACCAGCCCGAGAAGCGGAGCCTCTTTGGGGAGTGTGTGGGGGCCCCCATTTTTGCAGCCAAGCCCACATTCTGCAGTGGTCCCAGTCCTGACCTCGGAGCAGTGGGAGGCTGGCTGGGGCATAATGTTCATTGAACCACCTCATAGGGCCATTCTCTACCCCCCATTCTCAACAGTCATGTCCCCACAGTGTGGTTCACACAACCCCCATCCCTTCTCCTACCCACCCCTTGCTGCTGGTGCCCAGTTCACATGAAAAGCCTCAAGGGATTACGTGAAACTGCCTTAATACTGTATCAGAACCTTGGTCCATCAGCGTCGGTGTTGTCTACTCAGACTGACAGCAGGTCTCCAGGGTCTCAGGCAGAGGTTTTTTACATCACCAACCACATGGTCCGTTTGCCTGGGACAGTCCATCTTTCTCTCTGAAGTGCTGGATAAAGGAAACTGGAGTCTCAGCATAGAGAAGAAAAGATTGGATTTATACCCTGCCCTTCACTACCTGAAGGAGTCTCAGAGCAGCTTACAATCTCCTTTCCCTTCCCCTCCCCACAACAGACACCCTGTGAGGTAGGTGGGGCTGAAAGAGCTCTCTTGAGAACTGCCCTTGAGAGGACAGCTTTAAGAGAACTTGTGACTGAACCAAGGTCACACCAGCAGCTGCATGTGGAGGAGTGGGAATCAAACCCGGCTCTCCCAGATTAGAGTCTGCCGCTCTTAACCACTACACCAAACTGGCTTTCTCTGATATGATCTGATAGGAAAAGGATTGGATATCTCTGCAAATACTTGGCACAGATGCTGCAAAGTTCTCCATAAAGATGAGAGTGAGATAATCCACTGAAAACATATTAGCTAGGTGGTCTTACATGGCAGCCAGAATTTCTGTGACCAGCTGAAATGTGTGCGGGAGGTGTAATAAAGAGATGGGATCTTTTCGATCATGCCTGGTGGCCATGTCCTGCAGTCACAAAGCTGGAAAAGATCAGGAATTGGGAGAGCCTCTTCAGCCTAGAATTGTTTCCTTAGGATGGGTCCCCCAGGAGAGAAGAGACTCAGCCTTTGTAAAAACCTCTGCTCACAGCAGCAAGAATCTCAACAGCACAACACTGGATGCAGCCAACAGCACCAAAAGTTGATGTTTCGATTACATAAGTCTGGTTTATTATAATAATTGGGGGGGGGGGGGGAGGAAATTACAGCATCTAAACCTCTGTGGAAGCAGAAGCCCCCCTCCCCCTCCAATTTTCTTAATGGCCCTTTTTTATCCAGTCCTGGCCTAAGATCAAACCAGTCTGTAAAACAAACAAACAAACAAACAAACAAACAAACGCAAATCTGTTATGCGTCCAGCTGTGACTTTATAAGCATTGTGCAGAAGTCTGTTTGTGTTCAGAACATTTTTTCTTTTTCCTAGTGCCCCCCCCCCCCGGTATTTATAGCATGATTTCTTTTTTTCATGCTGGTAGGCAGGGTCAGCCAGGGTGCTCAAGACAAGGATCTGGAGCCCATTCCGGCCCCTCCCTCCCTGGGCCCTTGTGAGCCAAAGCTGTGCCCCCCGCCTGGCCTGCCTTCATGGTTTCCAGAGCTGTGGGGATGCTTAATGGTGGCGGGTTGCCCGTGGGCTGGAGCGGGTCTGGGAGACTGGCAACTGGGGTGGGGGTGGGGGAAGGCTGCCTGGGCTGCGGTCTTGGAAAGCAGTCAGTCCGCCTCAGAACTTCTTGCGCATATGGCCAGATGGAGGGAGGGAGGCCCGGGGGCATAGGCAGCAGCCAGCAGGATGGATCGTGCCACCACTGGCCACTGGCCTCACCCTTGCCGGTCCAGCGGCATGGCAGCCCCAGGCACTCAAGGTCTTGCATCCTAGTCCAACCTGAGAAGCCCGCCCCCAGGCCTCCACTCTGCCACCCACCCCGACCCCGTTGCTCCCCTCCCCAGCAACCACCCCCCCTCACCTGAGTCCAGGGATGCTGGGGCCTTGGCCTGGGCTTCAACTATTGTCAAAAACAGTGGGGGTGGTGTGGACAGATGATTGAGGAGCGGCAAACTGCACAGCGTGGAGTCCAGTGTCTTTGGGCGGCAGGAGGATGATTGTGCGCACGCACACAGCACATGCTCCCTTCCAGAGTGCTCAGGGGCAGTTGTTGTCAGACCTTCTGGCAAGGGAGGGGCAGGGAGGGGTGGGGTGGCAGGCTGATGGGGCGTTCTCATTGGACGGCATCCTTAGGAGATTGCCTAACCCCACCTTCTGAAGAAACTGGCCCTGAATAGAGATGATATTCAGAAATGATGCATACTTTTACAATGCTCCAAATAAATGTTGGAAATGTAAAACCAATGTAGGAACATTCCTGCATATGTGGTGGAGATGTGGCAAAATACATATATTTTGGCTCAAAATTCATATGATCATTCAAGAGATATTAAATATTAACTTAACAATAATACCAGAAACATTTCTGTTGAATATACTTCCAGAAGGGTAAAGGCAGGGTGATCTTTACTTATTAACTTATATTTTGACTACAGCCAGAATTTTACTAGCTAAGAATTGGAAAACAGATAAGATTCCCTCAAGAGAAGAAATAATTCAGAAATTGTTGGAATTAGCAGAAATGGATAGACTAAATGTTGTGTGGCAGTGTAAGGCTTCTGAATGGGAACCAATAAGCCAGGCCTTTGATGAAGCAAAAGTCCTTTTATTTCTTAATGATCCTTCAGGTACACGATGTTTGTCAGTGATAACCAGTTACAGGCAGCATGGATTAATATACCATATACAAAAAGGTAAGAGCAGGCAACGAGCCAATCAGAGCCAACTAAAACAAGCGCGAAAACCCCTAACCGTTATGTTCCCATAAAAAAGGCACAAAAGCACTATGACCCCCTCCCCCCCCATGCCCCCTTATGACTTTATTTGCAGTTAGAGTCTTCAAGGTTACCAAAGCAAGATTAGCTGTCCGAGACACCAGAGAGACTAGGGGAGGCGCCTCGGGGAAGATAGCCAGAATGTTTATATGACGTGGGAGTATACGGCAAGCCACCCTCCCGGGGAAAGAAAGAAACAGAGTATTCATGGCAGGCAATAAACTCAAGGCTAGCAATATATCACAGACAGAAGCACAGAACAAGAGACAATTAATGGCAGAGGATCTGACAGGCAGGGCAAAAAGGAAGAAATCTACTGGAATAGATGGCCCAGAGTACACAAATGGTTAAATATAAAGTTGGAGAGATAGACTTACAAGTACTGTAAGCGTAATCACGGTAAACAATATAGTTAAACACAGCTGACGACATATATTTGTACATGTTATTACAAAGTGAAGTTACAGGAATTTATAAATAAGCTTCTGTTTTGAAAAAGAAATGATGCATACTTTTGATTGTGGGTGTTCTATTCCGAAAAAACATTGTCCTTTTCTCATTTCCTCATCTGAAATATTATCTCTCCACCGTGAAGTGCTCTCCTTCCATTCCTGTTACAAGGTCAAGTGAAGTGAGTCTTTATTCTGCACCACTTTACATGAAAGGCCACCGTGAATATGATTGTATGCCAAAATCTGACCAATGTCATATATAAAGCGTCTTAAAAAAAAAAGACCTGGGTATGAAGACCTTCAAGGAATCCCTGCAGCCATTCAGCATATCCCCCTCCCCCACAATACTCTCAGCCAGTTACAGGTCCCTGTAACTCGAGACTTTCCCATGCCTCAAGTCTACCTACAAGTCACTATTTAGTTACGCTCTTCATGGGGATGTATCTGAGGTCACTTCCACCCTGAGCCAATACCCCAGTTTACTCTCATCACTGCAGTAAATGCCTCTGCATTAGCAGTAGCACTGAGGTTCTGCATGGGGCAATTCTCTGTTGTTTCTCCTCCTGGCCTGCCATTTCCCCCTCCCTCTTCAAATCTCTAATTCCATACCAGTGGTGATCCATACAGATGTTTCAGGTATAGCATGTCTAAACGTATTTGTCATTAAGCTTTTGACAGAGAGTGAGAAACTTGATCTGATTCTTTACTTGCTGTCCAATGTTTATCGTGTCATAGTCAATGCTCCCTCTAAGCCGTGGAGTCTTGAGAGCAAAAATTCTATTTTGTGAGCTGCTGGCATTAAAGTTGTGAGCGAGCGATTTGGCTGCTGCATCAATTAGTTTGCTCTGGACTCTGGAGCCATCCTTCGTGAGCTAAGACAAAAAAAAATGTGAGCTGGAGGTTAAAAAACGGAGCTAGCTCACACTAACTCAGCCTAGAGGGAACACTGGTCATAATGTAAAACATTTTAGATGACATCCGCTGAGGCAGATAGTATGTGGACCCCCCTCCCATATTATATTTACTGTATTTATAGTAGTAGTATTTATAGTATAGTATTTATAGCAGCAAGAGTGACATGCAAATGGGCCTCCCTTACTTTTAGCATGCTTGCTTCTAAGGATCACATACAACTAGTGTTCCTGAATTGCCTGTCAAATTATCAGTGGAAGATGTGCAGCCTCCTATTGTATTGTCGGTTCTCTGAATTGGGGCTACTGGATTCAGTAGACAGTGTGAACAAATGATATGTATAATATAAATATCCCCAGGGCTCATTTCATAGCAGGAGCTCCTTTGCATATTAGGCCACACACCCCTAATGTAGCCAATCCTCCAAGAGGTTACAGAACTCTTCTTAAAGGGGCTGCTGTAAGCTCTTGGAGGATTGGCTACATCAGGGGTGTGTGGCCTAATATGCAAAGGAGCTCCTGCTACGAAATGAGCCCTGCATTTCCCAATATTTCTAAAGTGCTTACTGTATTTTACAACACAATTGTAGGCAGAGTCATGTTTAGGAAGGTATAGCTGTGCTTTAGGAAGGTATAGCTGTTCATTGTGTTTCTAGATGCTTTGCTCCTTTTGATTCTCTGACTTGCTTCTCTGACTTGTACCACCAACCTTTTAACCTGTCATCAATTACCGTATTTTTTGCTCCATAAGACTCACTTTTTCTCCCAAAAAAAGTGGGGGGGGGGGGGGAAGAGTGTGCGTGTCTTAAACCCCCCTCACTTTTCCCAAGCCACAGCACCGAGCGGAGCTAGGTGCATCTTATGGTCAGGTGCGTCTTATGGAGCGAAAAATACGGCATGTTAATTACACGCCACCTCCATTTTGTGTCATGAAACAGAACTTTTTAACAGTGTGTGGTAGCTTTTTTGGATACCCACAAAAAATGATTTGAACACAAATTACTGGGCATTTTTAAAGGGAAGTTAGGTATAGCAAAAACACATTTCTGTGTGTATTAATCTCTTTGGGCTTAACTAGGCTGAAACAATTTTCAGGATGTAATTTTGGGATGTATAGATGAAACCTCTTGTTTGTTGGATCAATTTGAAACTTTGAGGTGTTAGCTGGCAAACAGCTAAATCTCTTTTCCTATAGATATCTGAAGAGGTAAATTTGCACTTTATCTCTGTGTAAACATTTTTCTGCAGACATGCTAATTGCCTGATGAATTAGTTCTCCTTTTTTAAAAATCTAATTCATGTTTGGAATTCCATCTATGTGTTTATAAGTATATTTGTCACCTGTGAGAGGTATGGCCAGCCAATCTTCTTTCTTGAAGTTGCTGTGATCTATAAGGAACCAAGAGATGTGAAGTACAGATTGATCTTCTCGTGTGTCTGTACTTAACTCTTTAAAAATAACAGCGCTGAAGTTGATCCTTTTTATTCATTTGGTCTTGGGAAGTCCCAAGTCGGAATAATGTTCATACCCAGGTTCTTCTAACTTCTATGTGTTTGTACTCAATGAAGTCAACGGGGCTTTCATGCTCTCTTATTTCAGAAGCAGGAAGAGAGATCTTGAAAGCGGCCTTTTGCCTATTCAGTGGCAATTTTAATAGACCACAAAGTCCTGTTTGTTGTTTTCTTTCCTTTCGGTTTATATTGCTGTATGACACACCGGTAGCCGATCTGTATACTATGCTATCTAGAATAGAATTAAATATTTTTCTATGTTCAAGAGGTATGTCCCTCATCTTTTTATCAATACTGCTTGGTTTCACATTTAAAAGAGATGCTGTATACTCAGCTAAGGCAGTTGAAATAAGGTGGCCAGGATGCCTAAGAATAAGGTGGCAACTTCCCACCTCTGTGCTCCTGTCCTTCTCAACCACATGATGCGGAAGCAGACATGGGAAGGTTCTGCCTGTCACTTTCATTGGATGCCCCTGGATTCCAACATTATAGGAGGAGGAGGAAAAAACTCTTTCTAGCCACTTTCTGCAACCCATCCATAATTTTATAAAGCTCTACCATGGCTCCCCACTCTTGGATGCACACCTTGACATCAGTGTTCCCGCGAAGCGGAGTTAGTGTGAGCTAGCTCACCGTTTTTTAGCCTCCAGCTCACACGTTTTTGTCTTAGCTCAGGAAGGATGGCTCCAGATCAAACTAATTTATGCAGTAGCCAAATCGCTTGCTCACAACTTTAATTCCAGTAGCTCACCAAGTAGAATTTTTGCTCACAAGACTCCACAGGTTAGTGGGAACATTGCTTGACATGGTGAGGGGTTTTGTGTGTGTCAGCAAAGATGAGAGTAAGGAGTTTTGACTCTGGTCAAGAGGCTAAGCTCTTAGCAGAGTCAATTAATGCAGAATGGTCACAGCTGAGACACCAGACTAAGATGCATCCACCCCCTTCAAGAATCAATGGCCACATCAGCAGAAGAGAATGGATAGTTCCAGTGGTGAGGGGGTGGAGGAATCCTTGAAGGGTAGCTACTGGGCAGCAGCCATAATGGAAGGTGACACTGTTGGAGGATCTTTCATTGCCCCCCCCCCCATGGCCACATCTGATGCATCCACATGTTTTTTTTATTTTCGTCAGGGTGCGCTAACACAGGTTCAGAGGTAAACATAGTCTTAAGCAGGGCTATTTTTGGGCAGGAACGCACAGGAATGGAGTTCTGGCTGCCTCCTAAGTTGGCCACACCCAGCAGGAACTCATTAGCATAATAGGCCACACCCAATGGCAGAAACTCATTAGGATTGGCTACATTAGGGCATGTGGCCTAACATGCAAATTAATTCCTGCTACAAAAAAAGCCCTGGGTTTTGACAACAAACAAGGTAAACAGAATAAGAAGCAAAAGGTGGGTGTGGCTGGATGACCACTCTTCTGGTAACATGGGGGTGTGGCCTAATATGCTAATAAGCGGTGCTGTCAGTGGTGTGGCCTAATATGCTAATTAGTTTCTGCTGTTGGGTGTGGCCTATTATGCTAACGAGTTCCTGCTGGGCTTTTTCTACAAAAAAAGCCCTGGTCTTAAGAGCCTCAAATGCCTTTTGGCACTCAGGGGTCCAATCAAGATGCACACCCAGTCATGTAGACTCTGGTCCCTTTCCCTTTGTTTTCAAGAAATCTGTGAGGGGTAGGCTATATTGGGCGAAATTTTCAATGAATGTGCAGTAGAAATTCACGAACCCTAAAAAACTCTGGAGTTGTCAGTGGGTTTTGGGGGCTCCCAATCCACCACAGCTGCAATTTGGCAGGGTCCATTTCAAAACCTCAGGGAGATATGTGATACCCCAAAAAGTCAATTTCTGACTTGTGAAACTCACATTTGGACAGCTTAGCAAAAAGCTTATGTGCCCGAAGGGTGGTGAGAACATTGCGCACCAATTTTACATGTGACTCCCAATCCGGGGAATATAAAAGGATATCATCTAGATAGCAGAGGACCCCTTTAAACAGGTGCTTGTGCAACACTTCATTTATTAAATTCATAAAAACTCCAGGGGCCCCTTCAAGTTTTAACGGCATCACCAGGTAACCCACTGGCCCAGGGGTGTATTGAATGCAGTCTTATACTCATCTCCCTCCCGGATGCACACTCAGAAGTATGCGTCCCAGAGATCCAATTTGGAGAATATTTTTCCCCAGGCCCCCCTCTGCCAGGAGGTCTTTGATCAAAGGGAAGGGGTATGCATTGGAGGTTGACACCACATTCAGCCCTTGATAGTCCATGCACAGCCTCAAACCCCCCCCCCCATCTTTCTTTTTCCACAACAGTACAGAGGCTGCGAGGGGGGAGGTTGCAGGCTGAATGAACCCCCACGCCAAGTTTTTGTCAATGAACTTGCGTAGTTCCACCCTCTCCGCAGGGCTCATTGAATACAATTTCCCTTTGGGCAATTTATGACACAGTAACAATTCCATAGCACAGTCAGTGTTTCTGTGAGGGGGTAACTCATCGGCCTCAGTTTCCTCAAACACCTCACTTAAGTCCTGATACTCCATAGGGTAGTGTCAAATTCCTCCCTGGCTATGCAGGCATCGAGAGGTGGAGTTGCAGGTGCTGGCCCCCACTGGGGCTGCCACCGATGCACTGCACAATGGTCAGTTACAAAACACATTTTTCCTTTGCTCCACACAATGTAAGGATCATGACAGCCCAGCCAAGGACTCCCCAATACCACAGGGAACTGAGCACGGGGGTTAATGACAAATATTCTTTTCTCCCAGTGCTCCCCAGTCCCAACAATTAATTGCTCAGTCTCATATGCACAGGGTTCTTTCATCTCTGACCCATCCATCTGGGTGAATTGTAAAGGTTCATCCAAATTTGTCATCCCAATTCCCAGGCCCATGACTACTATTGGGCTTATCAGGTCTCTAACACACCTCGAGTCAATGAGAGCCTGAACCCTGACTTGGGTTCCTAGGTCTGGGTTGACAACAGTGAGTATAATGCAAAGGAGAGGGGAGGAGTTGCTCACCACAGGTGGTGCCGATTGTTGAGGGACCTGCTGAGTAGCGCCTTTTAGAGCAGGTCCCACCCGTTTCCCATCAGCTGTGTAGCTTCCACTAACACCACTCATTCTTGCTCCAGCTGAGCTTCAAGTTGTAGGGCTTGGGGCTTCGGGGCATGGGGTCCCTTTGTACCATGAGGGGCAGCGATCGGTGGAATTAACACTCCCTTGGGGGCCTCCACGGACAGGATGAAGCATAATGGCTGGCTTCTCCGCAGCATAGGCAGAGTCCCTGTTTCAGTCATAGGTCTCGGAGGTCCCGAAGAGGCTGTTTCAATTTGGGCTTGTCCGGCTTCCCGGCAGCTACTGGGGTTTTGGGGACTGGCTTTGGGACATGCATATGGATAAACTGGAATCTGCCTTCTGCATCTTCCGCCACCCTCACCCAGGATGTGGGGTTCACATTTCTGAGTACTGTCTCATATATATCATGATTTAGGCTCTGCCAATATTGCTCGATAAACACAGCTTCTGGCCACCCCAAGAGCCAGTTTGGTGTAGTGGTTAAGTGCGTGGACTCTAATCTGGGAGAACCGGGTTTGATTCCCCACTCCTCCACTTGCACCTGGCTGGATGACCTTGGGCAAACCATAGCTCTGTACCAGCTGTTCTCTCAAGGACAGCTTGGGAAAGAGCTCTCTCAGCCCTACCTACCTCACAGGGTGTCTGTTGTGGGGAGGGGAAGGGAAAGGAGTTTGTAAGCCGCTCTGAGACTCCAAGTGAATGAAGGGCGGGATATAAATCCAATATCTTCTTCTTCTATCTTAGCCACAAATCTTTTAAAAGCAGCAGAGTACTCACGCATGGAGCTGTTCCCTTGCTGCAAGGTGCAGATTGGTCGTGTGCCTTTTCTTCTCCCATGAGGTCCTCATACTGACGTCTCAATGCCCACATAAACTCTTCCGTGCTTCTGAGTTCCGGTCCTGGCATGGAGGCTCATGTACCAGTCAGCCACCTCTTTCCACATCCTCAACCTGATGTAACTGACTCATTCTTCCTCTGATGGGAAAAGATGGCCCCAATTCTGGAGAAACCTCCCAGTCTCAATCACAAAAAACTGCAGCTTATTCGGGTTTCCATCAAATGTGGCATCCAACAACTCCTGAGGCATGGGACATAGTTGCATCATGGGTCCTGGTGCTGCAGGTCCAGGAAGGGCTTCTACAGGACCCAGTCCTGTGGGAACCCCTTGTGGTTGAGGGAGTGGTTGTGGAGGAGGAGGGGGTTCTGCAGCCCCTTCTTCGTTTTCCCCTTCCCCTTTGATCATGGCTGCAATCGCTCTAGGAAGGTCTAGGAACATCTCTGTCATCTCCTTTTGCATCATCTGGTGCATAGCCTCGAATCTCCAATCCATGTGAGCTCATAGATCACCAGGGGGCTCCACATCCCTGGGAAGTCCAGGTACTGTTGATACCGTTGGGAGCTTGACCTTGCCCATGGTAGAGCCCCAATGTGGTGTTGACCACGTTTCCAGCGGGGTGGTGGCAAACTGCATCCAGGAATACTGGCTACGCCACGGTCTATCGTAGACCCACCAATTTGTAGTCATAACCATGACCTCTTCCTCAGAAGACACTGGCCCCTCCATGGGCACAGTGGATGCAGGTATCTTCTCCTCACCATCCATCATTGGGTGCAGGGTAAGATCCCAAGGTAAAAGATTACTAACACTCTGTGAGAGTCCTACAGAGTCAGTCACCAACAAGTGTCCTTAAACAGGAATTGAGAAAGGTCTGCTATTGTCATCTGCACTTCTTGTGTTAGTAATGGCTGACACAGCTCCAAGCAGGATAATTATATAGAATTCAAAAAGGGGTCTGGTAATGCATTGCAATCAATCACCATGTCAGAGAAAAGCACTTAAAATACTGGTTTACAGTTCCCAGGGAAAAAGCGGGAAGAATTAGAGTCAGACTGGAGAAGAGATACATGGGCAGGCACCAACAGCCTCCCGAGGTCAGAGCAGCTCGAAGAGCGATAAGCATGCCATGAGAAGTATAACATAACATTCCACCAACCTAACGTCAAGGGCTCACTCATCCCCCCTCCCGGGCAGGAGATGGCAGCATTAGCTGACAGGGCTAGATCTGATATAAATGTCACTTTGTTGGGCCGGGCCATGTGTGCCAAAATAATGTAACACGAGGTACCGTACATGTAAACTTTATAAAGACTATTTCAGATGCCGACTGGCAATAGCAGGCGTGATTGGATTAAGTGTGATATGCAGATGGGAAGTAGGTGTGGAGATATCAGCATTGGTAATGAGACAGAAAACCTAGGTCTCAATTTGGTCCAGCAGGATTCAGTCCAGGAAGATGCAAAGAGTAAATGGAAATAAGCCTGAAAAAGTGAGCAATGACTCATGAAAGTAAATACCCTACCACAAATTTTGTTAGTCATTAAGGTGCTACTAAACTTTTACTCTTTCTCATGCTATTAGAAACCACAACATTCAAAAACCAGTGGGGGAACATTTTAACCTTCCAGGACATTCAGTTGCTGATATAAGAATAGCATTTCTCTTACAAAGGAATTGCAAAGGGAGATTAGAGGGACTGCTGAATTGCAACTGATATTGAAGATGAAGACAATGCATCCTCCTGGACTAAACTGAGACCTAGGTTTCTTCTCTCATTACCAATGCTGGCTATTGCCATTTGGTGTCTGAAATCATTCTCCAAGATATAAGGGCAGATGGACTCACATTTAGCTGTATCTGAAGAAGTGAGCAGTGACTCATGAACATTCTTGCTCTGCCACACATTTTGTTAGTTGTACTCTTGCTCCCTTTCACTAATAAAGAATGCAAATGTGCTGTTAGGTTTCCTTCAGCCCCCATCTGTTAGAACTGGAAAGAGGAATCTCTCCAAGTTCCATGGGTCTCTCTCTCTCTCTGGCTTTCTTTCCCTCCCCCCCCTCTGAAGAAGTGTGCTTGAACACAAAAGCTTATACCTCAAATATAACGTTGGTCTTCTTAAAGGTGCTATGGGACTCTCTCTCTCTCTCTGGCTCTTTCCTTCCTCCTCCCTCCCTAGAGGAGGAGGAGAGGGAGGAGGCCTCGGCCAATCATGGGAAGGGTGGCTTGGCTTTCTCTCTCTCCTCTGCAAAGCAGGAAATAGGAATGACTGGGCAAAAGCCAGCTCCAATGCTGGAAACAGGATCAGGAAATAGGAAGCAGCAGAGAGCCAGTTGCTCACGGGCTGGATACGAACCCTGCAGGGGCTGGATCCAGCCTGTGGGCTGTATGATTGACATTCCCCCTCCAGCCTGGTTAGGACTGAAGAGTTGCAGTTTCATTCTAAGAAGTTACACCCTTCTAAGCCCATTGACTTCACTTGACTTAGGAAGGTATAACTGTGCTTAGAATAGCACTGGCAATGTAGTATATTCATTAGAGTATGAGACTAGGAAACTCACATCAGCCATAGCCCTCACTGTATGATTTTGGGCCAGTCGCTTTTTCTGAGCATAGCCTTAGCTCACGTTAGCTTATTTTGAAAAAATATGTTAGTGATGAACTTGTAACCCTGCTGTCATGACTTTAGGAAATATAGAATGGTGGCAGACAGTCTAGTTTTGATATCCATCAGATCTATGGTATATGTTAATCTATAAATTGTAGACTTTGGGGATATGTTTGAGAATTTCTTATCACAGTTAATGGGAAAAGTGGCTATTATTTTTTGCTTATTTCTTATTTTTGTTCATCTGAACCTGCTTTTTTCATACTGAGTAAAGCATTCTGAGCCCGACTGATGGACATATACTCTATGAATGAACATGAATGCCTGAAATAGGTAACTGATAAATGGTTTCCTTCCAGACTAAAATTTAACTGATGCACATTTTCGTAGAATACCAGTAGACACTGAAGATATATGTGTGTGTGTGTGTGTATGTATATATATATGTGTGTGTGTGTATGTGTGTGTGTGTGTGTATATATATATATATATATATATATATATATATATATATATATAGCCTACATGCTTTAATTTTTTCCTGTTTCAAAGTACTAAAGATGCAACATGTTTTAGAAATCAAGTATTTCTTCTTATTTATAGTGTGTTAATACGTTCATACTGTCATTATTACATGCCATGGAGACAATAATTGGGTTTGACAGACAGATTGGATCTTATTAAAATTAAAAGGATTGTGGCTGCCTTATCATGTATGAAGTTCCTAATGCCTGTCTGTTGAATGGAACCAAGAAACTTGTATTAGTTAGGTAGTGCTGGAGTGAACGAGTTGGAATTCTGCCCGGTTCTGTAATCAGTTGTATATAATAATTGTATATAGCTTTCCAGAGTGAATTCTATTTGATGGGATTTGTTTTTTCATATTAAAACATAATTCCATTAAGACTCAGGGGTCTATAGCAGCCTATAGGAATGTGTGGTATATTTTCATGCTATGTAATGTCTTTTTTTTAATAAATGGAGCTGCTAATCTCACAGCCTAATTTTGTCAGTTTCGTATTTTACTAAATATTTCAGAAATACAGGGAAAGAAGTTATGAAGATCTTATCTAGGGAGAGGCATCCGTACAAAATTGACCAGTGAGAGCATCAAATATGGAATGCTGGACAATATTTATTTATTTACTTGTATCCCTCCTTTCTTACTGAGGCTCAAGGCAGATTACAAATTTTGAAATCAGACATCCAATAAACGATGTAATAGGGCTAGGGTTAGAGAGTTAGAAAATAAAAAACTGCCTGAGGCATGACGTACTGTAATGCAGAAAGTGGGTTACAAAAATAGATGACAATGCTGTAAAAGCAAGGTAATATGTATAATAACCATTGAAATAGGCTACAGTCCTATTCGCTTATAAAAGCATCCTCCTCATCTGTTCCATGGACTACAGTCCCTTTTTAAAAATGTGATCCTGAACATATCTGTTTTGCACATTCCACAAAATATGGGATGTAGGCACTGCTGGTCTACACAGGAACGTTATGCTTCTTATTCAGTACCTTTTTACTGGAAAAATTGAATGAGCTTGAAGTATTACTTCATGTATTATTTGTTTCATTAGTGGCAGCCATTTTGTGGTTGAATCCACCACCCTCTGCCAGAATTCCAAAAATGCCCACAGGCTGAAAAAGTTTGGGGTTTTACTTAAGTCCTAAGTTCTATTTCATTAAGACGAACATTTTTTGTCATTTTTATGTTTTAAACTTTCCTGAGCATTATAAGACAATTAGCATGATATAACGATTAGAATGTTGGATTAGGATGTGGAGGGAGACCCAGTTTCAAATCCCCACTCAGCTATCATCGATGGTGGGGGATGGGTGTTGCCTTTCTAGGCAGACAGACAGATTTTATTGTATTTAGCCATAGGCCATTACAACCCCCCCCAAAAGTACTTAAAAATAGTATAAAATAGAATATAGTCTAAATATTATAAAACCATAAAACCCTGGACTAAAATATTATAAAACCATAAAACCAAAGTTATGAACAGTTAATTGAATCACAGCATACCCACGAATTAACTAGTTCCCCTAACAACAGCGTTGGCCTGTATTTTCTTTGCAGCCAGGGCAAATAAAGCCATTCTGTAGGATATATTGGAGATGGGTGTTGCCAGCTGGGTAAAGCTAGTGCTTATTACAGATGTCTTAAGGTATGCAAAGTTTCACTTTTGAGGCTGTGTGTTATCGCTCTCACTGTCTGTGCTTGACCTTGACGTCCTGTTACTTTTCTTCCCTTGGGAACTGTGGAGCGTTTTTTCTGGCGTGTTTGTTTGCTTGTTGTGATTGGCCCGTCCCACCCTGGGGTGTGCTTTGAATTATGTATAACTTCCCAGCTCCCACCTGGAGAGGCATTACTGACACAAGAATGTTCTAGATGCCTACCTTTACTGATTCCAATAAACAGCTTACTGGTTAAGGCTGCGTGTTGGGACTGATTGCTGTGGGACTCTGACACATGGAAGCTCACTGGGTAACCTTGGGGAAGTCATACATTCTCAGCTTACTTTAGAGAGTTGTTGTGAGGACAAAAAGGGAGGAAAAGAGAACTACGTAACCTGCTCTGTGTTCCCACTGGGGAGAAAAGCAGGATATAACTGAAGTAAATAAGTAAAAATAATTAAAACTGTATTATATTTACCTAGCATTTGAAGTAATATTTAATACAGTATAAAGGGAAAAAAAAACCTTCTCTCTAAAAGGAAAAGAAGGGTAAGAGAGTGAGGATTCACAAAGCATAGTAAAAATGGGATAAAATTGTATACAGGGATTAGCTCACAGGCAGCTCTATACTTTCTGTCTTCTTCATGTAAGCCAGTTGCATCTGCTCTAGAGATCCGTTTGATCTGATACTTTTGGAGCTGTTCCTTCTGCTAAAGCTATGGGGCTGGAGTACTATTTCCTCTGCTGCCTTTGGTGGTAAATTATTTGGTAAATGCAAGGGACAGCTCTAAGAAGTTGAAGCAACATAGTATGAACAAAGATGATAAGATCATGTTAGTAATAATGATTATCCATTTCTATGTGCTCTCAGTTTCTCTTAACAGGAAAAAAACCTAAAACATGTAAAACCTAATGAGGAATTTCTAATATTTGAGATATACTAAGCATTAATTGATAATTATTTCATATTTGTACTTGAAATAAAGGGCATACTGTCTCTGAAAGAAGTACAGGGGACCTATACAAAGATGTCTTGAGAAAAGTTCTGTTTTATCCACACTGAAAAAAAGAATCTGGAGTGACTTGATCATCTCTCAATTTTCTAAAGCATCTAAGCTAATGATGATAATAAAGCCACTCTCAGAACACCAACAAAAGAACACAGAGAAGTGAATGCAATCAAAAATAATGTTGGAAATCAAGCCAAGAGTAAGAACATAAAAATTCAAAAAAGTTTTAGTAGTTCACAATTATAGCGGTAATTGCTATTTTAAAATGTTTTGCTTATTCTAAAAGAAAACCTGTGCTATTAGCTGAAATTCACGGCATTTTAAATCACCCAAAATCTTTTTGCACCTGATGAAGACTAAATATACAGGCAATCAAAACAACCTATTATCTACATATTTTAGTTGATTTTAAAAGGTACCTTTTGGAACTTAAAAAAATCATTTTACTATATAATCTTACCTAATTAAAATATAGTTTAAAAAAGCAAAAACATTATGATTGTTTGTTTTATAAAGGTGGTGGGTACATATTGACAACTCCTGTTACTATATTCCTGTTATCTTTATGGACATTGCTTCCGTCTTCAGTTTTCTCTCTGGGCTTATATAAAAGTTTAACAAAATGGTTTATACATTTAAGACCTGTTCTCATGGGGCAGTGAACTGTTCCATACGAAACTGCCATTTTCTCTTTTGCTGTACCTCAAATATCCAGTGTGAACTTGAATTAAAAGACAATCCTTGATCAGTCATCTCTGGATTACTTCCACTTCAGAGTATGTGGCTTCTAGATGTTACCTTTTGCCACCGTGACTCAGGCTGAGGACAGACTGGCAATCTGGCCCACTCTGCCTCCGCTTCTAAAGCGGAGGCAGAGAGGGCATCCAGATTGCAACAGCTGTCCCCCGTTGGCGGGCCGCACTTACCCGCATGTGGGGCGCTTTCCACACGCTGCAGCCGGAGACCTCTTGGAACTGGTCTCCGGCCGTCTGGGCGCGTGTCCCTGCCGCTTCCTGGCAGTGTGGACGCGTCACAGAGTGGGGCCGGAAGTGTGCACCGGCTGTCCCGGCCGTGCCTCGCCGGAACAGCTGCGCGCCACTCGCCACCCCAGTGGAGGCTCCAGGGGCCGGCGGAGGAAGAGTGGACGCGCCGATCCACCTCCTTTCAGGTGAGGTCCCGCAGCACTGGAGCCAGTGCGAACGGGCAGCCACAGGACGGGTTGGCCCCGGGGCTTTTTCGCCCGCTCGCACTGCGCTCCAGTTTGCAAGTCTGTCTTCAGCCTCACTTTCCCATCAGTTTGAATATAATTTTATAAGAAGGGCTTGCACCAAAAACTTCACTCATAATTGACAACCAAATCATTCTGGAATTTGCACTCCAAGTCAACTTCTTTGTTTTCAATCTAGTGTGGCATCAGTGACAAAGAATTATCCAGTAATTTTTTTTCTGTTCCCAGTGCATTTTTTCCCTGTTCCCAAATAATGCTTGAAAGATTTCTGTAGACAACACTGTATATCTTGTTGCCAAGTATAGCCCTACTGTACGGACAAGAAATTTATAGAGTGGGATCACACCACCCAGGGCTAGAGTAATATTTTCTGAAAACTGGTAGGAAATCCCAGGTTTACATTTGAAAATTGAAAACTTTTAAAATAAAACTTTTTAAATAAAAAACACCTCTCCCAAAACAGTAATGAGCAGAAAAAACACCTTTTTTATCGCTATTACAGTAGTGAGTGGGGGAAGGAATGGAAATAGGAAAAAAGCAGCAACAGAGGATAGAGAATGTGGAAATAGAACAAGCGGTACTGGTCAAACAGAAGGGGACAAAGTGACTTTATTAATTAAAATATTTACAGCCTACCTTTCTAATGGCTCAAGGCAGTTTACAAATTAAAATTTGAACTAGTACGGGAGGCGGGGTTTCGGCACAGCGAGAATGGTTGCACTGGGGAGAGCTTCCATGTAACAGCCAGATCGGTGGCTCCTACAGAGGGGTTTGGGGGCTCCCAAACTCCAATAAGCATCACAAGGGGCTTGACTTGGACCCCCCGCAAGCAGGAGCAAGCGGGCGGAAGTCCGAGAATCGCCTCGATGCAGGAGCCGACCTAGAGTGCCCATGTCAGACAAGGGCACCCAGCCATGACTACCTGGGCAAAGGGGAAGAAATTGGACTGCATCCATATCATCGATGAAGAGTAACACCGTGAGTACACTTAAAAGCAACAACAACAGAAACTCTATCTACCCACACTTCAAATGACTTCCTTGGCAACAAAGTAAAGGGAAGGCTTTTGTCTGAGACTAATAATTTTTCTTGTGGAATATAAAATTGGAGGGAATTGGTCTTAGTTGTTTTTGGATTTTTTGGGGGACTTCAGTGATTTCGAAATATATTGTCTTTTTTCTCTTCTGTCTGGAGCTATAAGCAAAGTATCTGGAACTATATCAACACTCTATAAAGGATTATAACTACCTTCATTTCAATAAGGAATATAATTGACTATATCTCAATAATCGGATTATAAATATTTTATTTTCCAAAGGAAGAAAGGAGAACTGGATTTTACCCTGAAATTTTTATACACCGTATTCCCATAACATTTTATGTTTATGTTTGCTGAACTATAAAGTGCATTTTGTTTTGATTGCCTCATTTTGTAATGTAAAAAACTGATAAGATCCTTGACTTTTGTTGATACTGACTTTGTCCTTAATATGACTACAACAGTTATTGTTTTATAAATATTAGAAGTGGTGTGACTGTAAAGTTTTGTTGAAAAATAGTTTTGAGATTCTCTGGTTTTAACATACTGCTTTAAAAATGGACAGCACAGAGAGATTAGAAAGCCAATTTAGTGTAGTGGTTAAGTGTGCGGACTCTAATCTGGGAGAACTGGGTTTGATTCCCCACTCCTCCACTTGCAGCTGCTGGATGACCTTGGGCAAGCCATAGTTCTGTCCCAGCTGTTCTCTCAAGGACAGCTCTGGAAAGAGCTCTCTCAACCCCACCTATCTCACAGGGTGTCTCGGGAAAAAAGGCAACCCCCCCCCCCGACTCACCCACGGTTGCGTCTGATCATGCAGTGGCAGGCTGTGCCCACAGTTTCGCAGAACTGTGTGATCACGCAACTGTGGATCAAATTACTCTGGAGCAAATAGCCTCACTTCCCCCCGGATTATCTCGCTCGTATGACCGGGACCATAGTTTTGTGGTAGGAGAGATATGTTTCCATTGGGTAGCCCTTGACAATAATCAGACCATAGGTGTCAACTACGGGGGGACTGAGCCCCCCCGGGAAAATGGAGCGCCCTCTGCTGCACCTCCCCGGGCCCTTCCTAGGGCCGCCGCTGCCATCTCTCTCTCCCCCCCGGCCTGGCTATTCCGTCCCTCCCTCCGTCTGTCCAGGGGGCACCCTGGCGGACGAAGGGAGGGACGGAAGCAGGAGTGGTCAGGCGGGGGGGAGGCGGCGGCAGCGGGGACATGGTTCCGGCAGGTGCGCGCACTTTGCGCACACCCACGGAAGAACCCCTGCCCCCCCACCGGGATTTTTAAAACTCGACGCCCCTGAATCAGACTAACATGTTCTGAACCAGTTGCAGTTTCTAGATTGTCTTCAAGGCAGCCCAATGTTGAGCACGTCACAATAATCCAGCTGCAAGATTTCAAAAGCATAGGTCAGTGTGGCCACTTGGCTGAGTCTAAGAGAGGACAGTTGGTGAACCAGATGCAGGTGACAGGAGGCAATCCTGGATGCAACTATAGATGAGAAGGAAGGTAGGAGAAGAAAACAGTACCTAGTTGATGTTGGAGAGTGAAGTTGAAGACAGTGGGATGAGGACAGGGAAACTGAGAAAGCAGAAGTGTGGAGCCTTGAGAGATGCAAAAATAAACAACAGGGAGAATGGAGTTTTCAGCCAGGAGGAATGGAGTTCCCTCTCCACAAATTCTTATGGTGCTTGCTATTTTACAAATACTCAAGCATTAAGGGCTAAACAAGATGATATGTTTTGCCTTGACTTGGGGTTCCCCTGACCTGGCTTTGATCCTCTCACAGTCAAATGGTACCTGCAGGGAATTTAGTTCCCAAATGCTGCAGGAGCCCTATTGGGATTGAGGCCATAGTGTGTGTGTGGGGGGCCTTCAGTCCTGATATGAGGCATTTTTTAGCCTATTGAGGGTTGCACATACAATATTCTGTGAACCAACCGGGCAAATAATGTCTTTGGGAACACTGTAGTTCAGAAAAATGGTGTAAAGATAGCCTGAAGACCCTCCACTATGCTGTGGCTTCAGTCCAAACAGGAGCCCTAGAGTGCTTGGGAACTAACTCCCCAGGAGCTGTTGTGTTACTGTGAGAAGAATGTCTAGTTCTGACCCTAATTTCACTGTCCTCTGTTCATTTTTATTGGTATGTTGTGTTGTAACATGTGAATATTAACATATGGTCTCACAAAGCAGTCAATTAAAGAATATATTTTAGTTTACTTTTGAGTGAATCCAGATGGATGCTTTGTTTCTATTTTTCTTTTGGGTTTCACAATATTTGGATTATAATTAATATTGTCAGATAAAAGCATAAGATGTGTTACTTATTTTACTGAATATAATGCATAAATGGCCCTTTCAGGGTAAACAGAATAAGAAACAAATTCCTCTGTGGTTTTCAAGAAAAATTAAAACCTATGTATGGATTTGGATGGGAACAAGAAAGCACCATAAGATGACAAATCCATCAGAGTAGCAAACAGAAGATGTTTAAGTATGGGATAGTTCAGATGCAACACAAAATCATGGCTTAATTAAACCAGCCATAGTTAATTGATCATCAGAATGTGGGTCACTACACCAAACTAGGAAACTTGGATATGAAACTAGGACATAAGAACATAAGAGAAGCCAATGTTGGATCAGGCCAATGGCCCATCCAGTCCAACACTCTGTCACACAGTGGCCAAAAATACCAGGTGCCATCAGGAGGTCCATCAGTGGGCCCAGGACACTAGAAGCCCTCCCACTGTCCCCCCCCCCCCCGCCCCAAGAATAACGACTCTGGTTTATTAACCACTGGTAGTTTTAACCATGGTTTTGTGTTGTATATCAACATTGAACTGCAGGATGGGGATGGGGTGGAATGGCAGTCCTTATCTGAGACTGTTTTCCCTTCTGGAGGATCTTTGTACCAGACATCACTGGCTCTGAATGTTTTTGGCCTGGCTTGGGATGTCAGGGAGACAGTGGTAGTCCTGCTGCTGTACTGTTCACTCAGCTCACCAGCAGACTCCCTTCTGAGGCTATTAGAGGCAGTGGCTGCGTGGACACTGAATTTCCCTAGACTGTTGGTCATGGGGGACTTTAACATCCATGCAGAGACTTCCATATTTGGTGCAGCCTCAGACTTTATGGCTGCCATGGCAACACTGGGACTCTCCCAGATTGTATCAACCTCCAGATATGAAGCAAGCCACATGCTAGAGTTAATCTTTTGCACAGAGCTTGATCTGAATAGCGTGGTTGTTTGGGAACTAGTATCATGGTCAGACCACTTCCTCATAAGGGTCAGTTTGAGGGTGGCCATTCCCCCCTGTGGGGGTGATGAACGTATTTATGCTTGGTCACAAAGACTCGTGGATCCTGGTGGTTTCCAAAATGCTCTGCGGGATTTATCTGGACCTGCCAGCAGTTCCCTCGATGAACTGACTGAGATTTGGAATAGAGGTCTTCAGGAAGCTGTTGACTGGATTGCAGTACCCTCTGCACCCTCATGTCTCTGTGACTTCTTGGAATAATGAGAGTCAAAGAGATTTTAAAAGGTTACTCAAATGGCTACAGCGGAATTGGCAACAAACTCGGGATGAAGCTGTGAGGACATTATAGAGCCCAACTGAAGGCCTATGAAATGGCAGTGGAAGTGGTGAAAAAAGATAATTTTGCAACCTACATTGTGTCCCATTAGCTCGCAACCAGTTCAGTTATTCAGATTTGTTCAACAACTGACCACCCCTTTGGTGTGTTCTAGAACTGATACTAATTTGGCTCTTAGCTATGATCCATTTGTGAACTTCGTTGTGGATGAAGTCTCTAAGCTGAATTTGATAGCAGTAGTGGGATGGAGGCCCTGTTTGCTCCATCTGGTTCTTGTTTGGACTCTTTTGGCCTGCTCACATTTGCGGATGTTGACAGGACCCTGACAACTGTGAAGCCAACTACCTGCTTCTTGGATCCTTGTCCCTTACAGCAGGTAGAATCATCCCACAAAGTGGTAAGTGGCCCTTTGAGACAGATTATTAATTTGTCTCTCATAGGGCTGTTTCCCCAGCTCCCTTAAGGATTGTTAGACCTTTGCTAAAGAAACCCTCCTTAAATAAAAAGGAGCCAGCCAGTTATCACCCAGTGTACTTCTACCTTTTCTGGGGAAGATAATCAAGTGAGCAATGGTTAAGAAATTCCAGGTTTTCTTGGATGGGACATCTGCCTTGGACCTTCAGGCTTCAGGCCTGGCTTTGGGACTGAGAGAGCATTGGTCACTTCGCTTGATGATCTCCATTTACATCTGGATAAAGGCATGCCAGCACTATTGGTCCTTTCAGACCTATCAGTGGCCTTTGATACAGTTGACCATTTGGTCCTGATTGACTGCCTTGCCTCCCCGGTTGTAAGAGGTACTGCCCTTAGTTGGGTTCCTTGTTTCTCTAGGAATGCTCTCAGAGGGTTGCTTTTGGGGAGGAGAGGTCTTTCTGATGATACTTAAATTGTGGGGTCCCACAGGGTTTGATCCTTTCCCCAGTGTCATTTAACATATATATGCACCCTCTTGCTGAGATTATCAGGAGGTTTGGAGTTGGGTGCCAACAATATGCTGATGATACTCAACTAGCTCTTCCTCCTACTGGCTAAGCAGCCAATGGCAGGGCTCTTGGCACTCTCCCAGTGCCTGGATGAGGTTAAGTGGGAGTTGGCTGAAGTTGAATCCATCCAAGATGAAAGCCCTGTGGCTGGGAAAGACTGAGATGCTAACTGGAGGACCGCTCCCGAGACTCAGTGGTGTCCAGCTGATGGCTGTAGAATCTGTAAAGAGACTCACGGTATGATTGGATTCTGCACTATCATTGGAGACACAATTATGGTCAGCATTTTTTTCACCTATGCCAGGCTTGCCAGTGGCTGCTTATTTATCTAGGTCAGACCTTGCCACATTGATCTATGCAATGGTCATCTCCAGACTGAACTACTGCAATTCGCTCTACATAGGGCTACTCTTGAAGATGCTTCAGAGACTGCAGGTGGTCCAGAATGAAATTGCCAGGCTCCTGACTAGAACACAGAATCATAGAATCATAGAGTTGGAAGGGACCTCCAGGGTCATCTAGTCCAAGGCCCTGCAAAATGCAGGAAATTCACAAATACCTCCCAGTCCACACCCACAGTGACCACTGTTCCCCACCCAGAAGATGACAAAAAACCTCCTGGATCCCTGGCCAAACTGGCCTGGAGAAAAATTGCTTTTTGACCCCAAAGTGACGATCAGCATTTCCCTGGACATGTAAAAAAGGGCCATGAGAACTAAGCACTAATGCAACCCTTCCTGCCCTCCCTCTCATGATCTGCCTAGGTTCACACAATCAGCATTGCTGTCGGCCATCTAGATGGCCATCTAGCCTCTAGTCTGAAAGCCTCCAAAGAAGGAGAGCCCACCACCTCCTGAGGAAGCCTATTCCACTGAGGAACCGCTCTAACTGTTAGGAAGTTCTTCCTAATGCTTAGCCAAAACCTCTTCTGATTTAATTTTAACCTGTTGGTTCTGGTCCAACCTTCTGGGGCAACAGAAAACACCTCCTCTATATGACAACCCTTCAAGTACTTAAAGATGGTTGTGACGGAATTAAAGATCTGGGACCAGCAGAATGTAAACAAGGAACACTGCTGAGTCACATGACTGAGGGAGGAGGGGGCCACTTGGCTCGGAACACTCCGTGACTGACACTTAACGGGCACAACTGACAGTTTGGGGCTGACATTGGAGCGTGAGGGTCTGTGTAGGGAACAGTCTCTGTAGCTCTGTGTGAGCAGCCTAAAATACCAGTTGGAGCAGATAACTGGGGGCTGGATAGTCTGGTTCAGGGGACAGTGAACAGACTGGTGAAAGCAGAGCACATAAAGTGGTCACTAACACAAAATACATCACTCCTGAAGAACCTGGGATAGGTGGTTAAGTGAGGGCCCAGGAAAGGTCTGGCAGAGTCTGGACAGCTGGTTGGTGGCCAGTTGGGACTCAAGGGGGAAAAAAAGGGCCGGGAAGCCAAAGCAAAAGGCTAACCACTAAGCAGGACTGGAGAGTGTACGTAGGAAGGTGTTGAGTGAACTTATGGACATCTAAAGAAACTGGAAACAATATAGCCTACTGCCTAAATGTAATCCAAGCCAAATGTGCCAGTCTATAAAGAAATAAAGTGTCAACTGTATATACATCCCCCTGTTGTGTTCTGAAAATAAAGTACGGTTTTCTTTTGAAGTGAAAACGCATTAGTGCCAAAACCAAAAACAACTATATTGAGCAGTGGTCCTCAATATACCTATAAAGAAATTTAAAACAAACCCCGAAGAGACTATTAGGAGTTAGAGGAAGCTGGTCTGTACAGTAAAGGTCAGTCTGATCGGTCACCTCACGGAATGTCACAATACAGCAGGTTATAAGGTTACACGTCATAATGGTCATCATATCACCTCACAGTCGTCTCTTCTCCAGGGTAAACATACCAAGCTTCTTCAACCTTTCCTCACAGGACTTGGCCTCGAGACCCCTCACCATCTTCATTGCCCTCCTCTGGACACATTCCAGCTTGTCTTTGTCTTTCTTGAACTGTGGTGCCCAAAACTGAACACAATACTCTAGGTGCGGTCTAACCAGAGCAGACTAAAGTGACGCCATCACTCTGTGTAATCTGGACACTATACTGCTGTTGATACAGCCCAAAATTGCATTCACCTTTTTAGCAACCACATCAAACTGCTGACTCATGTTTAGTGTATGGCCTACTAAGACTCCGTGATCCTTTCCACACATACTACTGCCAAGACAAGTCTCCCTCAGCCTATAATTATGCATTTGATTTTTCCTACCTAAGTGCAGAACTTTACATTTATCCCCATTGAAATTCGTTTTGTTTGTTTTAGCCCAGTTTTCCAGCCTGTCAAGATCATCCTGTATTCTGACTTTCTTTTTTTTAAAAAAAATAGATTTTATTGAATTTCAACGAATTGCAGCAGTATGCAAAACTAGAAATACTAATCAAGCAGATTTCAGTTAAAGCATTACAGTACGTTACTTGTTCAAAATAAATCAACAGTCCGGTGAAGAACAATACCTTGCATCACTAAATTGTTTCCAGCTTTACAAACAGGAAGAAAAAGGATATCCACATTTTTACATTCTTAAAATATCAAAGGGTGATGAAAAATTAAATGAGTCAACATTTTTCGATATATAATCTATTTTTCCGGATTTGATTGTTCAAGTTGAAGAGCAACCTTTTCCATTTCCAAGAATTCCCATTTTTTTTTGGTATTAGGCTTTAGTTGTTAAAGGCTTTGTGCTTTTCCATTGATTTGCTATAACAGCTCTTGCTGCTGCACACAATATAGCTACTAATTCTTTCTCAGTCTTCTACTGTATTTGCTACCCCTCCCAATTTAGTATCTGCACAGTCAGCTCACATTACTCCAGTTCTGCACTGGCTACCAATTAGTCTCTGGATCCAATTCAAGGTGTTAACCGTTAAAGCACTTAATGGTCTGGGACCCTCATCTTCATGACTGCCTCTCCTATTACATCCCCCCTTCAGTCATCATCTAGGGGCCTTTTGGAGGTGCCTGGGCCCAGGATGGCTTGGTTAGCTGTCACCAAGGGAAGGGCCTTCTCAGTTGTGGCCCCTACCCCATGGAATGCACTTTCAGATGACACCCGCGCCTTGCTGGACTTGCTTAGTTTCCAGAGGGCATGCAAGACTGAATTGTTTAGGCTGGCCTTTGGAGGGTAACCTCCAAAGTTTGGGTTGTTTTTATTAGTGGTGTGGTGTTAGCCTGATATTCCAATAGTTTGATATTTTAATGATAATATTTATTTGTTTTACTGTTGTTTTTACCTTATTGATTTTGATATTGCAAGTCGCCATGACATCCTGGCTTAATTCTGACTTCTGGTGATTTATGCCTGGCCCAGTTTCAGCGATGCCAGAAAGGAACTGATAAAAACTGCTCTTGCCTCTAGTCGTCTCTCACTAGGACATCTAGGATAAGGGCCTCTCTCCATGCCCTTGGCAACAGCGTTGGCTTTTCATCCCTTTTGTGCCCTCAAGGCTCAGTGATGTAGTACACTCCTTCCATGTGGGAACGAGACACTAATGAACCCTGTGTAATAGTGTGTGCTTCACTAACAAAGAACTTTACATAAACCCCCAGTTTACACTCATTCCACATATACAGGGGGGGGGGAGCTTAATGGAAATAATCTGGGTTGTAGGGGGGACAGAGGGCAGTTTCTCTACATGCACTTCTAATCAAGGATCTCAGTTGCCTTGTCCTTGGAGATAAGAAGAAGAAGAGAAGAAGAGATTGAATTTATACCCCAGTCTTCACTTGGAGTCTCAGAGTGGTTTACAAACTCTTTTTCCTTCTCCTCCCCACAACAGACACCCTTTGAGGTAGGCGGGGCTGAGAGAGCTCTGAGAGAAACTCCTCTTTTAAGAACAGCTCTGACAGAACTATGGCTTGCCCAAGGTCACCCAGTAGCTGCAATTGGAGGAGTGGGGAATCAAACCTGGTTCTCCCAGATTAGAGTCTGCACACTTAACCACCACACCAAACTGGCTAAGCAGTCATATCTCTGTGTTTGAGTCAACCCATGGTCAATTGCCCTTTGGGCCTGTTCCACCTCCACCTAGAAACAACGTTTTCTCAAAAGCTTGACTCAAACATTTAGGTATGAATGATGTTCAACTGATCCTAGGGCCATCAACACCAAGGTTCAGTCTTCTCTCAAACAGCTCAGTTTGGGCTGTAGGAGGACCCTGTCTATTGCCTCTGTAACTAATAAAACTGTCTTTCCTTTGAGCCACGCACAGTATAACTAGGGTTGTCAACTCTGGGCTGGGAAATTTTGGGGGCAGAGCTTGAGAGGGGGAGTTGAGGAAGTGAGGTCAACCCTCTTAAGCAGCCATTTTCTCCAGGGGAACTGATCTCTATTATCTGAAGGTCAGTTGTAATTCCGGGGGGTATCTTAGGCCCCACCTGGAGGTTTATTTATTATTTAGATTTCTATCCCGCCCTCCCTGCCACTCGGCAGGCTCAGGGCGGTGAACAACAAAATTCCTCTGCAATAAAATTCCATAAAACCAACCAACAATATAAAAACCTACAATAAAAGCTTTAAAATACAATACAAGATGGCGAGCGTCAACGGCCATATCCGAGTGATGTTGGCAGGCTTCTTCCAACTTCTGAATTTCCAATTCATGGTGCAGATGGTCCTGATTGGCAGTCTTTGATGGTTGAGCCAGGGCTGTAGAGTCGAGGCGGCCCCTTCTTGAAAGCCAACTCTGGCTGGCAACTCTGAATCACTCATCCTATAACAGACTAACATTGAAATGACTGGTGACAGAGCAAACACTTCTGATAGTGTTATGTACACCCAGATGGATAAGGACAAAATTTTCAACAGCTTCATGAGCAAGCAGCTCAGACAATTAGAGGGCTTGAGGACATGGGGCAACTGGAGGAAGTACCTTGCTTCTTGGAAAGCTGGAAGAAGCAGAATTGTGATCATTCCATTACCTGCTACTTTTTTTGCCATGTTCCACAACCTTGAACTTTCATTTACTCTCTCCTCTCTCTTTTTGTAATAGTTTATCTCCACTGTGGATCTATACTACTTCTGTTGTGGTGGCACTTAAGAGTTACTCATGGCTGCGTAATCTTGCCCTTTCTGTTTGCATCCCCAAAACCTTGAAAGACTGAAATGTGAGGATGGGTCTATTACCCATAAAGGATGCAACATTGTTTGTGCGTATTACCCATAAAGTACTCAACGTCATTGGTGTCCTGAGTCCCCTAGGGGGCCTCAGCCACTAGATTGAGAAGCACTATCTTCATTCAAATTCTATCTGATAAATAGTGTAAATTTGCCAGGTTCCTTTTTTTCATTCCTTTAGATATCCTATCATTTCCTGTTCTTTTCTTATTTGAGATGTTAGTGTTGAGGAATATTGATAGTTAGAAACAAACTCTTGAACAATGCCCACAAGAAAGCATTCGATTCACACAGTTCCCCCTCCCAAACTAAATTCATTCTTGATATTGTTAGAGAGAAGCGAGTAGCTTACAGTTATTGAGTATTTAAATTTAATTCAACAATAGAAAGCAACATTATAAAGCCCCAACGTCCTAAAAATACATACCCAGGTACAATCCATTTTAATGTCAAGTTTGCTGTTCAGTTAATATGCATTGCGTTCAAATTATATTTTTCTTAAACTGTGATAGTTCAGCAGTTTTCTTCATAAGCCTTTTTTAAACTACCAAGTCATGTCTGCTTCATATGCAGTGGAGTGGAGCAGTTGTGGCAACCGGTGATTAATTAGTTCAAAAAGTGTGCATTCCCTAGGGAGATCCTTGGAGATGCTTTCCAGGCCTTGTTTAAAAGAAACATATTGCTTGCATTTACAGGTGTTGGTAGACTGAATTTAGATTGGCTATCAAGTATGCTCTGAGTTTGTTACATCTGCTGTGCTTATTTCTATTATCAAGTTACAAGGGCAGTGCATTAATTGTGTTTAATGATCTACTGCTTCAAGCCCAACATTTATAATTTTTACTAATTGTAATGTGACCATTTACTAAGTTGCTTGTGCTTCTCTGTGAAATGTGGAAAACTTAATATTCAAAGTTTTTGTGTTACACTGCAGTCCTCACTCTTTCATTAGTGCATGCATGATGTGGTAGCAGGATGGGGTAAGGCTTTTTGAAGATACAAGAATGAGTGTCTATTTGCATACCACCTGAAATGCATCTCATTATAAGCTATGTATACTGTAAAAAAAGACATTTGCATTTTGTTTTGACTTCCCAAAGTTATTCATGCTGGTAACATTTTGACCTGCATGTTGTACATTTGGATTTTTGGTGAAACTTTAAAATGTAACTGTTCAACGCAACCAAATGTGGAAACTAGTTCAGAGAGAATTATTCAATGAACCCAATATATGATTTTGATGTGGGTTTGTATATTGCTGCAATTTTGGGGTTACTCTGCCCATACATGTGGTTTAGTACTGAAGTATTCAACTATGTCATGTTCCCAGTTTGGTGTAGTGGTTAAGAGCTAGTTTGGTGTAGTGGTTAAGTGCGTGGACTCTAATCTGGGAGAACCGGGTTTCCCCACTTCTCCACTTGCACCTGGCTGGATGACCTTGGGCAAGCCATAGCTCTGTACCAGCTGTTCCCTCAAGGACAGCTTGGGAAAGAGTTCTCTCAGCCCCACCCACCTCACAGGGTGTCTGTTGTGGGGAGGAGAAGGGAAAGGAGTTTGTAAGCCGCTCTGAGATTCCAAGTGAGTGAAGGGCGGGGTATAAATCCAATATCTTCTTCTTCTTCTTCCCATGTATAGTTCTAGAACAGGGCTCTCCAACCTTGTTTATGTCAGCTAACGCTGCCATCCCCTGGTCGGGAGGTGGTTCCCGTGAGGCAAGGCCCCTGTCTTCAGAATGTCTCCACTGTTCTCAGGCTCCTAGCTAGCTTATCGCCTCCCTCGCTTCTCTGTACTTGAGTGTCTGACTCCCAGCTGCCTTCCCCTCTCAGGTGCAAGCTGTAATTTCCCCCGCTTTTAGCATAAAAACAAATGATCAGTATATTTTGCGCCTTTTTATCTTTACCATGATTGGAGCTGCATTTATGAACTAACCTTCTGAATACTGTATATTACCTGGGGTGTATGAATGCCCGGTATTACTAACACAGGATGTGTAGATGACTACTAAGACTTCTCTGCAATAAAGGACCTTGTAGTTAAGACCACCTGTTGCTGATTGAATCTCTGGGACTCTCACAGATAAGCCTACAGGCACTCTTGGGATTTTGAGGGGAGGGTGGTGGGTTGTGAGAGTTCTGCTCAAAGTAGTCAAGGATCAGATCTTGGTTGGTAAACCACAGTTCTTTATTTCCAATCTCTACATTAGTACAGCTTCTCGGATTATTGTCAGAGATGAGACAGATAATACAGGCAGGTCTATTATACCTTTCCAAGGAGTTTGAATTACCCATAGGTAGCCAATCACTATAGGGGAAAAACGGCGGGCAAAAAGGGGCTCTGACCGTTTGTTTCCCACAGGAAAGAAAGTGAGGTGTTAAGCTGTAAATTCCCTTCCCAACCAGACCCTTCAGATGTTACCAGTTCACATAACAATCAATGGCCTCTTATCACCTTTTGCATGTGATAAGAGATGAGACGCATCCTCCCTTTGAAGTCCTAGCCGGGGCCGATGGAATGCGGAGGCAGTGGTGTGAGAGGCCCATTGTTCCCATACATTGCAGGTGTCACCCTCCCGCTTTAACAGTTACAAAACCCAGGCCTGGTTAGGCACTACAACATGGCATCTGCAAGCATATATCTGTAATGCATACATGGCATCAGAACATACATACATGGCAATAGAATATAACAGGAGAGAATTAAAAAGTAGACAGAATGCACAACTGTAAGAACTAGAAATACATTGTCTGAATCAGCAGATTCTGACACACTGGCCCCCCGATAAACACCTCTACCTGGGCTTGTCAGGAGACTTTTTATGAAAAGCTTTAACCAATTTAGGAGCATGCACATGTTCAGAACGAACCCACTCATTGTGCTCTGGGCCAAAGTCAAGCCATCTAACTAAATAATATAAGCGGACCCTACGCATCTTAGAATCAAGAATATCTGATATTTCAAAATGGGGTGCCTCCCCCTTCATCAGTGGAGGAGGTACCGGAGGAACTGGATGCCACGCATTCGGCTCAGGATCCTTCTTCAGCAAGCTGAAATGAAAAACAGGATGCACAGAACTCAGTGATTTGGGCAGCTCTAGTTCAAAAGACACATCCGAAATTTTACGCAACACCTTATAGGGACCCACGTACTTCCATCCCAATTTCCTGCTGGGTTGCAAGCCATGTATATTTTTTGTGGAAAGATAAACAGAGTCCCCAGGTTGGAGATCCCAACCCGCAGCCCGGCCACGATCTGCATATTTTTTGTAATCCTCTTTAGCTTGGTCTAAAGTCTTGGCTATTAGTGGCCACGATTCCTGCAAGGTCGCCCATCATCGTTTAAAGTCTGTGGGGGAAGCATCGGAGGCACTTTCGATTGTAGGCAAAGGCTTTCCCTCGAAACCTCCCACTGCCATGAAGGGGGAGACGCCGGTCGAGGAGTGCACTGCATTATTGTAGCTATATTCTGCGAACGGCAATATTCTGCGAACGGCACCCAATTGTCTTGGTGGTAGTTGGTGTAGCACCTCAAGAATTGTTCCAGGATCTGATTAGTTCGTTCGGACTGTCCATCGGTCTCTGGGTGGTAACCCGAACTCAGGGCAGGCTCTATATCCATAAGCTTTAAAAGCTCCCGCCAGAAGTTGGCAACGAATTGGCTACCCCTGTCGGATACCACCCGCTTAGGAAAAGCATGTAATTTAATCACCTGGTTGAAAAAAGCCTTGGCCATCCCCTTTGCCGTTGGCAGTTGTTTGAAAGGGGTGAAATGAGCTTGCTTAGAGAACGTGTCTACCACCACCCAGATTACAGTTTTCCCCTTCGAGGGTGGTAGGTTAGTAATAAAGTCCATAGCTATCGCTTCCCAAGGGCGAGAAGGGGTAGGTAGGGGGTGCAGGAGTCCCGGGACTTCCCCCCCCTCTTTTTACACATCAAGCAGGTCTGACAGGCAGAGACGAAATCTGAGACATCCCGGCGCATGCGCGGCCACCAGAACTGACGTTGAATTAAGTTGAGCGTTTTCAGGAACCCAAAATGTCCAGCCAGTTTGGAAGAGTGACAGGCCAGTAAAATATCTTTTCGCTTATTTCGAGGCACCACCAATTTATCCCCATGGTACCAACATTGATTCTCACTCAGGGAGCACTCAGCCACTGTCTCTAATTCCTCGATTTCCTCGGGTGAATACTCCCCTCCCCAATCGCACGACTCCGCTTCCACTGTAGCTCGTTTGCTTTGGCTCCTGGTATCACCGCCCCTCCCAGCTGCTGGGGGGAAAACATGGAGTCGAACACCTCTTCTTTCATGCTTTCGTGTTGGGGCAATCGGGAGAGTGCGTCTGCTAGGGAGTTGGCTTTCCCAGGAAAATGTTTCAATACAAAGTTAAATTTTGAGAAGAAATCGGCCCAGCAGAGCTGTTTCGCATTCAGGGATCTCTGAGTGCGCAACGCTTCAAGGTTTTTATGATCAGTCCAAATCTCGAACGGGGTTTGCGCCCCCTCTAGCCAATGCCGCCACGTAGTGAGGGCTAGCCGGATAGCCGCGGCTTCTTTGTCCCAAACTGACCAATTTCGTTCTGTCTCATTAAATTTCTTTGAAATGTAGGCGAGGGGGTGTAATTCTCCATCTGCTCCCCTCTGCAGAACGGCCCCCCCCCATAGCCACATCGGACGCATCTACGTGGACTATAAATTCTTTAGTTTCATCCGGGTGAGCCAAAATGGGCTCGGAGGTAAAAAGGGTTTTTAGGGTTTCGAACGCCTTCTGGCACTCCCCATTCCATGCAATTCTCTCCCCAGGCTTCCCCGCCTCCGGACCCCTCCCTTTGGTTTTCAGCAAGTCTGTCAGGGGAAGGGTAACCGTGGCAAAGTCTTTTATGAAGGTCCGATAGAAGTTACAAAATCCTAATAGGCTCTGGAGCTGCTTCCTTGTTCGGGGGGCTTCCCACTGGACCACCGCCTCTACTTTAGCAGGGTCCATCTCTAAGCCCCTCTGCGAAATGCGATACCCCAGGAAGTCTACGGACTCTCGATGAAACTCACATTTAGACAGTTTGGCATACAGTTGGTTTTTTAACAGGGTGGAGAGGACTTCCCGGACTAATTTCACGTGCTCTTTCTTATCAGTAGAGTAGATCAAGATATCATCTAAGTAACATAACACCCCCTTGAATAAATGCTTGTGCAACACTTCATTGATCAGGCTCATAAAGACCCCCGGCGCGCCACTCAAACCGAACGGCATCACCAGGTATTCAAACTGTCCCAACGGTGTGTTAAAGGCGGTCTTGAATTCATCCCCCTCCCTTATGCGCACCCGGAAATAAGCGTCTCGGAGATCCAGCTTAGTGAACACTTTTCCCTTGGCCGCCTCAGTTAGCAAGTCCTTTATTAGGGGGAGGGGGTAGGCGTTGGAAGCAGAGACCGCGTTCAATCCTCTGTAGTCTGTGCACAAGCGTAATCCCCTGTCTTTCTTTTTTCGGAACAAAACGGGGGCGGCGAAGGGGGATTTAGCAGGGCGGATGAACCCGCGCTCCAAGTTCTTGTCTAGGAACTTCCTGAGCTCCTCCCGCTCTAGAGGGCTCATGGAGTAAATCTTTCCCTTTGGTAGTTTCTCGCCTGGGATCAGCTCTATGGCACAATCCGACAGTCTGTGGGGGGGGTAGCTTGTCTGCCTCGGTCTCGCTGAAGACCCCCATCAGGTCCCTATACTCCCTGGGAACGGCGGAGGGTGCGAGGGTGAGGGCGGCCGCCCGGAGGGGTATCGGTGGTCCCGGTCCCCACTCTGGGCCCCACTTGTGATTCTGGCACTTGTCGTCCACCCAGGAGATTTTCCCCTCACTCCATTTGATGTAAGGATCGTGCGAGCTCAGCCAGGGACTCCCCAACACCATGGGGAATTGGGTATTTGGGGTGATGACGAAAGCTCGTTTCTCCCAATGCTCCCCCGTTCCCACAATCAACCCCTCAGTCTCAGCCACGCACGCTTCTTTCATTTCCGAGCCATCCATTTGCGTGAACTTGAGCTGCTCGCCCAGCGGGGTGACCTTCGGTCCCAACCCTTCCACCACTAAAGGGCTAATTAAGTCCCGAGCACACCCAGAGTCAATTAGGGCGCAGACCCGGACATGGGTCCCCGTCCCCGGGGTCATCACAGTCACTACCATATATAACAAGGGGCCAGGGATGCTCATCGGAGATGGCGCATCTTGGCGGGGGACCTGCAGTTCTGCGCCGCTCACTGCAGGCCGTTGGAGTTTCCCGACATCTGTGCTTCTGTCAGCTCCAGCTCTCCTTGCTCGCTCGCTGCTCCTTCCAGCTGCAGCGCCTGGGGTTTGAACGGGGGTTTCCCTCTGCTGGGAGTGCTCCCGGCCACTGGGGTAGAGGTCTTCGGGCCTTTCCCTCCTCCCCTGGGGCACGCCGAGGCGAAGTGGCCGCTTTCCCCGCATCTCATGCATAGCCCTTGTTTAAAACGAGCATCCCGAATTTCTTGCACGTTGGGCTTAGGTTTTGCTCTCGGCATCGCTTTGCTTGCGGCTGTAGATGACGTTCCCATCTTGATGAGGGTGAATCGTTCTTCCACATCTGCGGCTGCCCTCATCCAGGTTGCCAGCATTCCTGGTCGTCCCCCTAGTAAGACGGCCTCGTACACCTCGGGGTTGAGACCCTCTCGATACTTTTCTATGAAGAGGTCTTGGGGCCAGCCGCAGATCTTGGCGGCGATGCGCCGGAACTTGTCGGTGTAGTCCCTCACCGTGGACCTCCCCTGGGTCAGTTTCCGCAGGTGGTTCCGGGCTTTTTCTTCCCCCAGGGGATCTTCGTATTGGTGTCGGAGGGCCCACATGAAGTTGTTCAGCGAACGCAGCTCAGGGCTGGGGGCATCGTGTAGGCTCACATACCAATCGCTGGCGGTGTCCTTCAGCTTGGACCCTATGTAGCCAATCCGCTCCCTCTCGGTGGGGTTCCCTGACAATCTGTGAGAGTTCTGCTCAAAGTAGTCAAGGATCAGATCTTGGTTGGTAAACCACAGTTCTTTATTTCCAATCTCTACATTAGTACAGCTTCTCGGATTATTGTCAGAGATGAGACAGATAATACAGGTAGGTCTATTATACCTTTCCAAGGAGTTTGAATTACCCATAGGTAGCCAATCACTATAGGGGAAAAACGGCGGGCAAAAAGGGGCTCTGACCGTTTGTTTCCCACAGGAAAGAAAGTGAGGTGTTAAGCTGTAAATTCCCTTCCCAACCAGACCCTTCAGATGTTACCAGTTCACATAACAATCAATGGCCTCTTATCACCTTTTGCATGTGATAAGAGATGAGACGCATCCTCCCTTTGAAGTCCTAGCCGGGGCCGATGGAATGCGGAGGCAGTGGTGTGAGAGGCCCATTGTTCCCATACATTGCAGGTGTCACCCTCCCGCTTTAACAGTTACAAAACCCAGGCCTGGTTAGGCACTACAACATGGCATCTGCAAGCATATATCTGTAATGCATACATGGCATCAGAACATACATACATGGCAATAGAATATAACAGGAGAGAATTAAAAAGTAGACAGAATGCACAACTGTAAGAACTAGAAATACATTGTCTGAATCAGCAGATTCTGACATGGGTGCCCTCACAAAACTGCTGCTGGGGGTGTATGGGGACAATCACAAAATGACTGTCATTGGTATGGGAATTTTGCAAGTCAAGTACCATCCTGTAATAGAGGCAGATGGCTGCAGCTTTTCAGTGCAAAGACTGTTCCCCTTGGGCTGTTCTAAAGCACCTTCTGAGTCACAGGACAGTTGAAATCCGCTTTTTGCTTTGGAGAACATACACTGTTTGGGTTCAGCTTCCAAAGATAGGAGTGATCTTCTCCCTATGTAGCCACTGGGAAAGGTTTGCAAGCCCAGAGATATAAGAAAGTCTGGTCTGTGTCCAGGCTTGAGAGCTGTGATACACATATCTGCAGTGAGCTCAGTGTTTTGCTCACCAGTCAGATGCTAGGGAGTCACCCAAAGCCCCTTGGTTTGTTTTTGTTCTGTCCAAGATTATTGGAGTGTATCCCAAAGGTCTAACAAGCAAATAGTGGCAGGCATCATACTGGTAGTCCCTGGACCAAGAGACATCTGACTGTCCTCAACCAGGGCCAGGGCTTTTTCTGCCCTGACCCCTACCTGGTGGAACTCTCTGCTGAACAACATCCATGCCCTACAAGACTTGTTGCTGTTATGCAGGGCATGTAAGGCAGAGATGTTCTGCCAGGTGTTTGGTTGAGGACAGCGGTGGTTCCTCATATAGTCTTGCACTTTTCTTCCTCTGCCTCCTTCCTCTTTCTTGGAATCATCGCCACCAGACTGGCTTAGGTTGCTGTTAAATAGGGTTGCCAGACCCCCGGTTCCATGGGGGTTTCCCAATTTGGGGAGCTCCTTCCTGCTGCCAGGCAGCTGGCGGGTGGGGGAAGCTCCACCCCCGAGAGTGCCCACCCAGTCTCCCCCCGCCATCTCCTCCCAACAATGTTTAAAGACATCCTTTAAATGCTGGTGGGGAGAGTCAGGGACTGTGTGCTTGTGCACTCCAAGCCCCGAATTCAGGACTTGGAATGCAGGCACATGCACCCTCCCCCTCCCTCTCCCCAGCAGGATTTAAAGGATGTAGTTAAACACTGCTAGGGAGAGACGGGGGCCATGCACCTACACTGTAAGACCCAAATTTGGGGCTTGGAATGCAGGTGCACGCGACCTCCTGCCCCAACCTTTCCTCAGCAGCATTTAAAGGATGTCTCTAAACACTGCTGGGAAGAGGTGGGGGCCGCTGCTCCACAATATGATGATGTCACTTCTGTGTGATGTCATCACATTGGGGACTCCCCACCCCCACCACTAACACCCCCCCCCCCAAGTCCCCCACTGGGGACTTTGAGGGGACCTGGCAACCCTACTGTTAAATGTATTCTATGCATTATTTTAACTTCAAAATCTTTGTAAATTTTTATTACTTTTGTACACCACACTGAGCTCTGTTTTTCAGGGGAGGGTGGCATAAAAGTTGAATCAAATAAATAAATAATAATGATATTTATTCCTGCCACTACACTGGGAAACATTCCCCTTGAGATAAGCCTGCATGTCCCCATTGTAAGGGATACAGGATTGTCATGCCTGTATTTTGCCCTATATTTTGACAAAATTTAAAACAAGATTTGTGAGGACAGCAATGTTCAGCCTTTTTTACAGGTTTTTCCTGATTGCATAACAGTTGTGTGGAACAACAGTTATTTCAACCATTTCACTTTTGTTCATGTGGCTGAATTTTTCTAGCTTCTGCTAGATTAAAATAGTAGGTGCTGTGTCACTTGGACACCCAGAATATTGGTTATTATTAGTAATTGTAAGTAACTACAATCAGTAGGTTAGTAATTGTTTGCCTATGGTAGTTTCCTTGTTTCTCTTCTTCACTATAACATGTTTGTGGACTGGTTTATTGAATTACTAGCCTGATGCCCGTGCTTTGCTATGGTATTTAAGTTCCATAAATCCAGTTATAATACTGGTGATGTGAAGTTTGAAATGTAAGATTTGTTGTAGAAATTCTAATGGAGAAGATTGTAGTGTAAAAAATGAAGTAAGACATACATACTTTTTTTTTCTCCACTGAAGGACCTCTCTGTAGACCACACTGGTGGTTCTGCCCTCAGGTGCTAGAATCACCAGGCTGCTTGGTGAGCTCACTCTGGAGCAGGCCATGTAGAACTGTCCATTTAAGAAGCAGTCGTCTGTTAAGTCAACTCCTGCCACCCTCCACGAAAGTGATGGCCTCTCTAATTGTGTTCCTGGATTGTTTTGCTGTAAGCATCCCACCTCCTCTCCTACACCTGACAGGCAGCTGCCTCTTTAGTGTTGGAGGGGGAGCAGGGAGGAGTATTAGAAGCCACTGTGGAGGTGGGGCTGGCAGGATCACTAAGGCATTACTGCTGGGGCGGGCTCCCTTATGGCTTAAAGGAATTCGGGAGGCTGGGCCAGCAGCAGGGCTAAGGCAATCCTGATTTCCTCAACTGCCATTAGCTCTCTGCAGTCTCCTGTAACTGTTTTTTTTTACCTCAGAATGCTGAGCTCTGCAGCTGACCAATCAGAGAGTGGGAGGTGCAAGTAGGCAGCAGCCCGGCAGCCTTATAAAAATCAATGGGGTAGCACATTTCCCCCCTTGACCCACTTAGGGGTCGAATTTCTTAAAAAATCCCTTCTTAGTGAGCACCTATGCCATGGTAGGGGCGCTCTCCCCAAATCTGATGTTTCTAGGTCCAGCGGTTTGGCCTGGGCGTTGATTTTACAATGAGGTGACTTTCTTTTATATATATAGATGGGGAAACTGCACCCTTGATTTTCATCAGTATTACATCTTCTTCCCATGTAGAAAGCAAGAATCGTTAGCCTATGAGAGCTTGATAACCATGTGAGATTGGGCAACACTTCATTAGAAGAATGTCTCAATAGGGAAAGATGTGCCAATCTTATATTCATGCCCTTGCAGTCACAGAAGACTAGGGCCTGCAAATGTTTCAAGCTACTGTGAACAGAAGTGACCACTAATCAAAATACGAGAGATTCAGTGATCATCACAAGTGGCTAGTAAGTGTGGCATTTGATTGTGATTTTTTTTCCTGTGAGAGGCAGCCCCGGTCCAGAGCCAATTTGTTTCACCTGAGTATTTCTTAGCCACAGGGGTAGAATGTGTAAAAAAGAACGACCGCTTGTTTGATTCATTTCAGGTCAAATGCAGTGGGGAAGGTTGGAAGGCTGGCCATCTTAACTGACCAGTTCCTTGTCCTTGTGCTGAGATTAATAAACTGCTGGATGCTGCTGCCTCTCTCCATGAACTATTTGATAATCCAAAGGATTTAAAGCAAGTAAATGTGAAACTCCTCACGGGACTTGTGTTTGTGCATTTGGGACTTGTTGCAAATTACTGTAACAATGCATGTGTAAGCTGCTGCCTCCTGAATATGTGGACCAGACCAGAGAACCCTATGCCCATAACACAACATTCAATCTCTTTTTCTTTCTATTGTATGTTTTATTGAGATCCTATAACTGCAACCGTGAAAGTGTCAAATGTATAAAAAGGCCTGCCAATATATACTAGCTCCCTCCCCCCACTTTATGATTGATTTCTTTGGCGAGCAGAGACAACTGCATAGCATGTTATATAATAGGGTTTTTAAAATCAGCAACAAGCCTTTATATGGAGTAATGCGGAGTCAAGGACAACAGATGCTCGGAAAGAAAAATAAGGGCGTAACTTTCAGTATTAACAAGTTGGTTTGATAGTTAAGGTGGAGAGTGATTGTTAAAAAAACAAAAGAAAACACAAAGCAAACGTCAGGGTACCCTCCTTGTTGCAGAAGCCCCCACAAGGTTGTACAAACTCCCTCCCTCCCTGTGGACTCGCTGTGACCATTACAATTTTGCATAGCCGTCTGTTCTGTTGAAGACAGATGGAGATTTTATTAAATCAGGCCTTAAACATACAGAGATGATCCTTGCTAACAGCAGGCTACGTGTCTGGAGGAGACTGAAATATTTATCTGCTAATATTAAAGTCACTATTACAGTATACAGTGACAACTTGGAAGCAGATGCTTCGTTAAAACCTGTGGGAAAATAAAGGGTAAAGGTAAAACAAATATTGCAGTAGAAATGCTCACATTTGTAAATGGCCTAAACAAGTGTGCCTGTGTGCTTCCAGGAAATGCTTCGGAGATGAAAAAATAACTTGACAATTTGTCTTTGCACTGCTTTAACAGTTGTGGAGTGTGTGTTTTTCATCTCCTCTTTTTTTTAAAGTTTCAGTGTTGTTAGGTATGATGCACAGAAGCAGGGTGAGAAAGCGATTTCATGCTCTATTTATTCAGATGAAGTTTGGAGGTTTTCTGATGAATACTGTCATGTAAACCCAAACAGAAACCCCAAGTATTACAATGGTAAACAAAAAAGGTGTCTCTTCCAGTTACAGATTTTGTCACAAGTTTCACAAAATTGTTTAACTTGCTTTCCTGAATGTTAACTGGCTGGCACAGAAAACCGCACTACTGATACAAACATCAACTGTAATGGCTGCATGGTTTAATCAGGCTGAATGAATGGATTAATCAACTCAATCTCTAGAGCAGTACCCACCCCCATATGCGTAGGGATCAGTATATATGCTCCCATACTGCCTTGGTTCCTTTGTCTCCTCCATGGCTGATGCTCAGGAATCGTTTACTTTGGAGTACAGACTCAAGGCATACGATCCAGCAACCTTGCTGAAGCTTAGCTAGTCTGAGTGTGGATAGTGCCCGGACAGGAGACCTCCTCAGAGACTGGTGTATATCCCCTTGAGTTTTGTGATGGAACAGAAAAACAAGGTGTAAATGAGACAATAAATAAGCAATGGTAAATCGAAACTTGTAAACCACAGGTCTGAGGAAGGAGGTAAAGGGAGGCGGCTATGAAGCTTCCTGCCCATGAAATTTAAAGAAATGATTGCCAATCAGTGAAAAAAGGGTTTAAAGTACATGCATGTTTGTTGGCGATTACGTTGCTTTAACAGAGAAAGTAAAAAATGGCCTTGACTCCTGGTGATGACGGAGAGTTTGGGTTTGTTAAATTGTTAAAGCAACCTAGAGTTAATTCAGTATACAAAAATGGTCCCATATTATGCGGCTATGGTTGCATCTGCGAGCTCACGCCCATCCCAATTGTTTAGAATGATTCGGTCTATAACTGTTCTGCCACAGGGCAGACCAAACGCTAGGGAATTTGATATAGGCTGTGAGGCATTTGTGAGCTATTTTGTGGATAAAGTCTTGTCGCTCCACCGTGACCTCCCTGCCACAGTTGAAACAGTGAGTGAGCTTGAGACTCCATGCATGTCCTCGATTTTGGGTTTGGATCATATCAGCCCACTCAGCCTGGAGGAAGTCGACAGATTGTTCTTGACCGTATGTCCAACCACGTGCAGCCTTGATCCATGCCCTTCTTGGCTTATTAAAGCTGGCCACAAAGGGTTTCGAGGTGCTCTAAGGGAAATTATCAACAAGTCCCTCTTAGAGGGGCAGTTCCTGGAGGCACTCAAGGTAGTGATGGTCTACCCTCTCTTAAAAAAACCCCCATCTCTGGACCCGGCTGACTTGGCTAATTATTGGCCGGTGTCCAATTTGCCCTATTTGGGCAAATTAATTGAGAGGGTGGTGGCGATACAGTTGCAGAGCTTTATGGATGACACTTCCATGTTAGATCCCTTCTTAGTCCACCTTTTGCCCAGGACATGGGATGGAGACGGCACTGGTCGCCCTCACAGATGACCTCTGGAGGCATCTGGATTGGGGTGGTTCGGTGGTGCTGCTGTTGTTGGACCTGTTGGCTGCGTTCGATGTTGTTTACCCACTGCCTCGCCAACATGGGAATTCAGGGGCTTGCTTTACAATGGCTTGCTTCCTTTCTCCAAGGTTGGGGACAAAGTGTGGCACAAGGGGAACAGCAGTCCAGGAGACACCTACTGGAATGTGAAGTGCCTCAAGGGGCAGTGCTGTCCCCGATTCTATTTATGTGTCCCCTTGCCCAGATTGCCCGGAGGCATGGGCTGGGATGTCACCAGTATGCTGATGACACCCAGTTCTATCTGATGTTGGGCAGCCAGTCAGACTCCAGGCCAGAAGATCTAGACCGGACATTACAAGCCGTGGCCAGCTGAACCTGAACCTGATGAAGATGGAGGTCCCGTGCTTGAGTTGGAGTGGTTAAGGGGTGGGGATCCCACTCCCGACCTTCAGTGGGGCACCATTGGTGCCAGTGCCGGAGGTTAGAAGTTTGAGAGTGCTCCTGGATGCCTCCTTAACAATGGAAGCCCAGGTAGCAGCCACTGCTAGGTTGGCCTTTTATCGTCTTCGGCTGATCAGGCAGTTGGTTCCCTTCCTTGACCGCATTGATCCATGCAATGGTCATCTTGAGACTAGACTACTGTAATGCTCTCTGCATGGGGCTGCTCTTGTCACAAATTCAGAAGCTGCAGCTAGTGCAGAATGCTGCGGCCAGGCTCCTGAAGGGTCTTCCCAGATGGGAGCACATCCAGCCTGCGCTGAAGACACTGCCCTGGCTGCCAATAGCATACTGAATTCACTTCAAGGTGCTGGTACTTACCTTTAAAGCCCGATATGGCCAGGGCCCTACATACCTGCCTTTCCCCATATGCAGGGGTCCTTTTGTAGAAAAAGAGGTGCAGGAGCTCATTAGCATAACTCATTAGCATATGCCACATCACCAGAAGTGTGTCAGAAAGGGAATGTCAGTTTAAGCCCCATTATACCCTAAGGGCCATTGAAATCAATGGCAAAAACTCATAGGGTATATGAGGGGCTGGAGGAAAGGGGGTTTGAGGGAGAGGCTCCAAACTTGCAGGATAGCTGCTGGGGCCTCTCCTTGAAGCTACCTTGCAAGTTTGGAGCCTCTCCCTTAAACCCCCTCCCCTACAGCCACTTTAAAAGTTGCTGCCGAATTTCAGTGGCAATTCAGCAGCAGGCTGAATCAGATCAGAGAATCTGATTTGGCCCATGGCTGCCCTACTACCCCTCCTGAGCTGGTGGAGCGGTGCTCCGCCTTGCTCCGGCCCCAAAGGACCCCTGCCCATATGTTCCCCAGAGAGCACTACGGTCAGGGTCTCAAAATTGATTGACCCTCCCTGGTCCTAAGGATGCCAGGCTGGCTTCTACTAGGCCCAGGGCCTTTTCAGTGGCAGCTCCACACTAGTGGAATGAGCTCCTGGAAGAGATCAGAGCCCTGAGGGATCTTTTACAGTTCCACAGGGACTGCAAGATGGAGCTCTTCTGCCAGGCTTTCAATTAAGGAGCCACCCTCACTACAGCCACCAATTATGGTAGCATGGATCCTGGCCCTTAATCTTTGACATCTGGCCTGTGCCACCGCAGAATTTGGAAAATTATCGAGCTGAAAAAAACTGTAAAAACTGTATGCACTCTTCAGCACGCCATCTTGTAATTAAAGATATACTGCAGCACTTTATATTTGTAACTGACCTGTTGAAATGTTTTTATGTTTTTATGGATTGTAATGGTTATTAAGCAATGTAAGCCGCCCTGAGCCTGCTTGCATGGAGGGTGGGGGTCTAAGTTAAACAAACAAACAAACAATCAAATAAATATCATTAGAAGAAAAGGCTGGTGTTAACAGACACTATATTGAATCTTTGGCATGCAATGTGTAAATTTATAGATGTGATTAATTGCTTAGAGGGAAGGTGGCAACCAAAATTCTTTGATCAGTTCACAAACCAACAATAGTATAAAGGATCAGAGGGCTTTAGAGGGTTAATACTTTGCGGAGTTTAAAGAACTGTGGTGACACCAAAATAGTAGATTTCACAGCAGGTCTCTGGTAGCAGTTATAGATATGTAGTTTTCAAAATGTATTCTAGGGATAAGCAGATAGTTTTTTATTTCATTTCTTTGTAATAGTTTTTTTTATAGTTATCTATATTTTTGTCAACAAAATTAGTTCTCTGCTTTTTCTGACAGTTTTGTAGAGTTCTTTATATTGTGTTCACATATACATTTTCATACATACTTTTTATATTGTATTTGTACAGTATATGTCATTTAAAGGTACATATCCTATAAATACAAAAGGCAAGCTGTGCTGGCGATGACTCACCTACTCTCCCATTGGCCACTGAGGAAGCTGCCTTGGTGTCCTATTGGCCCGTCCTGCCAGCTCCTCCATTCTTACACCTCCACTTTTGATGTGTTGCACCTTGGGAGTTGTAGGTCCTAGCTGGCCTTACTGCAACCATAGCAATGGGAATTAGAACTACAACTCCCAAGAGACTGTGGGGCATTATTAGGGAGTCAGTTAATCAGTTAAACGGGAAGTAGCTTTGGAATGGAAAGGCACTGGGGGGAAGGAAAGGCCTGGGCATCTCTCTGAGCCTGTAGGGCATTAGCAGCCGGGACACTCACCTGGAACCTTTTTCTAGAGCCCATTGTATTTCTTCCCACAATGGGCCTTACTCCTAGTAATCTATAATGTACACAAACAATATAGGGTAATTTTCTGCTTCTTGTAGAATGACAGTTAGGGATGTGCATTTGAATATTCCCAAGCCAAAAATATAGCTGAAAAATGCCTTATTGGTATTTTCTGGATATATTCAGGTCTCCCAAACAGATTTGGGATTTTTTTGGGTACTGAAAGATGGATCCTGAAAAATCTCAGAAGTATTTGGTATTAACCAGGAATATCAGGAGCTAGCATTCACAGGTTCCCAGGACTGTTTTTTTTTTTTACTTTCACCCCTTTTACTCCCTTTGTTTTTGTGTCTCCCAGGGCTTTGTGTCAGCTTACCAGGCTGCTGGGCTTGTTTTAAGGAAGATCCTGACAGTTTCGTGTTTTTGTTGTTTTTGAAATTTTCTTCTTTGCTGGGGTTGGTTTGTGTTGGGTTCACTTCTTTGGTGGATTCTTGCGTTTTACATTGAGATTCATAAGTTTTACATAGGATGAGATTCCCATGCGTTAGTTAGGTTCAGATTCTCACATTTTACTTTAGTTGGGTTTAGCAGTAGCTTCCGATATTATTCTTATGGGTGTCAGTTTTCAGGTTTTACATTTTTCATGGTTTTTTTGTCCTCCATAGAAAACAATGGAAGACAGCTGGGGGCACCTTGTTCAGGGGCCCATAGAAGTGGATTTCTTCATCCAGTTGACTTGAAATTTGGTGGTTATTTAAAGGACAGGAACCAGCAGCTCCGCTGCAGTGTTGGTGCCCATACCTTTAAAAACACCCCCCCAGCCCCCCTAGAAATTTTCCCACAGGGAATAATGGACCCCAAAATATTGGAAACCAGAAAAAAACCCCAGATCTAAATACCACATCAATATTTGGAACCCAGGAAACTGGGAATATTGATATTTTTGGCTCCAATATATCCATATATGAAAGATACCATGTTTTGGGGGGTCTTTTGCCGCACACCCCTATTGACAGTATTTTTGCTTTTTGGAGCAAGTAAGATGAGTCAATTGTTGCTATGATATGTTTATACATTTACTCTATTTTAGGTGTCTAATACTTTAGTAATCTCTCCCCACTCTTTACTTGTAGTTCCTCATAGCCAAATGCTTTTCCAGTGGGACAATGTGTAGTAAATACAGTGGCAGAAGGGGAATCTCAATATATAACATGACACGGCCGTATAAAATGGCAAGACTGTTAAAGCTATTCATTTACTTTCTGGTCTTCACAGCTTTGGACTACAGCTTTAGTTCAAAGATCTATGTAAAGCTGATTCTAGGAACTGATTGATGAAGGATAAGAAAAAATAAATTATATAACAATTAATGTTACAAAGACTTATCTGGTCACCTGCAGCCATATTTAATTAGAGGATCCCTGCTATCTATGTAACTGGATGAACACTGATGGCTCATAATACGATTATAGGATTTGGATTTGGTGGCTACGTACAACATTTGGTTGTTGTGTATTGATACATATTTTATGCAGGGGTCATTTGGGGCTGGAGTGAGGTGGAGCAGTACTCTGCCAGCCCAGGAGTGGGCACTAGGGCAGCCACAGGCCGAATCAGATTCTCTGATCTGTTTTGGCCCATCGCCGAATTGGTGCCAAAATGTAGTGGTGGTTTAAAAAGTGGCTGGAGGGGAGGGGGTTTGAGGGAGAGGCTCCAAACTTACAGGGTAGCTGTTGGAGTGTCTCCCCCAAATACCCACCAAGTTTCAAGAAGATTGTACCAGGGGGTCCAGTTCTACAGGCCCCCAAACAGATTGCCCCCATTCCCTCCATTGTTCTCTATAGCGAGAAAAAAGAAATGTTTTTTCCCACCATAAAGAACAATGGAGGGGATGGGGCAACCTGTTTGAAGGTCCATAGAAGGCATGAACTGGGAAAATGCCAGACCATCATGAATCTTTAGACGCTTATGAACTGGTTCAGTTCATGATGTTTATGGCCCAGTAGAATGGCCCCTGGCATGCTTAAGACACCAAACTCACAGGGGTCTCCATCTGACTCTCCTCTACCTGCCCTCCAAGTTTGGGGTTTCTAGTTTGCACAGGATCCATTCTATACTCTCTGCCTATCAGCTGTCATTTGGACAGGAGCAGGTTTAGGAGAGTATACAGTGGGTCCTGTGAAAAGTAGACACCAAACTTGGAGGGCATGTAGAGGAGCATCGGAAAGATCCACTGTGAGTTTTGTGTCTCTAAGCTGCACAGGATCCATTTTCTACCTTCCTGAATCTCCTGAACCTGTGCCTGTCAAAATAACCGAGGTTCAGGAGTGCAGAGAATGGATCCTGTGTAAGCTAGAGACATCAAAGTCATAGGGACCTCCCCCAGATGCTCTTCTACATGCCCTCCAAGTTGTTGCTGTGAAGTTTAGTAAACATTTTGACTGAGCAGTGACAGTCTGTCTGGGTATGTACCCACTCACGAACAGTCATGAACCTCCACGAACAACATCAAAGTTCATGGAAAGTTTGTGCCGGGCACCCTATCACAACTTTGACCCTATCACAGTTCATGCCCATCTCTAATCACACTTCTGTGCTTCATTTTATCCTCACAACATTCTTGTGAGGTGTGGGTTAGGCTGACATTGTGTGTGACTGGCCCTATGTAACCCAGCAACTTTCATGGCAGAGTGAGGATCCAAGCGTGAGTCTCTCTGATCCTGTTTTAACACACTGACACAACACACTGGCTTTCTTTGACATAATACATGTGAGCTACTTCAGAAGGGGTTGCTAGTCCTCTGCAGGAAAAAACAGGAAAATCTTACCATAGAAACTTGAACCGCATTACATCTTTCTAAGTCAATCAACGTCAGTAGTGAATCCTACTGTTAGCAAGTTGTGTCAGGCTTACCTTATCAGAAACTGATATGTTTCTTTTGGTTGTGAGTTTTTGTGGACCAGAACATACTTGAGTTGATACGCGGCCTCTCTCCCACAGAAACACACATATGTGTTTAGGTGTAACCATATCATAATTCACCATCATTCATACAGGAGAACATTTGACCTATTATGTCCCAAGTAAACATTTGAGATCTGAGAGATTATCTATCTATCTATCTATCTATCTATCTATCTATCTATCTATCTATCTATCTATCTATCTCTCATTAGATTTATATCCCACCCTCCCTGCAAGCAGGTTCAGGGCAGGTCACAACAGATACAGTATAATAATAAATACAGTTCATGATTTTGAGGAAGGGAGAGAAAAATCTGGAACTGAGGCAGAAGAACCAAAAGCCACCCAGAGAGGAGCTGTGAGAAGGGACAGTGAAGGAGCCTACATTTCTTCAGTTCTGATGCTCCTTACCCGCTCCTCAACTTGAAATATCATTGCAGCTGAACAGCCAATGAGGGATTGCTTGGCTGGAATCTACTTGGAGCCGCAAGTAGCCCCTGTACTAGTCCCTAGTCTGAGAGACTCTGATGGGCTTAACTATCCACTGACTGTCAGCTGGAGGTAGAAGAGTATACCCCACTGTCAGCAAGTTGTATCGGGCTTACCTTATACTGAGTACAAATATAATAATTTTGATTCCATTCATTCTATTTGCAAAGTAAATTATATTTTTTGTATAATCTATGTGAAGTGAGTCGACCTCAGTTGTCTGTCTAAATACTTGTGTCACTTTGGCATTGGTTAGGAGAGGTGGAAGATAGGGAACTGGTGACGTGACACATTAGTACTAGGGCCATGGAATTTGCCTTTCCACCCACCCACCCACAGTCTGTCTGTCTGTATTTATTTTATCAGCTGCCCTGCCTGCTGGAACCAGGCTCAGGGTGGTGTGCAACATGCTCATACAGGGCATGGATGTTGTTTGGCAGATAGTTCCACCAGGTTGGAGCCAGGGCAGAGACTGTTCAAGGACAGCCAGATGTCTCTTGGGCTGGGGACCACCAATAAATTCTGATCTGTCGATCATAATGCTCTTTTGGGGGTATACCAGGAGAGGGGTCCCAAAGGTACATAGGCCCTTGACCGTTAAGGGCCTTAAAGGTCAATACCGAGACCTTGAATCTGATCCGGTACTCCACCGGGAGCCAAGGATCTGTACCACTGTATTCTGTACCAGTTGAGCTTTCCAGGTCAGCCTCAAGGGTAGGCCCACATACAGCAAGTTACAGTAATCCAATCTGGAGGTGACCATTGCATGGATTACAGTGGCTAGATTGGGCTGAGACAGGTAGGGGCCAATTGTCTGATCTGGCACAGTTGAAATAATGCCAGTCTGGCAACATTAGTGACCTGTAGGGTTGCCAAGTCTGGGCTGGAAAATCCCTGGGGACTTTGGGGGTGGATCCAGGAGAAGGTGGGGTTTGGGGAGGGGAGGGGCCTCAGCATGGTACAATGCCATAGAGTCCACCCTTCAAAGCAGCCATTTTCTCCAGGGGAGCTGTGAAAGCGGGAGATCCCCAGGCCCCACCTGGAGGCTGGCAACCCTAGTGACCTGGGCCTCCATCGTTAAGGAGGCATCCAGGATCACACCCAGACTCCTGACTGTAGGTGCTGGTCTCGATGGCACACCATCAAGAGCCGGGAGTTAGTTTCCCATTAGATCCACATTCAGGTTTTATATATGCTTTATAGTTGGAGACGGAGGTGGAGGAAACATTGGAAACAAAGGAAAGCATTTTAAAAACAAAATGAGGTCAAAAGGGACAAACAATATGTGAGGTAACTGTGGGTGTTTCACAATATTATGTAGAGCAAAAGAGTCTAGTCACACAAATAAGACCCTGACAGTGTGGAAATGGCACTGGGTTGGCACAGGGACCTCCCAACGGATGAAGGACACCTAGGAGGACTGGCAGGATGGTGTGAGGCCCATGGGAGAAAGAGGGAGGAAGCCAGAATGACCTGTGGACCAGCTGTGGCCCTGAGTTCTGACAGCTGGATGAGGGTGGCTGGCACATGCAGTGGCAATACAAGGAGGGGGCACGCCTGTAGGGCTTAGGCAGGTCCAAGGAGGAGGGCCCGCAGTGTCATGCCTGCTCCTGACCCAGCCCCTGCTGAACCAGACCAGGCTCCTTTAACGGACTTAGACACACATCCAGAGGAGGTAAGCCAGCAACAGGAGCCACCGGGGACTGGTCAAGCACCTGAGACCCATCAGGCTCCTCCTGGAGAAAGCCATAGCCCTGAGTCATCACCTCCACCTGTCAGGCATCTCCGTGAAAGGAGACGCCAGGAATTAAGAGACAGAAGGAGTGAGGCACGCATGAGGGCCAGGAGATCTATCAGCCCAGAGTACTAGCAGACGCTGGGCCGTGGCCAGTGGCTGCTAATTGGTTAATAAGCCGGCACGCTTTATCAACAGCCTGTCAACGCCCAACAAATCGTGCTGGCAAAGAACGCTCGTCATTGACGTGACCTCACCCTGCACCCTTCTGAACTCTGTTCCTGAAACCCGGCTGCTGGACTCTTGGACTTCTGATCCTGGACTTGGCATTTTGGACTGCGGATTGGTATTTGGACTTTGGCTTGTCTGTCTGATTTGATTCCTGTTACCTCTGACTCCTGGCTTTCATGCTCTCCGGCTCTGACTTCTGGCATCCCTGTTGACGATTCTTCTGCTTCATCCTTCGGCTGACTGATTTATGGTTGTGACTCCTGGACTGTTGATAACGCTTGCCTTGTAACTCGAGAACTCTGGTCTGCACGCCTGCCGGCTGCAGCTCTGTCTCAATCCAGAGGCTCAGTCGTGACACGCAAACAGGTGGGCATTCCTAGTCATTGGGCCAGGATCTTGAGGAAGCTGTTCTGATCTCAGGCTTCAGCTGGTCTTCCCAAGAGTCAGGGTTTGCCCTGCACATTGTTATGGAGCAGGGTCTGGGCTTCAGGAGCAGGCAGGAACTGGAGCAGGCAAGGTCTTGAGCACAGGAGTAGGCAGGGTCTAGAGCTAGGTCTAGTAGGGAAGGGCTGTGGCCTTGCAAATTGGTCGATCCAGCAAGGCTGTCTTTCCAGGCCCCAGCTGAAGTAGGATGGGATGTAACTGGGCCCAGTTGTATTGATGACAGGTGCTGGAGTTCCTGAGGCGGCTCTGCACACTATACAGGATCCAGCAAGGACTCACCCTCAGTGCACTGCTCTGCTCTGGTGTTGCATGCAGCCAGCCTCACTCTTTGCCTCCTTTGGGCCACTTCGGCCCAGGGCCTTCACTGCTAGCACACTGCTTCAGACTGGATGAGGGTTCTAGGGGCTACAGGGCCAGATTCAAGTCCTGAATGGCAGAGACCTGGAGATTCTGGCAAGGTGGCCTCTGGCGCTGAGGAGGCCTCATCCCTCTGGTCCTCCTCAGTCACTGAACTTGGCTCTTCTCCAAGGGATTCCAAGTCAGCATCACTGAGTAGGCTAGAGAGGGTCATGATGGAAGTGATCCTGCATACTTGGTAGGGTTTCCAAGTCTGGGTGGGGAAATAACTGGAGACTTTGGGGGTGGAGCCAGGAGAGGGTGGGGTTTGGGGAGGGGACTATGGCTGGCTGACTAGAAATGTGGAGTGCAGACTATGGAGCATGAGTCTCGGCTGTGAGTATGGAACCCTGGCCCATGCCCGGGTTACTACAGGCTCATCCCTCCAAGTACTGTGCCTTGTGGCCCCTCCAAAGGCCCCTATCACAGTTGATGTGACACACTTTTGATTATTAAGAGTGGCGATAAAATAGGCATAGCAATGGACCAACAAAGAGCCGTTAATTTTTGTGGTTGGTGAGCCTTTCTTGGGATATTTGGAGACAGTTTACATACAATAAAATTGGCTAAAAAATTCCAGGTCTCCAGTTGTACTGTGACCTGATCCAGTCCTCAAAGATAATCTCATCAAGAATAACATTCCATGTGTGTCATTCGCCCTGTTCACAAACTACAGTAAGTGCACGCACAATCCATGTACCGTGTATACTTGATTGTTCTTTATGTGTTTAGTAATTCTCATACCACTGTCAGTGCATGTACATCTGAAGATATGATACAAATCCCACATTTATCCAGTTTAGGGCTGCCAAGTCAGCCTGGGGGGCAGGGGATCCCCCACTACAGGGGTTCCCGATCCGCCGGCCAGCATTCGGCCGGTGGGGGAAACCCCGCCCCCGAAGTCGTCCAGCCTGGATGACTTCCCTCACATAATGACGTCACCCAGAAGTGATGTCAGCATGTTGGGGGCATTGCCAGGGCGATGCTCTGGCAACGCCCCCAACGTGCTGACATCACTTCCGGTGACATCAGCCGGCAGAGGACTCCCCCCCCCCGCTGGTAAGATTGAGGGACTTGGCAACCCTAATCCAGCTACTGGTGCCTGGTTTAATTATTAAAGCGAACTCAACATGTTGGCTCTTTCTTACAAACAGATGTGGATGCATACAGGCAGGATGGACAGGCATTCACTGTAACAGATGAACAGGACTACTGTCTGATACAGAAGGTGCCTATTGTTTCCTCATTTAGATAATACAAAAGTCAGGCTCCCGTATTCTGATGGTCACTACAAAGGGAATTTTGACTCTCGAAAGCTTATACCTTTAAAACCTTGTTGGTCACTAAGTTGCTACTGGACTTGAATCTAGCTCTTCTGATAGCCCCTATATCAGTCTGTTTTTTAGAGTTTTGAATGACACCTGACTGCGCCCTTCATCATGGGTGTGACATATGTATTGTTTTGTATTTAGCTGCCTACACCCCAGTATAATTCTTATTCCAGCTAGAATTCTTTCTATTTCATGGCTTTGGTGCAGCTGTAATTCTTCACATTGGTATCTCCTACAAAGATAGTGATCTAACAAAAACATGCTATCTTACTGAATTATGCACACATACGGCACCTCATCTTGCTTACCTCTCCATGAAATGTCAAAAGTACCTCCTACCGTGATATGTCTGCAATTCATGCAATACTGATTAAATTTCTATATAATACCAAATTGCTGAGTCCTGTGAACCATAAATTATAAAATTTGTTTCATACTTTATAAGTCACTTTTAAAATGTGTCTTTTTTTTTGGCCTAACAGCATCAAATAATAATTTTATTTAAAGCATGCCCCCGGCTTTCAAACAGGAGAAACTAGCATTATTTTAAATATATTTCTTTTAATGAAATAAGTAAACAGAATAATGTTGTCTCCTATTACTGTGTTCCTAGTGACTTGAGGGAAGGAAATAATGTTGCGGCGTTCTAATACAAAGCCTCTGGTAACTGGAAGGGTGGAATATGAGGCGTGCAGATAGAACTGAGTCTCTCTACCTTAGACGCTATCTGTGGTGAAATATGCTCTGTAGTACACTAAGCAGCAACTGAGAGCATTTCAGTAAATATTGCTGCGTGCTGGGAGATAGTGTTAAAAGGCCTTATGGTCATTTCACACATCAATTGAGTGTGTGTGGTTTCCATATCCCAGGTTGCACATTTAAAAATCACATTCATGACTGCTGACCTTTTGGTCCCAAACAACAGGAAATTCAGATGAACAATCCATTCTTATTAATTTAAAGGATAAGGTTGAAATGCACTATGCAAAGGTCTTTTTAAAAAAAAAAAAATTAAGTGAAAACAGAAAGCATGGTTATTTATCATTAGTCATGAAGAACAAGGCCAATGCAACCATAATCAGCCATATAATTATGAAAATGTAATGTATTAATGTGATTGTCTCAGGTTTTTAACTTTAAAGGCCTTATTGACCCAATGTAATTTTCCTGAAGATACTTCATCTCGTGGTCCCCTCGGTAACAATGGCTGTGTTTGTGTGTGTGCGGTGGGATGAAATAGTAGACCATTAGGCTTATTTTTTGCTTATGTTAACAGCAACATTTGTAATTGAGAGTATCACATACTTAGTTTGTCTGGCTCTGACAGGAAGGGCTTAAAGCAGTTTCGGTAGCCGGGTGCTAGGTCCAGCCTCGCAGGTAGCATGGAAGCAAGTTAACTATAGGGACTGGTTGGACCAGCAAGGCTCTCTGTATTACAGCTTATATATTCTGGAGAGCAAGAGACCCCACCTGTACCTGGACTTCACCTGGCCAGGGCCTAGCATTGTCAATTACCTGCTGTGGGAGGAAGATCTCTTTTAAGAAGTGAATAAAGATGCTGTATGAGTTCAGCACTGGGAGAGAAAGTTTGATTTTTTTGATAGCGGACTCTTCATAGTTTCAGAAAATGACTCCTTGGTATTGTTAACACCTTCAAATAAGGGTTGCCAAGTCTTACCTGTGTGAAAGCGGGGGAGTCTTGTCCCTTGTCCTGGAGCTCCGCCCATGCGCCGTGATGACATCGCCCAGAAGTGAGGTCATCACGCTGGGGATGTTGCCGGGATGACACTCTGGCAAGTGCTCTAAAACTTTATGGTACCATAGAGTTTTAGGGGCGATTGCTAGAGCGTCACCCCGGCAACGTCCCCAGCGTGATGACATCACTTCAGGGTGACGTCATCACGCTGGGGCAGTCGGCCTGATCAGGCCACTTCGGGGGTGGGGTTTCCCCTCCGGCCAAATATGGACCGGTGGATTGGGGACCCCTTTAGCAGGGGATTCCTTGCCCCCCAGAGGGACTTGGCAGCCCTACCTTCAAACAACCAAAGTAGCTATGAAGCTAGGATGCCAGCAGGGGACAGGGCTCTTCAGTGCTCTGCAAGAATGTCACATGCATGATCATCTGCCCACAGTCATCATGGAACTCTTGTCTCTAAGGGAACAGGTTTGTTCCCTTGAAGCTAGGGTTGCTGACCTGGAGAAGCTGAGAGGGAGAGAGAGAGAGAGAGAGAGAGAGAGAGGACCCTTAGGGACCTGTCAGAAGAGTCTCACTTCTGTGCTGATAACTCCCCTGCTGTCCTGGAGAGTGAGGGCCTTGAGGCAGGCGAGTGTCTGCTGAGGAGGGAGGAAATAATCCCTTAGCAGGCGTCATTTCGTAGAAAAAGAGATGCAGGAGCTCATTAGCATAACTCATTAGCATAACTTATTTGCATATGCTACACCACCTGACATCACTAGAAGTATGTCAGAAGGCAAGAAAGAAGAGAGAGAGAGAAAGAGAGAGAAGAGAGAAAGAAAGAGCTGGCAGAGAGGGGACTGCTACTAATCCAAGCCTCAGAACTACCACTATTCTTTTTTTTTGTAAAGAAATTTTTATTTTTCAAAAAAAAAACATCGAAAATAATACATTTAACCTTACACAAATCCCTTTTTCCATATTAAATAACATTTTGTTCTATTTGTACATTCTATTTTTATCTTGTTTTGGTGGTTTCCCACCACATCTGAAGCATAACACATTTTCCATTTTATTCAAAATAGTAATACTTATATCTATGTTTCGTTTCTGGTGACGGTTATATAGCTTTAAAATACTTATACTTATACACCAATTCTTATTTTCTATACTCTTATGTATTTCTAAATAAAAACAGTTTCATTGTCTAATTTTAACTAAAACATTCATATAATATATTTCTATTCCTTTATGCTATTATAACCATGTATAGATATAGTTTTTCATATCCCAATACTTTTCAACATATTCTTTCAAATCTTTCCAGTCTTCCAGAAAGGTCTCTGAGTAAAGATTATTCAATTTTCTAGTCCACTTATCCATTTCAGCCATATATAACAGTTTTTTCAACCATTCCCACACCTCTGGTATTTTTTCATTTTTCCAGTTTTGTGCATACACCATTCTTGCTGTTGTAATCATATACCATATTATTGTCCTTTTCTTTACATTTATCTCTTCTAGTTTAAGTCCTAGCAATAACATTTCAGGCAACTTCTTAAATGTACATTTCAAGATTTTTTCCATTTCTGCATGTATTTTTGACCAATAAGTCTTTGCTTTATCACAAGTCCACCACATATGATAAAAAGACCCTTCTTTCTTTTTACACTTCCAACATTTGTTAGACATATTTTGACCAATATTTGCAATTTTTTTTGGTGTCATATACCATCTATACATCATTTTAAAACAATTTTCTTTTAAGTTATAACACGTAGATATACTCATAGCATTTTTCCATAAAAATTCCCAAGATTCCATTTCAATGTCTTTGTTAAAGTTTATCGCCCATTTTACCATTTGTTCTTTTACCATTTCATCAGCATTAAACCATTTTAGCAAGACTTTATACATTTTAGAAATCATTTTTTTCCCACCTTCCTCCCAAACTTGTTCTATTTCATTATTTTTTTCCCTGAAACCGTGTTTTTTATCACTTCTATACAAGTCATATATTTGTCTATATCTTAACCAACCATAATCAAAATCAATCTGATGCTGCTCCTTCAGTTTGAAATCCTTGCCATGTCTTATTAATAAGTCTCTATACTTCAGCCAATCTTGTCCTTTATATCTTGATGTTGGATGTAAGACTTCTGCGGGTACAATCCACATGGGTATCTCTTCTGAAAAAAAGTTTTTATATCTTGTCCACGTATCCATTAGTGTTCTTCTCAAATAATGATGTTTAAACATATTGTCCATTTTTGTTTTGCCATAATACAAATATGCATGCCACCCAAATCTACAATCATGACCTTCCAGGGACAATAACATTCTATCTTGTAACATAGTCCATGCCCCTACCCAGGTCAAACATATTGCATCATGGTATAACCTTAGATTTGGTAGTTGAAACCCTCCTCTTTCTTTGGCATCACACATTATTTTCATCTTAGTTCTTGGTTTTTTCCCTCCCCACACAAATTTAGACAGCTCCTTCTGCCAACATTTGAATGTTTTTACATCTTTCACAATTGGAATAGTTTGAAACAAAAACATTAATCGTGGTAACACATTCATCTTGACCACCGCAATTCTACCCAGCAATGACAAATTCAATACATTCCACTTTTTAATATCCTGCATAATTTGCAACCATAATTTTTCATAATTATTTTTATAAAGATCAATATTTTTCATAGTTAGGTTTACACCCAGATATTTTGTCTTTTTCACCACCTCACATTCTGTAAGTTTTTGTAACTCGTTTTGTTTCTTATTTGACATATTTTTGCACATTACTTTCGATTTGTTTTTATTTACATAAAATCCTGCTAAGTCACCAAACTCTTTTACTCTCTGTAACAAATGTGGTAATGTGGATAAGGGGTCTTCCACTATAAACATCACATCATCTGCAAAGGCCCTATATTTGAAAGAAAAACCTTTAGTTGTTAAGCCTTTAATATCTTTGTCTTCCTTCACATTTAACAGTAGAACTTCTAAAATCCAAATAAATAGCAGCGGCGAAAGCGGGCATCCTTGTCTTGTTCCTTTTTCAACTTTAAAATCGTCTGTCTTTTCAGTATTAATTATTATTGAGGATTTCTGTTCTTTATATATTGCTTTAATGAAGTTAAGCATATATTCACCGATCTCAAGATGTTCTAAAACTTCAAACATAAAATCCCAGTTTAAATTATCAAACGCTTTCTCCGCATCTAAAAAGAAAAAGCCCACTTCCTTTTCAGGATGTTTGTCGTAATATTCTATAGCGTCCACTACTACTCTTAGATTGTCCCTTATTTGTCGATTAGGTAAGAACCCTGCTTGTTCTGTTTGTATAGTCTCTTTAAGGTGCTCTTTTAGTCTATCCGCTATAATCTTAGCAAAAATCTTATAATCATTATTCAGTAAAGAGATCGGTCTATAGTTCTTAACATTGGTCAAATCCTGATTTTCTTTCGGGATCAGTGAGATGGATGCATCTTTCCAGGTTTCTGGTACCTCTCCAGTAACTCTTATATTGTTCATCAATAGCAGTAACACCGGTGAAACTGACTCCTGTAACGTTTTGTAGAACTTCGCTGTAAATCCATCCAGTCCAGGTGCTTTACCTAATTTTGAGTCATTTATTGCATTTTTGATCTCTTGTAATGATACTGGATTATTAAATAGTTCTTTAATTTTCTCTGTTGGTTTTGGTAGCTTTAATGTTTGCAGGTATTCTTTAATCTTTCTTCTGTCTTTGTTTTCCTTCTTAAAAAGTTTTGCGTAGTATTTAAAAAATTCTCTTTTTATTCCTTTGTTATCTATTATCTCAATATTATCTCTTATCACTTTAGTGATAAATTTATTTTCACGTTTTTTCTTTAATTGCCATGCTAAGTATTTTCCGGGTTTATTTGCACCTTCAAATGCTTTTTGTTGAAGTTTTTTTAAGTTCCAGTACATCTCCTGGTTCAAAATGGCTTTTGCTTGGTCTTGTAGCATCCAAATTTCCTTTTGCAGTTTCTTTTTCCCTGGTTTCTTCTTCAGTTCTTCTTCCTTTGTTTTAATGGCTTGTAAAATATTTTCATATTGCTCTTTTTTCTTTTTATTATCTTTAGCATTTAACGATATCAATAGTCCTCTCATCACTGCTTTATATGCATCCCATACGGTTTGAATTTTAACTTCTTTCTGCATGTTTACTTGGAAGTATAGGTCTGTTTCTTCAAGTAATTTTTTAATTATTTCTTGATTATCTAATAAGTCCTCGTTTATTCTCCATCTCTTTTGTTTTTTAATCTGCCCAGCTGTCCATAAACACGGATTGTGATCTGAGATTATTCTGGGTAAAATTTCCACTTTTCTTGTCTTAAAGGTTAGGTTAGTAGTCATCCAAATCATGTCAATTCTTGAATGTGAGTCATGTCTTTTAGAGTAAAAGGTAAAGTCTTTTCCTTGTGGGTTAGCTTTCCTCCAAATATCTTCCAACTTTTCTTGTTTTATCAGTTCAAAAAAGTTTTTTGGAAGCTTCCCTAACGTCTCATCCTTTCTTTTAGAGCGCCTGTCTAGTTTATTATCTACAGTTCCGTTGAAATCTCCTAACATCATAATTTGATCATAGTTTACATTGTCCAATTCCATTTGAAGTTCTTTAAAAAAAATTTCTTTAGCTCCATTCGGAGCATAAATGTTCACAATCAAAGTTTTCACTCCTTGCAGTAAAATTTCAATAGCTAAATATCTTCCATCTTTGTCTTTGAATATTACTTTGGGTTCCAAATCTTTTTTGACATATGTTACAACACCATTTTTTTTATTGCTTGCTAAAGAATAAAATTCTTCTCCCAATTTTTTCCTTATTAAATATTTATGGTCTTGGTTTTTAAGATGAGCTTCTTGCAAGCAAATTATATTACATTTTTGTTTTTCCAACCAGTGACCTACCATTCTACGTTTTTGGGGTGAATTTAGTCCATTTACATTCCATGTAAGTATTTTGTAATCCATTTTGATATATTCTTAAATATCTCCAAAATCGTCTTTATTCTCTCCCAGGAATGCATACATTTCTTCTGTGCTTTTAATCACCACTCTGGAGCTGCCATAATAAAAACTTAGTCCTTGAGGTATTTCCCAACGAAATCTGATTTTTTTCTCCTTCAGTTTATCCGTCAGACGCTTGAATTTTTTCCTTTCTTGCAGTATTGCTCTAGGCAATTCTTTCATTACTATGATTTTCTTTCCATCTATTACAAAGGGGTCAGTAAAGCACTTCCTGTAGATTTGTTCTTTTGTTCTTTTCATTGTAAATTGGACAACCACGTCTCTTGGTATGTTTTTGTCTCTTGCATATGTAGAATTAACTCTATAAACAAGATCCATGTGTTCTTTAACAACTTCTTCCTGTTCTTGTAAAAAATCTGCTATTGCTTCTTGCATTCTTGTAAAAATATCCTCATTCAATTTTTCCTCAATCCCTCGAAATCTCAAGTGGTTTTGCATATCTTTATAATGCATCATCTTTTCCATCCTCTCGTTCTCTCTCATTGTCTTATGGGTGTTTTCTTCCAGTTCTTTTACTTTAGTTTCTATATCTTGTGTTCTTGTGGATAATTTTTGAAATTCTGCTTTTAATTCCATGCAATTTTTATCTGCTTGAGCCGCTATATTATTCATTTTAACATTTACCTCTCCTATAGCGTCTAACATTTTCTTTTCCATTGCTTCCATAACAGCTAGTAGCTCTTTTTCTTTTTTTGCTGCCATTGTAGGAGAGGACCATGTGGCTGCTCTCGATCTTAGTCCTCGGTCCGTTTTGCCTCTTTAAAAGGATCGATTTTATCTTGTCTTCCAAATCAAACACCAATTAGTGCATTCAAACAAGCTAATCTTGCCAAGTCAAATTATGTTGGTTTCAGCCTTCTACGTTATATAATCTTTGAGATATTGCAGTTTAAAAATTTTATAAATCCAAAATGGCGGCCGCGACTTCTCTATGGTTAATGTCAAAGGTTATAGTCTTTTTACCTTGCTTCTGGCTTGCCGTAGTTTCCTTTTGTCCCTTCCTTTTCTTTACTTGTCTGCTCTCTGCACGTCACTTCCTGTTATGGTCTTTCTGGTCCGGCAGTATTTAGAGTCCCCTTTCTGGTCCGGCAGTATTTAGAGTCCCCTTTCTGGTCCGGCAGTATTTAGAGTCCCCTTTACCTTCTTCCGGTTCTTCTCCTTTTTCCTTCTTGTCTGCTCTTCTAGCCGTCACTTCCTGATTCAGTCCTCACGTCTTAATCTCGCGATGCTTGGTTCCCTTCTCCCTCTTTGTCTCGCGATGCTTGGCTTCCCCTCCCGATTCCTTTTAACCGCAGGAATGTTAAACAACTTGTTTTTTTGGCTTTTTAAGTTCAAATTCGGTTTTTTAGCACTTCAAAACTGCTCTCATCCAATCAACATCAGTCTATTGCTTCACCCGATCTGTTTTTCATCTTTCAAAACGCGGCAATGGTAAGGCAAAAAACTTTTTTCCGTTACCGTTTGTTGTTACTTCGCTTCAGATGTGGTCCCAACGTTTAAACTTTGTCTTCTTTGTTAAGGAATCAGGGGAATTGGAGGTTTTATGCTGAATTTTTCAGCTCAGCTCGGCTCCTTAGAGATACTCGCAAGAATCCTCTTCGGCTGCAGTGCTCAAGGTGTCGGAAAAGTCTCCTCCGAGACTTTCCCTTCACCGAGGTTGCTCAAACCTGGATTATATTGCTTGCTGGTCCTCACACTACCTGTGTGAGGTTGCGTCAGGTGGATTAACCCACCCAAGCTGTCAGGAAGAGCCGCTGTCCGCCTTGCGCATTTGCAAAGCGTGTCAGACCTCCATTCTCCCAACTGGAAACCCCTGAACTACCACTATTCTGAGAGGATAGCTTCAGTGGTGGCTGAAGCCTTCAGAAGGCTGGTCAGAGGAACAAGGACCTTTCCAGGGAATTGCTGCAGCCATGACACAAGCAGGCATTCCCCCGTGGGGGGGGGCTGGCACCAACTCCCGGAGCTGAGCTGCAGCCATGACACAAGCAGGCATTCCCCCGTGGGGGGGGGCTGGCACCAACTCCCGGAGCTGAGCTGCAGCCATGACACAAGCAGGCATTCCCCCGTGGGGGGGGCTGGCACCAACTCCCGGAGCTGAGCTCCCTCGAGCTCCTGCTCGAAATGACCCCTGTCCCTTAAAAGTACTATGAACCAATATCCTCTAGTACACAGGATACCCCTCAGAGGTTAGGGGATGGTGGGCTTCTGGCAGTGGGAGAATTGATCATTAGGAATTAGAGTGGGATCTATGATGGACATATCATGGCTTGCCTGCCTGGTGCGAAGGTTGCAGAATCATATGCTGTCTGTACTGGCTGATAGCTAGTGTGTGGGCAGAGTCGGCAGTCATGGTGCACATTAAGACCATTGACACAGGGAAACATAGTTATGTGGTCCTGGAGGATAACTTTAGGTTACTATGCAGAAGGCTAAAGGCCAGGACCTCAGAGGCAGAGTTCCCAGAATTGCTCCCTGTTGCATGCAGAGAGCCAGCTAGACAGGCACAAATTAGGGTCTCAGTGTGTGGATGGGAAAGTGATTCTGGGAGGAAGGATCTAGATTTGCTAGGCCCTGGGGAACATTCTGGGACAAGCTGATGTACACAAGAGACAGGCTTTACTTGAACCCAAAGGGAACCAGGCTGCTGCCATTTAATATCCTTTAACCTTTAAAGCTCTTTATGGTCAGGGGCCTGCTTACTTGAGGGACTGCCTTTCCCCATATTGGCCCCAGAGGTCACTGAGGTCGGGCACTCAAAACCACCTGACTTGCCCCGGTCCAAAAGACGCCCGGCTGGCTTGTACCAGGGCCAGGGCTTTCTCGGTGGCGGCTCCTTACCTGTGGAACGAGCTCCCGGATGACATCAGGGCCCTGCGGGACTTGATGCAGTTCCGCAGGGCCTGTAAGATGGAGCTCTTCCGCCAGGCTTTCAAATAGGAGCCGCCATCGGGTGGAGAACTGATTAATAACATCGCCCTGGCCCTTTTGGTTGTACCCCTGTCGCCTCTGTCTGCCGGAAAACTCCGAAGTCGCCATCTTTTATAACTTTTGTAATTTTTGTAATGTTGTAATTTTAATCTAGGTTTTATGGTTTTATTGTGAACCTTTATGGTATCCTGTATTGTTAGCCACCTTGAGCCGGTCCGCTGGCAAGGCGGGATATAAATTAATTAAATAAATAAATAAATAAATATCAAAAAGGTGGCAGAGCAGCTTTTGTACTAATTTCTGGGAGAAAGCCAACAGGAGCTGGAAAGCTCCCAGTTTGGAAGGACTCACCCCAAAGGTATGGAGAACTAAATGCACGGGAAAGTATTGGTGGGAGAGGGCTAGAATTTGAAAATAAGAATAGGGCAGTAGAGAAGGGCCATGTGAGGAAATCTGAGGGAGGCAGGGGATCCTTAGAGGGGGCAACAAAGTATGATTGCTTGTATGCCAGTGCTTAGAAGTCTTCAAGCCAAGATAAGGGAGATGAGTGCTTGGTGCTAGACAGTGTGGCTATAGTGGGCATTTCAGAAACCTGGTGGAGTGGCAGTAATCAACGGGACACTATTATCCCTAGATATGGTTTCTATATTCAGGACAGGGAGGGATGTGCTAGGGACAGTGTTGCTCTGTATATCAAAGAGAGCATAGAGTCAAATAAGCTATAAAACGTAAAGGGAAGAAATTCCTCCATGGAATTGCTATGGGTAAAGATACCAGATTCGAAGAGTTACTTAAAGTGGGTACGTACTATCACCCATCTGATCAAAATCAGAAAGCAGACTGCAAGATGGAGAGGGAAATAAGGGAGCTAAAATATATTCGCCGCCCACACAGGGTCGGGGTAGAATGTTCATGCTGGCTCATGCATAGTGGTTCGACCATGGTACTGCCACAGTGGCAATTCGGTCCACTGTAACTCCCGCCGCAAAGATCAAATCGAGCGAGCACCCCACTCGATGCGTAGAAACTGTTACAAACTGGGAGAGTCCAAGTGCCGCCATGGATGACACCAAGTCCATCGCCTGTGTGGAAGCTGTGTCATTGAAGTCACCCAGGACAATCAGTCTAGCGTGCTCTAGTGTCCAGCCTGATACGGCCTCCAGTAGGGATGACAGGCTGTTTGTCCGTGCGGTGGGCGGTTAGTACACTAACCAAACAGCCAAACTCAGTGCTTGCGAGCTTCGGTGGAGGGAGCACCTTGAAGGTGTAAACCTCCCGGATGAACAAAGCCACTCCTCCTCCCACCCCCGCTCCTTAGTCCAGGATTGGTGAAGGACTGAGAACTTGGGTGGAGCCAACTGGGAAAGAGCTACAGTCTCTCCATCTCGCACCCATGGTGGCACTGTTAAGCACCCATTCCCCAAGGTATCTGTTTCCCCATCTTACAGTTGAAAATTGAGACAGTAAGAAAAGGTTTTTGCATCCAATACCCATAACTGATTTTGACCCTGATCATGACTCTGACTTTGAGATCAGGAGCTATAGTTGCTGTACACATGAGCACACAATGCCAATAGAAAGTTCTTTTTTGAACAGTTATCAAAAAGCTTATTTTACTCATATTCTCGACAAAAGCCAGCAAAATAACTGGATTCAGTTATCCAGACATTCATGTTTATAGTGGCATTTGTTACAGTCTTGCTCTAAACAGATGGGTTTGAATTTGGCATAGATGTTTAATATCAGCTATGTGTGGGAAAATGCAAAGTAATAAGGAATTTGTGAGTATGTCAAAGGTGCTCTATACCACCCGGGGACATCGAAAGTACTGATGCTACTGAGGCTCCCTGAATGAATAAGCCCTTTGGTTTTACCTTACAGCGAATACCGTTTCCTATTCTGGGTTTACTCCCTAGACAGCATCAGGCAGGCAACTATTCAGTTGAGCCTCTATACCAGCTGGCAGCCAATGGCTCTCTACAGGGACTTCAGAATGGGAAAGACAGCCAATCATGCGTGGTGTAATTTACATCTGATTGATGAAGATCTTAGAATCACAGAAACAATTAATTTGTACCAGGGCTCCTATGGGCCTAAAATTGAAAGATTTTGCCACTGGTACAAACATTAATTTTCGTCTTGATCAATCTTCCATCTTCTCATATGTCACATTTGTTCACATGACACCTTTAAAATCATGCATATTAAACAATGACTTGGGCAGTGTGTGTGTGTGTGTCTGTGTGTGTTTTTGTGTTCAGGATTAAATAATCTAGTTAAGGACATTAATTAACCAAACACATTTGTGGTCAGCCATTTTAGCCGTATAATATAAAAACTTTAGTGAAAAAATCGGCTTTTCTACACCCTCCAAATCTTTTATGGGTTTTTGGGTGGTTTTTTTTTGTGCACTTTTCATATTAGGAATGATGCTACAGCCTTTACCAATCTCTTGTATTTGAAGACCTTTTGAATACGAGGGCCATGTGGAGCCTCTTTCCCCTCTTGGAGCATGCCTCAGTAGTAAGACACGGCACTGGACAGTTACAGATAATGTAGAGCATATGCTCTGTGTACAAAAGATGGCAAGTTAAATCCTTGGCATTGCCAGTGAAAGAATCACACATATGCTAGAAAAGGTCTTTCTGTACCTGAGGGTCTAATGCATCGCTACCAATATGGACCACAGATAAATAACAGTTCCTCAATGTATTTTATGAAATCCAAAAGTTGCTTTTACATGGGAACAACCGGACTGTGTATTAAAAACCCTACAGTGTAATGGAACAATCATAGTAGTATAACATTCTCCCATTGTTTTGTAATATAAAAATAACCCTGCTTTCACCGTTCTGAAAAGCCTCTTGTCAGGAGTATCAAATCCCATGCATTTGCTAACGATGTGGACTCTCCTACCGCCCATCTTGTGAAACAAAACTTCAGCAAATAAAACTGTAAATAAAAACACAAGGGTGGCTGCAATAAAAGAAAATAGTAACTCTACTAAGTGTTTCTATGGTAACAGGCAAGTTTAAAAGGAAACAGTTTTGCAGCCATTTCTTCTTTCAGGCTCCCATGTCAGTGCTGGACATTAAGTCACATGGTAACATTCCTCTGCCTCTTGGTCATTTCGAGCAGGAGCTCGGGGGAGCGCAGCTCTGGGAGTTGGTGCCAGTCCCCCCCCCCCCACGGGGGAATGCCGGCTTGTGTCCTGGCTGAAGCAAAATGACCCCGTCCCCTGGAAAGGTCCTTGTTCCTCCGACCAGCCTTCTGAAGGCTTCAGCTACCACTGAAGCTATCCTCCCAGAATAGTGGTATTTCTGAGGTTTGGATTAGTAGAGGTCCCCTCTCTGCCAGCTCTTTCTTTTTCTTTCTTTCTTTCTTTCTTTCTTTCTTTCTTTCTTTCTTTCTTTCTTTCTTTCTTTCTTTCTTTCTGCCTGCCTGCCTGCCTTCCTGCCTGCCTTCCTGCCTTCCTTTTCTCTCTCTCCTCCCCCCTTCCTTTTCCTTCCTTCCTTTCTTTCTCTTCCTTCCTTCTCTCTCTCTCCCCCTTCCTTCCTTCCTTCCTTCCTTCCCCCCCACCTACCTACTATTTGGTTCAGAATATTTTTTTCCCCGTTTTCCTCCTCTAAAACTAGGTGCATCTTATGGTCAGGTGTGTCTTATGGAGCGAAAAATATGGCAATTTATACCCCACCTTTCTCCCCAATGGCAACCCAAAGTATCTTACATAATTTTCCTCTCCACCTTTTTATCCTCACAACAACCCTGTGAGGTAGGTTAGGCTGGGAGAGTGTGACTGGCACAAGGTCGCTCAGCAAGCCTCCGTGGTACAAGTGGGGATTTTTGCCTGGGTCTCCTGACACTGTTAAGCACTGCACCACACCGGCTCTCCAAGCCTGTTCACTGGAATAAGGGTAGGCTTTGCTGGCCCCGCCTTCATTCTGAAAAGCCCAGTGAGCACCGGGGGAAGTAATACTGGATGCTGCATTGGGGTCCTCTGTGAAGAGGTTTGTGAAGAACTGAGAAGTTGACAGGAGGTGAACCTACGATTCCTACAAGCAATTTACTACCTTGCTCGCTTACTTAGATATAAAGCCTTCTGTCACCAAAGGTTCATGATGCTTAATTAAAAAAATTAATACTGGTGCTAGAAAACAGAATCAATGCAAGGCCTTGCCCTCTTCTGCCTGTTTGTTGGCACTCAAGGGTAACTGGCTGGCTGTTGTGTGAAACAGGTTGCTGACCTAGCTGGGCCAATAGTCTTCTTATGTTTTATGTTCTTATGCTGAGCAAAACTGTTCCTAAAATAAGGAGAAAATGCTGTTGAGTTCTCTAAAATCTGTCTGCCTCCTTCAGCCAGTGAAACAGCAGTTCTGTTGGACCGTTTCAGGTTGGGAAAATGGTGCTCCTTACCACACACCAATCTGAACTGCGCCCATGCCTACCTGTCTACTATTTAAAGAAGACAAAAATAGCTAGGTGCTCCATTCCTGGGTCTTAGAACCCAGCCAGATGTGATACGGAAAGCTTATAGGAGCTCCTGGAATGCAGCTCCTAGCATTTTTAAGACCAAAAGTAAGTCTCACTGTAAGAGAAACTGCTGAAAAGTGTGGCTTCCAATGGGAAAGTGCAGACAAAGGGTTCAGAATTTTCATCTGCTAAGGTAAATTTAAAGGTTTCCCTTGCTCGAAAGCCGGTTGAATCTGACTCAAGGTGGGGGTGCTCTTCTCTGTTTCCAAGCTGAAGAGCCAGCGCTGTCTGAAGACTTTTCCGCGGTCATGTAGCTGGCATGACTAAATGCCGAGGTGCACAAAACGCTGTTACCTTCCCACTGAAGCGGTACTTATTTACTTACTTGCAATTTCTTGCTTTCGAACTGCTACGTTGGCAGGAGTTGGGGCCACTTCATCCTAAATCATTTTCATATTCCTATTTTATACCCTCAGTGGCAGATGGGTTGGGTTCATCTCGGTTGTTTATGCAGAGAATGAACCTGTCCTTGAATATGCAAAGCTACCCGTTGGGTCTGAGGCAAGCCCTGAGGTCCCAGCAGGCTCCCCTCCCCCCCAGCTTTCTCCCCCACCCCATTTGCTGGCATACCAACATCTTCAAAATTAGATGTCGCCCTGAGTCAAAAAGGTTGCCTACCCCTGTTGTGTCAGAAGGGTTGACGCTATTGCTTTTTTGTCAGATGCTTATACTCAGGGGTCATTTTGTAGAAAAAGAGGTGCAGGAGCTCATTAGCATAACTCATTAGCATAACTCATTTGCTTATGCTACACCCCTGACATCACCAGAAGTATGTCAGAAGGCAAGAAAGGAGGGAGGGGGAGAGAAAAGAGAGAGAGAGAGAGAGAGAGAGAGAGATTGCTGGCAGAGAGGGGACAGCTGCTAATCCAAGCCTCACTATTCTGGGAGGATAGCTTCAGTGGTGGCTGAAGCCTTCAGAAGGCTGGTCGGAGGAACAAGGACCTTTCCAGGGGACGGGGTCATTTTGCTGCAGTCATGACACAAGCAGGCATTCCCCTGCCGGGGGGGGGGGGCTGGCACCAACTCCTGGAGCTGAGCTCCCCCGAGCTCCTGCTCGAAAGGACCCCTGCTAATAGTCCTTGAAATTTCCACACTTCCTGGCAATAGGGTTAAAGTGAGTCTGTGCACCTTCTTATGCAAGAAGGTAAAATAAATACTAGAGCAATGAGTTCAGGGAGAAGGGCAAAATAGCTTTGGAAGAGAAAGTGACCCTTAACTTGATGGTGAAGATAGTGAGCAAGAAAGTTAGCATGGATGGATTTCATAAGAAAAAAAATACGTAAAACTAGGCTTAATTTGACAGGAGGAAAAGAAATACAGAGAGAAAGAGGGGAAGCAAAAGATAAGGGGAAATAGTAGATAATAAAAAGGAGGGGAAGAATCAATAGAAAGGAAACAGAATAGAGATAAAAGACAAAATTAAAACTGGGAGGAAGAAAATAAAGGGGAAAGGGGGGCGTAGGAAAATTGGGAATAAGACATCAGAGTAAGAGACTGCTGATGTTAATTAATCCCCAGAACTGATGTCAACTTCTCCTTTCAACAATATCTCCTTGAATGTAAATTTCAAAGCCCGATCCTATAGGCAGGCTTCAGCAGTGATCTACAAGCAATTTAGGTTTGTCTTCACAGACCAGATGATGAAAAGTGTTTCTGGACTGATAATGGGGTGGGTTGCTGGTGTGAATAATTTTCTGCAGGGGGGAAATCTTGGCAGGCAGAAAGCTAGCATGTTAGCAAGAAGCTAATCCTAGAGCTCCTTTTTGTCAGGGATTTGCTATATGCAGGGAGAGTTTTTATTTTTAAAAATTTGAGAAGCTTGCCCGAATGTTCACAATGTCATCTAAAGTGGTACAGTTGAGGAACTATCTCATAACTTTCTTTTTTTTAATAACATTTTTATTTTATGATATCCAGCATTAAAGAAAACACTTAAATTTAACAAACAAGCACAACTGAGGATAGCGTTAGGTTCTGTCATGCTCTAAGAGAAAAACGTGAGAGAAACAGACAGAGGTGCAAGTGAATCAGAGACAAACCCATCTCAAGGCTGTCATCTTTCAACCATAAATAAAGGTTTTAAACTTAGCATCCATAACATGTTCCCAGTCTTACTGATCAAAGTCAACATTTTGCAATACAGGGTACCACTTATCTATGGGGTTAAGCAGTTCCCGTTCATTCGTTTTACTGGTGGTGTATATAGATAATTTATCTAACAAAAAAGAGTCCCAAACCTTATTAAACCATTGTAGCAGAGAAGTGGCAGTATTTCTTTTCCAGTTTTGTGCAATTACTACCTTGGCAGCAATTAGTAGTATGTTAATTAGTTCTAATAAATGTGGTGGCAAAAATTGCAGAGGTCTACAGTGGAGCAGGATAACCTCATAACTTTCTGACTGCTCACACTACTTATCAATATAAGTAAAGTAAAGGTTTCCCTTGCTTGAAAGCCAGTTGAATCTGACTCTAGGGGACAGCGCTGGCTATTCGGCTTGGAAACGGAGATGAATACCTCTCTGTGGTCATGTGGCTGGCATGACTAAACGCTGAGGTGCACGGAATACTGGTACCTTCCCACCGAAGCCGTATCTATTTATCTACTTGCAGTTTCTTGCTTTCAAACTGCTAGGTTGGGAGGGGCTGGGACCAGAGACGGGAGCTCACTCCGTCACATGGCACTAGGCAGGGGCGTCAAGTTTTTAAATTCCGGGGGGGGGGCGCTCTTGCGTGCACACACGCAAGGTGTGTGCACCCACTGGGGCCCTGTCCCCACCCCCTCCCCCCTGCCTGTCCACTCCTGCTTCTGTCCCTCCCTCCATCAGTCCAGGGGCCAGCTAGGCATTTGCTTAGCTGGCCCCTGGACGGATGAAGGGAGGAACGGAGTGGCCAGGCCAGGGGGGGAGAGAGAGAGAGACGGTGGCAGCCCTAGGAAGGGCCAGGGAGGCACGGCGGAGGGTGCTCCATTTTCCCAGGGGGGGGGCTCAGTCCCCCCCCAGAAAATTTCGGGGGTGGCTCGAGCCCCCCCGTAGTTGACGCCTATGGCACTAGGGTCTTGAACTGCTGTGCTACAGACCTTCTAGTCTGCAGCTCAGCATCTTAAACTCTGAGCCACCGTGGCCCTTTATAAATATATATAAGGAATATAAGGAATAAATAAATATAAGGAAAGCCACGAATAGGGGTAGCAGTGATTTCTGTTGGTCCAACTAGCCAGAATGCCAGAAGGTTGCTCCAGAAAAAGGTATTGGTGGCTTGGCTACATTGGTGGTGGGACACTTCAGGAGAAGGGTGTTGGTTGCAGTTTGTTTTTGCCTTGTCTGGGGTGCCAGCTAGGGATGTGCATTCAGTTTGTTCGAACCAAATGCACCCCTGAAAATGGCCCATTCGGCCCCCTTTTGGGCAGCCATGGACTGGATCAGATTCTCTGATCTGATTCAGCCTGCCGTTGAATTGCCGCCGAAATTTGGCGGCAATTCAGTGGCAGCGTAAAAAGCGGCTGGGGGGGAGGGGGTTTGAGGAAGAGGCTCCAAACTCACAGGGTCGTTCCTGGAGCCTCTCCCCCAAATACCCACCAAGTTTCAAGACGATTGGACCAGGGAGTCCAATTCTATGGGCCTCCAAACAGGTTGCTCCCATTCCCTCCATTATTCTCTATAGTGGGAAAAAAGTAACGTTATGGGAGGAGGCACTAAATACTTGCTTTTTTTATACACTGTTAATGTTTTGAGTCTCAATTATGCTAAGACTGGAGAATGCTGAAGTGGATATGAATGCATTTTTAAATAACCTAGGAAGCATTTAAACTTCTGTGTGTATTTGTATGGGAGTAATATAGTTATTCCAAATGTGTACTTTCCCTCATAACGGCCACAACCTAGCTGCTATTAGTCCACTTGACGGCTCCCAAACTAAGCATAAGCCATGATTTAAAAAAGGGGGGGTTTAAGGCCGGGGACTATCATGTCTGCCTCAACCAGACACATCTGCCTCAGCCTGGGACTATCATGTTGTCCTCCCAAACCTGGACCTGAGGTCTCCCCCCCCCCCCCCCCCACACACACTCCAGGGAATATATAACCAAGCAGCAATCTAGGCAGGCTTTTTTCATAAAACATGGGAGCAGATTAGACAATCCTTTATAGAAAATGCTTATTAAAATATAAGTATTCTAGAAAAACAGCAGGCCGAAATGGTATCAGTCCTGGACATTTTAAAAGACTTATGCGCGTGCCTATCTTCACTACTTAGCTTGGGTCTTAGAATCAAGCAGGGCTCAAGATTTGCATAGACTGTTTTGAATACATTTCAAACAGTCCAGAATAGCATTGATCATCCAGATGGTTGCTTGATCTGGAACAGATCCAGGGAGATATCAGGTGACAGCACGAGAAGAAAACTGAATGTCCAGGCGTACTATAATTAAACCCTCTTGGTCCCTCCTGACCCCTCAGCCAATCAGAAATAAGAATCAGAAACTGGACAAGTAAGAAATGGCATCCTACGCCAGAGATGAGGTCACGTTTTTCCCTCACAAATTTATTCGTATGTAAATTGTAAATTCAAAGAGGAATAGAAGTGCTACCTGATGCTTCCGTGGGGAATCTTACTAGCGCTGGCCTGTTGTGATAGAAAGGCGATTGTGAAATGGGAACAGCTATGTCAAGCAGGCCAGCATTGTAACTGCAACTTACAAAATATTATTAGTCCTCTTTGAAATTCTGTATAAAATGAAATATAAATTGGACATACAACATATTAATGGCATTTTTTAAACATATATTTATCTCCATTATCTATACCCATAGGAACCATTCAATCATTTTTTCACTAAGTACTTTTCAAAACATTATTACTCTTATGGGCAGATCTATGAACAGCCATGCCATCTACACTATAGTTCACTAATTGCACTTCTGGGCAATTATAATGAATTATTCTTCCACGTTCTTTAAGAAGATCAGTTAAAGCTAATCACTTCCATCTCATATATCACTTTGAAGAGATCCATCTATAGCAGCCTTTTCATTTACAGCTTCATTTCTTTTTAATTTTCTAGCATTCCAAGATATAGTCATAAATACATACAGCATAATCTGTTAACACTGTAGATTTACTAACTAAAGAAGAGTGGAGTGTATAGATTAACCAATGAGTCATGCATGCAACCCTATATACTAGAACAGTAATTTTGGTTGATGAATTTGTGGATGGGAATGATGCTGTAGCCAAAGGAACTCCATATTGGAACTGTGGGGTGTCAAATGAGTGGTTGTTTCTTGTTATGAATCATTGTCCCAGGTTATGGGTTTCAGGGGAGGTTTGTAGGACATGGCACAACGATCTTACCGAAACATAGCAGGTATGTGTAGAATCAGTATTTGAATGAGAGGTCTCTTGGGAACCATATTTAAGCCACATATAGAGAGCCAGTTTGGTGTAGTGGTTAAGTGCGCGGACTCTAATCCGGGAGAACCGGGTTTGATTCCCCACTCCTCCACTTGCACCTGGCTGGATGACCTTGGGCAAGCCATAGCTCTGTACCAGCTGTTCCCTCAAGGATAGCTTGGGAAAGAGCTCTCTCAGCCCCACCTACCTCACAGGGTGTCTGTTGTGGGGAGGGGAAGGGAAAAGGAGTTTGTAAGCTGCTCTGAGACTCCCTCGGGGAGTGGAGGGTGGGGTATAAATCCAATCTCTTCTTCTTCTTCTTCTTCCATCATGCAAACAAAATTAGATATAAATGGAATAAATAACATATTGTATGAATTTACTGGTCTTTATCATTCATTTTTAAAATGAAAATTCCTTGGTTACTTCCCTGTAGAAATGTTAGCACCCTGTTAGTTCTAGAATTTATTGACTTAAGTAAAACAGCAACTATGACCCATCTGCCTTGACTGGAGAATCTACGGATCACTGATATTTTCTGTTGATTCTCAGTTATAGTCTTTTGATCTGTATTTGCCAGACTAAACTGAGTAAATTTAACTGATTGGTAAATACCTGGCTGGCAGTTCTTACGCATTTTCATAGCCCCATAGGGATTGCTTTGCAGGCACTTTTCTCAGTATGGCACTCCCCAGACAAATATGCAAAGAGGGATGTGACAAGTATCAATACCAACACACATCTGTTTCTAGTGCTAGTGAAAATCCACACTGCAATAGTGTGCATGAAGTGCATACTGGCCCCACTGCTGAACCTTCTGGGGGACCTGGTGTTTTTGGCCACTGTGTGCCACAGAGTGTTGGACTGGGTGGGCCACTGGCCTGATCCAACATTGGCTTCTCTTATGTTCTTATGTTCTCTTATGACACATAAGCATTAGTTATCTAATGTGGAAGGGATCCAAAGATCCCTGCCTCTCAGTGTGCAGAGGAATGCCAATTGTTCTGGGTGAAGTCTCCTGCACTATACCTATGTCACTCTGTAGTGTCATTCTACCTTCAGTATTAGCTTCACATGTGGTTCAAAAAGTTATCCAGGCCTGTAGCTGCAGTGGGGCATTCTGGGGCCTGCCTCCCAACTTCCTGCCAAGGCCCCTGACTTCTATCTAGCCCAGGTCTACTGCTGTCACTGCCACCCGCATTCTGGGGCCTGCCCCCCAACTTCCTGCCAAGGCCCCTGACTTCTATCTAGCCCAGGTCTACTGCTGTCACTGCCACCTGCATTCTGGGGCCTGCCCCCCAACTTCCTGCCAAGGCCCCTGACTTCTATCTAGCCCAGGTCTACTGCTGTCACTGCCACCCGCATTCTGGGGCCTGCCCCCCAACTTCCTGCCAAGGCCCCTGACTTCTATCTAGCCCAGGTCTACTGCTGTCACTGCCACCCGCATTCTGGGGCCTGCCCCCCAACTTCCTGCCAAGGCCCCTGACTTCTATCTAGCCCAGGTCCACTGCTGTCACTGCCACCCCTTCCCCAAGCACGGCTTGCTTCCCCCGGCTGCCCCATTTTATTTTTGTGATGCCACTGCCTCCTGACTTATTTAAAGGCCCCCCAAATTAAGAAATCCTGGCTACGGGCCTGAAGTTATCCACTCTTTTGAATTCCATCTCGTATTAAGCCCGTATTAATATTTACAGCTGAAGATTTGTCAGGCTATGGAAAATGCCTGTGATCAAAGAGGTGGGAACTGGGGGATATATTTGTTATGAGATGCTGATGGTGTCACATAAATGAATGACAAGCATATATTGTACAAATCCGATCAAATTCAGTTAAAAACAATTGGAAGTAAGTATAATCCTTAAGATTTGTGTTTAAACTCAAAAATTAAAGCAGTGCTAACCTTAGTTTGCTTAGATTGATATTATATTTGATATTTGAATCCACCCTCCCCTCCTCTAATTCTTCACAATTTCCTTTCTAAATTGCATACTATTATCACTTCTCAATTCTCATCTTTCCTTTGCTGCCTAGAATTCTCACTCTGATTCCAAAAGGTGCCTCTTTATCCTTTGCGCCACTAATTGGCTTTATTTATTACTTTCGACCCCATCTTATACTTCATGCAAACTGTCAAGTTTTATCAATGAATCTCTCCCTTTTCACACTCTCTTTGTTTCCCTTTCCTATTGGGCTGATTAGTGAACTTTTCAGGAAACATTCAGCCCTCAGTGAAATTAAAAGTGTTCTGCCTGGCTGCTGGCTGAATTATTTCAGCCAGGTGCTAAAAATGTCAGGCTACAAGTAATATGAATGATAGTCTGTTTTTGAATTCAGTGTTTGTTGAGGGTGTGTAAGCAGCTCGACAAGGAAGGATTAGTGTTAGTATTATTTGACAGAAGTCTATAATAGTCATCATTGTTTTATATGAAGGCTGCTTGTTTTTTTATAGATCCACAAGAAGGGATATGAGCTTCCTTCCTAAAGGAAAGGTGGGACTCAAATGGTTAAATAAATACATCATAGAATTTTTTTAAAAAAAAATAAAATCAGTGAACATTGCCAAGTCTCCTAGATCTCTGGAGAGGTGACGTATAAATTTTCTAAATAAACCATTCATACATGATACCATTATTTGGCCCACTATTACATTCTGTCGGAAGACAGACATTTTGCTGTAGGACCTCTGTAGACTGAAATATGCCCACAAACTCATAACAGTTATAGCTAATGTTGTGCTAAATGGCAATAAACCCACCATCTTTTTTTGGGGGGGGGGGTTCTTTTGAGGGAAAAAAGAGTGGAACTGCTAGGCAACTCTGGCCTGAAGCACAGGAGAAGAAGCAGAAGCCGGTGAGGAGAAACATGGGTCAGTAGAGGAGCAAATCCACCCCCACTGTTCCTACCGCTTCTTACCTTTGTTATCCATGAGATGCCATTTCTAAAGTGAGCCCATGAGTCCAGCCAACTCCCTCACTCTCCCCTTGCAACTCAAAGCAACTTGAAATGCAGTATTTGTAGACTATGGGTGCGTTCACACTTGCAGATTTGAGCTGGCTGCAGCTGGCTCCAATCTGCACGTTTACACTGTAACAGCTGGCTCTCATCCCCAGCCATCACTCAGGTGCAACAAAGTGTCTGAAATCTGAGACCAGCTCCCCTGCTGGTCTCAGCTGTCCTCTTCTGCCTGCAGCCGCATTTGTGTGCTGTGTAAACGCTGAGCTGTCTCTGAGGCACTTCCGAGTAACCCCCCTCCCCTCCCCGTGGAAGCCTCTAGCTTCTGCTTTTCGTCGGCCATTTTTTTTTGCATTTAGCAAGATTCGCATGAGCGCCCATACAAACCTACATTTAAAGGACAGATGTGCAAATGGAGGCTAGTTCTACCATGTACATGAGTTTGCGGTCACGATGAGGCTATTTTTGGTTTGAAATATCACAGCGTTTTCAAGTGTCTAAAGGAAGCAGTGATTTGGTCCGGTGGTGCTGCATGAGTGCTTATGCGCATGCGCAAGCGGCGAAAGAAATAAAAAAAACCCGAACCCCCCCACCCCCGTCGTTAGTGTGAACGTGGGGGAGCCGCTTGAAGGCGACACGAGGAGAGGTTAGTGTGATCGTGATTTTACAGAACCAGCCATTTGCAGCCGGCTCCAGCAGGCTCCAGCACTCCAGTGTGAACACAGCCTTAGTGTCACTTTCACTATCACTCCTCTCTGCTGGTGAATCAGTTGGTGTGCTTTCTCCAAAGCTCTTCCCATGTGTGCCGTGCGTCACTTCTTGTACTTGGTAGATCTGTATACCCAAGTGGAAGATCCCCTCTCCTTTTTAGGAAGCCAACAAAGGTAAAAATGTCATTTTCCTTTCAAATAATGCAGTACAGATCAACAACACATTTTCCACTGCATGGTCTTGCCCTCATTATGTATCACCTAATTTGCTCCATAAAATGGAACAAGAAAATGTGCTGCAGCTGCTAGGGCTGCCAAGTACCGGCGACTTACCGGCGGGGGGAGTTGTTCTCCCCCCGGGAGCTCTTCTGGTGCGTGCGCTTTGCGTGCACGCCATGGCGACGTAATGACGTCACCCGGAGGTGACGTCATTACACGGGGGAAGTCATCCTCACCAGACGACTGCTGGGGCGGGGTTCCCCCCACCGGCCGAGTGCCGGCCGGCGGATCGGGAACCCCTATAGCGGGGGATCCCCCACCCCCCCGGGCTGACTTGGCAGCCCTAGCAGCTGCTTATGTGATAAATCTGTTACTGGAGCATACCACTTCAGCCTACAGGTAAGAAGATGGTTTGAATATTCTCCAAAAGGAGAACACAGAAATAGAAAATGTGAGAGAATGCTAAGCTTGTGTTTTGTGACTGGTATTCTCACTATCCTTATCAAAGGAGCTACAGCTGAAAAAAACTTCCACTGGAGAGCAATTCTCCACCCCTTTCTATTATCCGTGAAGAACAGACTCTCCACATTCCTGCTGGATCTCTTGCTGGCTCTTTGTGATGGAATGTGGATTCTCAGTGAGATGATGCCTATCCACATGGCAAGTGGCTCATGTCAAGAGGAGGTTTCCCATTGCCTGCCCTTGCAAAGCAGCCCTAGACTTCCTTGGTGGTCTTCCATCCAAGTGCTAACCAGGACTGACTCTGCTAAGCTCCCAAAGCCTGACAAATTTGGGTTATCCTGGGCTATTACCTCACCCAGTGATTATATTACAGCAGCAATTTGAAGAAGAAGAAGAAGAAGAAGAAGAGATTGGATTTATATCCTGCCCTTCACTAACTTGGAGTCTCAGAGCGGCTTACAAACTCCTTTCCCTTCCCCTCCCCACAACAGACACCCTGTGAGGTAGGTGGGGCTGAGAGAGCTCTTTCCCAAGCTGTCCTTGAGAGAACAGCTGGTACAGAGCTATGGCTTGCCCAAGGCCATCCAGCCAGGTGCAAGTGGAGGAGTGGGGAATCAAACCCGGTTCTCCCAGATTAGAGTCCGCACACTTAACCACTACACCAAACCACTACACCAAACTGGCCAAATGCAAATTTGGCCAGGAATGTCCTGGGTCACTGACAGGCACTGCAGAAATGTAAATCGATTAAAAAATATGTTGCTTTTGCTGCCGAGTCCCCACTATAATTCCCAACTGGTAATGTGAAAATGCATATGTACGTAATTTTTTTTAGAATTCTCAATTAAAAATCGAACTTTTTTGAAAATGGGGGTAGCATTGATACATGCTGCTTGAAACTCATGCCAATTACGTTTGAGACAATGGGAGCCAGATCATTCACTGCTCCTTATTCAAAGCAAAAAAATTATCTTAAAAACCCCCAAAACATTAACTCCAAAAAGAAATGCTCATGATTTCTGTCCTATGAATGCTCCATCTGTTAGGTTTTGAACTCGAGAAACAGCTCTTGTTAATGTTCATGTGTTGGCTTTATTTCTGTAAAATATTAATCTCAGCAACACAGATGATAAAGAAAATAGAAAGCTCTACTGCTTGAAATCAATACAATAAGTTTGTTTCACACAAACACACATAGGAAGTTCTCATGACAGTCTCAAAATGTAAAATTGCCTGAAGAGGATATGAGTTTATTGAATTTTCTTACTTTACTGTTTCATACTGTACCCTAACCAGACAGTATAATCTGATTGCATCGATTTAGAAGTATATAGGATTCTATTTTAATGTTAAAAAGGTCACTAGTTTTGGATCTTAAATTCTTTCTGTCTTCTATATGGCACTAGAATCGCACTATCAAAGGTAATATAAGATAACTTTAATAAAACGAGTAGAATTTTATAAACTTAAATTTACTTATTCATTTCCTACATATACAGTTAAATTCTGTAGGTGAATGCTTTCTAAGTATGTAGTGAAGCAATATATATTTTATTGAATGATGGGTGAAATTTGTATTAATATAGTTGATGTGGATAGAAGATTTCTGTTAAAGCATTTTACAGTCTTGAATGTTACAGTTTTTTCCCTTTCTAACCATTTCTGATTTTTGTACCTTATTCCAGAAGTGAGATTTATTTGCAAACCTCTAAAGAACTGTTCTGCTACCCTTTAATCAGAGCAGCCTTTTATTGAAAAAATATGCAGCACGTTTTGAGTCTCAAAATGTACTGTCAATCTGATTTACATAAAATAGTACAAAAATAAAATCTATTGTGGACTGTGATGGACAGAAGGCTATTCTGCCCCTGAAGGGGAAAACAGCCACTCACTTGAGCCTGTGGGAGTGTGACTCCAGCATCCAATCACCTCTGAGAATGGGGATGGATTGCTGGAGAGAAACGCAGCGGGAGTGGAATTCTGCCTCAGGGAAAGAGCGGCGAGAGAGCTCAGGTCTGGCTCAGGAAAAGAGCTGACAGAGTTAGCCCTGCTTGGTTATGTGGCAGAGTGGTTTGGCTCTACTTCTGACAGAGAATAGAGTACCTGATTATGACCTTGTGCTATTTAGTCTGACTCTCGGGAGAGGGCAGGCTGCCGCAGGTGGGATCCTGTGTGTGTGTGTGAGGATCCAACCTAGTGGCCAATTGGTGAAAACCTATTTGTGCTTGAAAGTATTAAAGTAAATTGAAACTACTCTCTAAATTAACGTGCCTCAGTCAGGTTTCTCTTTTGTCTATCTGGAGACCTGTGTTGCTGATCTGTTCCTTGAAACTTACTTGTAAATAAATAAATCTTTGTTGTTAACAGGGGTCATTCTGAGCAGGAATGCTCAGGAACGCCGTTCCAGAAGTAACAAGCCTAGGAGCGGGCACATATGGTGATGCACTGTGGAAAAAGCAAAAGCAAATTAACTTGATCTGTTTTTCATGCTCGCTGTAGGGTAGCTTCCCTGCAAGGGCAAAGGAAACGTAAAGTGTCTTTAGTTAAAGTATAAAGCTGGCTTGCCAGCTCTGAGTTGGGAAATACCTGGAAATTTTTGGGGTGGAGCCTGAGCGGTGGGTGTTGCCTTCTGACACACTTCTGATGATGTCAGGGGGTGTAGCATATGCAAATAAGTTATGCTAATGGTTTATGCTAATGAGCACCTGCACCTCTTTTTTTAGGAAACGACCCCTGGTTGTTAATATACAGTTCCTGCCTCATTGACTGCCATATTCTACTTGTGCACCACAAAACTTACAGCCACGAACCCAAAGCCTATACACTTGTTACATCTGGAACACCTGGTAACTGATGGTAAGGTTTAGAAGAAGAAGAAGAGAAGAAGAGATTGGATTTATACCCCGCCCTTCACTCACTTGGAGTCTCAGAGCGGCTTACAAACTCCTTTCCCTTCCCCTCCCCACAACAGACACCCTGTGAGGTAGGTTAGGCTGAGAGAGCTCTGAGACAACTGTCCTTGAGAGAACAGCTGGTACAGAGCTATGGCTTGCCCAAGGTCATCCAGCAGGTGCAAGTGGAGGAGTGGGGAATCATGGCAGCCCTTTGGAGCAGTCAGCAGCATGGCTACCTCTCCCTCACTGCTGACTGGTGGTAACCAGATAACCTCTCTGTCTGGACTGTCAGAGCACAGCCCAGGCCTCAGGAGGGGACAGTCCTGCCACTGGGCTACAAAGTAGTTATGCTCCATAGGCAAGGAATGGATGCAGACCACATGGTGGAAAAATTGCTGCCTGAGGAGTGGGCAGTACCCAGAAATGAAAGATTTGAGACTGGGCGGTAATTGGAAGGATCTATCTATATACTAATTCCCAGAGTTTTTTCCCTGTGTGGATACTTATAACTGCCAAAAGAGAGCTCACTCTCCCCAACAGCTTTTCCTACATAGTCAGGGGCCTTCCTCGGTCTGCAGAAAAATCCAAAAAGTTTTTAAAAAACCCTTTAGGGACCATTGAATTTCACCCAATACGTTTTGAAATGGCATCAACTCCTGGTGTCAACTGTGAGAGATTAGAATGTTTGGGGGGAGGGGGAGTCTTCTTTTTTTTTTTTTGATAAATAAATTTTATTGCTATTTATATAACATACAGCATAGGTGGTTGTTTACATAGCTGTTACCATGTTCAAAAATAGTTGACATCTAAAATAAAGCATTTAACAATTTACCAATAAACAGTTTCCTATTCCTATTCCTATTTTCTTATACTAACTTTTGGTTATTCCAATATATCTAGTAGTTGTATTTCTAGTATTTTTAACATTGAATTTGGTTGTTCACAACTGAGTGTTGTATAGTGCGCAAGTGTTTCTTGTAAGGAGTAAAGATTTAGTGTATTACATTAGTATTAGATCTTTACAAAATTTGTTTTGTGGCAGTATTTCGTGTTTGACAGCATAGTCATAGAAAGAATACCATTTTTCTATGAAGTTTGTAGTTTTCGGGTAAATTTCTGTTTGATGTAGTCGGTATGTTATTTTTTCCATTAGAAACTGATCCCATACTTTTTTCATCCAGAGGTTTCTTTCAATCTTTTGTGTGGATTTCCAGGTTTGCGCTATTGTTGTTTTTGCTGCTGTTAATAAACTACTGATCAGGTCTCTCGTTGATTTAGAGATAGTGTCTTCGTGCCACATATTTAGTAATATAGTTTCTGGATTTAAAGGGACCGTATAGTTAGTTATTTTGGCTATTTGAGTTATTACATCTTCCCAAAAGGTGTGTACAATCTTACATGCCCACCAAGAGTGTATATAAGAGCCTTCTTCTCCACATTCTCGCCAGCATTTGGAGGATTGTGTGTTTGATATTTGTTTGACTTTGGTAGGTGTTAGATACCATTTCGTTAGAATTTTGAAATTTTGTAATTTGGTTGTTATTGATGGTGTTTTGATTAATGATTTTGTCCATATCATCGACCATTGTTCTTCTGAGAAGGTCTGTTGACAATCTCGATGCCAGGAATCTTGATATGGTAGTGTTTTTGGTTTTCCAAGACAGATTAGGATGTTATAGATTCTGCTGATTAGCCCTTTATTTTCTGAAGGAGTTCCTTCCAGGAGATATTCAAATATTGTCCGCGGGGTTGATAGTATTTTCCAAAGTTTGATTTGTAGGGCCATATGTTTTAGTTGTAGGTATTGAAACCACGGGATGGTTTTATTTAGTTTTTGTTCAATGTCTGCTTTTTGCATTATATCTGTTTTAGTGGATATATCTATTAATCTTGTCACATTGTTTTGGTGCCAGACTGACTTGGTGCCCCATTCTGTTCCTGGGGGGAACCAAGATTGGTGGATGAAGGTTGAGTACCTCGATATAGGTGGTGTTAGCACTTTTCGATGGTCGTCCCAAGTTTTAAGAATATTTGATAGTAGTGTTTGTTTGTGGACTGTTTTTGGGCGGTGTTCAGCTTTGTTCCATATTAGTTCTGACATATTGTTTGTATACTCTGGTGGTAATAATGTGTTGTTCCAGTCTGTTTTTCCTTTGTCCCTTAGAAGTTTAACCACAATGGCCAGTATGGATGAGTTGTGATATTTTTTGACATCGGGGTAGTTGAGTCCTCCTTGAGTGTTATTTTTGCGTAAAGTGGAGGGGGAGTCTTCTAACTGTTTCTGTCAGTAAAAGGCAGGGTTTTTACTGGCAGCAGTCTAGGGTTGCCCTGGCCACCAGCAGCGGATTCAGATCCAGGCTGGGAAACTCCTGGATATTTGGGGGTGGAGCCTGGGGAGGACAGGGACTTCAGTGAGGTAGGATCTAATGTTGGTTTCTTTAAGAGCGGTACAACCACAGCCTCTTTCAGTCCCTCTGGGTAGACCCCTGAATCCAGGGACAGCTTGATAATGCCCACTAGAGGGCCCCATATTACCTCACTACCGGCCTTAACCAGCCATGAGGGGCACGGGTCTAAGAAGCATGTGGTCGGCCTAACAGCATTCAGAATCCTGTCAATATTGGCCTGGGAGAGTTGGCTGAAGCTATCAAATACTGAATCCAAAGGTGGCCAAGGCATCTCTCATTCACTTACTGTATCAGTATTGGCTGGGAAGTTGTGGTGTGACAAGACTTGTGGAGTGACAAGACTTTATCTGTGAAAAAGCTCATAAAAGCCTCACAGCTAATGGTTGAATTCCTAATATTTTGGGTTTTCTCAGTGAGAGAAGTTGAGAGATCTAATTACCCCAAACAATTGTGCTGGGCAAGAGCTAGCAGATGTGATGGAGGCTGCACAAAATTCCTTCTTTGCAGCCTTCACTACCATCTCATAGGATTTCATAAACATCCTATAAGATGTTCTTGCAGCTTCATCACAAGTACACTGCCAAGCTTGCTCTAGTTTGACTACTCCTTTCCATTGCATTTGTACAATTCACTACAGGTGATCTCTTTTCTATATGCCCCACTGGTTTCCAGTGCTTGCCAGGTGTCTCTGCCAAGCTGCCATGGGGTTACTTTGGGGAGCCCCAGTTAATACTCTGGGGATGTCTGCCTTTCTGCCCTTCTGAACCTGCCTTTGGAGACTTGGGGGGAGGCCCTGCCAGATCAACATGTATTTCCATTCTTTTACTACATGGAAGAATACACCCCAGTTGATGGTTCTGGTTCTGGACCTGTGTGTTTCATCCAGGGGGGTCCTGTGAGAATTGTGGGCATGCTTCCCTTGCTTGTGTTATATGGCTAGGATGCCTGCCAAGCTGATGTGGGGTTACTCTGGGGGGGCCCTGTCAAACCTCTGAGGATGTCTGCCTTTCTGTCCTTCAGAAATTGCCTTTGGAGACTGGAGGGGGCTGTGAGCACAGGGGGGATGCTTGCCTTGCTTCTAGGGTCTGGTGTGTATGTGGGGTTCTGGCCAGGTGTAGTTTCCCCCGTGAGTTTGGTGTTACTGACTTGTTCCTCAGCTGTTCCATAGACTCCTGTAACTACAGCTGTCTTTTCCAGAGAGAGCACTGGGGAGACCTTTTGGGGGGGTTCTGTAACTGGGACCCCAGCAATGTAATCTGTCCCCCATTTGGAGAGATTGAAGAGGAATGGGTGGCAGGGTAGAGTTCCTTATACACTTTTGAGCCTGCATCTGACATTTTCTCCAAAAGCAATTTCCTGGGAACATCTTCTTTGGGAGGCCATAACTCAGACCCTTGTAGGTCAAATCTACATCTGACTTTCCCGCTGGAATCATTCTAGTTTCAAGAAAACCCATCTATACCTGTTTCTAGTTTCAAACCATACTTGTTCTAGTTTAAAAATTACTGTTTACATTCATTAATTGCCCTCCTGTGATCAAGTTAGCATTGTACTACTTTAAACAGATCCTGTTGCTTAGTACTCTTCAGACCAGGGAGTGAAATTTGAAACCAACGTGAAATAAGCTTAGGAAAAGACAGCAGTCAAACTACTTCAGAGGGGAGGTGTAAATTGGGCCTAAGTCCAATTTGCGTATAACTCAGAAGGCATGTAGAGTAGCATCAGGGGGAGGTCCCTTGTGAGTTTGATGTGTCTGTCTTGCATAGGGTCCGTTCTATATGTTCCTGAAACTCCTGAACTTGCGGTTGTTACTTTCCCAGAAAGCACTTTCCTAGGGGCACCTTTCCTGGGGGCTGTAACTCAGACCCCATAAATCCAATCCTCATCAACCTTGGAGAGCACATAGAGAAGATAATCCAGAATCCCCTGTGAGTTTGGTGTCTCTAGCATGCGGGGGGGGGGGGGTGAGAATTCTACCACATAATGAACCTCATGAACTGAACTGGTTTAATGCCTAATAGTTCATGACGGTTCGTGGCTCACGAACAGGGCATACCATGAACCTATACAAACCATATTTTCTCGGTTCATGCCCATCCCTAGTTTATATTTTAAAATAAACCTGGTTCCTCCCAAATAATAAAAAACTGTGTGGGTCCCCACAGTTGATTGAAACAGCCTGTCACATATATTGATTTTAAGATTAAATGATAATAATCTCACATTGTAAATCAGGTCTAGGGATGGGGACACGGGGAGGCTACATTGGCTGCATCACTACATCACTTCCTGAAAAAAACAGAAGTGATGGTGAGTAGCTCTAGAAATCACTGGAAACACTGTGGTTTTACCGTAGAATTTCAACCAGTTCCTAGAGCTACCTACCCACTGTCTTTTCTAGGTTTTCCTTGGAAGTGATGTCATGGTGCACACACCAATTACTGGGTTTTTTAAAAAAAAAATTCTCCTTCCACTGCTCAGAGTGGTGGTGGGGAAAGCAAATTGCCCATGTGAGGCCTGGCAACCCTAATTACAAAAACAATATATCAGATGAACCAGTCCAAATAACTGCGCTCCATGTGCTTTTGTAAATAACAAAGCCAGCTTTCGCAACGTGAGTGTACAAATAATACGATGTTCACAGTTTATGTGCATGGGTAAGGTTGTAGGATTGTGTCAGCTAGTCCTGCCCTTTTGCAGGATTTCTGGTTATGCAGAATGAACCTACATATGTACAGTTTGTACATGCATATTTTGCACAGGTTATGATGAATAAGAGGCAGAACAGAACTAGATGTCATAAGCAGGAATGATCCCCCTATCCTCCTATTTTGTAATTTTTTTTTGAATTTTTTTATTGCATTTTTTACCCTACACCTACATTAAAAAAACTACATACTATCCTACCCTAAGGTATACAGAAAATGCATTCGTAATGCTAATAATACTAACATCTTTAGTTACTGAAAAGCTATATTATTTCTTGGCATACATTGTTAATTCATTCTTGCTGTTTACAAACAAAAATTTAACGTTAGACCTTTGAACCACATACAGCAGAGGAAACAATCTAAATAATAAATTTTAAGATTACAAGGCTTGGTGTGTTATTACAGCAGACAAAAAACAGTTATAAAACTATTTCTCCTTTGATTCTCTTCCTTTCTTCTTGTTTTTCTTCTTTTTAGGGGCAGCTGCCCCTTTCTTAGAGTCCGAGTCTTCTCCATCTTCAATTTCTGAGCTTTCAAATCCATACATACTCTCCTGCTCTGCCAGTGAATCGTCTGGTTCAGTCTCTGTTTTCTTCTTCTTGTGCTTTTCCAAAAACAATCTTGCTTGTTCGATGGAGTCAATTTTAAATTTCTTATCTTTGTAGCTGAACATCAGTCCCTCTAGGATGTCCCATCTGTAAGAAATAGTCCCTGACTGCAACCATAAAGCCAAACTCCTATAAGCTTTCCTTCTCTTTCTTATTTCAAATGGAATGTCTTTTAAAACTTTGATTTCTTCTTCCTGTATCTTCAGAACAGTTCCATTCGTGGCTTTTAACACCATGTCCCTGGTTGATCTTTTTGAGAATCTCACCACAATTTCACCTGGCAGTTTCTTCTTTTTAACATATTCTGGATATGTCCTGTAGGTCATATCCATATCGCTTTGAATTGTCACTGCTTGCCATCCTGTCACAGGTGCCAATGCTTCACTTAATATTTTCTTAAGATTCTCTCCTTTTGACTCAGGAACGTTCTGAAATCTCAGGAAGTAGTTTGATCAGTCCATTTGAAGCTTTAATACGTTGTCACTTTGAAGAGATTTTTCTTTTTCAATTTTCTGCAGTCTTGAATCATTTTTTTCAACTGCTGTTTTGACATCCAGGAGGTTCTGCTGGAGCCTTTCCTGTTTTCTATTTGACTCTCTCATTTCAGTTTGCATCATCTCCAGTTTAGTGTTGATTGAAGCCAGTTGGTCCACTAGGGGTCGCAGTGCTGCTGTCAATGCCGCATTCAGCTCAGTTCCACCTTTTGAAGTAGGAAGCGAACTTCCGAGTCTTGGAGAAGCTCTCCCCGCCATTTCTTCCTGCAGTCGCCGATTGTTTACAGTTAGATAAGAGATCTCAAAGGGGACCTTCTCAATTTGTCACACCGATGCCTTTCGCCAGCTCTTCCTCTGCTCCATGCGATCCAACACTCCAACGCCTCCATGTGATCCAACACTCCAATGCCTCCAAAACAGCAGCAGGACCGTAGGAAAGTCTCTGAGTAAGTTACGAGGGAGGGGGTGGGGGGGATCCGATCCTCCTAGCTCACCCCTTAATGCTTCATATCAAAAGATCAGGAGACTCACGATTCAGCCATTGTGTATCTGGTAGACCCTCACCTCTCCGCTCTACATTTTCTGCAGCTTCATGGCAGCACTTCCAGTAGCCTGAGGGCTTCCTCTGGCAGGCGAACCTCTAGGGGTAAAAAGGAGCCTCAATCCCGCAATTGCCATTGCAGGGAGAGGCTATCTTCAAGCACCCCAGGCAGGGACCCTTTCCTAGGCTCCCTGGGGGTCCGGCACCAGTCCAGAACCCCTTCAACCTGCTGAGAGCGGGTCGCCTCTCCTGCGGTTGCAGAGAGAAGTGCCCACCATTAAAGCGCCTGAAACCAAAAGTTCTACATTTTGTAAATTTTTAATGAACTGGTCAGAATGATAGGAATCTCTTGGCAAGAAAATTCAGTTGTGAAGTTGCCAGAGCAGTTCTAAGCAAAGTCACACCCCACTTAAGCCAAATCATGGTAAAGGACTAAGCTATGATTGCCAGCTCCAGGTGTGGCCTGGAGATCTCCCAGAACCGCAAGTGCTCTTCAGACTACAGAAGTTAGTTCCCCTGGAGAAAATGGCTGCTTTGGAAGCGGGACTCTATGGCATTCTACCCTGCTGAGGTCCCTTTCCTCTCCCAATGCCACCTTCCTCCATCAATATCCCCACTCAGAGATGGTAACTCTGGATTAATCCCTAGTCTAAGTGCTGAGGCTTTTCAGAACAGGCCTCACAAGTTGCCTTCAGAGAGCAGGTAAGAACATAGACAAAGAGGCATTCCTTCAGTTTTATGTGGGATTAGGAGAAGGGTTTCAAAGCAATGGTGAAAGAATTTCATTCTTGGTACTTTGATTTAGAAAAAGAGTCGTAGTGACCTCCGATTTGTACCTTTCTTGTTAGTGTTCCCAAATGTTGGGGTTACCTCAAAGTATGTCATCTTTGACAGTACAGCAAAGAGATTTTCAGTCCAGGGAGGATGAAGTTTGCAGTCATTTTCTGTAATATAAATGGGCTTATTTAGTGCTTCTGTTATAGAAGAGGTTCTACAATAATAATGCTACTATTATAATACAATTTCTGTAATAATAGCGCTTCTGTTATAAAGTACCATTATTATAGAAATGCTATTATAAGGCAAGCATGGTTGTTTAGTATTGCTTCTGCAATAAAGGTGCTAAAAAGTCTGTGTGTGTGATAGAAAATTATTGCAAATTTTTCTTGTCTGGCACTGAAAATTTTTCTTTCTGAGTCTTGTCTGCTGCAGCCTTTGGAAAACCACCCTCATACTTCACCATGATGTTTCTTTGAATTACAGTAAACATTGTGCATTTATAGCAGGAAATTATTGGATGGGCATAAGGCAAAGCCCCCCTTCCTCTCTGCCCTGTGTGCTATTCACTCTCTTTGAAAATATATTTCATATTGGGAACATTTACATAGGTTTATCACATTTGCATAATTCACTGTTAGTGCTTGGGAAGAAGAAAAAAACAAACAAAAGACCTCATCTTTCCCTGCTATCTTTGTTCTGTGGAAGCAGTATCCTTTTTAGTGGAATCTAGTGGCATTCTTTTTTTATATGTCTCCCTGTAATTATTCACTGATTACAGCACTCACAGAATTCCAAAGCCTTGTTGGGAGACCTGATCCAGCAAGGACTGGTGTAAGGAAATAGATTTCCATGAGTGAGCCCCCCTTGAGACTGGCACTGCCCATGCAGGTAGGATTTATAGGTTGAAAAATACACAGTCGGGCCCTCTGTTGCTGGATCTGGGTTCAATCTGCCCCCAACAGGATCTTTAGGGCTGCCAAATCGTTCTCACGCACTGGCGGGGGGGAGTCCTTCGCCACCCGGGAGCTGCCCTGGCGCGCGCTCGGTGACGTCACGTGGAAGTGACGTCACCACATTGGGGGCGTTGCCAGGGCGATGCTCTGGCAACGTCTCCAATGTGGTGACGTCACTTCCGGGTGATGTCACTATGCTGGGGAAGTCGTCCAGGCTGGATGACTTCGGGGGTGGGGTTCCCCCCGCTGGCCAAATGCCGGCTGGCGGATCGGGAACCCCTATAGTGGGGGATCCCCCGCCCCCCGGGCTGACTTGGCAGCCCTAAGGATCTTATTTTTACAAACTGCAGTCGACTTAAAGTCAAAGAAAACCAGGTGCTTGATTAGAAGCTAGAAAGTCTGAAATAACTCCACTTTGGAGTTGAAGTCACTGGTAATGTTGCCCTCAATAAACCACGTGATCTGAGAACCAGACCGTACTTGGCACTCACTTTATGACCTGTGAAGAACTTATTTGTTTAGACTCTGGTTTTCTCCCCATTGCAGACACAAAGCATCCTATAAAAACTTTTTCCCTCCTCCATTTTATCTTCACAACAACCCTATAAGGTAGGTTAGGCTAAGCGAGGGGCTTGCCCAAGGTGCTTCCATGGCAAAGCAGGGATTTGAACCTGGTCTCTTCAGTCCTAGTCTGACATTACACCCACTGCACCACACTATAGATCACTCTACAACCTGAAAAACTGATGTGCTGTGGAGGCATTATAGAAGAAATTACTGATAATGATTTCATTGTCTATTCTTTGGTTGGAATTTTCTCATTAACTCTCACTAGCCTTTATTTATAATATTAAATGTCTCTGTCCTGCTGTGTATATATTTGCATAAGAAGAGAATCTGGTGATATGTTGTTCTGAGGAAATTTAGGCCACAAGAGAATGTACTCCAGTGTGTTTATCCAAACCTTTTGAGGCGCAAAAGGGCATTTTCTCAGTGGCATCCATACCAGCTATTCCCAGTTTGGTGTAGTGGTTATGAGCATGGACTCTAATCTAGGAGAACCAGGTTTGATTCCCCACTCCTCCACATCAAGCTGCTCATGTGACCTTGGGTCAGTATTAACTTCTTTCAGATCTGTTCTCTCAGGAGCAGTCCTCGAAAGAGCTCTCTCAGCCCCACCTACCTCACAGGGTGTGTCTGCTGTGGGGAGGGGAAGCAAAAGGAGATTGTAAACTGCTCTGAGACTCCTTCGGATAGTGAAGGGTGGGGTATAAATCCAATCTCCACCTCCTCCTCCTCCTCTTCGAGTCTCACCATCATTTGTTTCTCTTTGACTACAGGATACGCCCCATGATACCCTTTACCTTTTGCTTAATCTGCTTTACTACTTTGAGATTGGCGCAGTTCCTTGTTTTACAGATAACTGAAGGCGAGGTATATGACAGACATAAAAGATCTGTCTTGGTGATTTGGTGATCTGATTATTACCTATATGTCAATTTCTTACTTACTGTTGTCCGGGGGTCATTTCGTAGAAAAAGAGGTGCAGGAGCTCATTAGCATAACTTTGCATATGCCACACCCCCTGGCATCTCCCTTCCCTTCGCCTCCAAGCGGGGCAAAGGAAAAGGGTGTGTGTGTTATGTGTTGCGTCTGTACTATACTGGCAAAAGGTCTTAGCTTGAGGTTGCATAACAAAAGCTTACTAGGATCCTAGAATGGACCAGTTATGCATTTAAATCGCCCCCCACTCCTTGCAGAGCCTTCCCTGGCTTGTCTGCCTTGGCGGGTGCGCTAGGGAAGGCCAGGGGGCCTCTCTCCAGGCCCTCCTCAGCTCACCCGCTTTGGTGGGTGGGCCGGGAAAGGCACAGGGAGGCCCCCGCCACCCCCATGGCCCACCCCCAATCAATCTCCCCCCACCTCCCATGGCTCTCCCCCAATCAAGCCCCCAACCCCCATGGCTTTCCCACCCTATCAAGTCCCCACCACCACCCCCGCAGCTCTCCCACCCCGATCAAGCCCCTGCCACCCCCCTTGCACCAGCCAAGCTGCCCACGGCTCTCCCACCCACCTTTGCTGTTGTCTTCTGATTGTCCATCTCTGATCGTATGTAACCAAAATAAAAGGTCCATTGTACTTGGATGCTTCTGTTTAATAATCAAGTGCTTCTTGATGGTTGGTTGTTTCTTCTTAGGTCCTGTTTGTTCCGATGCTTGAATGCTGTTTTCATTGGCAACTACTTTTCATTGAGTTAAGAAACCCCTTGGGGGTGCAAACGTCTCCAATTCATGTTAATTGTATAAGTAGCTTTCTAGATGCTAAGGCATTTTTTAAAAAAGACCTTTCACCTGTATATTAATTGTTTATGCAACTGAGACTTTCTCCTGATTCTCTGGCGTGATGATCCCTTGCATAAGTAATAAAATCCCTGAGAATTTTATCCGAATTAGTTGAAAAATAAAGTTATAGCTAGAAAAATGTTTCCATTGAAGCAAACAGAAACAAAAATAAATGTGACTAGGTCATATGATCGTATTCCTATTGGACTGGATGAATATGCCCTTTAAATCTTTTTATTTCATATTGTAATGTTGATTGGTTTGACATTTTTGTTGCTAGTACTGATGATATATTTGCATTATGCCTTTTTACTCATGCTGTTCACAATTTATATACGTGTACTTTCAATGTAGTTCACTTATACTTAGAATATACATATATGTTTAATGTAGATTTATTGATAGACAAATATTGTTTAAAACACATATATGCTAAGGGGAAACAGAAAATGGCATGAGAATGAAAACACATGGGTTTGATTCAGTTAAGGGAAATTTTTTTTAAAATGGGGATGTTTGAGTCAAACTAGCGAGCTTGTCAAGTTCAATAGCACCCCCAATCCCCATTTGTTTTGTTTCAAAGTGTTTGGGGCTTTTTGGATCATCCCCCTCTATTCCTACTGACATTTTGCTCCCATTTTTAAGAGAGACAGAAAAATCTGAAAATGAAATACAGTGTAACATCTGCCCTGTTTACTGAGATACCAGGAAAAAATGGTGTCTACGTTTAGGACACAGTTATGCATTTCATGTGCAAATGCAAGCTCTAGTCCAACACCCACTTTCAAGCTTGCTAGGAGTTAATGAGGGTTTTCCAACACTGTGCTGAATTAGTAATACACACTATCCCCCCCGCCCAAGTGTTCAGTTTCATTAACTAATTTAGAGGGTTGTGATGAGTTACTAAAATAATGTGAGTACTATTATCCCTGTATTACAGAAAATGTACTGAAGCTAAGGAATGGCAGTTTGCTTAAGGCCACTATGACGTCCCCCCTCCCAGTCCACTTCCTTCCCTCAGAGACAAGATTTTCACTCCATTTTTTTCCTTTACTGACTGAGCTGCCCTGGTAATGTGTTTTTTTCTTTGCTGAAGAACTCTGGCTGTCTTACCCTATCACAGTACGATATTTTGGCTATTGGCTCAGCCCAGGAACCTGAGGGAAGGATTAGGAGCCCCCTTGAACTTAGAACATTTCCACACAAGTGCAAACTTGCACATCGACGTTCTTACATAATCAAAGTTTGTAAAACTTCCCACACAACTTTTTGACTCAGGAGTAGATCCAAATTTAGTGGCCAGTTACCTTGTGTTTTCGGAAAACATTTTTTTCCGCCCGATTTCCCCCCTCTGGATCTGAACTCACAGTTTTCCAGTGAGGAATTCCTGATTTAGAATTTTGTTTCCCACCGCCCTCTTGTGTTGTGAGTGTTGCATGTTTATCTTCCTCCCATCCCTCACCCACCTCAGGTTGTCCCCTGAGCAATCCACTAATTTTTTTATGTTGATTGCATAACAACACTTTTTTTTCATTATAATATAGCAGCATTATAACATTGAGACCAAATGGGCAGTGAAGTTTCATGTAGCCTTCTCCATGCAATTACCCATCCATGAAGTTCCTTTTTTTGGGGGGGGGGGGGGACTAGGGATAGGTTTTGATGTCATGTGCTTGTATTGTTTCTTCATCTCCCCCTTCTCTTCCTCTAAAGCTCCCGGTATGTTTTCTTTCCTTTTTTTTTCTTCAAAGTTATGATGTTATAACAATACTGCATATTCAAAAAAGGGAGGTTCTGTCGCTGATGAAGTACATGAGGGCAAATTCAGCATGCTTCGTAATTACTGATTTATTTATTTATTTATTTGATTTACACCCTGCCCTCCCTGCTGAATTGGTGTATCCAGTTCAATGATTGCCAGCAATTTTCTTAGTTGGCGACTAAGGAGAAGCAGGGGACCTTTGAAATGGTGGCAACCATGCTGTTCCCCATGACAGATCCAGCCTCTCTCTCTCTCTCTTTTTTGCAATGTTATAATATTACCAGGGGTCCTTTCGAGCAGGAGCTGGGGGGAGCGCAGCTCCGGGAGTTGGTGCCAGCCCCCCATCCCCACGGGGGAATGCCTGCTTGTCTCATGGCTGCAGCAAAATGACCCCATTCCCTGGAAAGGTCCTTGTTCGTCCCACCAGCCTTCTGAAGGCTTCAGCCATTACTGAAGCTATCCTCCCAGAATAGTCGTATTTCTGAGGCTTGGATTAGTAGCTGTCCCCTCTCTGCCAGCTTTCTTTCTTTCTTTCTTTCTTTCTTTCTTTCTTTCTTTCTTTCTTTCTTTCTTTCTTTCTTTCTTTCTTTCTTTCTTTCTTTCTCCCTCCCACCCTCCCACCCTCCCACCCTCCCTCCCTCCCTCCCTCCTTTCTTGCCTTCTGACATACTTCCGGTGATGTCAGGTGGTGTAGCATATGCAAATAAGTTATGCTAATGAGTTATGCTAATGAGCTCCTACACCTCTTTTTCCACGAAATGGCCCCTGGATTACTGTAAACATGCAAAAAAGGATGTTCTGGCTCTGACAAAATACATGATGACACAATTAGCATGCTTCATAATTATTGAATAACAGTGCTATGAATTGGTGTATCAAGTTCAATAATCGCCAGCCATTTTCTTAGTTGGCAGCTGAGGAGGAGCAGGGGACCTTTGAAATGGCAGTGACCGTGCTGTTACCCATGATATATCCAGCCTTATTTTAAAACGTTAAGATGTTATAAGATTACTGCACAGGTACAAAAAAGGTTGTTCCACTGCTGCACAGCCACACAGCCCATTTTAAAGCAAGTGTGGAACACGTGGTGAGGGTCAGATCTGAATTCAAGAAAAAAATTCCTGAAATAAATACACTTTTCCAGAAGGGGCGCCACAAAGTCAGAGCATCAGCTGGGGATTCAGCTTGCTGGGAAACAGTGCAGAAAAGGTCCCAGACGACTTAAATGGCATTCAAGGTATTTTGAAATTTAAAGCTAACAAAATATTTCATTTGACAAAGAGGGGAAAGGTCAGGTGAAATCAGGGGTTTAAATTTGCAGATGACATGAAGTTGTTCAGGGTGATGAGAACCAGGAAGGATTGTGAGGCACTCCAAAGGGATCTGTAGAGGATGGGCGAGTGGGCATCAGTGAGGCAAATGGGGTTCAGTGTGGCCAAGTGCAAAGTGATGCACATTGGAGCCAAAAATCCTAACTATAAATACACGTTGATGGGGTCCGAACTGGCAGAGACTGGCCAAGAGAGAGATCTTGGAGTCATAGTAGATAACTCACTGAAAATGTCGAGACAGTGTGTGACTGCAATGAAAAAGGCCAACGCTATGCTGGGGGTTATTAGGAAGGGAATAGAAAACAAATCAGCCAGTATCATAATGCCCCTGTATAAATCGATGGTGTGACCTCATTTCAAGTACAGTATACAGTTCTGGTTGCCACACCTCAAAAAGGACATTATAGCATTGGAAAAAGTGCAGAAAAGGGCAACTAGAATGATAAAAGGATTGGAAAACTTTCCCTATGAAGAAAGGTTGAAGCGCTTTAGCTTGGAGAAACGGCAGCTGAGGGGTGACATGATTGAGGTTTATAAGATTATGCATGGGATAGAGCAGGTAGAGAAAGTCTTTTTCTCCCTTTCTCACAATACAAGAACTCGTGGGCACTCCATGAAATTGCTGAGCAGTCGGATTAGAACAGATAAAAGGAAGTACTTCTTCACCCAAAGAGTGATTAACACCCACGTGGACTTCACTGCCACAGGAGGTGGTGGCGGCTACAAGCATGGATGGCTTCAAGAGGGAATTAGATAAACATATGGAGCAGAAGTCCACCAGTGGCTATTAGCCACAAAGTATAGATAGGAACTCTCAGTCTGGGGCAAGTGATGCTCTATATTCTTGGTGTTTGGGGGGGCAACAGTGGGAGAGCTTCCTGCCCCCACTGTTGGACCTCCTGGACCTCCAGGAGGTCCGTAACAATTTCCCAATCTAGAGCCAACAACCCTAGATCCATGTGGCAAATCACTACAAACATTATAGTTGTGGTGGTGACTGTTCCATGCATACAAGGATGTTCCTATTAGCTATCCAGTGGAAAAGAGGCTAAATATTTTGCTGGCAACGTATTTGGGACTTGGCCTGCTACTCGTCCATAGCAAGCAGGCCACAAACTGGGAGGTGGAAAATCAAGGTTCCCCTATTTTGCCAACAAATCCAATTATTGCTTCCAGTGCCCTGTTCTAGCATCTTGCCTCCAGGCTACAAACACCTTGAGACATTTATACGCACATCTGCATGTGCTGGATATGGTTATGTCTTTTCTTTAAACATGGGACAGAAATACACAAATGCTAAAATAGTATGTCATTTTACTTATGCACCAAATTCCATGTTTCCTCTTCTAAGCTCTACAGAGACGCAGACTGTGGAAAAATAAAAGGCAAGAGCTGGCAACTAAAGGATGAGTTTTTGTCAGCTCAACCATTAAACCCGTAAGGCAGAAAGACCTGTATCTTGTTGCTTGTTATGGCAGCGATTCTGTTTCCCCCCCTAAAGGCTGTATTGATAATTCACGCTTTATGTGACCTAAGAATGCAGTATTTTTCTCTTTAAAAGTGTTCTTAATGTGGTTGAAGACCCCTGGAATCACATAATTACCACTGATACATGAATTAATGATGTGTGTCCATAATTGCACTTTCTTAGACAGTACTGATCACCTCATTCTTGCTGAAGAATGAGATGATGTAAGAAATCAATCACTTCCTCCATGTGAGATTATCAAGTCCAATAAAATATTATTGCCCTCCTGAGATCAAAGCTAGAATGTGTAGGTCCAAAGAGCTTGAAACCTGGCTAGTACCTTTCATGATTTATCAGCGATTGTAAATATTTTATTGCCTGCCTCCGACTCTTTAACACTATATATTTGTATTTTAGAATTACAGAAACTGATTCAGAACCATACAGTTCAGTAGTGAATTTTCTTTTGGATAGCCTTTCAGGGACAATTGACTTCCTCATGGCCTGAACGATGCTGGAACATATTAGTGGCAATTAACTTATTGCAGGAGCTCAACTCTTATTGTTTTTTTGCCCGGTACTGTAATGACATCTCATGGTCTGCAGAAGCAGATCAAATGAAAGCTTCTTGGCTGTTTGAGTTTAGACAAGGTGTTTGAATCCATCTTGAATCTCTGGAATGGAGCTCTGCAGGGAGTGAAGCAAAACTTCTTCATTTCTCCCATGCTGCTTTGTCATAGATTAAAGGGTTTTTTCCCCCCATTGTAAATACATCTGCAATATGTGTGCTGCTTTTATAAAGAGCCCATTTCCTACACTTGCTGAACTGGCTTGATGTGATGCTCCACTCAGGTAGTTCTTTGATCATGTAGTCTGCAGTGATCTTTGTCATCCTTATATCATTGTCATTTGGCATATTTAGCAATTTATTCACTTTATCATCTATGCCTTTAGGAGTTAATTAAATAAACCTACAGTTTTCATATTAATTAATCTGCTTGTCTGCAATGAATATTGGAGGGCCACTTTATGCAATCAGAAGGATCAAACACGAATGCTTTTTCCAGACTGGACTGCCTCAAACTACAGGTAGGAAGAGAATCTGCGCTGCAGGCACCCTCCTCCCAACACACACTTTTTGCTGCAAGTAGAAAAGTTTGCATATTGAGTAGGTGTGAGGCCTAAACTTTCTCCTGTCACCCTACTTTTCTGTGTGCAGGGTCATTGTAGAGGAGTGTGTTCAAATACGCAGTCCATCTCTCACAGTCTGGAATGATACAGGGCCCCCCCAATCCTTTTTCATTGCTTCTCTGGATTGTTTGAATCTGGGTTCAAACGTTGCCTGAGACATAAGTCCACTGGGGTGCTTGATGGAGAAATCATCATGAAAGGTGATGTGGGGACAAGCATGTAAAGATCTGCTTGGTAACCTAAAATATTATCTAGTAAATGTGTGGTCAGCAAAGAGTTTCAGCTTTGAATTACATGAAGCCATGACAGGTGGCCTGAAGGCTCCCCAATGCATTATCTAACCCTGACCTTTCACCTCGTGTCCCGTTCAATATATCTAATGCTCTTGATGACATTTGTCTTGGGATTTTTTGATGACATGTCAAAGTCGATACTGTAAAGATGGCAGTTCTTGATCTTAAACCTGCCCACCTCTCGCCCTTCTGTATCACATCAGAGCGACTACTGTGTGGGTCCCCTCTCAGGGATGCAGCCATCTTAGGGTCCCTGGACTCCCTCATTCCTTCTTATGTCACATTCATGCCATAGTCAGTTCTTGCAGTTTGCCTCTCCACACAGATGAGTCAATCCTTATTTCATCTCTAAACTACACTTCTGAAACCCTTCCTTGATGGCCATTAGGTATGCCTAAATGCCACTGTTTTGATCAGGGCTCATTTCGTAGCAGGAGCTCCTTTGCTTATTAGGCCACGCCCTCCTGATGTAGCCAATCCTCCAAGAGCTTACAGTAGCCCCTGTAAGAAGAGCTCTGTAAGCTCTTGGAGGATTGGCTACATCAGGTGTGTGTGGCCTAATATGCAAAGGAGCTCCTGCTACGAAATGAGCCCTGGTTTTGATCAATTGGCCAGCATTGGTTTCTATCCCCTTTTTTATCTTCAAGTAGGGCTGGCATCAGCATACCCTGAAATGGGGCAGTCGTGGGGGCTCAGGGCTTCTGGCAGGACCCACTGCCCCCGACAGTGCATCTCCACGCATCTGCTCAGCCACCCTTTCCCCATTAGCTTGCTTGCAGGAACTTTGTCGTCTATGATCCCAGCTGCATGTACTGCCCTGGATCACCAGAGAATGGGTGCGTGGGTGGGGGAGGCATCTCTTAGTGCTGATGGTGAGAAGGCCCATGAGGGGGTGGAGAAAGGATGCACATACATGGGAGGAGGGGTCAGTGAGTGGGAAGGGGGGCATGAAGGGATCTTGTGGTAGGCGGAGGAGAGGAGAGGAGGAGGCCCCTGTTTTCAGCTTTCTAACCCTCACACCTGGGACTTTCCATCTCTGCCTTCTTGATATCTCCTCTCTTGTATAACCTGTTCCCGTTTTATACATCCTGAAAATTAATTTGTTGCGATTTCTTTCGCCAGCTCCTGCGTTTTTTTGCCTCCTGCCGTTCAGCTCCCTGTACCTGGAGTAGATCAGCTACTTTTTCCTTCTCTTTTTCAAAACAAGTTTTCGTCTTGGACTGCCAAACTGTTATCTTTTTTTTGGTCATTTGGTAGTCAGATAAGCAGCTCGACTCCATTCTCAAATCCTGCCTTCTCGTTCGACAGCTGTATTTTCTTTCTTTTCTGCCCCAGCATCCAAAACGAAGACATGAAAACACAGCGTGGATTTAACTAGTTTATTTAAACAGCGAATCTACAACATGCATATTAGTTATGCTAATATTTAAATGGGTAGGCTGGGCTAGGAAGCATAACCATGACTACCTTTGTTTTGTCAAATCCACCTGGCTCCAAACTTGACCAGTGGCTTCCCCCAGCTTTTATTATCCCCACCTGCACACAATGTGGGGGGCAGGGGAAGCCCCATCCCCCTTCCCTGAGATGCCACAAACCCACTATCAGCTTTGGTAAGATTTCACTCAGCACCAAGGGCTGGACCTTTCCAAGCCCACCCTGCTACAAAAGAAGAAGAAGAAGTAGAACAGATTGGATTTATACCCCACCCTTCACAATCCAAGGGGGTCTCAGAGCGGCTTACAAACTCCTTTCCCCTCCCCTCCCCAAAACAGACACCCTGTGAGGTAGGTGGGGCTGAGAGAGCTCTTTCCAGAGCTGTCCTTGAAAGAACAGCTGTGCCAGAACTACAGCTTGCCCAAGGTCATCCAGCCAGGTGCAAGTGGAGAAGTTCTCCCCAGTTAGAGTCCGCACACTTAACCACAACACCAAACTGGCTCTCAAAAGCCAGGGAAACTCATAATCCACTATGTGAAACAGTATGCTGGACTAGATGGACCACTGGACTGGTCCAGCAGGACTCTTCTTAAGTTGAAATATGTTCTGTATTTTGCCAGGAGGGCACATCACATTGGAACCTGTTTTGCTGGGGCTTCCAAAAGCATGTAATTACAGCACTTGTGCAGTGTTCACTCATGACACTGTTACATAGGGGTGTCAGGTCCCCCCTGGCCACTGGTGGGGGATGGGGGGCAGGGTTGCCAGATCCAGGTTGGGAAACTCTTGGAGATTTGGGGATGGAGCCTGGGGGAGGACAGGGACCTCTGAGAGGTACAATGCCATAGAGTCCCCCCTCCAAAGCATCCATTTTCTCCAGGGGAAGTGATCTCTGTAGTCTGGAGATGAGCGGTCATTCTGGGGGATCCTCAGGTCCCACCTGGAGGCTGGCATCCCTAGTTACAGGGCTATTTTGAGGCAGGAACGCACAGGAACGGAGTTCCGGCTGGCTCCGGAGTTGGCCACACCCAGCTGGAACTCATTAACATAATAGGCCACACCCAACAGCAGAAACTCATTAGGATTGGCTACATGAGGGGTATGTGGCCTAACATGCAAATTAATTCCTGCTACAAAAAAAGCCCTGGGTTTTGACAACAAACAAGGTAAACAGAATAAGAAGCAAAAGGTGGGTGTGGCTGGATGACCACGCTTCTGGTAACATGGGGGTGTGGCCTAATATGCTAATAAGCTGTGCTGTCAGTGGTGTGGCCTAATATGCGAATGAGTTTCTGCTGTTGGGTGTGGCCTATTATGCTAATGAGTTCCTGCTGGACTTTTTCTACAAAAAAAGCCCTGGTTACAGCGATGTATCTATTGCGGTGGCTTCTGATTCTCCTTATGGAAATGTAGGTAGGGTGTCGTGTATGAAGTAGCTGTATAGTTACCTCGAATGGGGGTAGAAATGGTTTAGCAGCCGGGATACTCCAATACTTGCTGGTTTGGCTCATTGGTTGCAAGCAGACTTGAGTTTTTTCACAATCAGTTCGATAGCTTTCCATGCAATTGTTTAAATAGGCAATTAGATCAACCATCATCAGTCACCAGTACATTCTGTGTTTCAATAAAATCCTACCCTTCGGTGTTTGTCTAAGTTAGGGGTGTCGAACTCATTTGTTATGAGGGCCGGATCTGATATAAACGTCACTTTGTCGGGCTGGCCATATGTGCCATGAAACATAATGCCATGTACCAGAGATATTTTACCACTGATGATGACCCACACCCCTCCTCAGCAGAGTTTGGGGCCAAACCAGCACTCCTCATCCCTTATGGTTGCCAATCCTAAATTGGGCAATCCCTGGAGATCTGGACAATGGGGAGGGCCTGCATTTGGAGTAAGGAGGGACCTCACCAGAGGTATAATCTGGGGTCCGTTGGAGCGGGAGCACACAGGAGCGCAGCTCCGGGAGTGAGGAGCCCAGGGGGCGGGCACATGACCAAGCCCCACCCCCTCCTCGGCTTCCCTGAGCAGTGCAGAGGTGCAGCGCCCCGGGGAAAGCCCTGCTAGGGTCTTTATTGTTTTTAATGTTTTGTTTTAATATTGATAATTTTATCATTGTTCCTTTTATGACTGTGTGCTGCTTTTCCAGAGACTTGCTAAAGGTGGCATATAAATTTTCTAAGTATACCATTTCTTATCTGGGCACATGGCACATAAGTACTGGAGAAATTTCACCAACCCTTCAGCAGCTTCCACCCCATCAGTTTGGTGTAGTGGTCAGGAGTTGGACTCTAATCTGGGAGAACCGGGTTTGATTCCCCACTCCTCCACATGCAGCTGCTGGTGTGATCTTGGGCGAGTCACAAGATCTCTCAGAGCTGTTCTCTCATGAGCAGTTCTCAAAAGACCTCTCTCAGCCCCACCTACCTCACAGGGTGTCTTGTTGTGGGGAGGGGAAAGAAAAGGGACGGGTGGTGCACATGTCCTGGGTATCTCAAGTCTACTTGAAACCTGGTGGTTTCAAGGGAGCAGGAAGAGAATGAGGGTGTGTTCTTTATGCTTTTTTTTTATTGCCCAAAGTGTTGGATGGGGAAGGGATTGGAGGAAGAGCAGGTCAGTTTCACTCACCTGTGGAGTGGAGCCTGAGGGGTGGGTGTTGCCTTCTGACACACTTCCGGTATGTTAGGGGGTGTGGCATATGCAAATGAGTTATGCAAATGAGTTATATAAATGAGCTCCTGCACCTCTTTTTCTATGAAATGACCCCTGGGTATAATACCCTAATACAGGCCCTTCCAGTCCACATTTGGACTGGTTTCCTCGCAGTTGCTTGCAGGCCAGATAAAAGCCCTGGGACCCAAGCTGTATGTTTGATGTGTCTGATCTAAGGCTCACTCCGTAGTCTGGGGGGTTGCTACACAAAGGCAGGCAATGCCAAGCCACCTGTGAACATCTCTCACTTTGGAAACCCCACACAAAAAAGTATCTCATGATGACCCCATCACCCAGAGCCTGCAACGCCAAACTAAGCAGACACCATCAGAGTTGTCAAATTACAGAGAGGTTTTCCAGAAAAGTGGGGTCTCCCCAGGCTCCCAGTCCTCATGAAGTAGTCCTGCCACAAGGGGAAAGCCCTTCCACATGTGGTCTATGGCACTGCCTGAAGGGCTTGTGAACTCCAGTGCATTTTGACAGCCGGGGAAGAAAACAAGACCTTCTGCCCATGTTCAGAGGCACTGCCGCCTCGCCAATTTTGACAGTCCCAGCCAGCCTTGAGAGACAAGCCGCCAGGGTAATGCCTAGCCTCCAGCCTTTGCAACTCATACTTCTGGAGCTGGGAGGGGGCAGAGAAAGTGGGACAATTCTTTCTTTGGCCCTGAGCGACCTCCCGGCTATCTCCCCCTCCTCTGGTTCCCAAAGCCAAGAGCAATAGTAGACATCACTCTTGCCGGCACTGAGCTCGGACTTGCAGATGACCTCCTTGTTCTTCCACCTTCTTGCCTCGCTTCTCCATGCCAGGCACTCCCTGGAACTCTTCAAACGGAGCCCAAGAACTGGGGGCAGGGGGGAGGGTGCCAGCCGAGGCCCGGGGTGCACAGGGGTCTGCTCAGATGCACCAGCAAGGGAAGCGTCATCAGCTAGCAACAGCCAGTCAGGGCGCCCATTTGGCTGTGCTCGCCTCTTTCTCCTCCACCCCCCATCGCCCAGCTCTCCTGGTCGGCACTGGCAGGAGCGGCTAGACTGCTGTGCTTGCAAAGCTTCCCTTTTACCTGGTGGTGATGGCAGTGGAGGTGACTGCTGCTACTTCCGTAATGAAGCTTCAGAATCCGTCCATCAATGCTTGGAACCTCAGGGCCCTAGAGCCCACAGCTGAGGGAGGGGAGGATAATAGCACGCAAGCTGGGGCAGGCTAGCAGCCAGGAAGAAAGGAAGCAGCACCTACCTTTCCACGGCACCCAAAAGGGGAGAGGGGCTCCTCTGCTCTCCCCCACTCCCAGACCCCTGCTTCTTCTCCAAATCCCCCCAGCACGGCTGCAGCAAAAAGCAAATCAAACATTCCATTCTCCCCCTTTCCCCCAGGCCAGCTGCTCGAACCAATCAGTGTTTTTGGAAGCTGAAATAACTAGATCAAGGGTGAATTTCAGCCAATCAGGATGCGCCTTGGCTGTTTGTACTGCATCTGCTTGGAATGCTGAGTCCTGTGCTGGGGAAGGGAGAGGAAGGAGCGAGGAACAGAGCATCTTTTGCTTGGCCATTTTTGGTCCTCGTGCATGGAAAGGACGGGGAGGAAGCCCACTATCCACCTACCCCCAGCTCAAGAAGAGCCCGCAGGCCAGAGCCAAACCCTGCAGGGGCTGGATCTGGCCCATGGGCCATATGTTTGACAACCCTGGTCTAAGTAGCCCTAACTGTCGCTCGTGGCTGCCAATTAGTTTGAATCGGCAATATCTTTGTGTATGTGCAGTTTTAGAAAAACCTGATGCAAACTGATTTGGTAGATATTAGTGGCTGCTTGGCACGGACGGAGCAGACTGATTGATCAACTCCGTCTGACCTGATCATCACCTACAAACATGTTAAGTTCAACAACAGAGATATGCTTATGACAAAATTCACAGCATCTCTGTTTAGTAGGGGACACGGGCAGAAGTTCAGTTTCAAAACCCAGCCAATCCTGAGTATACAGGATGTGGGCTCTGACCTATATCATTAAATATTCCTATCCAAGTATGTGGGAATTTGTCGTTATGAAGATCCCTGGGTCAGGGAGCAGTTAAAGGATCTCCATTTTTAACAGAAATGTCAAACTACTTCAAGATTAAATAAGAAACTAATCTAACGTAATATTTCACCTTTAACAGTGTTAATGAGGCTATGTGAGGCTTCTGTACTATCAGCAAGAGATCAGACCTTTGTAGTTAAACAGAGTTCTTTATTTCAAATGCTGGAACAGGGTCCCGATGTTTGTTAGAGATGACAAATAAAGAGGCTTTGGGTTAATATACCTAAAGACATTGTTGCATAAACAAAACCAACCAATCAGCATTCATACAAAAATTGCGGGAAAAAAGATGGAGCCGTTTGTTCCCACCAAAGGTGAGAAAGTTATAAAAATTCCCTTCCTGCCCTGAGTGACCCAGATGTGCTAACTCCTAGGCATAACATTTGGGCAGTGACAATAAAATAACTTTCAAGGCTATGCCTGTTCTGATAGCACCCTGAGAAGTGACAGCAGGAGGGGGAGGAAGCTATGGCAAGATAGCCATTGTTTATGTGACGTGTTGGAATGTCCGACTTCATCCTCCCAGAGGGGAAATGTAACACTAAGCAGGACTGCAATTTCTACTTCAAGGCAAGCAATAAAACATTCGGGTGATAGCAAGGTACAAAGAAATCGAAAGTAACATTTCAGAACAGCATAGCACAAGGCTTTGGGTTAATTACTAGCTAGGGAGAGAGAGAAAGACAGCTTATAGTCCTTAGCACTAATTTGGCTCTTTTTCATTAGGCTTAGTCTCCAACATAGTTCTGAGAGAGGAAGGAGGTCTCTTCCACCTATTTGACATCCTTGGTCTGAAGCACTTTTACTATAGAGCTAAATACGACGTTCCCTCTTTCACTTTGTGAGGTGACTCCCCTTGTGAATGTGTCTCTGTCAAAACCAGAAACAATGTCACCCTTGACCACTGGCTCGTTTTAGACCCCTGAAATCATTAAGTACCTTGGCCCGGCCTGCTTGTCTCAGGTTGACAAGTTCCAGGTGGGGCCTCACAAACTTCTATCATTACGACTGCTCTCCAGATGACAGAGATGAGCACCCCTGGAGAAAATGGCTGCTTTGGAGGATGGAATTTATGACATCATACCTTGCTGAGACCCCTGCTACTACCACCCCAAACCTCACCTCCAAATCTCCAGGGGTTTCCTAACCTGGAGCTGGCAACCCTATGCAAGATGGCTGATGCTTCCCTCGGTTCTCCTCTTTTCTCTGGTTTTCATTTACTTTCTATCCGTGCCTTCTCCTTTGAGCTGCCAGGTCCCTCCCATGTGTCTCTCCTTTTTTGTGACTGTATGTAAAATTAAACCAAAATTGGTTTTCCCTTACAGGCTGGTTAATGTTTGTGAGAAGTCTTCCTTCCTGTTCCCTAGAGTTGCAGGCATGGCATGTGCCGTGACTTGGCCTGGCAACCAGTGAGAGTCCAGGGGGCGGGGACATGGAGGACATTGTCAGGCAATGGTGTGACATCATTTCTGGGGAAACCTGGGAGTGATAACACATGTCTCTAGGAATGGCCAGAAACTCTATGATAAAACCATACAGTATCTCGTGATTCCTAGAGTGGACTGACATCACTTCTGGCAATTTTTGAAGATTATTGTTCTCTCCACTGGCTTCTGCTTTCCGTCTGGCTCTTTTATTCTGTTTCCTCCCCTTGACTCTTCGCATGAATTGGTGTGACATTTGTCAGATTAACATTTTATGGCTTTTGTATTCTGAGCCATTCAGTATAAGTTTTTATACCTTTTATGTAAATAATACATTTTTATTTATTATGTTTAATAATCATGTATGGTCCCTTTCCCCGAAGTATAACAGTGGCAAGAGCTGTAGGCTATTTAAGTTATTTGTGTAAATTTGCTTTTCAGGGAATACGGCTCACTGTCACCCCAGCTTTTGATGTAGTACTCCCCTTTTACTGTTTCTATAAGACAATAGGTTCTGAATTGGTTTGCTATACCCACAGCCAGCATCCCTCAGTAGAACCCATCTCTTTTTCCCTTGAGAGAGACATATGCAAAAATTGTAATAGAGAACAGGGGAAATGTTTTTGGAACTAGGCAATCCATGACTATCTGATTATTCTCCTCTGCAAAGAAATTGTTTCACATTAGGGGATAGTTAAGCCAAGCAGAGCACCATGTTTTAGACTAGGGCATTGGCTGCCCACACTGAATGGCTGTGCGTATGAACAACTGAGTGCATATCAAAGGCACAACACTCCCTATTTCACAAGACACTTTCCATGGTAGTAATTCCAGAGGGATGGCCATTGTAACCAGCCTCCTGGGTCCTGAACCCGGGGTGGTCTTTCCTGAGAGAGAGAGACACCCCCAAACAACCTCTGAACTTCCAAAAGCAGTCATAAAGCCAAGCTTGGCTTAAGCAGTGGCTTTTGCTGGGAGGCTAGGAGAACCTCATTCTGGCTGGGAAAACTCAGGCCAAGTGAAGCTCACCAGGCTGGCTGCACTGTCAGAACATCCTCCATGCAGGCAACCCCCCCTCCCACTCTTCTCTCCTGTCAGCTCAGTCCAGGGGAGTCGAGTTTGGAAAATCCGGGGGGGGGGGGGCTCTTCTGTGTGTGCGCGCCGGGACCATGTCCCCGCCACCGCCTCCCCCCCCACTCCTGCTTCCGTCCCTCCCTCTGTCCGCCAGGGTGGCCCCTGGACGGAGGGAGGATGGAGTGGCCAGGTGGGGGGGAGAGAGAGACGGCGGTGGCAGCCCTAGGTAGGGCCCGGGGAGGCACGGCGGAGGGCACTCTGTTTTCCCAGGGGGGGCTCAGTCCCCCCCGGGAAATTTCAGGGGTGGCTCGAGCCCCCCCATAGTTGATGCCTATGGCTCAGTCCAAAAGGACTACGCATGGGCAAGTCTCTGCCCTCGCCTCAGGCAGCTTCTACTGACCAAATGGCCAGTCTTTTTGTCTGCTAAATGTCCAGGCAGGGAGGGAGAAAGAGCCTCTGGTCTGTGCTATTGTCATGAATGCAGTATGTTGCATGTCTCCATCACCATCCCCCGTTTCACCTGTATGTCAGGAAATACAGTCGAAATAATCTTTACATTCCTGTCCACATATATTTGTCTAAAATATCTGCATTCTAATACCTCTGCCAGACCTATCAAGATAAACATTAACTCTTCATGTACAGTGAATGGACACCCATTCAGGTCCACCCTGCTGCACATTATGAAACGTCATCTCTTTTGTCTGGCACTAGGGAACCGCCAGATCACCCTGTTGTTCCACAATGGACACTCCCAGCCCAACCATCTAGCATCTGGCTAGGCCCATCAATGCTATTGTGAATCCAGACTCTGCCCCTCTGAGACCTCACTGGTCACACCTAGGTCTTGTCCATCCTGGCACCACACCCCCTCAGACACCTGATTGGTCCAGGTAATAGTTTGTCTTCACCTGGGGCAAGCCCCTCAAGACCTCCTATTGGTCAGCATTGTTCTCCAATGTTTATATCCATCAGAGCACATGGCTTCAGTGCGTGTGCCTCAACTGGCATTCCACCCACAAACTTTTGTTTAGGTCACAATCCTGTCTCCATGAACTTCTGCACATTTGAACAGGTTGTATCACCCTGTAACTGAACCCTCTATTCGCTATCAATCGCCTCTGCTTTCTTAGTTCTGTGTTGTTTGCTCTTTTTGAATGCTTAGTGTGCTTGTAATTAGGGAAATTCTTTAACAAAAACTATTTAATTTACTGGAGTCTTCCTACTGTACCAGACCTTGGTATACAATTGGTGTGCAGTCCCTGTACCCCTCTGGTCTCCCCTGCCGCATAGCTGATTTCCCCAAATGCCAAGGCAGGCCATTGGCGGTAACACCATGTAAGTTTGTTTAATCAAAAATAAACATCTGACAAGATGGACATTATTCCATGGAAACCCACGCTCAAAGATAAAATAGCACAAGTGGAATTTTTGTATTGGATCCAACTCAGTGTCTTTTCTACAAATCTTTTCTACAAAGCTTCTACAAAGCTTTTCTACAAATCTTGTCATCTCCCCTAATGGTCACCCCTCCTGTATGGTGACAATGTTTCCCAATAAGGATGCTATTATTTATTTAAGGGAGGGGAGGGAAAGAAAAACAGAGATAAAACAGCCAACCAAACGTTCTGTACTTGAGCCTATGGGAGTACCGCTTCATCATCCAATCACTTTTCAGAGAGTGGACAGAATGTTGGAGGGAAGCACTTTGGGTCTGCCTCAGCAAGAGAGCAAAGAGTCTAAAAAGCACTTCTCTGCCTGGTAGCATGGCAGAGTGGTTTAATGCTACTGCTGGGAAAAGAGAAAACACCCAGTCGTGAGACCTGCCTCTGGTAATGAGCACACTTGGTACCTTTTAGTCTAACTCCTGGGGAAGAGCAGGCTGGTATGGATAAAATCTCTCCCCCCCCCCCCCCGTGTGTGAAAGGATCCAACTCGGTGGCCGTTTGGAACCGCAAACCTGTTTATAACAGCAAGTGTTAAAGGAAATTCAAAGCACAACTTGCTGCCATAAGTGGCTTAAGCTTAAGTGCCTCAGCCAGGCTTCTCCTGTACTTGTCTGGAGATGTGTGCTGCTGAATTGTACTTCAAAAACAACCTGTACATAAATAAATTTTCTTTCTTTTTTTACAGCTCATGCCTCAGTGACTTCAGTGTTCTTGCTCACCACAAAACTTTGGGGCAGTGGACCCCAAAGGCTTTATAGTTGCTACCCTAACTATACCGTGTAAATCAAGATGGGTAGCTGTGTTAGTCTGTCTGTAGCAGCAGAAAAGAGAAAGCACCCTAGTAGCACCCTAAAGACTTAACAAAATTTATGGTAGGGTATGAGCTTTTGAAGGCTGCAGTGTGTGAGAGTCCTACAGAGCCAGTCAACAACAAGTGTCTTTAAACAGGAATGCTTTATTGAGAAAGGTCTGCTATGGTCATCTGCACTTCATGTGTTAGTAATGGCAGGCACCACCGAAATTGGGACAGTTATACATAATTCAAAGAGAGGTCTGGTAATGCATTTAACCAATCGTTAGGTCAGGAAAAAGGCGCATAAAATACTGGTTTATAGTTCTCAGGGAAGAAAGCAGGAAAAAATATGGCCAGACAGAAGAAAAGATACATGGGCTGGCACCAACAGTCTCTCAAGGTCAGAGCAGGAGGGAGAGTGATAAGCATGCCATGAGAACTATAACATAACATTCCACAGCATTAATGTCAAGGGTTCAGTCATCCCACCTCCTGGGCAGGAGATGGCAGCATTAGCTGAAACAGTGGCTCAAGGGGTTAAGATGTTGAACTGCAGACCAGAAGGCTGGTAGTTCAGCAGTTTGAGACCCGAGTTCTGCATGATGGAGTGAGCTCCCATCTCTGGTCCCAGCTCCTGCCAACCTAGCAGTTTGAAAGCAAGAAACTACAAGTAGATAAATAGGTACCACTTTGGTGGGAAGGTAACAGCATTCTGTGCACCTCGGCATTTAGTCATGCCGGCCACATGACCATGGAAACGTCTTTGGACAGCGCTAGCTCTTTGGCTTGGAAATGGAGATGAGCACCACATATTTGACTGGCTTTCGAGCAAGGGAAACCTTTACTTATGAGCTTTTGTTCACTTCTTCAGATCTAAGGAAGTGAGCAGTGACTCACGAAAGCTCATACCCTACACAAATTTTGTTAGTCTTTAAAGTACTACTGGACTCTTTCTTTTGTATACCTTATAAGTGAGGGAAACCACTGATGGAAAGGTTTTATATGTTTAAGGAGCTTAGTCTTCCAATATCTTAAGATTCTTTCTGGGTCCCCTCAGTTGATTTATTGGAGACAGTCACAGTAACAAAAATCAATTTTTTGATTAGGCAGTTGGTTCCCTACCTCAAACGCAATGACCTGGCAACAGTGATCCATGCTATGGTCACCTCGAGATTAGACTACTGCAACGCTCTCTACATGGGGCTGCCCTTGTCCCAGCTCCGGAGGCTGTAGCTAGTGCAGAATGCCGCAGCCAGGCTGTTGATGGGTCTCTTGGTGTGGGACCACATCCAGCCTGTGCTGAGGACACTGCACTGGCTGCCTATAGTGTACCGGATCTGGTTCAAGGTGCTGGTTTTGACCTTCAAAGCCCTATATGGTCAGGGGCCTTCCTATCTAAGGGACTGCCTTTCCCCGTATATACCCCAGAGAGCACTGCGGTCAGGCACTCGACATCACCTGGCCCTCCTCGGCCCTGGAGAGGCCAGGCTATTGACCGCCAGGGCCTTCTCAGTGGCAGCTCCCTCCTGGTGGAATGAGCTCCCAGATGACATCAGGGCCCTGCGGGACCTTTTGCAGTTCCGCAGGACCTGCAAAGTGGAGCTCTTCTGCCAGGCTTTCAATTAGGAGCTGCCGCTGGGGGAAGGGGCCAATGGCATGCCGGGTTAAGTCCCAGGCTGGACATTCAACTGATGAAACTGCCCGGCCTCAGGTTTGGGATCGCTGTACTGGGTGTTGGGGGTAATGTGGGCTGCCAACTCCTGTGGGTTTTTCTGCTGTTTTATGTCTATTTTGAGTTAACTTAATATAAATTATACTGTGATGTCTTAACTTCTGTAAGCTGCCTTGAGCCGGCTACGGCTGGCTAGGCGGGATATAAATCCAAATAATAAATCAATAATAAATAAATAAAGCAATCCATAGCATCAAACATAAAACAAAAGCAGCATAAATATCTAAAACAATTCTCTACAAGCACAAAACTATAAAAGTCAGATATTCAAACCCATCCCAAATCCTCCACAGTTACATCCTCTTAGACAAACCTCAAGGTCTCCTGTTTTGTGGCCCTTTGGAAATAAGAAGTTTCTTTTTTTGGTCTTGCCTGGGCGGCTGTTACTCAGAACAGGGGTGGCTACTGGAGAACGAACGTACTGGAATGGATGTTACAGAACATATAGGAGTAATGGATTGCCCAGGCAAGACTGATTTTGTCAGGTCTCAGCTGCTAAGCTGGGATGGCCCTGATTAGTATTTGGATGGGAGACTACCGAGGAATTCCAGGGTTGCAATGCAGAGGAAGGCTATGGCAAACCACCTCTGAACACCTCTTGCCTTGGAAACCCTATGGCAGACATTAGTTGGTTGCCAGGTCTGTTTGTCGTGTTGGCAGAGGGATTTGGGGGGTGCATTCCAGGGGTGGGCGGGAATATCGTGTGATGCACTGATGTCACCTGGAAGTGACGTTGGCAAGGGCAGGGGCAACACTCTGCTTTTTGGTCAAAGCTTTATGGTAAAAATGGCCTCAAACCACAGAGTTGTACCCAAAAAAGCAGAGTATCATCCCTCAACATCTGACACATTGACGTCACTTCCGGGTGATGTCAGCACATTGGGCGTGGCGTGGGGTGGGAGGAGCAGGAGCCCACAAAAGCCCCCGCCCCCATGTGGGAATGGTATCCTTAGCAGACACCTTTCCGGGTGCCCGAGTGTTTTTTAAAAGTGGCCTGGACCATGTAGAGCTTTTGCACAGCTGGGCTTCTGATTGGTCACTTGTCATGGGTCCTGGCTCAGCTGAGGCTGACTATTCCTCAGACGAGGAAGAGGCACGGAGCAACCCAGCCTCCTCCGGAGTCAGCCCAGAGGGAGAGGAACCTCTGCTAGCACCTGAGGGAGAGGGGGCTCCAGCATCTGCACAGGAGGTGCAGGAAGGCGAGGAGCCTGAGGTGCAGTCGGAGGAAGAGCCTGGTCCAGAGCCTGGCCCAGCACCCCCAGTTGGAGACCCCTCGAGGCCAGAGTCCCCCACCTAGCTCATCTGAATGTCCCAGATGCAGGCCACGCCAGCGTCTGGAGGTGCAGGAGAGGAGGAGGAGTGCCAGACTTCAGCTGTTGCGAAGGCAACGGGAGGGGCTGTGAGCCTTTGCAGGTTAGGTTAGAACAGATAAAAGGAAGTACTTCTTCACCGAATGAGTGATTAACACATGGAATTCACTGTCACAGGAGGTGGTGGTGGCTACAAGCATGGACGGCTTCAAGAGGGAACTGGATAAACACAAGTGGAGACCCACAAGAAACTTCTGGGATGGCTCCACTCTCAAATGTCCAGGGATTTCCCAACATGGAGTTGGCAACCCTATTTCCTTCCCACCCAACAGCCAACCTACCTTTTCCTGTCTTCAGCTTTCCATCTCCACCCCGTCCCCCGCAGCCACTACCTAGGAAAATTACAGTCTTTCTCCACAGTGGGGACTAAAGCAGCTTACCTTATTATTTCCTCCTTGTTGTCTGCATAACAACCTTGTGAGGTTGGTTAGGCTGAAAGTATGTGACTGGTCCAAAATCTCCCAGACAGCTTCCACCACAAGATGGGGATCTGAACTTGGGTCTTGCAGATCCCAATCTGAAGCTCTAACTGTTACATCACAATGGCTTTCATAGGGTGGCTGCAAAGCAGCTGGGCCTAATTAAGTCATGCAAATCAGGTGGTATCAAGTCACACAGAGGGTGCTGCTCATCTCCAGACTACAGAGATAACTTTCCATGGAGAAAATAGATGCTCTGGAGGGTTGAGTTAATGGCATTGTACCTCACTGAGGTCCCTGTCCTCCCCAGGTTCCACCCCCAAATCTCCAGGAGTTTCCCAGCCTAGATCTGGATCTGCTGGTGGTGGCCGGGGGGGGGGGGGTACTTGGCAACCCTAGACTGCTGCCAGTAAAAACCCTGCCTTTTACTGACAGAAATAGTTAAACCTCCCCCCCTCCCCCGAACATTCTAATCTCCTCACAGTTGATGCCTGGAGCTGATGCCATTTCCAAAGGTATTGGGTGGAATTCAATGGTCCCTGAAATTTTTTTTTAACTTTTCGGATTTTTCTGCAGACTGAGGAAGGGGCCTGACTATGTAGGAAAAGCTGTTGGAGGAGAGTGAGCTCTCTTTCAGCAGAAATAAGCATCCAGACAGAAAAAAACCCTCCCGGAATTAGAATATAGACAAGTGGAGACCCGCAAGAAACTTGCAGGATGGCTATCCCATTCCTCACACCTTTGCTTCCTTCCTTCTTCCCCTACCTCTCTCACACTCTTTTTCCCTTCTGCCCCCCTTTCTTACTCTCTCTCTCTCCTCCATGTATGTTACTTCCTCTCTCTTTCTGACCCGTCATCATTCTCTTTGTTTTTCTGCCTCCCACCTCAAATCCCACCCTCCCCAGGCTCCACATCTGAAACATCCAGGAATTTCCCAACCTGGAGTTGGCAACCCTATTTCCTTCCCACCCAACAGCCAACCTACCTTTATGTGTCTTCAGCTTTCCATCTCTACCCCCTCCCCTGCAGCCTCTACCTAGGAAAATTACAGTCTTTCTCCACAGTGGGGACTAAAGCAGCTTACATTATTATTTCCTCCTTGTTGTCTGCACAACAACCCTGTGAGGTTGGTTAGGTTGAAAGTACGTGACTGGTCCAAAATCTCCCAGTCAGCTTCCACCGCAAGATGGGGATCTGAACCTGGGTCTTGCAGATCCCAACCTGAGGTTCTAACTGTTACATTACAATGGCTTTCAGTAGCAAAGAAGCTGGGCCTAATTAAGTCATGCAAATCAGGTGGTATCAAGTCACACAGAGGGTGCTGCCTAGGGATGCCAGCCTCCAGGTGGGACCTGGGGATCCCCTGGAGTTACTGCTCATCTCCAGACTACAGAGATAACTTTCCATGGAGAAAATGGATGTTTTGGAGGGTGGAGTTTATGGCATTGTACCTCACTGAGGTCCCTGTCCTCCCCAGGTTCCACCCCCAAATCTCCAGGAGTTTTACAGCCTGGCTCTGGTTCCACTGCTGGTGACCGAGGGGGGGGGGTACTTGGCAACCCTAGACTGCTGCCAGTAAAAACCCTGCCTTTTACTGACAGAAACAGTTAAACCTCCCCCCCTCCCCCGAACATTCTAATCTCCTCACAGTTGACACCTGGAGCTGATGCCATTTCAAAAGGTATTTGGGAAAATTCAACAGTCCCTGAAGTTATTTTTTTAACTTTTCAGATTTTTCTTAAGACTGAGGAAGGGGCCTGACTATGTAGGAAAAGCTGTTGGGGGAGAGTGAGCTCTCTTTTGGCATAAATAAGCATCCACACAGAAAAAAACTCTCAGAATTAGTATATAGATATGGAGCAGAGGTCCATCATTGGCTATTAGCCAGAAGTATAGATAGGAACTCTCAGTCTGGGGCAAGTGATGCTCTGTATTCTTAATGCTTGACGGAGGGGCAACAGTGGGAGGGCTTCTAGCATTCTGGCCTCACTACTGGACCTCCTGAGGGCACCTGGTGTTTTTGGCCACTGTGTGACAGCGTGTTGGACTGGATGGGCCACTGGCCTGATCCAACATTGGCTTCTCTTATGTTCTTATGTACTTTTGTACCTAGCTTCATATCTTGTCTTCATGGCGACCACCCAGAGCCAGCATACCACTGGAGATCTGATTGGCTGTGCAGATATTTTAAAAGTTATTTCAGCAGCAGCTGCCAACACAGCGCAAAGATTTTACTTTCAGTCATGCCATGAATGCAAGACATATGCAAGAAAATATTTTTAACGAGTATGCTGTTAAACTGAGATTCTGCCTGAAATGCTGAAAAGTTACTATTAGAGTCATGCATGACCTCATTCTCTGACATTTTGTGGCTAGCTCCATCTCTTGTGGCAGCCAATTTGTCATTGATTCCACCTCCTGAAGCAGCCATTTTATGGTTGTGCCTGCTGTCCTTTGTCCGAATTCCAAAAGTGCCCACAGGTTCAAAAAGCTTGGAGACCCATGCCCCAGTTGGTTGCAACTTGACAGCACATTACCATACACACATTGGGGGAATATTTGTGTGTATGTATAAAGTGTTGTCAAATCACAGCTGAGTTATGGTGACCCCAGCAAGGGGCTTTCAAGGTCAGTGAGAAGCAGAGGTGGTAAGCCATTGCCTTCCTCTGCATTCTCCCTTGATGGTCTCCATCAGAGCCAGTTTGGTGTAGTGGTTAAGTGTGAGGACCCTAATCTGGGAGAACCGGGTTTGATTCCCCACTCCGCCACTTGTACCTGCTGGATGACTTTGGGCAAGCCATAGCTCTGTACCAGCTGTTCTCTCAAGGACAGCCATCTCAGAGCTCTCTCAGCTCCACCTACCTCACAGGGTGTCTGTTGTGGGGAGGGGAAGGGAAAGGAGATTGTAAGCTGCTCTGAGACTCCTTCTAGTAGTGAAGGGCAGGGTATAAATCCAATCTCCTCCTCTTCTTCTTCCATTCCTAGCACTGACCCTACCTAGCTTCCAAGATCTGATGAAACCAAATTATAAGACAGTATGTCACTTTCCCGCCATCCCATGATCTTAGGAGTGCTTCAAGCAGACCCACATTGCAATGCATGGATACCTTATTCATATACAGCAGTACTAGGGTTGCCAGCCTGCAGGTGGAGTCTGGAGATCTCCTGGAATTATAACTGATTTGAGGACTATAGAGGTCAGTTTTTGCTTGAGAAAACAGCTGTGTTGGAGTGTGACCTCTATGGGTTTATACCCAGCTGATGTCCCTCCTCTCACCATACCCCACCCTCCCTAAGCTGTACCCCAAATCTCCAGGAATTTTCCAACCCAGAGCTGGCAACCCTAAGCAGGACAACTTTGTTTATAGCATATCAAAAGGTCCCTTGTTACTGGTGTGGCTTTCTAAAAAGGATATGGCATTACCATTGGCACATGTTTCTCTGTTTGTGCTGAGGAGCACCAGATGGTACGTCCCCACCAAATGTGTCCCCCAAGCTTCCCTTAGACATCTGCCTTGGTCTAGGTCATTTTCTGTTACCTGCACTGTTGTTACTACAGCCTTATTCAGGCTGCCTATGGGGCATGCCTAGTTACGCCTAACTGTTTGACAAATCTTTGCTTGATAAATATGGTAAGCTTTCATAATCTAGGAATGGAGGAGTTTTTTCTTCATGTAGTTTGAAATGGTAACACCAAGGCTGCTGTGCCTTTTTCTGTTATTTCAGGCTTGACAATGTGGCTATCATTCCTGACAGCTTGACATGATATTAGCTATTCCAAGTGTCAGATGAGAGTGGCTGATACCATGGTGCTCTTGTGTTGAAAAATTAGATGAGAACCTTTAAAAAAAAACCCAAAAAAACCCCTCCACAGCTGCTTAAGTCTCTGATTAGCTGGGTTTTTCTGTGCTGGTGTGTAATTTGAGTGAGCACTAGCCAACATGCCTGAGGTGTTAAGAGGATGATGCATTTCCTGTAGGCATGAATACGCTCCTAACTAAAGCAGGAAATCCTTACTGTCATTTATTATCTTTCGGGCTGGTTATCCCCGCCCCCCCCCAAAGGAAGCAGGACCAATTAGCCCGGAAGTTTAACCTCTTTTAACTTTGCTTCTTTTATGGGAGCTTTTTAACCTTTTTTTAATAAATCATTTTCTTTCATTCTTTCTTCTGTCTCTTCTTTGCAGAATTGCTTCCTAATGTTTCTCACGCTGGGTCCGAGAAGTTGGCTGCTTAAATTCAAGAATGATTTTTGAGGGGATAAAGTGTACAAGATTTTTGAATTCTTGCCATAAGTCCTTGGCAGGCAGCCAGGAAGCCTCAGAGGAGCAGAGCTAATGAAGGAAGGGTAAAGAAGATCTAGAGTATGTGGCTGGTAATGCAGTATTCATTTAATTGGGAGCAGGTATCGGTGCAAACTTCTCCATTTTAATTGGAAAAGGAAAGGGGGGTTGTAAAGGGAGAAGAAGGGGAGAGAAAGAATGCGTAAAGTTTTCAAGCCGAGGAGCCAAAAGAAGGCCTGTATATGGCAGAGAAAGAACTCAATTTAGGGCAATTTGCTCTGCAAGCTGGGCTGCAATCTCCCCTGGGGATGGGGATGAGAGAGAAAATGGAACCAAAAGAGAACTTGATAAAATCACCTAGCACAGACAATCTCGGCGGAATAGGTTTTTTACTGAGTTAAATCTGCCCCAATCAATGCGATTCTTTTCATATAAGTTACAAATAAAGAGCCACAAGATTACAATAAAAATCGAGAATATAGGGCTGCTGATATTGCACATGGGAGTCCTAAAGACTTGTATGGAATATAGGTTTTATATATATATATATATATATTTGCTACCATCCGGTTTCTTTTTTTTAAAAAACCTTTTGCTAGCCTTAAAAAGCAAACCTCTGGTTTACTCTCCCCCATCCCCTTTCTCCATCATCACTTTCAGTTTTTCTTATTATCCTTAAATACTGATGTGTTTATTATCTTACCACGAACATATGAACTGGGTAGACTCAATGACTTTGTATAATGCATGTTTTGACTGGTCGTTTGACCGTACTAATAAACTTGACTTGACTTGACTTGTATAATGCATGTCTTTAGGTGGGAGATTCAGTCGAAAAAACAAAATGACCCCTCCCCCTTTTGTTACCTTTCTTATTTCCTGTATGATATAAAATTAAAGAAGCATGTTTGTTCCTTACGTGTCCTCATCTTCATGCTTTTGAGAGAGCATTACTGTAATTATTAAAAGGAAAATGACCCCCTTAAAAATGGTATACCCTTGTGTGTATTATTGGCTATAACTGTCACCTGTATACAAATATGAGACAACCAGTGTTCCTTCTAAGCTGAGTTAGTGTGAGCTAGCTCACAGTTTTTTAGCCTATGGCTCACACATTTTTTGTCATAGCTCAGGAAGGATGGCTTCAGAGCAAACTAATTTCTGCAGTCGCCAAATCGCTCGCTCACAACTTTAATGCCAGGAGCTCACAAAGTAGAATTTTTGCTCACAAGACTCCACAGCTTAGAGGGAGCGTTGGAGACAACCCCCTCTTTTTTTGATGGCATATTTGTGGCTCCTGCATTTGCATATCTTCCTTTCTACAAGAATGTCTCCAGGCTAGTATTAAGGCTGTGTCTGGATTCAGATCTTGCTAACAAAAAATGTCTGAGGAATTCCAAGAGAATCGAAAAGTACTGATAACACCACAGAAATGTCACATTAGAACTTTGTGTGTTGCTACCTGGGGCCAGCAATGCAGGTTATTCGTCAAGCTTAACTGTAGGCAACTATCAAGCATCCTGTTGGGAGTCTGAATTCTTAGACTGAATACTGAAACACGCTTTGGATTGTGTGGATTATGAAAAGCTATGGTTTGCTTTGAAGGAAAGGAGTGTGCCATAGCGTCTGATTGTCTTGATGTGCAACCTGTATGCTGGACAAGTGGCCACTGTTAGAACAGAATATGGAGAAACATAATGTTTTCCATTTGGCAAAGGTGTTAGACATGGATGCATTTTATTCCCCGAGCTCTTCCATCTGAATGCAGAACATATAAGAAAATCTGGATTAGATTTAGATGAAGGTGGAGTGAAAATTAGTGGAAGGAACATTAACAGTTTGAGACACGCAGATGACACCACATTATTGGCAGAAGACAGTGAGGATTTAAAACGATGGCTGCTGAAGGTTAAAGTGGAAAGTGCCAGTGCAGAATTACAGCTGAACATCATGAAGACAAAAGTAATGACTACTTGGGAATTACACAACTTGCACAACTTGCCAATGAAGGAATCAAAATGGTTCAAGATTCTGTATTTCTTGGCTCCATCATCACCCAAAGGGGAGACTGCAACCAAGAAATGAGAAAGAGATTGAAACTGGGAAGTGCAGCCATGAAAAATATAGGAAAGATCTTAAAGAGTAAGGATGTGTTGCTGGTGACCCAGATCTAGGGCTGCCAAGTCCAACTTGGGAAATATCTGAGGACTTTGGGGGTGGAGCCAGGAGACTTTGGGGGTGGAGCCAGGAGAAAGGAAGTGACATCATTTTGTGATGTCACATCCTGTGATGTTGCTTCCACATGCTTCCACATGAACTCATGAAGTTTCCTAATACTGAATCAGGCCATTGGTCCATCAAGGTCAGTATTGACTACTCAGACTGGTAGTGGCTCTCCAGAGTCTCAGGCTGAGATCTTTAATGTCACCTATTACCTGATCCTTTTTTAGCTGAAGAGGCTGATACCTCCTGCATGTCAAGCAGATGCTCTATCACTGAGCAACGGCCCTACTGAATCCTTCCTCATCTCGGCAGAATATGAAGCACTAAGTGCTACACAAGTGCTAAATATGATTTTCATATCATAAGAACAGGAGAGAAGCCACAGTGGATCAGGCCAACAGCCCACCCAGTACAACACTCTGTGTCACACAGTGGCCAAAAATACCAGGTGCCCTCAGGAGGTCCAGCAGCGGGGCCAGAACTCCAGAAGCCCTCCCACTGTTGCCCCCCAAGCACCAAGAATGCAGAGCATCACTGCCCCAGACAAAGTGTTCCATTTAGACCTTGTGGCTAATAATAGCCACTGATAGACCTCTGCTGGATGGGGACAGAGAAAGAGACAGACAGACAGACAGACAGACAGACAGGCAGAAAAAAGAAAGAAAGGGGGAGGGGGAGAGAGAGAGAAGGAAAAGAGCTGGCATAGGCACTTACCCCAGCAGCAACCTTGCAAGCCACATGCAAAAGCACGCCCTTCAGTAGAAAGAGCCTAGTCCCTCAATCTCTGGGCGGGGCTCTCTTGCTCGCTCTGCCCTTATAGGGAAAATGTCTGTTGAGGCTTTTTACTGCTGGCTCTCTGCAGACATTTCCCTTTTAACAGTTCAGGCCTGGCAGGGAGAGGGCAGGGCAGACTCCAACGTTTCCCTGCGTTCCTGCTGGCAGCCATTGCCTCCCCCGGTGGCCAATTTTGAAAAAGCGGGGGTAAGCATTAAAAATTAGTGTTTCCCCCGTCCTCCCGGGGGACTTGGCAGCCCTACCCAGATCAAGTTAATTCATGCCATAGTATTCCCCATTCCTATGGTTGTAGTCACATGTGCCAGCTGAGGCAGAGGGGAAGCAAGGCTATTTCCTCCAGAGGAATTTGACACGCAGTTGTGAGATCATACCTCCTTTCGAAGCTGTGGGCACAGCCTATCAGTGTGTGATCAGACACAACTGCGGGTGAGTTGTGGGTGGGTTTTTTGCTGTTTGTTTCCCATGTACTTAAGCAAGGAATCACACCTCCACACTGAGGGCTCCCTACGGAGTTTGTGATGATGCACATACTGCGAAGGGATGGGGGAAACAATGTCACAGAGTTGGGATAGCCTCATCAGACCATCCCAATGGCTTGAGAGCATTCTTGAGTGACCATACAGTGGAAAGTTGACCTGACACAACCCATTTACTACCAAATTTCTCCTAGTGTCTTTAACTCCACTTCTGCTGTGGAGCAGCACAAGTTGCTGATGGCTGCAGGATGCTTCCCAGATGTTGCTGTCTGATTGCTCCCTTTAAATCTGCCTAGCATTCATGCCTATGTCGGGTCTAATGGTGCGTATGATCACAGTGTATGTATGGGTTTGAAAGCTGGACTCGGAAGAAAGCTGACAGGAAGAAAGTAGATTCCTTTGATATGTGGTGCTGGAGGAGAATTTACAGATACAATGGACCACCAAAAAGAGAAATCAGTGGGTTCTAGACCAAATCAAGTCTGAACTCTCCCTAGAAGCTAAAGTGACCAAACTGAGGCTATCATGCTTTGGTTACATTATGAGAAGACAAGGGTCACTGGAAAAGACAATAATGCTAGGAAAAGTTGAAGGCAGGAAAAGAGGAAAAACCAACATGAGATGGATTGACTCTAGTATAAAGGAAGCCACAAAGGCCCTCCATTTGCAAGACCTGGGAATGACTGTTAATGATAGGACATTTTGGAGAGTGTTAATTCATAGGATTGCCCTAAATTGGAACTGACTTGTCGGCACTTCACACATATAAAGTTAGCTTAGAAGTTAAGATTTGGGGTACATTATGAGGGTCCTGCCTTGGAGAAATATCTAAAGAATTTTGAGGAAAGAAAAAATAATTGTCATGAAATTACCATAATTTCTTGGAAATTTTCCATGTCTTTTGGTAATTATACATTTCTTCTTCTTTTTTTGCTAAGTCTCAAAGGTCTATACTGATCTGTTTTGGGCACAGACTTGTGCTTCCAGTGTTGGTAAATCACAAGCTCTGAAAACAAGCTATTGTATTGCAATCAACCCAATTTAGCATCTAGAGACCAAGTTTATGATTTTCAGTATTGATAGGTTTGTTTCATTTTAATTTCTACCTATTCTTATTTTTCTAGATAACTGTTCTGGGTAATCAGTAAGATTCAGTCAGAAGGCTGAGGAATCAGGTTTTTCCAGGTTCTAAAACAGTGGTGTTCAGGGAAGTTAAAATGTCCCAGGAGCAAGCCAGGTTAAGGAGTCCCTGCAGTACTACAAGCCAGCACTATGGAGGCTTCTCAGCTGAGGCTGTGGGCACACAGTACCCTAATCCCAGATAAAGTCCCACTGGACTTTAATCCAGAATGTTTTCTTTCAGGTTGGGATGATCATACATCCCAACCCAGCACCAGCAGCAGCTGGGGGAGGCAAGGCGAGGGCCACCCGCACGCCTGTGCACGTCTGCCTCCCCCGAATGCTGCAGGAGGAACTGGCTGGCTGGCTGATTCGCCCCGTGTTCCTCTCTGTGCTCTGAGCCCTGCCGGCCGCCACCTGATGGAAAAGCAGGGAGAAGCATGCCAGGGTGTGTGTATGCCAGGCGGCGGTGGCCGGCGGGGCTTGTGGCCTGGAGTGGAGCGTGGGTTGTTTCGAGGAACACAGGCGGCCAAGTGCTTGAGTGCCCAAGTGCTCAAATGCAAGTGTGTGTGGGGGGGAAACCCCGAAGGATGATCAGACAGCTCCTCTCGCAATCATTGCGAGAGAGGGCTGTCCAGATCGGTAAAATCGCGGGTTGAAAGCGCGACTTCCGGGAAAGTAGTTGATTTTCCCAGGGTCAGAAAACGTGCTAGAAACTCGCAAGTGAGCCCACTTCGGCGCGGGAGTAGGTGCGGCCGGTCTGATCAGCCCATTTAAATGCGAGAGGTAACAGCAGTGATTCCTGCTTTAAAGGACTATGTGACCGCGGCCTTAGACTTGGCCAGTGACATCCACAATGAGTGTCTGCTACTTGCCCATTGCCTCTTCCTGCAATGCTGTCAACTAGTGACAATGCAGGAGGCGGCAGTGGGTCAGCTGACAGCCATTGTTAGCACTGTTGGTCAGGTCTGAGCGGAGTGACCCACCCATCTCCTCAAGAACTTCCATGTAAATTAAATTATCAGTCTGTCCCTATTCCATGAGTTTGGGCTATGGTAATTAAGGGTACTATCTCTGTCAAAGTAGTTCATTTTAAAGTTCACCCCTAACAGCAGCATTATATTTCAAATTTCCTGGCATTTAGCTACAAAATGAATTGATGTTACAGGAATTCTTCTTTTTCATTACATTCTTTTTGATCACGACTGCAAACAACCCATGATCCACACCGCTGCATTGCTGCCCAGGTTTCATAAGACTCAGTGCTCTATGACATGCAGCATGCTGTGGTCCTACAGTCAGGGTTCCTTGTTGGCTCTGTTAGAAAGCCTCCCCCTCAGATGAAAGAGATGAGCCATTGAATCAGATCTGAAACATACTGAAAGGGTGATGCAAACCTTTGTGAAATAGATATAAGTGAAAATCTTTGATACACTTACTGGTGTGTGAGTTCCCGTGAATTTTCTGAGGAAACATGCGTAGGGTTGTACCGTTATTTGATTTAGAATATGAGTATTTCTATTCTAACCATGTTGTGATTCAGGCCCATGTTAAAATATGTGGAATTGTGCCCAGTCACCAGGGTTTCAGTGCTATGTGTGCATACAAAGTATAAGCTTGTAAGTAGCTAAGAGTGGGAATGCTGGTGTAAGTACTCAGCTGTATAATATACAATCAAACAGGGGTCCAGGAGTGACTACTTCATAGGAGTCTGAATTTGTAATTGCAAAACGCCCATTGTTACCCATTTATTTTTATACAGTAGTGGCCAAACCTTCCATCTGTTCTTTCTAACAATGATTTGAGTACAGTTGGAGCTTAAATCCACCCTATCCCCCCTTTTTTCATCCACGCTCTCGCCACCACAGGCCTTCATTAAATGACAGGTTTTGTTTTCATTGTTTTTTACCTTCGTTCCCCATTCAGCTCTTGACAGCCTTCCCTCTCGACTGAATACTGTTATCACTTTTTTTTTTAATTTTAATCCCTTCCTTAGCTGCCTATATTATCACCCCCCTCCCATTTCAGAACGTAGAGTTTTACCCTTTAATCCACTAATTGGCTTTTTACCCTCAGATCACGTTGCTTCCTGTGTGTGCAACCTGACCTGCTTAGACACTGTACACCCTTGCGATTCCCTGAACTTCGCTCATTCACAACTTCTTCAGCACACACCCCTCCCCTCCCCGGGTATATTTTGGTTCTCGTTTCTCTTTGTTTGACAAAACCTCATCATTTTAATTATATTATTTCCCCTTCAAAATGAGCCTATCTTTAAGCTTCCCATCTAGACCTTCAGTTCCTGGTATATGTTTTGGTGGCTTCTATGAGGAAGATACATACTTTCTTGTAATATCTTTATGGGTCCTTAGGAACTCTATAATAGCAGCATTGTTTCTAAGAGCTATATGAAGCAGATTTATGCCCTTCCAAAGCCACTGAAGTAAATAGACTTAGAAGTGTGAGACTTCTGTGCTATCAGCAAACGATCAGGCCTTTGTTGGTTAAAACATAGTGCTTTATTCAGATACTGGAACAGGTCTCGATGTTTGTTAGAGATGCCATACAAAGAAGGCTTGGGGTTAATATACCTGCAAACATGTATGCTTAAACATTTACCACCAATCAGCATACAAGAAAAAATGCGGGAAGACAAGAGGGCCCGTTTGTTCCCACCGTAGGTGCGAAAAGCATAAACATTCCCCTTTTGGTCTGTGTGACCCAGATGTGCTAAGTCCTAGGCAAAACATGCAAACCACGACAATAAAATAACCTTCAAGGCTAGAAGCTTGTAGATAGTGTCCTGGGAGCCTGGAGCGAAAAGGGGGAGGGAACAGGAACAAGATAGCTATTGTTTATATGACGTGTTGGAATGCAGGAACCCACCTCCCACCTGAAGAAGTAACATTAAGCAGACAGGCCATTGACATAAAGGAGGCAATAAAACATATGGTAGATAACAACTACAAAGAAAACAAAAGTAGAACCCAGAGCATCCTTCAGTAACATATATCTTTGTCAGATTCAAAGAGAGAAAGAAACATTCAGTAATAGAGAAACCATTGTGTATGCAAGCAGAATCTGACACTAGGGCGTAACTCTGTTTAGGATTGCATTGTTAATCATCCTTCTTGTGTTCCGTGCTGTGTTCCATGTTGGCTTACTCATATGTTTTATAGTATGGAGATAATAGTGAATTGACAGATACATAACAGAATGATTCCATTCAATTATCTGAGAATTTTGGCCAATAGCTATACATTTTGATCCTTTTATTTTCCTTTGGTTTTGCTATTACTTAGATTGGGGGCGGGGAGGTTGGACTTATACAAATAAATATACAGACCTAACAGCTGCAGTGGTCATTGTGCCAATAAACATGGATAGTTCCGTGGATAATGGTGATAAATGGATTTGGAGAGTCTAGACAACAGTTCTGAAAGCATCTGCCTATTTTTCTGTCCTTTATTTGGGTTTTGCGCCTGCAGATGTTGTACTGGGACTGCATTCATTTAAGGATTTTCTTTGGATGAGAATAAATGATGGAAGGAATATTTAAGAATTTGCACAGAACATGTCACTGCGTTTTTGATACATAGTCTCCATTGTTTTCCTTGCAACCTTCCAGTTCAAGTTATGGTGTTAAAATAGAATCATTATTAAAACCCTCACTGCGAAGTCCAATTCTTTCTTTTACTCTGACAGTATGTCAGCCAGTTTAGTGTAGTGGTTAGGAGCACAGACTCTAATCTCAGAGAACAGGGTTTGATTCCCCACTTCCCCACTTGCAGCTGCTGGTATGACCTTGGGTCAGTCATAAGTTCTTTCAGAGCTGTTCTCTCAATGGCAGTTCTCAAAAGAAGTCTCAGCCCCACCTTCCTCACAGGGTGTCTGTTGTGGGGAGGGGAAGGAAAAGGGATTGTAAGCTGCTCTAAGGCTCCTTCAAGTAGTGAAAGGCATGGTATGAATCCAATCCTTCCTTCCTCCCTCCCTCCCTCCTCCTCCTCCTCCTTGAATGTGTATTTTCTGCACATATTTTACACTACTGAGGTGGGTGAGTGTAATGTATAGAGCTGAGACCATCCTATTGGGATGACTAAACCAGGCAGAGCTCGAGGATGCATAACAATAGCTGGCTAGGATCCTAGAATGGACCCAGTATATTTCACTGGCGACGAGGGTGGAATCCAGATGAGTGAGCCAGCTTCAACAAGCACCGCACTGCGCAACGAGGCCCAAGATCCTGGTGGAGCTCAAGGTCACTGACTACAAGGTGATAATGGATTGGCTCAAGGAGCACTTCTTGCCCAAACTGTCGGTCATCACTGCCCGCCATGTGTTCCACACAAGGAACCAGTCTGTGACAGAGACAATCTCTGAGTTCATCACCATGCTCCACCGGATTGCCCGGCATTGCAACTTTCCCATACTGGAGGATGCTCTCCGTGACCGGCTGGTCTGTGGCCTATGGGACAAGTGAATCCAGAGGAAGATCCTCGCGAAGGGCAATCTGAACTTCAAGGAATCCATGGAGGTGGCCTCCCCACAGAATCCACCGAGCAATTCATTGCTGAAGTCTGGCGTGGGAAAGGTCTGCCATCTTTGCAACAGCCGTCCATGGCCGTTCACCACATGGATAGCCCTAAGGAAAAGGAGGAAGGGGTACTCCAGTTGCAGTGCCCAACACACTGCCAAACACCACCCACCTCACAACACCCAGCCGCACCACCATGAGCTGCTGAGTCGTCTACCTTGACACCATGCGCCAGCTGTGGCGACAACCACAAGAGATGATGATGTTGGTTCTGTGATGCCATGTGCAGGAGCTGCAGAAAGGTCGGCCCCATCGCCCGAGTCTGCCATGCCAAGGGGAACCAGAGGAGGTCAGTGGCCACTCATGCCTCCACTCACTCCGAAGAGCTACATACTACTTTGGCGCACTTATCACAACAGGTATATCAGAGGATATGCTTAAGAGACTTTGTCCCAAGGGGTGCCCTCCCTTGCAGCCTGCCGAGTTCACCCTGTGGGATTTTTCTAAGAATGAGGTATCCATCCTGGGAACCGGCAAGTTTCAACTGCAGTACCGGCACTTTGATGGCCTATTGGACTTGCTAGTAGTAAAGGGCAGTTGCACGAGCCTCATTGGCCTGTCATGGTTTGTTCCCCTGGGGTTCTGAGTGATTGAAGTGCACCACGTGGCCATAGGAGATTTCCAGAGGGTGTGCAATAAGTTCTCTGGGGTTTTTGATGGAGTGCTCCATAGTTACACGGGACTCCCAGTTTCCTTACAACTTGACCTGGCAGTGAGGCCCATATGGCTGAAGGCCAGACGTGTTCCGTTCACCTTGAAACCCAAAATAGACAGGGAGCTCGATCGGCTAGTGGCCCAAGGGGTTCTGGAGCCTGTACCACACACCTTATGGGAAACCCCTATCGTGACCCCAGTAAAACCCAGTGGAGATGTCCACATCTGTGCAGACTACAAGTGCACAATAAATAAGGCCCTGCAGGACCACGCTTATCCAGTCCCAGTGATCAGCCACGTCTTGGCATTTCTCGTGGCCGCAAAGATCTTTGGCAAGCTGGATCTGGTGCAAGCCTATCAGCAGCTACCAGGTGATGATGTGATGGCTGAAGCCCAGACTGTAGTGACACATAGGGTCATGTTCCAAGTGTGGTGGTTGCAATTTGGGGTCAGCATAGCCCCGGGGATTTTCCAAAATCTCATAGACTCTATCCTTAAAGAAATTCCTGTGGTGCAACCTTTCTTTGATGATGCATTGCCCACTGATGAGGCCTTTGCCAAAAGATTGTGCACCGTCCTCCAGCACTTTCAAGCAGCCAGACTCAAGGTTAAGTGGGAAAAATGTCTTCTGGGCATTCTGCAGGTCAAGTTCCTGGGGCTCTCCATGGATGAACAAGGCATCCATCCAGCTCCTGACAAGGTCCGCACCATCATCAACACTCCAATCCCCAAGTCCAAGCTGAAACTTCAGGTCTTTTTGGGCCTCTTAAACTTTTACCACTTGTTCCTGCCCCACAAGGCTGTGGTCGCTGAACCCCTGCACTGGCTCCTCAACAAGAAGGCCCCCTGGGTCTGGACCCAGAAACATACCAGCATGTTCCAGAGGAGTCAAGGCACTGCTCACTTAAAATGCTGTGCTCATGCATTTCGATGAATTGCTGGCTGTCATCCTCATGTATGATGTGTCTTCCTATGGGGTCGGGGCAGTTCTGAGGTACCAGTTACCTGATGGCTGGGAAGTGCCGGTAGCTTACTACTCTCACACTCTGTCCTCAGCTGAGTGCAACTATGTGCAGATAGACAAGGAGGTGCTGGCAATTGTTGCGGGAGTCAAGAAGTTCCATGACTTCCTCTATGGGCAGCCTTTCACCATTGTGATCAGTTACAAGCCCTTGCTGGGTATGCTGGCCGCGGATCATCAAACGTGGATCATCAGTCTTCCAGGGTGCTGTGCTGGTCTATATTCCTGGCTGGCTACCAGTATTTGCTCGTCCACCGCCCCGGGAAGGCGATGGGTCATGCCGATGCCCTCAGCCGCCTGCCATTGTCTTTCTGCAACCTGGACCCAGCACCGGTGCATCAGATCCTGCTCCTGAAGGACCTGCTCGACTGCCCCCTGCAGGTATCTGATGTATCCCTGGGGCTGCATCCTCTCCCATATTTTGAATTGGGTGGAAAGGGGATGGCCCAGTGGCTGAGTGGGCCCAGAATTTGTGGCTTTCTCCTCCCACCAGGATAAACTTTCAGCACACAAGGGCTGCCTGCTGTGGGGAAGCAGGGTGGTGGTACCAGCACCATTATGCCACCAACTGCTGGCAGGGTTACACGAAATGCACCTGGGGATCATGTGGATGAAGGCTGTAGTTACATTTGGTGACCCAGCATGGACAGTGAGATCAAGGACTGTGTTAGGCACTGTTGGGCATGCCAGGAAACCCGACCGGAACCTCCCAGGACGCTGGTACAGCAGTGGGAGTCCACCCACAAAATGTGGTCCCAGCTACATTTGGACTTTGTGGGGCTGTTCCAAGGACAGATCTATTTTTATACTGGTGGACTCCTACACCAAATGGCTGGAAGTGGTACCAGTCTCTTCCACCTCTTCCAAGGCAGTCATTCGTGCCCTGTTCTCCACCCACAGCCTCCCCGACACCGTGGTGATGGACAATGTTACCGCATTCACCTCAGGAGAATTCCAGGAGTTTATGGGCTGATACCTGATCCGGCACATATGATCTGCTCCCTTCCACCCAGCCATCAACAGGCAGGCTGAAAGGATGGTGTGGATTACCAAGGAGTCCCTCTGGCGGATTATCCAAGGGGACTGGGACCATTGGCTTGACACCTTCCTGTTCAGCCATCATGTGACCCTGAGCACCTCCACTGGCTGCAGCTCCATGGAACTCCTCATGGGCAGGTGCCTCACCACCTGCCTGGACAGGTTACACCCTGATCAGGAAATGGAATATTGACCGGGCCCCGGGAGCCAAACAGCACCCTGCAGTTTCTTCCCCAGTGATCTGGTATATGCCAGAAATTTTTCCAGCTTGGATTCCTGCCATGATTCTCAGAGCAACGGGTCCCCTTTCATACAAGGCATCCTCCAAGAAGAACCACATATTGCACAGACACATCGACCAGCTCCGCCACTGTCTTCCTCCAGCAGAACCCAAAGATGACATTGCAGAGCTGCCACACCCACTGGACCCGGCGCTCGAAAGGGAAACCAAACGGCCAGTGGCCAGTGAGCAGAGAGAGGAACCCGCAGACAGCACGCCAGAACCAGTGTCCAGGGGAAACCTGAAAGCCACAACAATGCCACCATCTCCCCTGAATACCTTGGCAGTGCTGGTGGCCTCCGTGCCAGGAACCCCAGCCCCACAAGTGGAGCCTTGCAGTTTGAACCAAAAACGATGCCCACCGGCATACTTAAGAGACTTTGTCTGTTGAGCAGTTGGAACTTAGGGAGGAGGGGTGTAATGTATTGAGCTGAAACCATCCCATTGGGATGATTAAACCAGGCAGAGATTGAGGATGCATAACAATAGCTGGCTAGGATCCTAGAATGGACCCAGTATATTTCAGTGAGGTTAAAAACAACAAAGGTTGAGAACATAAAAAGAGCCCTGCTGAACTGTCCATCTAATCCAGCATCATCTCACACAGTGGCCAGTTACTCTGCAGGGCCAAAAACAGGGTACAGAGGCTGAGACCTTTGCCTAAATATTGTCTCCTGGCACTGACGTTCAGAGACTTACTGCCTCTGAATACGGAGGTTCCCTTTAATTACTATGGCTAGTAGCCACGGCTAGTAGACCTATACTGCATACGTACTGCATAAATCTGATGAATCCCCCCTTTAAAGCTGTCTATGCCTATGGCCGTTATCATATCCTCGGGTAGTTAATTCCACATGTTAATCACTCATTGAGTAAAAAAGTATTTTCTTTTGTCCATCGTGAATCTGATGGATCTTGATGGGTTCTTGTCAGTTCTGCAGGTTTTTTTTCACATCTCAGTTGATGGTTTTGTGGAGACCCTGACCACTCTCTGGAATAAGGCTGATGACAAACCTGTCCTTAAGAACTCTCTCCCCCTGGACAGAGCCAAGCAATCTCCCTGGGCGTTTTCTCACTAGCTTTCCCCCGCGGTTTACACCAAAGCTAGCACCGGAGCTTCTGGTCAGTTTCCCGCCATTTGCTCCGTGCTCACAATTTCCTCCAGAGTATCACTGCACTGCTCCGGAGCTTCCCTGGAGCAAGAAAATCCTGTTCCTAGCAAGATTTTCTTGCTTCAGGGAAGCTCTGGAGCAGTGCAGTGATACTCTGGAGGAAATTGTGAGCACGGAGCAAATGGTGGGAAACTGACCAGAAGCTCCGGTGGTAGCTTCGGTGTAAACCGCAGGGAAAGCTAGTGAGAAAACGCCCCCAGTTTCACTGGAAAGCTGATGGTAATAAAACAGCAGGAAAGTCAGCTGCAGTGCCACTGGCAGAAAACTCAGAGTGAGACTGAATGAATATGGCATAGAGCTAACATTAGAGTCTATTCTGTGGCAGTGATGATGGTGAGAGGGCAATATTTCACTGCCACCATTGCATCTGCACGTAATCGTCCAGCTGAACTATTTTGTGTGTTTCAGAACCTTTCCATCATAGCCTCAAGGATGTGGACTCTGAGGACATGCTAGCTTGTTGTGATCAGTTTCTCACTTACTTTGCAGACAAAATCTCTCCGATCCACTCTGGGTTCAATGCTGGCATGGACACATATCCAGATGATATACCTTTGGCATCTGCTTGGATCTGTATGGATACTTTTTAGCTTGTGGATTCTGAAGTTTTGGACAAGATCCTTGAACAGGTGAGACCTAACACCTGTGTTCTTGACCCTTGCCCTTCCTGCCTAATAAAAGCTTCCAGAGGGGGATGGGGTGGAGTGGTAAGGGGAGTGGTAAACGCTACCTTGAGGGTGAGAGTTGTACTGTACACGCTCAAGGATGCAAAAAGTAGACATGCTTTCAGGAAAACCTATCCGAGTGTTACTATGTTACAAAATACCTGGCCAGTAAGGATGGGCATGGACCGACTCACGAACTACAGTTTGTGCTTCACAAAGTCAAATTCATGACAGGTCAACCAGCATGAACTTTCCATGAACGTTGAAGCTGTTCATGGAGGTTCATTGCAGTTCGTTAATGGATGCATTTCCAGACAGACTGTCTCCACTCAATCAAGTTCACCAAACTTCAAAGCAAACGGGGTGGGGGTGGAAGTTTCCCTGTGAGTTTGGTGTCACTGGCTTCTTCTTGAGCCATTCCATAGACTCCTGTAACTGCAGCAATGCAAGCGAAGAGGTCTAATGTCAAACCACAGAATTCCTGAAGTACAATCTGAAGGTGGGAAAACACTTTTTTCAAGCCCAGTACAACCAGTTCAGTGTGCAGAATGTCCAGCAGAATCCAGTACCACCATGGAAATGCAAGCTCGAAAGGACTGATTGGTCTCAAAGCACGTGTTTTAAGAAATTCAAGCCGGGGGGGGGGGATTTTGCAGGCTGTATGCAAGAAAATGGGACACAAAAGAACCCTGGCAAAGGGGGGGGACCCTCCTGAAACTGACAAGAGCAGAAGAGAAACTGGAGGGGGGGGGGAAAGAACCTCCTGAACATGCACCTGCCATTTCTCCAGAAAGCACTTTCCTGGGGGCACCTTTGTTGAGGGACCATAATTCAGATCCTGTAAATCCAACCCCCACCAAACATGAAGGGCAGATCGAGGAGAGTCAGCTGGAGATCCCCTTTGAGTTTGGTGTGCCTAGCATGCCAGGGGGGCTGCTCAACTTGGTCACGAATCTCAAAAAGTGAACCAGTTTGTTTGACATCGCTGCCCAGCATCATCTAGCAACCTATCTAGACAGTGTGTGCTGTCCGCAACCTTTACAGTAGACAGGCAAGTCACCATGTGATCCAAACACCTGTGAAGACCCCACTGTCTTTATTCCTACCGAAGCCCACTTTCCTCCAACCCCAGAGGTGTATCCTCGGTCCAAGAGGGTACTGGTCCATCATTTGTGGAGGGTGTCCCATCTAGGGGATCATGTGCCTTCTCCTCAGCCTGATGCCTCCAACCAAGAAATGTTCAGTCTCCACAACAGCAGAGAAGCTGTCTGCACAGGACTCAGGCTGTTCTAGTAGGTCCCTGAAGATCTCATCCACATACCTTTCTTTCTCTCTCAGCCTCTCCAGGTCAGCAAGCCCCTATCCTCAAGGGAACAAACCTACTCCCTGAGGACCAAGACTCCACGCATAGAGCACACACCAATAGTTTTCACCTAATGGGAAGCTAATCATACATGTGGCATTCCCTACAATGGCTGGATAGCCCACACTCCCCTGCTGGCTTTATACCTTCATAAATGGTTTGACTGTTTAAATGAGTTTCAAGGCTAAAATGGGTGCTCACTTGAATCTCTTCAGACTTCCATAGCAGGATGGATAATAGGGTACACTGCCTCCTTGCTGATGTCAAAATTCAATGTCCTCTGTTTTACATCTGGCTCTGCCTGGGCATGATATAATAATATAATATAATAATAAAATATTACTAGAATAGGCTCACTTTTATTCACCCTAGCAGGGCTATTTTTGGGCAGGAACACACAGGAACGGTGTTCTGGCTGGCTTCTGAGTTGGCCACGCCTACAGCCTCCCCCCCCACTCAGGTTCTCCAGGCACCTCGCAAGCCGTGGGGTGCCTGGGGAAGCCAAGCTGATCCAGTTTAAACTGCCTCCCCTCCTTGGGTTCCTCATGTGCCCCACAGGCGGTGGGGCACCTTGGGAAGCCAATCCTGGGAGGGAGCTGCGCTGTCAGGGGTGTGGCCTAATATGCTAATGAATTTCTGTTTTTGGGTGAGGCCTATTATGCTAATGAGTTCCTGCTGGGCTTTTTCTACAAAAAAAGCCCTGACCCTAGGGATCCAGTGGCTCAATCCAACCATCGGTTGTCTGTTCTTATCGCAAGTAGGCAGTATTTGATTTTTTGTTTTGTTTCATTTTTGCACTATTCTTACATATCTGTGGAGGTCATTTTCCTTGAATCCTGCCCTGTTTCTGGGCAGTTGGTCCTTTTTGAACTGTGGCTCTTTTTAAGGTTAGCCCAAAGGCAACATAATCACACATATTGTTTTCAAGATTATCTGCAGCTTGTCAGCTTGTCTAAAATGGCATGCTGGGGAACATCTGTACAGTTTTCCGCTGTAATAACAATATCAAGTTGTAGACCTTGGATGTGATCATAAAGATTTTTTATTGACTATCATCATTTGGGACGGGTGTGGACCTCCTCAGAAACCGAATTTCGTGACAAACATAGCCAGTTTGTGGTTCGCAAACCAAGGTTCATGCCTATCCCTGTCTACAACCCTCCTACAACCCTCCTCATAGTTTTCAGAGGTTTGCGCAGTTCATGGTGGAAAGCAAGGGGGTGAGGGGCGGGAGTGAGGGATCAGTGAAATGGCTTGCATCCATTTCAGCCTAACTGCAGGGCTGGTGTCCCTGTTAGCTGTTAGGCTGAAATAGATGCATGCCATTTCACTGATCCCTTTCACTCCATCCCACTTCCAAGCGTTCCTTTTAAACGGCTTTTGCAAGCTGCGCATGAGTGAAGTCCAAGCTGTGAGTTCACCTGGAAGTAGTGAACTTGCCACTTGAACTTCACTTGTGTGCAGTGCCTCTTGCAAAAGCCGTTTAAAAGGAAAGTTCCCTTTAAATGGCTTTTGCAAGATCTCTCCCCCCCCTTCCATTCCGCTGGCCTTGGGGAGCCGCCACTGCTAGCAGAAAGGAGGGAGGGAAGATCTCAGATCTTTCCCCCTTTCCATTCCGCTGGCTTTGTGGAGCGGCCCCCAGCAGGAAGGAGGAAGGGAGGACCCCCACCACATCATGAACCTCACAAAACAAACCAGTTCATTAAACGAGGGGGGGGGTTGTGGTTCATGCAACCCCTTGAACCACAAACCAGGAGGAACATCCATTTTCCCGGTTCATGCCCATCCCTAATCACTATATAATATTACTGATTTTACTGCAAAGTCCTAAGTCTAGATACCCAAATCTGTCCTATTATCATTGTTTAATTTGCTTCTTTTCAGTTGCATTGAATATCCCCATGTTGCATTACAGGACAGGAACAGCAGGTCCTAATCTGCCCTTTCTGAACCCTCTTGCAGTCCTCCTATAGACTGTCATCATCACCTTTCTGTTTCCTTTTTGAAATAAGATGCAACAGATTTTTCGGCCTCTCTGGCTGCTGCTACAACTTTCAAAACCCATTTAAGTTCTGAAGGAGGTTGTTGTTTGCATAAGATGTAGTGTTGCCAACTCCAGCCTGAGAAATTCCTGGAGATTTGGGGGTGGTGCCTGGGGGGGGGGGGAATTGCAGAAGGATTTCACCTAGAATCTATGGTTTACCATAGAATTTGCCCTGTGAAGTTGCCATTTTCTCTAGGGGAACTGACTTATGTGGTCTAGATATTGGTTGTAATTTTGGAAGAACTCTAGGCCCCACCTGGAAGGTAGAAACCATGTAGAAACCAAGGTAAGAGCCATGTAGTGTTGCCAACTCCTGGAGATATGGAAGGGGGGAACCTGAGGCAGGCAGGATTTGGGCAGGGGAAGGATTTCAGAGTCCAGCCTCCAAAGCAGGCATTTTCTCCAGGGGAACTGAACTCTATAGACTGTACAGCAGCTGTAAATTTTGGGAGATCTCCAGGCCCCACCTGAAAGTTGACAACCCCATAGTTTTGCTGATACAAGGAAATAATTCTGTATTGTACTTACCTTTCAGAAACTCTCTTAAAATATAAAATCAGAAGAGGGTGGCAATAAATTAAGCCTGAAACTGTAGTACTCATTATTGAAACAGGGACAAACATTAAAAATGGTTTAAAGCTATTTTGGAGATTGCTCTTCGGCTACCTGTGATGTATATGTATGCCAAGCTTATTTGGTCTTTTAAGTGCCTTGCAGAGGGCTTTCTCCTCCCTGTATAGGATATGCAAATCTGTAGATTCCTAAGAGCAACTGGATATGACTATGTATTTCATCTCTAAACAAAGAGCCAGGGAAAAAAAATAAATAGGAAAATGTATTCAAAGGATTGCAGAAACAGGTGTTCTAAATCTGAACTAATTGGATTTCAGTTAATTATTCCCTGTATGGTAGGGAATGTAAGAGAGAAATATCGGGGAAATATTCTGAACAATTTCTCTGACATACAAATTGCTGTAATATTTTATTCCCAGATTATATAATAAGAACCTGTAATGTGGGTACCCTTGCATGCCCTTTAAAGCTTTCGAGCTAGGTAATGGATAGGCCGCCACTGTTCCCCTTTCCCATCACGTTGAAAGGGGAAAGGAATGTTCAGAACCCTGAGGGACTGGCCAAAATGTACTTGGTGCCGACATGCCTGAACGCTGACATGCCTGGACAAGAAAGCAAAAGGGGAACGGTTAGATGAAATGTTTGTGTAATCAGTATGTGTGACCGATAAAGGTAATTAAGTATAAGGGTAATTAAGTAGTAACCAATGGAACCAATGGAACCAATATAGTATACCAATATAGTATAAGGGGAATATTAATCACAGGGTGATAGAACAATGGTAGGAAAATTTCCAGAGATAGATTGTGAGGGAGGGGGTCAACTGACTCCTTCAGCCAGAAAGGGTATAAAAGATGATCAATCTAAAGGTAAGGCAGAGTTGGTGGAGACTGCCTCCCCCTTCGTTCTCCGTGCTTTGCAAACCACGCTAATAAAGGCTGTATTCTGATTGAACCTCCGTGTGAATTGTCTCTCTGACACGTAAGTGCGACCATTCTCATGTAACAACGTCACTGCGCGCAAGGAGATTACAATGTGTCATCATTTTCTTGCTGTTCCTGCTGGTGTAACTGAAGCAAAATTACAAACAAAACGCATGTCCGCGGATTCAGTCCTGATATTCGGGGCTTTCAGGTCTACTTCTTACTCTTCCCCTTTTCTACTCTTCACTTGTTTGTTGCGTTTCTTTCTTTTTATGATCTATTCCTTTTGACAAAAGCCCAGTTCTTTTATTATTTGCAGTGTTCTTTGTCCCCATTGAAATGTTTATTCCCAAATAGGGTTGCCAAGTGTAAGAAACTTACCGGCGGGGGGGAAGCTCTGCTGGCCGGGAGCTTCCCCAGCGCACGCGCCGGGCGGCATCACCGGAAGTGATGTCAGCATGTTGGGGGCGTTGCCAGGGCAACGCTCTGGCAATCGCCCCAAAACTCTATGGTATCATAGAGTTTTGGGGTGATTGCCAGAGCGTCGCCCTGGCAACGCCCCCAACATGATGGCGTCACTTCTGGGTGACATCATTACGTGAGGGAGGTTGTCCAGGCTGGACGACCTCGGGGGTGGGGTTTCCCCCTCCAGCCGAATGCTGGCCGGCGGATCAGGAACCCCTGTAGCGGGGGATCCCCCGCCCCCCGGGCTGACTTGGCAGCCCTATTCCCAAATGTTCTTCTTCCTTTTTCTGCACATTTATCAAAAAATCCTGTTTGTTTACCAACCTCCTGGAAACTAATGCTCCAGTCTATTGGTACCAGTCAAAATTATATCCTATAATTATACCTTTTCAAACCTCAAGACTTCATTGCTGTCTTTCTAGTGTGATATGCTATGGGATTTGGTTGCCATTTGATCAAAATTGAAAGGTATCGCCTTCTGGTGTACATCTGTTCTGGATGGCTTGTTGCTTCTGTTTCCAGTAAGCTTAAAAGGAGTGGCCTCAGGACAAGAGTTGATAGTGCCATGGCAGTAGGTGCCTAACTTGTTCCTGTTTGTGTGCAATCCACAAATAAAGGGATGAGCAAACCAGGAATACCCAGCCGCTGGAGCAAACATGGTCCGCCATTGCAGGCCCAAAGCAGTTAAAAAGAACGCTGCACTTTCTGTTTCTGATCTCACAGTTTTTGTTTTTATTCTATATGATGATCAACAGCACAGTAATGGCACTGAGATTATATGCCGTGCTTTTGCCCTTAATGTTTTCTTTTTAAAATGCTGTGCTCTGCTCATATTTGAAGTGTATGTGAAATGCTTTGGGGGGGCTTTTTTTTTTGGTCAAATATAATACGAATTTATTTGTACTGCAACTTACAAAAGATTTCAAAAGGCCTACCAAAAGCCTGCCTGAGGGCACCTACAACTTACATCCTTGTTACTTGCATGTATGACAAATTAGTATACTATCCTGTGTTTTTTTAAGCCAAAGAGGGATTTCCGCAGCACTTAACTGTGCTTATTTATCACAGAGATATCAGTGCTACCATATGCATATTTCATAATGTCAGCATTATAGTTGTAAACAATTTAAAAAAACAAACAAACCCGCAATGGGGCATAATCCAGACAAATTTAGGCAGGGTTGATCTATAAGAATAGGGGTAAATACAGCTCAATTTGTGTGTGAGTGTGTGTGTGTGTGTATTAAGAGCTGTCAAGTCCTTTCCAAGGCCGCGGTCACATGGCCCCTTTAAATCCGGGAGGGCTCCCGGATCTAAAGGGGCCGCATTTACCTACCACGGGTTGGGATGTTTACACATCCCAACCCTTGCGGCATCGGCGGCGGCCACGGCGGCGGGATCGGCGGCCATGGCCGCTGAAGAGGCAGCCACGGCGTGAATGGCGGCGGAAGTGGCAGTGGCCGCGGAGGGAGCAGCCGTGGCGGAAGCGGCTGTGGTGGAAGTGGCCGTGGCGGCGGAAAAGGCGGCCATGGCTGCGGCAGAAACGGCGGCGGCAGCTGCCACTGAAAAGGCAGAATCGGTGGCGAAAATGGCTCTCGGGAACGGCGGAGGCGACCCCAGCAGCGGGAGAAGTGGCGGTGGCGGCCAAGGACCCGCCACCGCCTGGTGAGTTGGGGTTTTTCCCCCTCCCCTTTTACACTTGGGCGCATGAGTGGCCAAGCGCCCAAGTGTAAAAGGGGGGGGGAAATGGCCGGCGGGGCTATCTGGACAGCCCTGCTCTCGCAATGCTTGTGAGAGAGGGCTGTCCAGATACCTCCAATGCGGGTTCCTCCCGCAACACCCGGGAAAACACTTGATTTTCCCGGGGTCGGAAAATGCGGGAGGAACCCGCATTGGACCTCGCTTCAGCACAGGGCTTGGGGCGGGCCGTCTGGTCGGCCTCTTTAAATGCGGGAGGAAATAGCCCTTCCTCCTGCATTTAAAGCCCGTGTGGCCACAGCCCAATTTATGGTGACCCAAAAGGTCCTATAATGAACAGCCTTGCTCAGGTCTTGCAAACTTCTTCTTCTTAGATGGAGTCAATCCATTTTAGGATTGCCAGGTCCCTCCTGGCAATTGGTGGGGGACAGGGGGGCCTTTCCAGGTGTGGGAGGGAGGCCTAGGCTCTGTTGCTGGTGACATGGCAACATCTCTTCCAGCATGTACTGGAAGTGACGCCGTCATGCTGGGATGTCCCAGCAATGCTCTGGCAAAAACTGTGGTAAAAATGGATTCTACCATAGAGTTTTTGCCCAAATACCAGAACATCATCTGGATGCTGCCTACATGATAATGTGACTTCTGGTACAGGCCGGAAGTGACATCACCATGTTGCAGCTGACATAGCCCAGGCCTCCCTCCTGCTCCTGATTGGTGGGAGTGGGGGATCCCCTGCCTCCAGTGGGGGACTGGAGGCCATAATCCATTTTTTATTGGTTCTTCCTCTTTTCCTGCTGCCTTCAACTTTTCCTGGCATTATGGTCTTTTCCAGTGACTCTTGTCTTCTCCTAATGTGACCAAAATATGATAGCCTCAGTTTACTCATTTTAACTTCTAGGGAGAGTTCAGGCTTGATTTATCTTGACTTAGATGTCAGGCATTGAAATTCACTGGTGGAGTATGAGTACACGCTTTGCAATGATTAGGTCTCAGGTACCATCTTGGTGTCGCTAGATAAAAGACTGTGAGTGTGGCTGGGGAAAAAACAGTGAGACTTGGAAGGGTAACTGACTTCCTTTGTTAGACACTATTGGACATGAAGGCCCACCTTTGATCTAACTCCTCTTTATAATCTTGAATACGACTTGCATTTTTGCAAGCAGATATCAATTTCTTATTCCCTGTACAAATGCTGTCCCTGGAATATAATTCTTGTCTCATCCTGTGGTTAGACTTACATCACAGCATCAAGTTTGGTAGTCATGGGTATTAGTGAATCTATGGCCGTGGACAGACTGGAGTCGGGGGGGGGGGAATTGCCCCCGCCGTGCGGCATTCGCATGCTGCTGCAAGGAAGCCACCCACAGCGTCCAGACTGCGGGCGACTTCCAGCAGCGTCGTCCGAACACCGCCCGGCTCCCCTGCCCGGCGCGCATTCAGACCTGCCGGAAGCAGGTGGAACGTGCGCCGCAGCAGCCAGGACACCACTTTGAAGTGGTGTCCTGGCTGCTGCGGGAGGAGCGTGGCGCCGGACGCGTTGCATCCGGACCGCCTCCTCTGGGCAGATGCGGTAGTCTGAACGGCCGCTCTGCCTCCGCTTTTAAAGCGGAGGTAGAGCGTGCCAGACTGCCAGTCTGTCCTCAGCCTATGTAAAGACATGAATTTTTGTGTTCTTGGTGTGCGGTGGATTTGTTGTGTGTGTGTTTGTGTGTGTTGTTTGTTTTCATTTTTATTCACGGTTGGAAAGACTGTTTCCCTGCCACCCATTTTCAGTTGCAAGTGTCCCATTTCTGGTTTTTTTTTTTTTTTTAATGCAGTTTGGCATACATGATTTTAAGGGTGATATATCTATAGAATTTCACTTAGATGGTCTCTATGTATAATTATTTCACCTGGAGTCTAGATCCTGGTTTACCTCCTTACTGCAAAATCATGTATGTGTCCTGTAGCAACAACAAAACCTGTGCTGCCACATTCATGTGTCTCACGCTTCCTCCAGGGGCAGGCTTATAGTACAATCCTAGATGGAGTAACATCCTTCTAAGGCCATTGTCTTCCATTGTAAGCCTCCCACCCCACTTTTCAGCTGAAATCATTCTAAAAGGAAAAAAAAAACATTACAGGGTACTGATGGTATGATTCTCATTTCTCAGACTTGTACATAACTTTAATAGAGTTCAAGCACATTTGTAGGACACAATAACGGCCTGTTTGTGATCCCTCAGATGCACGGGCATGCTGTTTCATGCCTTATAAAGTCTGCCTCACTGCATGCCATGATTTTGTAAGCCATCTGGGAAAATAACAGCAGCGCCCATAATATCAGAAGCAGACCCATATTTTGTGGGTTCAGATAGTAACTGTGAATGGATCCCATTCAAAACTGCACCCGTTTGTGAGGAATGGCTTAAAAGCAAAACCATAATAATTCTTTAAACCCTGATGGTTTCCTTGGTATGTTATACCCACTGGCATTACCCCAGTTAGCAAGGAAGAGCTGCTTTACAGAGCCGTACACGAGAAGCTTGGCGTTCTTTGTTTTTGTAAAAAAAAATAAAATACAGAGCTGAGCTCAGAAACGTAGCTGTAGAGGCAGCACACGCTGTTTATGAAGTAATATATTGCGGGAGAAAATATTTATAAACTCCATAGGAGATGAAGCACAAAGAGCCATCACTTCCAAATGAAAATGATGTGACACTTCATCAGTATTTAATACTATCGTTGCTTGATCTAGGCATAAAGAATTTAGCAACCATTTATCATAACACGCGGCACTACTTATTTTTTTGGATGTACTTGCTTCAGATACATTGGTGCTTTGGTTTCAACATGAGCCACAGGTCTAATTTTAGATGTTTAATGAAAGGCAAACCCAGAGAAGGGAGGGGAGCAGTGTGTGTGTGTGTGTGTGATTTTCAAATGGCTATGAGACATCTACTGCCACAACTTGAATTGGTTGGTTTTTTTTTTAATGCCTGCTCCCAGAAGCCATTGCTGGGTGTCTGCACCAGACGCAGGTGCTCCCTCGTGCTGTCAGCCAGGAATGATTAATGAGGATTTGCCCCTACTGAAAGCAGTCTTTGGAGCATTGTTCAGGGCATCTGTGGAACTGTCGGGGGAGACAGGGACACAAGTGAACGGCCAATTATTTGGCCATCACCGAGGCAGCATGAAAAAGACATCAAATTGGACAGTAGAGCTAAGCTTTTGTTTCGTGATCTTTTTTTTTTTTAGAGGTGTTAATAGCAACAGAATTTTACCTTTAAAAAAATGTAGCTTTTTTTTTAAAATGCAAAACAAAACCAGGCATATGTAACGGCTCAACCACAGCTGTTTGTGTTTTAACTAAAAACTTGAGGGTTGTCTTTCAGCGCTGTTGAAGCGTTTCAGAAGCATTGGGCGGAGTTCTTGGAGGACAGATGGAGCACGTAAAGATATACCATTTTGCTCAGATATCTCTGGGTAGCAAGCAATAGGAGGATCCTTCAGGAGGATCCTTCGGGCAAGGCTAGGTCTTTAATTGTTTGAACAGGACAGTTGGGAAGGCTGTGTTGGAAAGTGATCCATTAGGTTTCTGCAACAAAGTAAAGCTAGGAAATTTTGCCAAGGATACATGTTCAATGTGCTTCTTTTACTCAGTTGAAAAGAAAGCACAATTAGGCCAAGAAAGACTTTATACCAAGATTAGTACCATATGTCTAATTCTGAATCTGGCCCCAAACAGGGGCGTAGACTTTTGCAAATTCGGGGGGGGGGGGGGGGCTCTTTAGCACGTGCTTTGCGCTCGCGCGCTCGCTGGGGTGATGCCCCCCCGCCGGGAAACCTCCGCACCTCCCTGGCCCTTCCGAGGCCTGCCAGCTGCTGCTGCCGGGGCCTCTCTCTCTCTCCCCACTCCTTCTCTCTACCTTCGCTGGGAAAAGAGGGAGGGAGAGGGAAGGATGGAAGAGTGGCCAGGTGGGGGGGGGGGGAGAGGCACCACCACCAGCAACTGCCAGCCTCAGAAGGGCCCCGGGAGGCATGGCGGCAGGCGCTATGTTTTCCCGGGGGGGGGGCTCAGTCCCCCTCGGGAAATTTCGGGGGAGGCTCGTGCCCTTGAGCCCCCCCCCATAGTCTACGCCTATGGCCCCAATATAGGGACAAGATACAAATAGGGGGCATTTTTCTACAAACTAGGGGGACCCCCAGGTTTGCATTAAAATCTGAAAAGGGGGGGGGATCACAAAAGTTAATGTTTTCAGGAAAATACTGAGACCTTGTGATGCTGTGTCTCAAAATCTTGGCTGGCATTTGGGAAAAGGGAGCAGCAGCAGCCACCAGTTGCTGCAGGAGCCAGGAGGGCCGGGTGGAGGAGCAGGAGCCTCTTCTGCTGCACAAAGTGGCTGAATGGGTTGGTGATGAGGAGTGGGAGTTGGCCAGCACTGTAGTGGGGGAGGAGGGTAGGGAGGATGAGCAGGAGCAGCCACGGTGGCCCTGTCCAGTGCTGCAGGCACAGAGGAGGAGGAGGAGGAGGAGAGCTGGAGTTGCTGCTGCTCCTGCCTCCCATGCGCCAGGTGGGTAGAGTTGGTGCCACTGGATGTGGGCAGGGGAGGAGAGGAGGGGGAGGAGCTGCCCTCACTCTCCCCACCACAGCAACCATCATGTGAGCCAGGCAGGCAGAGGCTGTGGCACAAGGAGGGGGTCACTTGTCCTCCACTTGTTTTATTATAATAATGGCGGCTTGTGCTTTTAAAACAGTAATACTAAATGGGAAAAGAGGTTAGGGTCTAAATACAAGACAAATGAAGTCACGTCGGCTCCCTTAATTTATAAAGTGTGTGTGTCCATTCTCCTATGTCATTCCCTTGGTTGTCTTTGAAGAATTAAAGCTGGATGCTGAGTTATCCCAGTAGCTAGAGAACAGTTTGGTGTAGTGGTTTAGTCTGTGGACTCTAATCTGGGAGAACCATGTTTGATTCCCCGCTCCTCCACATGCAGCTGCTGGTGTGACCTTGTGTCAGTCACAAGTTCTCTCAGAGCTGTTCTCTCAAGAGCAGTTCTCGAAAGAGCTCTCTCAGCCCCACCTACCTCACAGGGTGTCTGTTGTGGGGAGGGGAAGGGAAAGCGATTGTAAGCTGCTCTGAGACTCCTTCAGGTAATGAAGGGTGAGGTATCAATCCAATCTCTCCTCCTCTTCTTCTCCTCCTCCTCTTTCTCTCTAAAGATCACTAAAGTTTGTCCTTGGGTCCAGAAACACTGGTAGCAGAGAAGCATGCTCAACACACCGATTGGTTGAACTTGCAAGGTTTTCTGTTTACCTCAGGATTTCAGTACCTTGAAGTGCAATAGACTCCACCTGTTCTTGGCCTTTATCTGGCCAGGGCATGATTGAGCCCCAATCCTTCAAAGTACTGTATGCACTGAGGCAGTGATCTGGCACAGTAGCTGGAACACAGGCTGCTAGATTGGTGTGTCATCACTGCTGAGCAGCCTCCTTGTTGACCCGCCTTCTCTATCACTCTCACTGGGTGGGGGAAGAACCTGGGAGACTGGTAGCCTAGGATCCTTCCCTACATGGCGGGGGGGGGGGGGGGGGGCTGGCTACCATGGGATCTGGGATGTTGTCAGCATCATCTGGAACTAAACCCTCTTAGACTGAGGCTTCAGAGATCCATGGGCTCTGGGTCTGGAGGGGGTTTAGTGGCGTCATGTATCCTTTGAGCCTCCTAATCTTCCCCCAAAGTTGTCTCATCCTGGTCATCCTCTGAGGAGTCCATTCTTGAGTCCATGTCCAGCCCAGAAGGGGTCACAATAGTGGCTCAGCCTGCTGGCCCACAGACTGGCTTACAATTTTTCATTGATCGTCACATCTGACTGAAGAGTCTGGCTGTTTTCCATCAGGGCACATGTTTGTGGGGCACATGCTCGGTACTGCCTTCCCAAAAGAAGTATGTGCTTCTTTGTCCTTTTTTTGTTTTTGCAAAATGGTAGCATTTAGAAGATGCCTAGAAAAGGGGACTGTCTGTGGTTGCTGTGAATTAGTTTATTAATGTTTTAATTGCCCTGGCAGTTTTTTTTAAAAAAAATTACTTGCTGGATTTTATTAATTTTAAACATTGTTAGATGCTTTGAGCTTTGGAGGAGTGAAGATTTTTTTTTTTTTTTAAAGTTGTGAACCCAATCTGGGTAATAACCAGAACAAGTAGCAACAAAAGTGATGAGGCTTCTAATGCAGCTTTGGGAGAAGTTTTGCACCTTGTTTACTTACTTTATAGCTCACCTTTCTCATTAAGGCTTAAGGCAAATTACAGAAACTTTAAAAATGCAATCATACAGCACAAAACTGTTTTTACTTATAACAGTATACTCCTTTCTTCCCTGGAATTTTTATTTTATTTTATTTTCTACAAAACTACAAAAAACACTAAACTAAAAACACTAAACTACCCCTAAGGCAGGGGTGGGCAAATTGCGGCCCGCGGGCCACATGCAGCCCGCCACAGAGTTTTTTGCAGCCCGCCAAGACAGTCATCCACGTGGTTTCAGTCAGGCCTCCATTGGGCCTGGAGCGCAGAGAAGTGGCACTACGGAAGTGAAGTGTCCAGGGGGCGGGCACATTACCAAGCCCCACCCCTGCTCCCAGCAGCCCCGTTGAGCAACGAGGAGGCAGAAGAAGGAAGGTAAGTTACCTTCCCTCCCCCATCCTCCTCTTCCCAGGGCTGCAGTGCTCCAGGGAAGCCCTGCCCGCCCCCACCCTCACCTTGCCCGGGTTGCACGGAGGTGCAGCAGGCAGGCAGCTGCTTTCGGCGATCTCTCTCTCTGTCCCTGTCTCTCTCTCTCTCTGACTCTCTCTGTGTCCCTCTGCAAGTGTGTGTGTCTCTGTGTCCCTCTCTCTTTCTCTCTGTCCCTATGTTCCCCTGTGTGTCTCTCTCTGTCCCTCTGAGTCTGTTTGTCTGTCTGTCTCTGTCCCTCTATGTGTGTGTCTTCCTCTCTCTCTCTCCCCCTACGTTCCCTGTGTGTCTCTGTGTGTCTCTGTCTGTCTGTCTCTCTCTGATAGGGTACATTTGTCTCATTAAACTGATTCTAAAATTAAATGTGCTTGCAGCTATAGATGATATAAGATTAGCACAATAAATAAATTGAATAAAACTACCATTATTTTATTTAATTTATATTAATTGATTTTTATGATACAATTTATACCTTTTCTGGAATGCAAAGTTAACTAATGAATGCAATCATTTTAAAAGGTGCGGCCCTCCGCTAACCTCCGCTCCCACAAAGTAGCCCCTGAGCCAAAACAATTGCCCACCCCTGCCCTAAGGTATACAGAGGCCAAGTTGTTACCATATGTAAAATAATATTGCTTCAGTTATTTTCAAGAAAATAGTTACTATATCAAGGCATCATTAGCTTACTATTAGCTACCAACCTTAAGCATTTAAACTGAGTAAATAACTGTGTTTAAGACAAGTGAGTACATAGCCAAAAATCAAAATTTCAAAATAACAATGATTATTCTTTCTTCTTTCTTTTCACTTCTTTTAAGAAGTCTTTTTTGACTTTCCGGGGTTTTGGAGCTGCTGCTCCTTTTTCTGTGTCAGAGTCTCTCCCTCAGACTTGTTACTCGCTGAAGAGTCAGTACTTTCCAGTCCACATATGCTTTCTTGTTGTACCAGTTCTTCCTCTGTGGATGTTTTCTCTCTTCTTTCAAGATATTGTTCCAAAAATTTCTTTGCCTTTGCAACAGAGTCAATCTTTTGCTTCTTACCTTTGTAGATGAAAGTCAAGTCTTCCGGTAAAATCCATCTGTACATGATAGAACTTGCTTGCAGAAATGTGGTCAAACTTTTGTAGGGTTTCCTCTTCTTCCTGATTTCATATGGAATGTCTTTTAAAGCTTTGATGTCTTCATCTTTGATCTTCAAGGATGTCCTTTTGGTGGCCTTGAGCACCACATCTCTAGTAGATTTTTTAGAGAATCTCACCAAAATCTCTCCCACAGTATGCTCCTTTCTTTAAAAACGTGCTTTATAAAATCCTTATTGATACTCCCATTTTCTGTAGGTTCATAAAATAGCTTCCATAATTTGCAAAACCAAGAGAAGAAACTGTAATCCATACTGACCTGTATGAAATGCTTCCTGAAATACAGCAACAGTATTGTAGTTGTTGGAATATTGAACTGGGGAAGGCAAACCCATTTCAAATTCCCATTCTTTCACAGAAGTCAGATGGGTGACCTTGGGCCAATCACCTCCTAGTGTGGTTCTGATGGGAAAATGAAGGACAGGAGATCATGGTTGCCTACCCTGAGATCCTTGAAGGAAGGGTGGGATAGAAACATGCTAAATAAATTAATTGAACATGTCCACCTAAAAGATTAATTACTTCACATAAGTACTAATGAAGTACAAGCAGACGTGTAAATTTTGGTTCTTAAACAGCAGGGATAACCTTGAGTAAAACAGCTTTCAAGTAGTGCTGGAGCTAAACATTTTTCTTCACAACTGAGATGTCAAATTCCAAACTCCTCTTTGATTATACTGAAAGGAATATTTACCTCTATAATATGTCATAGCATTGACAAAAAGCCTAAATCTTTATTCAGTTCCAAAAAAGACTTTTCAGTTTACACATCCATGACACTTATATCATCATTATTTGCTTCTCATTTGTTTTTCTGTTTTACTTGTTTATTTACTTCATTTATAGCCTCCCTTCTTGCTGAGACTCAAAGTACATTATAAGCTTTTAATATAATATGTTCACATTCCAAATCATATCCTCTAAAGATCACCTGTTCTCTTATTATGTATATTTCCTCAGATATTGACACATTCACTTTTAGATGCATGGTGGTCATCCGGATGCGACCCTCATGCAGTTTTCCCCAGGCTTCCCCTGACCTGTGGATCACCTAGAGAGTCCTTGTGGATAACTGCTGGCCTGCAGATCAAATTTTCATAACCACTGTACTTAGACAGCCTGTCCAGTGAATTGAAGAGAAAATTGACAGATGCTTTCAATGAGTAACTCTTCTTCGCTTGGAGGAGAGAAGCTCTGCAGCTCCAGTTCAAAAATGAAATTGACAAGAAACATAAACTCCTTGCCCTCCAAAAAGGAAAGGAAATGATTGTAAAATAGTAAAAGGTGTTCACCTGTGCCTGTTGGAAAATGATGGTTGGACCTATTGATATCAGTTGGAATGCATATCCCCAACCGTGGTTACATCTTGACTAGAAGTAATTTGTCACATCTGTGTATCTAATGTGCATGTTGAAGTGTAATGTATATGCAAAACTAATATGTGCATATGGGAAAATGTGGAAGGAAAGCCTGAAAGCTTTGAAAATCTCTCAGAAGTTGTCTCTTACGTGTCTCTCTAACTAAAAACATTTTTTTAAAAACTCCCAAATTCTTCCTCAATGATTTATTTGAAAATGTGCATGTAACATCTTGTGCATGTATACAACTATTAAATCTACCTATTTCTCCCACACATAGACTTGTGCCTCCTTTAAAGACTAATTTGTTGCATAGCTTTTATTCTGATTTCTTCCTAAGCACCAGCCTCCAAAGAGAACTGATATGTGCAAGACGCCCCTTTGACTGTGAATTCCTTATCCATTCTTCTCTTTCATCATTCATTGTCACCTTAATATCCTGCTTATCTCAAAATCTTTTTCTTCATTGCCCACATTTCTATCTGGGCTTCTCTCTCTCTTAATCCGTGTCTAAGCATTAAAACAATCCCAAGTCTTTCTCCCCCCCCCCCCCCCGGTTGTCTTTTATCAATGGTCCTATTTTCCGTTTGTTCTTCATTCACAAATACATCCTTTTTTTTTAACTCTCTCCCTCTCTCCCATGCTTGCTTGTTCACTTTTCATTGACAAATGAGGAAGGCAAGGGTTTATTTTCTTCTCCTAAAAGAGGTTAAGGGATGGTGATGTATTAATTGTGGTATGGTTAGGTTTTCTGTACAATACCATTTGTTGCTTGGAAATATTTGAATGGTTGCTTAGTTCATACATCATCTCCTATAACCTTGCCTCCTTCTTTTCCAATTAGGAAATTCATTTTCACATAATGCAAGTAATACGTTGAAAGAAATCTATATTTGAGTCAGTATCTGACAGCCTGTTTAGTAAAATATAGAGGCACAGATATACTTCTCAATGTATGAAACTTTTTGTATTTTGAGCACGTTTTAATGCCTTTTGTTAATCCATACTAATTATGAGGATCCTAGTCCAAATGACTGGTCCTCACCTGCAGGTTCTGTCTGCTTGACAAAACCTGGAGAAACTGAGAACTGCATCTTGCAGTAGTGAAGCTGTGACTACCTATATTCCTCTTTGTCCGCACCATCTAAATAACTGGCTGAGCCTACAATGAAGCTACAGCTAGACTCAGCAGCAGAGGAAAGGCGATGGAGCATGCTGATTATTTGAATAACAAATGAAGTTGTAGTGAAACCGGGTGCCGCTCAGCATTGCCTTTCCCTCACTTCTGGGTATTTCCTTCCCCTACACATCTAGGACTTTTTCTTTTAGTGAACAACTGTAATGTCTTTGAAAAACCATCATGTGTTGATTCTAGTAATCACATACTGGCAAAACCTAATATTTAGCTGAGGTTCTAAGAGAAAAGTTTTAGTCGTCAAATGGATGTCCCGATCATAGATATACACAAAGCTGTCCTGTTCTCAGTCAATGTCCATTTATTTGTCAAGTTCACTGATGCTGGCCGGTAAATCTAGTTTAGTGTCTGCAGCTAGAATACAGAATTAGAGGTCAAATCCTTTATCCGGTTTTCCCAAGCAAAGTTTGACATTTTTATCCGCTGTGAATCTTTGTAGAAAATATGAAATCGTATTATTGCCAGACAGTCAAAAGTAGCTAAAGGTACTGGGTCATATGGTACAGGATAAGAGCAATTGGATTGGACTGTGGGAGTAGCTGCTCAGAAGGTACGTGATGTCCACAGAGGTGTTAGAATTATCAAGAATTAGGAACCAACGAAGATAATTTTCCCTGAGAACCGAGATTTCTTTCAGTGATCTGTAGAGAGGTTAATGAACTGATTTTCTGTAATGAAATGCCCAGTGGTAGCGCAAAAGAAAAGAATACTGCCAGTGGGGACTGCATGAAAATTTCAAACAGTTTTTTTTTAAGGGGAGCGAGCTTTCACTTGCCATGGAAAGAAAAAATTTTTTTTCTCAATACCAACTTCTTGGAGGAAAGGAGGCGAAAGTTCAGCAGGGGTATTCTTTTGCCTTGCATTCTATTCCCAATGAAAGTCTCAACCATATCTTGTCATTTCCCACATCTGATTCTTGGGCTCCTTTTTGCATTTTTGGACTATTAGCAGTAGAAGAGTGCTTCTTGTGCACTCTTGTGTCAGAAATATAAAATAAAAGTTAGAAACATAAAGGTGGTCTTTATACTACCCAACACGTTTTGTGCCTGAGTACAAAATGCCTCATTGGAAATTATTAGCAAAAGTTACACCCTACGCAGGCAACAGACTTAAAAGGATGTGTAGTGTGTAGTAGTGTGGCTTTCTTATTTCAGAGATGGTGTAGCAGAGACTTCTGCAATGGTTGACCAGAGGTCTGAAATGGCTTGGAATCAGGAGGATAAATTGGAGGTCTGTCCAAGCAAGACACAGATATCTGATGATTCCCCATGATATAAATAACAGAATATATATCTTGATGGGGTTTCTAGTAGGGTTGCTCATGTACAAGTATGGCCCAGAGATCTCCTGGAATTTACTTATTTGATGTATTTCCATTTGCTTTTCAGATAAAATCAGCTGATGCAGCAATATTAAAAACAAATACGAATTAAAATGTAACACAATAATATGTTTTCTCAAGGAAGGCTGGGTCCAGCCACAACGGATGGGGCTGGCTATTTTTTTCAGCTTCTGTGAGGGCCTCAGTGATGGTAGCTGGAGAAGGGGAATTCTCATCTTGAGCTGGATCCAGCTGTGATGGAATGGTGCCTGGCTGTGGCCTTCTCTTGTGATGATGGCAGTCAGTAGTACCTAAGGAGTAGTACCTTGGGAGTATCTTAAGTACCTAAGTGCCTAAGGAGTAGTTAGGGTTGTTAGGTCCCTCCTGGCAATCAGTGGGGGTTGGGGGGACTTACCAGTAGAAAGAAGATGACCTAGGCCATGTTGCTGGCACTGCACAGGAAGTGACATCATCACACCAGTGTCTTCTGGGTGACACTCGATATTTGGGCAAAAACTCTATGGTAAAACTGGCTTCTATCATAGAGTTTTTGCCCAAATACCAGAGTGTTGCCCAGGAGCCGCTGGCATGATGGCATCACTTCCTATGCAATGCCGGCAATGTGGCATAGCCCTTCGTTCTACTGGTGAGTTCCCCCACTGGCCAGCTGATTAATAAAAAAATTAATTTAAAAAAATCACATGGCATTGTAGGCATTGTTGTAGTTCATGCAAGGGTTTGCTCCTAACTATATACTATGTTGCTTTTTCATAGGATCGCTTCAACTATTGAAAATCAGCCTTTTTTTTGTTCTTTTTAGACGTGTTCAGTTTGTTTTGATATTTGCAGGGCTTCAGAGTTGTGAGTTCTCATAATGCTTTCTCACTGAAAATATCTGCTGTGCCATTTAGAACATTATGGAATTTTGTGTAAGAAAGCTTAATATGCAGAATGGCAGTTAATTTATAAGTTTTCTATATAAATTGTTTTTCTGCTGAAACAATTTTCCCACTCCCTTGCCTGCTGTGTCTGTCACTATTTTTCTCTTCCAAATCTCTGGGTGAACTTTTATTATGTTCATCTTGAAGATTATCCTAGCCTTGCTCAGTTTGTTTACCTGAGTCCAGAACTGGGTGAGTATGGAAACTGTAGTTTGAGCCAGAAAGTTTGGAGCATGCATAGGGTTGCCAAGTGCCGGCGACTTACTGGCAGGGGGGAGTTGTTCTCCCCCCGGGAGCTCATCTGGCACATGCGCTTTGCGCACGCGCCATGGCGATGTACTGACATCACCTCCGGGTGACGTCATTACACGGGGGAAGTCGTCCTCACCGGACGACTTCTGGGGCGGGGTTCCCCCCGCCGGCCGAATGCCGGCTGGCGGATCGGGAACCCCTATAGCGGGGGATTCCCCACCCCCCGGGCTGACTTGGCAGCCCTAAGCATGCACCACTCTGAAAAATTCCACTGACTAACAAATGTAGCCAACTGTGCAACAGGGCTGTTTGGATAAAAAGGAGAAATGAAAATGACGTATCCTGCCCTGGGCAATTTCAATGATGGGCAAGATAAAAATATGCAAAATTGAAAGCTATATCTGAAATGTGTCTGTTTTTAAAATGAGACCTGTCCAGGATGACCCTGGAACATATGCAATTCAAGCAAGCCAGGAAATTCCCAGTATGCACCGATACTGGCTATTCAGCCTGCTGGATCAGACGAGTTGTCCTTACAGTCTAGCTTCCTGTCTCACCCATAATGGCCAACCAGTTACCATGGAGGTCTGACAAGGCGACCCCACCCATGTTGCCTCCTAGCACTGGTATTCAGGGTTTTTCTGTCTCTAAAAAAAACTCACCATGGCTAGTAGCAACTGATGGATCTCCATGAATTTGTCCAATTTCCCTTTAAAGCCATCTGTGCTCGTAGCCACCTTTACGTCCTCTGGTCATGAATTCTACATTTTAATCATTCAATAAAGAAGTACTTCGTTTTGTCCACCCTGAATCTATCGTCCATCAACTTCATCGGGTGCTCCTGTGTTCCAGTACTTTGGGAGGGGGAGAGAAAGTCCTCTGTATTCACTCGCCCTGCTCCATGCACAATTTTATAAAACTCTTTTCAGTTGTCTTTTTTTCTAAACTGAAAAGTCCCAGTCTCTTTAGCCTTTCCTCATTGGAAAAGTGCTCCAACCTATTTGTCATCTTGGGTGCCCTCTTCTGTACTCTGAACAAAGGCAAGTCCTAATAGATAGTGCCCAGTTAACACCAAGAAAAGAGAAAGTCCAGAATGTTCTTAAAGAAGTGCAGGACTTCTTCTTCCTCATAAGCTCTTCAATGGCTCCTGCTATTCTGGATGCTTTATTTCTTTGACTGGGCCTTCAGAAAAATTAGCCATTCCCTTCAGTCAAGCTGTAGGCCTTCTTTCTCCTACTGCAGGCCAGACTGACTGAAAGGGCGGAGCTCTTGCTGTGGGCATTGCTCATGCTCCGTGACCTTTTGCTCCCTTGGCCCTAGGGCTGCCAAGTCAGCCTGGGGGGCAGGGGATCCCCCGCTATAGGGGTTCCTGATCCGCCGGCCGGCATTTGGCCGGCGGGGGGAACCCCGCCCCAGAAGTCATCCGGTGAGGACGACTTCCCCCATGTAATAATGTCACCCGGAGGTGACGTCATTACATCGCCGTGGCACGCGTGCAAAGCGCACGCGCCAGAAGAACTCCCAGGGGGAGAACAACTCCCCCCTGCCCGTAAGTCGCCGGTACTTGGCAGCCCTACTTGGCCCTAAATGCTAAAAAATTAAATAGCAATAGAATAACACGTTAAAGGAAAAAAATGACATTGGTAAAACACTGTTAAGCAAAGTTTACTTCAGACCATGGCTAAGGCATTAAGAAGAGAGCCAGTTTGGTGTAGTGGTTCAGTGCGTGGACTCTAATCTGGGAGAACCAGGTTTGATTCCCCACTCCTCCACTTGCACTTGCTGGATGACCTTGGGCAAGCCATAATTCTGGCACAGCTGTTCTTGAAAAAAGAGCAGTTTCTGTCAGAGCTCTCTCAGGCCCACCTACCTCACAGGGTGTCTGTTGTGGGGAGGGGAAGGGAAAGGAGTTTGTAAACTGCTCTGAGATGCCAAGTGAAGGGCGGGGTATAAATTCAATCTCTTCTTCTTCTTCTAGGTAGATGAGGTAGTTTTTTGTGGCATTGATATAAAAACAGCACCTATCTTTGTAGTGGGAAAATTCCATTCTGTCTAGGGTGCATCTAGGGTGTTCTTTCCATCCCTGGCCAAGACATTTGTAATAATGGAATAGTTAAATTTGAATTAAATAGTTAAATTTGAGTTAAAATTGTACTGAGCTAATTCGCTGAGTGTTCCGGCTGTTCATGGCTGTCAAAAACTCCTATAAAATGGCTAACATGTGTACTAAAAATATTTTTATCTCTTTATTCCTCCAGAGCTCTCAAGATGTAAAGGGGAAAAATCCAATTACTGATATTATGCAACGACAAATTCTAGACAAATAAAACAGATATGATTTTTAAAAGCCAGGGCTTTATTAAATCAGTGCTAATATTATGATGTTGTGTAACTTCTTAGCACCTATTATGAAAACCACTAGAATGTGTGCCATTCTTATCTGCCATTTTCTAATTTGTGATCGCAAATAAGTTCTATCATCTCTGTGGCTACATTCACACATCACATTTAACCTACATAAAACCAACATCTGCATGAAACCAGCTGATTATCAGGCTCACATGTGCGCTTCGTTCCTCATTCCTCCCCTCTCACATGTGTTGCACAACAAGAGTGTGAGAAGTGAACTCCAGCTATCCCCAGTACATGAATGCAACACAGTGGTTAACTGGTAGGGTTGCCAGCTCCAGGCTGGAAAGTACCTGGAGATTTTGGGGGTGGAGTCTCAGGAGGACGGGATCTGGGGAGCGGAGGAACTTCAGTGGGGTATAATGCCGTAGAGTCCACCTTTCAAAATGGCCATTTTTCTCCAGATGAACTGATCTCTGTTGCCTGGAGATCAGTTTCAATGTTCCCTCTATTCCCCCCCCCCACTGAGCAGAGCAATTCACCTCCTGAGCAGACTATAACGACTGTAATCTTAAAATGGGCAATGGGCAGTGTTAATGAGTGGCCGCTCACATGTACAGCTTAAAGGGAACACCGGTTGTAATCCCAGGAGATATCCAGCTACCATATGGAAGTTACGCCCCACCGATGTTCACTGTGAAAAAAATGGATTCAATTCCAATTACAGTCCACAGACTTGTTTCTTCCTCTGTTTCTTTATTTCACGTCATGCAGTGCTGCTGCTGCTTCCAGGTAGTTACCATGCGACTACAGATTTCTTAGGTAAATATTTCATTTCCCACAATGATTCATCAGGTCGCTTTTTTATACATGGAGCCGATGCTCTAAGACTCTTACTCAGAATTAATCTTGTGCTTCCCTTTGGCAACTCCTGGCTCTCATTCCATGTTTAACCCATGTTTACACTCCTGTTTTATGGGGGAAAACTGATTCCTTTTGAGCTGGGCTCTTACATTTATGTGTTAAGAATAGCCTTAAGTAGCGTACAATAACCAAGATGCAAGAAAGTTGGGCGAAGGGAAGAGCAGCACATAGAGAGGGCAGACTGTTTTCTCAGAGACTCTGATTTTCTTTCCCTGTGCATCTTTGTGGAGGTACACTTGTAGATGTTCCTAGAATACATTCATATCCTGCACCATTTATTTTTAGTAAATGTTGTGTTTTAGTTATACCGCAGTTGCTTGATGCAGACTTGGGTATCCTGATACTCAACGTCTCATTGGTTGGGAGTTAGAGATTTCTCATTGGACCTTAAGCCACTCTGGTTACCTAACCAGAGGGCCCGGCTTGGGTCCAATAGAATTGCATGTTTATTGTTATACTTTGTTGTTATTATGGTTGGAACAAGGTATAAATTCAGTGCTGCTCCCACAGGAGCTGTCTTGTGTTGAACTGAGTGTTGTCTTGAATAAAAGCCTGTTTTGATGATTCATCGCCTCCTGATCAATACTTAATAGTAAATAATTAAAATCTGTAATATATGTAACAGAACTATAGTCCAGGTCAAGATGTCTTTGTTCCACCAGAACTTACATTTAGAGACTCAGTGTGGTGTAGTAAGAGTGTCTGACTAGGATCTGCGAGACTAAGGTTCAAATCCCCACTGTGCCCTATAACCTTGCTGGGTAACCTTGGGCCACTCATACACTCTCAGTCTAAACTACCTCACCGCATTGGTGTGTGGTTAAATAGAGGAGAGGATAAACAATGTCAAGTTGCTTTAGGTCCCCTTTAGGGAGAAAGACAGGGTATAAATGAAGTAAGTAAATAAATAGCCATAGATTTTTTAAAAAATCAGAGGAAATAACATGCAAACCAAATTGTAGGCAGGAGGTATATCCCAGAGCACTCTGTTTGCACCCATGAATTTTATTGTTCATTCCTTTTGTTTATTTCCACTTCACAGATCTCTCTGGACTCTATTTCTCATTTGTCTGTTCAGCTCTGTTTCTAAATCTGTATTCTTTCCCACTGAATGTTATGGTGATAGAACACAAGTTTTTCACTCTCCAATCAACTCAAAGGTTCCTACAATCAGGTGGATCATAGAGTATGGCTTATTGGCTGTAACAGGTTGAAAAAAGCTAGTGCCTCCAGTTTGAATCCAAGGAGAAGCAACGTAATTCACATCGCTCATCTGACATTTCCCCATTCCCCATTTTGATTTTTGATGGGTTGGGTGGGCCAAAACCATTGTTTTTTAGGAAGATCCATCCAACAGTGGGGGTTTGGGATTTCCCTGGAATGTACAATTGGTCTGAGATCTTATGTTGTACAAGCCTGACATGCATGTATATCTTTATTTTTATCTTCATCTCATATGTCATAGTTTGCTCTCTTTGGTTCAAGACTATACAGATAGGATGCAATAATATTGTTTCCCTCTCATAAGGAATGAAGGCTTAAGGTTGTCACATAACATGAAGCCAGATAAGGCTTGTTTCAATTTCCTTTCTATTACATTGGAAAAATGGGTCAGCAAAACAACAACAATGTTTGTTCTGTTTTTTATAAAAAAATTCTCTTTATTTCCAAGAAACTCAAAGTCAGTTCACAAGACCAAGTGTGACGAAAATGTGAGATTAACTTTTGTGATCTTTGGTTATCATGTTGGTCATGTTTGTGTCATTGAGAGCACAACTTACCATTCTATTCATATTTATTCACAGCATTTTACCTGAACTTTTTTGCAGTTGTGCTATGGTGCAACAAGTGTGGGTTTAAAATGGTGAATCAATTACACACAGCCTCTTCACCATGAGTGCAGTTCAGCTCAGATATGCTTGATTCACCTTTTTTTAGCAAGCTAGTTTGGTCATATTAATTTGTAAAACTTTTCCTGTAGCATGTATTTGAAACTTTCCCCCCTTGGTGAAAAGGGTGAAGGCATGCAGCCAGCTGTTGCCATGTCAATGGTGCGGCCAAGCTCCCTTGGAGGTATCATTTCTACCTACTTATGTGTGGTGTATATGCCTTTGCCCTTATGGTAACAACATTCAGTCTGCTGCTTTTCAGGAAACTGCAGTGAGCCCTTAAATGCTTATGTCAACAGTAGTTTGTTCAAGTAGCTCTAACACACAAACATCCTGATAATGGTTTAAGCAACAGTCCTGAATGCTCCTGAGTCAATGGTATAGGTACTCCTCATGTGCATGAATGAGTGTTAGGAAATGTTGTATTTGTTTCTTTCCCTTGTTCATGAGTCATACTATTCATGCATTTCTCTTTTCCCTCCTATAATTTTATTCTTTTTGTTTATCTGCTTGTCTTGTCGCAACGTGTTTTCTAGGTAGTTTCCGCCTAACTTGAGACTTATAGGATCACCATCCTTATGTCACTTTGATTTTTAATTCCTTTAGAAAAGTTATGCTTTAAAACAGATCTGTAGCTGCCAATTTCAGCTATGATCTGGTATGTAAGAAATGTTACATACTGTTTTTTTAAAAATCCATTTGGTTACATCAAGGAGGAGCAACTGGAATGAAAATGCACGAGATTACTAATTTTGCTTTTACTAATATTAGTTGCCCCTAATATGAATGTGGTATACTGAGCTTAGAAAGGCCAGAAAAGATCCAGTTTCAGATTCCCATTCTACCATGACGTTACCACCGTGGGCCAGTCAGTCTCTGTTAGTCTAATCTACCTCATTGGGTTCTTATGAGGTAAAATGGAGAACCATGATTTCTGCCTGAGTTTCTTTGGGGGAGGGTAGGATAAAAATGAGCTAAATCTAAACATCCCTGAAATAGCTCATCATATTGAAAACAGTTATTTAAAAGAGCAATGGCCACTTATCGGTCACAACTTTATTAGATCAGATCAGATACCTTTAATGGCATAATAATATGGTAAGTACATTTAAAAGATACATTTAATTCCAGTGAGTAAGTTAGGACAATAAAATATGCATATTATTTAAAAAATCTGTATCTAAATGTGGCTGATTCTGCTAAAACTCTGCAACCATAACTGTAGTATCAGTATTAACATCATTCAGAAAATGCTGAACAGTTTTAAGATTACTACTAAACAAGTGTGGCCAAAGGGATAAGAATTTCATACATGAGGATGTGTGCAGCTGGCAGTCCAGAATGATATGGAAAATTGAATTTGGGCCATACTGGAACATTTGCAGTCTTTCTTGAGGGGGGATATTGTTAAATCAACCCACAGCATGTTTGAGGGAAAGAAGTTCAGCCGAGCCAGTGTGAAGGCTCTACGAGGAGAAGGAAGGCTGAGATTGTGTAAATAGTGGGCCATTTGGCCATGCTGGATTGAGAGATTAAGATGAGTTTGTGAATAGATATGCGGGTGTAAAGGGCGGAAATTCTGTAATTCTAGATCAAGTAGTCTTTGCCTATTTGATGATTTTTTTTCTTCTATTTTTGAAAACCAGAGGGGGCTGTGTATATCATTTTTTAAATGTGAAATTAAAGAGTTTGGTTCTAAAGTGAACTTTGAGCCAATATTTAAAGGTTAGCAGCCAACCTTTTGTTTGAATAAGATGTTGGCCCACTTCTAGGCATAAAGCTGAGTGTGGCACAACTGGGGACACCTAAGTTTTGGCGAAAGAAGTTTGCCTGAGTGCGCTCAAACTCAATGTTCAGTGCCTTTATCCATACTGGACAACCATAGAGTACTTGGGAAAGCACTTTAGTTTCATAATTTTTTATTGCTGAAGGAATATGTTGGTTTCCATCATAACTTTATTAATAGAAGTCCTCAATGGATAATATTTGGTGGCTGTAAAGAACTGTGAAATTTAAAAGGAGAACTAGTGATAAACAAGATTGTTTTCCTTATTGGGATAGCAATTATTAAGTAAAGTATTTGTGAGAGGCTAGGGCCATATTGGACTGCCATAGGGAAGGATGACCATGCAAATGTGGCTCGGTGCAGCTAAGTGAGAAACTGGAGCAGAGAAGGGAGGAGATGAGCCTGGCAGCTGGAGCCTCCCAACTGGGGGTGAAGTGTGGGCCTCCAGGTCCCTCAGGCCTCAGATGTGGAGGGGGGAGAGTTCTGCTCACCCAGGTCTTCCTTGTTCCAGGAGGGTGCTCCTTGCTTGTCCCTTCTGGCCCCCTTTCTATGCCAGCTCTGAGACAGGAGTAGCCCCAACCACCTCCCCCTTGGCCAGAGGCCCTCACAGCCTTTAAATGTTCCAACTGCTATGGCTTGGGCCAATCTGCCCTTGGAGGCTTCCTCCACTTTGGACCCTGCCCCCTTCCAGCCAACCAGTTCCCTGGCTGGGTTTTTGCCCCTTGGCTAGGTTGGGCCCTTATTGTGTCTTGCCTGTGAATTCCTGCTGGCCAGCTAAGCTACAGAGACATTATTGACACCCCCCCCATCTTCACCAGGCCATGTCCTTGCCACTCTGGGATGGCCCATTGAACACCCTGGGGGTGCACTACAGGGGCCTCTCTCCATGATTAAGTGGGGGCATTGACTAGGATGGGGTGGGGCACTCTACTTGCTTCAGGATGGTACATTACAATCTTTGTCTTCTTCTCTGCACTCCATGAGTTAGAATAAATAGAAAACAAAGATTTGACAACAACCAGCAAGAATCCCAGGAGGTTAGTAATGGTTTCTTCCTTAGAATTAAGGGGTTGGAAAAAAAGTATCACCATCTGCACTTTGAATGTTGTATCTTTGAAAGTTTTGCAGTTCTTCTCCATGCTGAGTGGTCTCATGAGAACTGGTGTTGATTAATAGGGAAGGATATCCCTTAGAAATGGCTCTACTTGACTAGAATTCACTGCATAGTTATAAGGGAATGCAACTGCAGTGTGGTTCAAGCATACGTATAGCACAAAGGGTTTTAGCCACTGGTAGTCTAAGCCATCAAAGGTAGTAGTTTGTAGTCACTGATGGCCAGTCAGTCCTAGGAATGCAATTAATTCTAGTTCTGCTGAAAACTGATGGAAGTGGAAGCTGAAGTGATGATTGTTTTGAAGTGCTATTGTTTGGAATTGTAGGTGAAGAATATGTTTTATGTGAGAACCCTTACTGAGCCAAGAAGCCAGGCCTTCTGGAAACAAAAGTCCTTTTTATTTCTTAATGGTTCATAGTAGTCAGCACTTCTTGTGTTAGTGATACAGAGCATAGAGCTGTGAGTAAGTTATACATAATTCAAAAGCAAAGAGGGAGGTGGGCACCTATTAGGTTAATTAAAAATGGCGCAACAAGCATATCCATCAAACTTCCCAGGGAAAGCCCGCCCAAATGTGCGACTGCTCATCAGGCATTCCTTCCCACACCCCATCGAAACCTCCCCAGCAATTCCCATAGAAGCACCTGGCAGCCGAGTAGCCGTTGGAAAAAGAATTCAAGGTCAAATGCATCAGCAAAACAGATAACAGTCCCAGCAGCTATAATGAGGTCTGTGGGGAAGTGAGTGACGTAGAGTGGGTGAGGGAAACCATCTCCCGCCCAGGAGATGTCAGATTCTGACATCCTGCCAGCCTCAAGGGGACCCCCCCCCCTGGCTTCAGAGGATACAAAGCATGAAAGTCACGCAACATTTTAGGAGCATGCACATTTTCAGCAGCCACCCACTCAATATGCTCCAGCCCAAAGTCCACCCATTGAACAAAATAGTAAAGGCAACCCTTTTCAACTTAGAGTCCAAAATGTGAGTGATTTCATAATGAGCCCCCCCCCCTTCATCAGAGGAGGAGGATGAGGCTGAACTGGTCTCCAAGCGTTCTGCTCAGGATCCCATTTCAGGAGGCTGAAATGAAACACAGGGTGCACAGCTTTCAATGCTTTGGGCAGTTCGAGTTCAAAAGATACATTAGAGATCTTACACAGTACTTTAAAAGGCCCCACATATCTCCAGCCCAATTTCCGATTAGGCTGTAAGCCTTGAAGTTTTTGGTTGACACATAAACTGAATCCCCCGGTTCCAGATCCCAACCCGGAGCTCTCCCTTTGTCTGCATATTTTTTGTAATCCATTTTGGCCTTATCCAGTGTTTTTGCAATGAGAGGCCAGGAGTCACGGAGAGAGTTTCACCAGTCCCCAAAGGAGCCAGACGTCGGGGAAGCATGGCCCAACACCGGGAGAGGAACCCCCTCAAATCCCCCCACCACCATAAAAGGAGAAACACCCGTGGAGGAGTGAACCGCATTGTTGTAACTATATTCCACGAAGGGAAGTAACTCCACCCAGTTGTCTTGATGAAAGGTAGTGTAGCAATGAAGGAACTGCTCCAAGATTTGATTAACTCTTTCCGTCTGTCCATCCGTCTCTGGATGATAAGCAGAACTTGACGCAGGCTCCACCCCCAGAATGGCCAGGAGCTCTCGCCAGAAGTTGGCAACATATTGAGACCCCCTATCAGAAATTATCTTCTTTGGGACGCTGACATCTTATAGCTCAGCCCATCTGCCACAGTCCTTGGTGCAACAACATACAGTCTTTCTGTGTTTAAAAACTATAAAGTAACGTATGATGAATATGTATAAAGTAATTTGTTGTTCAGTTGCACAGTCAAGTCTGACTCTTCGTGACCCCACGGACCACATCACGCCAGGCCCTCCTGTCTCCCACTGTCCTCCAGTGTTTGCTCAATTTCATGTTCATTGCATCGATAACACTGTCTATCCATCTCATCCTTTGCTGTCCCCTTCTTCTTTTACCTTCAGTCTTTCCCAGCATCAGGGTCTTCTCCAGTGAATGCTCCCTTCTCCTTTGGTGGCCAAAGTATTTGAGCTTCAGCTTCGGTATCTGGCCTTTTAATGTAAAACTGAATGTAGGCTTTAATGGTAAAGGTTAATATGTACACTTATTTTATTTGCAGCCTGATCTTGGTCATGATTACTTGGAATTAAATCCCAGTGAGTTCACTGTGGACTGTAACCTTAATTATGTATATGTGTTTCTTATATTTTTTTGATTTCCTGCAAAGATACTAGATTTATAATATTTCATGTAAGTCAAAAATCTTTCCGAAGAGGTAGAATGTAACCATTAACAATCTTTCACATTTAGCCTTTTTGTTTTGTGAAAGAGAAACCAGATTGTTTCCACATCTTTTATATTTTGTTTTGCCTACACTCCCCTCTACCCTTCTGCCATTATTTTGCCATTTTTTTCCACTGGCCACAATAATTGAATGAAATTGTTTTCATTTGGCTGTTTGATGAGCAATGGATACTTTTTTTCAGTTTTGGTCTCCTGTTCATTCTGTTTTAAATGAAACTGCTTAATACAATGATAGTGGTGGGGAAAACATGACAGGGACCTACAGAGCAACTTGAATTAATCCCTATCCTGGAAAAAATGATGTCCTCAGAAATATTTCTCTCAGTTTACATGTTCTGATCACAAAGTGATCAGAAAGAAATACAGAAAAACAGAAGTTTGTGCATGATTACAGTTTCAGCCAGAAGCCACAGGACAATAGTCCAAGAAAATGCCTTTCACGTGTGGTTTGTGTAGACAGAGAATAGATGTTGTCTGGAAATGGGAAATTTCAGAGCCGAGCTCCTCTGAGAGCTTGTTAAATCTTTAATTTGGATGACTTGACCTGTCACTTATTAGCTAGCAAGAATGGCAGACATCAGTAGTGGAGGCTAGGAGGGGCTGTAATGACATGAAAACAGATTGGGTGTATATATACATAGAAGGCATGGAAGGGCTACTAGTTTCCCTTTGTGCTTGCATGAATGCAAAAGGCTTTCAAACATTAACAATGAACCAGTGGGCAAAATAATACTAACCGTGCAATCCGGAAAATGCAGCCTCCAAATTGTATACAACATGGAAATATGACTTCTATTAAGGCATGTTGTTTGTCATTGTTTTCAAGCTTCTCCCTCCTACTAATGCTCTCCACTAGGAAAGAAGGCTAATCCTTTGCATACGACACATGATAAACCTGGCAGACGACAGTGCAAATGTTGAGCTGGTTAATAATTAGCACTTGAAATTCCTAGTGTATCTAATTCATTCCCTTGGTTTATGGAGTTTCTTTAAAAGATTTCTTGAAATTTTTGAAAGGGGGAAGAAAACAACTTCTTGTAAACTAAGAACAAAGGGAAATGCTTTGTGCCATTATGGGGGTAGACATGTGCTGCGAGAAGCCATTGGCTTACTAAAAATATACTTTTTAACAATAATCCAAGCTTAAGGCAGTCTGAGAACTGAGACAGAGAGAAAGGGGGAAAGAGAGACCTAAATACTGATCTTTTCATTTTTAACTGGTTACTAAATATTTTTTAAAACCTGATTTCAGTTCCTTCACGATCATATTTACATTGTTTTAAAAGCAAGACGTTTAAAATCTATGTGTAAAATGGTTCTCATTAAAAAAAATTAAAATGGGGGAAATGTTTAAATTATATTTAAAGCAGAAGTACAGTTGTAAATAATAGGCAGTTGTAATATTCAAAGCACATATTTTAGGGACTTCCTCCCTTTTCCAAATCTCACTCATGTGGAACATACACTCATTTCTGTAACAAAAATTCTTTCTACTCTATTGGCAAAATGAATAGCATCAACTCAAAATATTTAAAAATTTAGTCACATCCACATCTTGCAGCCTATAAGGAGCTTTCACGCTTTTGGGCTCGCTTTAGATCTTTAATACCCTTTCCTTTTGTGTCAAGATGCTCACGAGGCGTAAAGAAGCACTGATAAACCCACTTAGATCCCTTCCTGGGCCGTCACCTCTCCCTGCCAAGCGGCTTTAGGTGGTAACTGATCTGTGACAGGCTGCCAGTCAAACAGAGCATTTCTGAAAGCTGACACAAAAGACGGAGCGCTGGAAAAAGGATAGGAAATAAGAAAAGAAACCAAACTCTCTCTCTCTCTCTCTCTTTCCATCCCTCCCCCTTCCCTCTTTCTTCCCCTTAGTCAGGTTCATGGCAAGGGCAGCTTATAGGCTGTGAGATAGAGATCAGTAGCCCCTTCCAAGCCAGGGACGGTCCCAGCTTACTGCTGATAATAGAGGCAAAAGTGAGAGTGACAGTCAGATGGAAACTGACACAGGGCTTCTATCAATATTGTTGCTTCCCATGGGATCAGGAGAGACAGACAGACAGAAAAGAGAAAGACAAGAGTTCAGCTGAATGTCAACTGCAACTGCGCTCTTACGTTTTTTCTCTCTCTCTCTCTTTCCTTTTGGGGTATCACACTGAATCATGTTTGAGACCCCTCCCCAACACACAACATTTTGTGTCTGTTTTCAGTTGCCATGGGTTTGGCACGTCACCCAGTGATATCCTTGCTCAATTTCCTTGGGAGCTGCCTGTGCAGCATTGGAGCTGCCCTCGTTCTTGAAGGAGTCCATCTGCACAGTTCTTCACAGGTTGAGAAATCTCACCATGCTCAAAGGCAATGCTTTATTGCTTCTATTTGGTGTGGTGGGAGCCAGTTTGGTGTAGTCAGGGCTCATTTCATAGCAGGAGCTCCTTTGCATATTAGGCCACACACCCCTGATGTAGCCAATCTTCCAAGAGCTTACAAAGCTCTTCTTATAGGGGCTACTGTAAGCTCTTGGAGGATTGGCTACATCAGGGGTGTGTGGCCTAATAACGCAAAGGAGCTCCTGCTATGAAAATGAGCCCTGGGTGTAGTGGTTAAGTGTGCGGACTCTAATTTGGGAGAGCCAGGTATGATTCCCCGCTCCTCTGCTTGCACCTGCTGGAGGACCTTGGGCAAGCCATAGCTTTGTACCAGCTGTTCTCTCAAGGACGGTTGTCTCAGAGCTCTCCCAGCCACACCCACCTCACAGGCTGTCTGTTGTAGGGAGGGGAAGGGAAAGGAGTTTGTAAGCCGCTCTGAGACTCCCTTAGGTAATGAAGGGCAGGGTAGAAATCCAATCTCCTCCTCCTCCTCCTCCTCCTCTTCTTCTTCTACTCTGCATCTATGGAGTCCTCCAAATCAAATCTCTGAATCAATTAACAATAAATAACAATTATTACTAGCAAGATTATTTTAATACAACCCCCCCCCCCCCGCCTTTCTAATGAAAATAGGGTCCCCAGACCTATACCAGCATCAGATCTCATCTCATTTCTGTTCCCTGTACAAGGGGAAACCATATTTATTTATTTAGGACACTTTTAACCCACTTTTCTCCATACAGTATGAACCCAAACCAGCTTACAATGTATACAACCCATAAAAGACAGGCACAGATACGCAAAACAAGCAAATTTCACAGTTACTAGAAGAAGAAGAAGAAGAGAAGAGATTGGATTTATAACCCCGCCCTTCACTTCCCAAGGGAGTCTCAGAGTAGTTTACAAACTCCTTTCCCTTCCCCTCCCCACAATAGACACCCTGTGAGGTAGGTGGGGCTGAGAGAGCTCTGAGACAACTGTCCTTGAGAGAACAGCTGGTACAGAGCTATGGCTTGCCCAAGGTCATCCAGCCAGGTGCAAGTGGAGGAGTGGGGAATCAAACCCGGTTCTCCCAGATTAGAGTCCACACACTTAACTACTACACCAAACTGGCTCTCTACAACAAACCACTACTACTTGTCAGTAACAAACTAGTTCAAAAGGCAAAGCAGATGGCAGGGCAACAACTCTGCCCCAGACAGGTGAGACAGGCACTTCCTTCCCTCCTTCTAAAGGGGAGGGATTTCCCACAATTTCCCACAAGGCGCTGCCCTGGCATCGTTCTTCCCTTTGCCCCGATTGCCTGCTTGAATTTCCCACTATTTGCCGCAGGGTGCATTTTGACCCACGGCTCCACCTGATTTCTTCTGATTTCCTCCGTGGCTTCAGCAATCCTCAAAAAACAGGATTGCTGAAGCCATGGGGGAAATCGCGTGAAGCCGTGGGTCAAAATGCGCCCCCAGCAAATAGTGTGAAATTGAAGCATGCAATCAGGGGAAATGGAAGAACGACCCGGGGCAGCGCCTTGTGGGAAATCGGTCCAGACAATCTCTCTAGATAATCAGGCATTCACTTTCTTCCCTTCTTCCAGAAGGCAGCTTCCTTTGGGTGGGTGGGCAGGCAGGCAGGCAAGCAGGCAGGCACTTACTTACTTTCTTCCCTCCTTCTAGAAGGCAACTTCCTTTATAGTCACAGAGCTAGAAGGGAGGAGTCAAGCAGATGGAACCAGCTCTGCCCTTGGTGACACAGTCTCTCCCCAGACAGACAGACAGGCAGGCAGGCAGGCAGTTACAACAGTTTAGTAGTAGTACTTCTGTTGCTTTGTGCTTTATATACTTGAAGCATAAGATTTTGCCTAATTTAGGTTTCCCCAGTATTTTTCTTTTGGCAAACTCTAGGGCAGGGGCTCTTAGAATTCTAGACATATGTTCCATTGAGGCTGCAGTACAAGCGTGAAATGTGAAGCCCCTCAACAACGACAACATTTGTTTATTATGGTCAGAGACAAGTCAAATGGCAACGTTATCATAACAAATTTGAGACAGAACCACATATAGCCAAATGTAGCCAAATAACAAAATATACAATTCAATATGGACACGGCTTAAAACCTGGGTATACAAATTCCAATACCGATTCTAAAATTTTAAACTTAGAATTAGTAAAAGGTTAAATATTTTTGTTTAGCAACTTTCCCCAGAGTTTTATGGCTTGAATAGCAAATGTCGCCACTTTTAGAGAAATTTCCTGATCCCTATCAACTAAAAGCTTATCTAAGTAAAATCTGGTGTCCCTCCCTGGGAACTGGTTACAGATGGGAGATATATAGACTGTTCAAATATTCTGATAAAGTTTACACTCAAAAAGTGCATGTTCCCTTGTCTCTGTCTTGCTCTCCCTGCAAATGCACACTTTCATCATATGGACCCTTTTTATATCTGCCCTCTGTAACCCCTGAGGGCACCATATCCACTCTCGTAAGAGTAAAAGCTGTTCTGTTAACAGCTTTATTGAAATTCTGTAGGTATGGCATCATTACAACTCGGTTTAATTTCTCCTTGCCTGGAAGATAGCTTTTAATCTGTGATAGATCGTGCTGTCTCTCAATATCCAATATTCTTTGTTTTAAAAATGGTTTAACAGAGCTATAGTCCATCTGCATCAAGAACTGTTTAGAGAGGCTGTAAAAGCCTAATTTGAGCTCAGTTTCTTTAATCCAGAATAGTATTGTGGAGTCCCTCAGAATTACGCTTGCCAAACCAGAGGATTTGTGCCAGTACAGAATAATAGCAATCCATAGACGAGCCTTTACAATAATCATGCCAGTTTCCAGGTGAATTAGAGACAGCCGGAGGGACCTGTAAAACATGTCTTTAAAACTTGGATTGGACTGTTTCTAAAGCCTGCCAGTGAGATTGGTGTGGGGTTATATTCAAAGGAGCCCCTACAATAACTGGGCAAGGGGTTTAGCCTTAAAGATTTTAACTGCTGCCACTGCATTCCAACCTCCCAGGTTCCAGTAAAATTTCTCAATCACGCCCATTCTTTTCTTGCACTTCTAGTAATGTAATCCACGTGCACCTTCCTGGATCCTGAGGATTGGAAAACTATTCCTAGATATTTAAAGCAGTGAACCTGCTCAATGTCTACTGAATTAATCTTCCTTACGGGACCTTATGCATTTCTACAGGGCCTGCAAGACGGAGCTCTTCCACCAGGCCTTCAACTAGAAGCTACCCCCTCAATAATTAATTGTGAGCCTTTGGAGTCATCACTAATAGCCTGAGCCGGCCACATAAGAATAAATAGAATGAGGAGTGGATCAATAGGACGGGACATCAACTTGTCGCCAAATATCATTAGCATTACTTTTGCCAGATCAACTATACTAGCACTTTACATCATCTGGATTGTTTTAGAAAGTTTTATGATTGTTTTAATGGTTATTTATGGGTTTTAATTAAGTAAGCTGCCCTGAGCCTGCTTCAGCGGGGAGGGTGGGGTATAAATCTGATAAATAAATAAATAAAACTCCAAGTCTTGGATAACTCATCCCCTCTACACCCTTTTCAGTCTGGCTTCAGGCCTGGCTATGGGACAGAGACGATTCTACTAACTTTAGTTGATTACCTCCGTCTGAGCGTAGACAAACACCATGCCTTTCTATTACTCTTATTGGATTTATCTGCAGTCTTTACTATAGTAGATCATGCCATCTTGTTGTGGCACTTGCATGCAAAAGTAAGTATCAGGATATGCCTTGAAATGGTTCAAATCAATCCTCATGGATCAGACTCAAAGGGTCATCAGTGTAGGCTCTATCTTGTGGGGTTCCACAAGGCACAGTTCTGTCCCCCATGCATTTCATTTTCTATGTAAAATTTGGGGTTGGTGGTCGTCAATATGCTGACAATGCCCAGCTCTATATATCCTTATCCAAACACCCTGGTGATGTGGTAGAGTTCCTAAATTGCTGCTTGGCTGTGGTAAACTGGCTAAAAGTTAACCAATTGTAACTACACCCTGAAAAAGCAGAGGTAATACTGGTTGGGGAGGTGGAGGTCGTGAAGGACATTATTCTCCCCGTTTTTGATGGAGTTCGACTGACCCTTGCTGAATTGGCTAAGAGCCTTAGGGTTATACTGGGTCTAACCTTATTATTGGAGAAGCAAGTTAACATAGCTGCAAAAAACACTTTCTGTCAATTCAGGCTAAGATGGTCCATAACGTTGATATGGCTGATCTGGCCACCTGGAGCCATGCCATAGTAACATCAAAATGAAACTACTGTAAATATACTGTACTTCTTGTGGATTCCTGTATTTGCTGCTATAGTTTCACTGAGATACCTTTAGTACTGGTTAGAGTCAAAGTGTAGACCTAGCAGCCCTGGGAATTAAACAAAGCCTGCTCCTCTGTGGCTGGAAAACTTGAAGTACTTTACTGGCAACTTCTATTAGCTGATGCCAAGCAGGTCTTCTCCCCAACGTTTTGGGGTGGGGTTTTTTGCCTTCATCTCCTTTTGCTTGTAGCCAATGCTGATTCCAACTCACAATAACAATTTACAGTAGATTTTCCCTGTTGGCAAGGTTTAATGCAATCTCTTTGGTGGAACTTCCTGGCAGATTTGTGAGGATTCCTCGGGAGCTGAGACAGTGCTTCCATGGAACCCAAATACTTGAATCTATCACTCATGCTTTGTGCAAGTTTTATGCTAAGTCAAGAGCCTAAATCATAACCCCTGTCCTGGCTACCTTCCATATTCATTCTGTACATCAGGGTGGCCAAACTTGCTTAACGTAAGAGCTGCATAGAATAAACATCAGATGTTTGAGAGCTGCAAGACATAAACAAATATTACACACACGTTTTTATTGGAAAATATGCAACTCTGCTTTTTATTACCATCAAATGACACTGTCAAAAATAAAAAGGGGTAAAAACAGATATTGATAATGATATTTATTTGTCCAATGATATTTATTTGTTTGCTAATGATATTTATTTGTTTGCTAATGATATTTATTTGTTTGCTAATGATATTTATTTGTCTAAGAGAGAGAGAGAAAGAGAAATGAAAGAAAGAATGAAAGAGGTGGAAAGAAAGAGAGAGAGAGAAACAAAGAAAGCAAGTAGATGATGGGAGGGAGGGAGGAAGATAGAAAAAGAGAAAGAAAGGTGGAAAGAAGACAAATAGATGGGAAGAGAGGAAGAAAGGGAGAAAGAGAGAGATTAACAAGGAGCAAATAGATGGGAAAGGAGGAGAGGAAGGAAGGGAGAAAGAGAAAGGTGGAAAGAATGAAAGAGATGAAAAGAAAGAGGGAGAAAGAGAGAAACAAAGAAAGCAAATAGATGGGGGAGGGAGGGAGCAAGGTGGAGAGAGAGAGGTGGAAAAAAAGCAAATAAATGGGAAGGGAGGAAGGAAGGGAGAGATGGAAAGAAAGCTACTTTAAGGTCCCTTCCACATGAGCAAGATAATCTGGAGGGGAAGCGAGGCTTTTTTGCTCCAGAGCAATTTGCCCCGCAGTTGCATGATCACACAGGTCTGTGGACCTTCCGGGGCAACTTGCCACTGCGTGATCAGACGCAACCGTGGGCAAGTTGTGTTTTTTTCGTGGTTGGTTTCCTAGGCATTTAAACAGGGGATTGATGAATCACCTCCCCACCCTAAGGACTTTCGATGATGCACACACAGAGAGGGGGGGGGACAACAGTGTGGCATTGAGATAGCATGTGATCACACTATCCGCAATGCCACACTTTTGCGCTGGAGTGATCACATGGGGAAACTCTGGCTGTGAACCGTAGCAAACCATTTGATACTGGAGTTTCACTAGTAGCTTTTTACCACAATTCCCCACCGGATCAAAATGGTTTGTGACTGTTTGATGATGGTTGTGGGACGCTTCCCAGATGTGCTGGTGTGATCACACTACTTTGATCCAGTGGTGAATCATCCCTCTTCCATGGCAAATGGGTGCGTATGATTACACCCTAACTTAAACTGTTCTCCAGCTCTCCCCTCCACATCCATATGCCTGCCAGCTTGGCTTGGAGAAGGGATTTAAAGAGACAAATGCCTTCTCCAAGCTGTCCAGGGGCTGGCTTTGAGAACACATTTAAAGTTCCTTTCTTTCTTTGGTCCCCCCCTTCCCCAAGCCTACTCAGGGAGGGGAAGACTGGCTGGGGAAGGGAAGACCAATCGGGGAGGCATGCCTCCCATCTACTTCCCCAGCCACCCTGCAAGGAGCCACAGAATATGTGTGAAAGAGCCACATGTGGCTCCCGAGCTGCAGTTTGGCCACCCCTGCTGTAGATTATAACCTTTTAAATATTCTTGCAGGTAATGACTGAAAGATCACAGATGCTGCTAAGTATATTTCAGTAGCTTCGGCAATCTGTGCAGTCTGCCAAAGGGATTGAATTAAAATATGCCAACAAGAAGTCCTAATGCCTCTTGTTTACTTTCTTATATTGACTTCTAATTATAAAAATTTTAAAGTAGTTAGCGGAAATGTTTTTATCCAATACTCATCGGCTTTGTAAGTCTTATTTCCACTAATATATTTGAGAAGCCCTTAATAAGTCTATTTTAGTTGCTAAACTCTTTCTGTTTTAGTGCTACAGAGCAATGTTATCAGTAATGGTAAAGTCCAATAGCCTATGGGCCTTTGGACACGTTCTGAATAAACCATATCTATCTATACATGACTGTCACATCAAATAAAGTAACAATGAGTCTTGTTGTAATCTGAATCAAGTGGGGCCTTTGGTTGTCCATACCCATTCAGCATTCTGCTTGTTTTTTAAAATGAGAATACATTGCATTGGGGTACCCAGGAGATAACTGAATCAAATGGGAATGCGCCTTCATGATAACGTTCTGCAAACTGGAGCCTGATACCGACATCTATTTAGGGAGCCAGGAAAGGTGTAAAGCAACATATTCTGATTTCTCCATTAATGACTGAGAGATAACAATGATACATAATCAATATATTTACAGCAGAATTCTCTATTTGAATTTTGAACATCTGCTCAACTACCAAATCCACTTTGAACAGAGAAAGAAATGATGGAATTATATTGTAACAAGTGGAGACCTGCAAGAAACTTGCAGGATAGTTATCCCATTCCTCACACCTTTGCTTCCTCCCTTCTCCCCCTACCTCTCTCACACTCTTTCTCCCTTCTGCCCCCCCTTTTTTACTCTCTCGCTCTCCTCCATGTATGTTACTTCCTCTCTCTTTCTGACCTGTCATCATTCCCTTTGTTTTTCTGCCTCCCCACCTTATCACTCTTTCTCTCTCTTTCTGCCTCCCACCTCAAATCCCACCCTCCCCAGGCTCCACCTCTCAAATGTCCGGGAATTTCCCAACCTGGAGTTGGCAACCCTATTTCCTTCCCACCCTATTTCCTTCCCACCCAACACCCAACCTTTACCTGTCTTCAGCTTTCTATCTCCACCCCCCTTCCCTGCAGCCTTTACCTAGGAAAATTACAGGCTTTCTCCACAGTGGGGACTAAAGCAGCTTACATTATTATTTCCTCTTTGTTATCTGCACAACAACCCTGTGAGGTTGGTTAGGCTGAAAGTATGTGACTGGTCCAAAATCTCCCAGTCAGCTTCCACTGCAAGATGGGGATCTGAACCTGGGTCTCGCAGATCCCAGTCTGAAGCTCGAACTGTTGCACCGCAATGGCTTTCATACGGTGGCTGCTGATGAACTGTAGCAAAACAGCTGGGCCTAATTACTCATGCAAATCAGGTGGTATCAAGTCACACAGAGGGTGCTGCCTAGGGATGCCAGCCTCCAGATGGGACCTGGGGATCCCCTGCAGCTACTGCTCATCTCCAGAATATAGAGATAACTTTCCATGGAGAAAATGGATGCTTTGGAGGGGGGAGTTTATGGCATTGTACCTCACTGAGGTCCCTGTCCTCCCCAGGCTCCACCCCCAAATCTCCAGGAGTTTCCCAGCCTGGATCTGGATCTGCTGCTGGTGGCCAGGGGGGGTACTTGGCAACCCTAGACTGCTGCCAGTAAAATCCCTGCTTTTTACTGACTAAAACAGTTAGAGCCTCCCCACCTCCCCCGAACATTCTAATCTCCTCACAGTTGATGTCTGGAGTTGGTGCCATTTCAAAAGGTATTTTGAGGGATTCTACGATCACTGAAGGTTTTTTTTTAACTTTTCGGATTTTTCTGCACACGGGGGGAGTGCCCCCCATGTGTAGGAAAACCTCCCTGCCTCCCAGGTGCCCCCCCACGTGGATTTAGGTATCCTCACACAGGGGGCGCCTTCGGAATTAGATATATAGATGTAAAAAAGACCTAGAAAAATCAAGGTCTCTTAAAACATAGAACTTTAAGGTGTCATCCCCCTCTAAGAATCACACTTCGTGTACTTTTGCATGTCTGCATAGCTTTAAAGAAGTATCTTACAGATGATTGGCAAGAACACCTGTACTGTCTCCTAAAGATCTACATATCCTACGATTCATTTGTTTTTGAACCACAGTTAAGCAGAAATCCTTTGTGGAACACCAGCCCTTTAATAGTTTCTCTCAGAAGGATAGGTTTCACCGTTTTTGTTTCTGTTGAGGCTTCTTGGACTGGCCATTATTAATGGGCCACATTTGTGTTTTATTCTAGAACATGAAGCCCTTTCCCACTGCTTTGGCATATGCAATGCCATACTTCAGAAAGGGGTTTGGTGGTTAGGGTGTTGAGTATGTAACTCACGAGCCTAATATTTTCACAGTGGTATAATAAGAAACATATGAGATGGTGCTATAGAAAGCTTTGAGCTACCTGGAAGAGAAGTACATAAGAACCTGAGAAAGTGTAAGAAAATCCAAAAATATTGAGGAAAAGTGCAGAAAATAATAAGGGAGATATTTGATATTGAGCTACCAATGAATCCAGAATTATTCTTATTAAATATATTTCCGGAAACGATAAAATCAGATAAGTATGTAATTATATCTATATATATCTATATATATATCTATATCTATATATATATATATATATATGTACAGCAGCGAGAATCTTGATAGCTAAGAAATGGAAACCAGAGGTAACTCCAACAGAAGGCGAACTAAAATACAAACTTTTTGAACATGGCAGAAATGGATAGGTTGAGTGTGATACGGTGTAATAAACCTGAAGAAAAAAATTGGAGAAATTGGGATAAAGTTTATAAATGGTTGAATGTTAAAGTGTTAATCAAGACTCAAAATGTTTAATTTCAAGCTTTTATGAATGACAAATGACAATGTAGAATCCCTAAATTCGGAATGATGGCTTGTTAATTTGTATTTTCTAGTGTATAAATATTTCGAAATCCTAATAAAAATGTTTTATATATAACAATGCCCACGAGTTCTTGTATTGTGATAAAGGGAGAAAAGGACTTCTTTTTCTACCTGCTCTATCCCATGCATAATCTTATAAACCTCGATCATGTCACCCCTCAGCTATCGTTTCTCCAAGCTAAAGAGCCCCAAGCACTTCAACTTTCTTCATAGTGTTCCAACTCTTTTATCATTCTAGTTGCCCTTTTCTGCACTTTCCCCAATGCTATAATATCTTTTTTGACATATGGCAACCAGAACTGTACACAGTACTCCAAATGAGGTTGCACCATTGATTTATACAGGGGCATTATGATACTGGCTGATTTGTTTTCAATTCCCTTCCTAATAATTCCCAGCATAGCATTGGCCTTCTTCATTGCAGTCGCACACTGTCTCGACATTTTCATTGAGTTATCTACTACAACTCCAAGATCTCTCTCTTGGTCAGTTTCTGCCAATTTGGACCCCATCAACGTGTATTTATAGTTAGGATTTTTGGCTCCAATGTGCATCGCTTTGTACTTGGCTACATTGAACCCCATTTGCCACATTGATGCCCACTCGCCCATCCTTGACCGATCCCTTTGGAGTGCCTTACAGTCCTCCCTAGTTCTCACCACCCTGAACAACTTCGTGTCATCTGCAATTTTAGCCACTTCACTGCTTACTCCCAACTCCAAATCGTTAATGAACAAGTTAAAAAACATTGGACCCAGTCCTGATCCCTGCGGTACCCCTCTGCTTACCACCCTCCACTGAGAAAATTGCCCATTTATACTCACTCTCTGTTTCCTATTAATTAGCCAGCTTTTGATCCATAAGAGGACTTGTCCTTTTATCCCATGACTATTGAGCTTACTTAGGAGCTTTTGATGAGGAACTTTATCAAAAGCTTTCTGGAAGTCAAGGTAAACAACATCTGTTGGGTCTCCCTTGTTCACATGTTTGTTCACTCCCTCAAAGAACACTAACAGGTTAGTGAGACAAGATCTTCTCTTACAGAACCAACTACTGAAACTGTCTCAGTAGTTTTTGTTCATCAGTGTGCCTACTATTTTTTTTCCTTAACAGTTTCCACCAACTTACCTGGTATTGACATCGGACTGACTGGCCTGTAATTTCCCAGATCTCCTCTGGAACACTTTTCACATAATACAACTGTGGGGTCCCCAATACAAATGATGGTCCTATATGCTTTTTAAAAAGCCCTCTTAATGATCCTGATGAATGAGTTTATTTTTTCTTCAAATAACAGAACTAAAGCGATTTTTGTTCAGTAAACTAAACATTTTCTAACAGTGTAATTCAAAGCAAAGTTACCCCCTTCTGAGCTCATTGACTTCAATGTTCTTAGAAATTTATAATTCTGTTTAGGATTGTTTCCAGGGCTCCTTTCGTAGCAGGAGCTCCTTTGCATATTAGGCCACACACCCCTGATGTAGCCAATCCTCCAAGAGCTTACAGTAGCCCCTGTAAGAAGAGCTCTGTAAGCTCTTGGAGGATTGGCAACATTAGGGGGGTGTGGCCTAACGTGCAGAGGAGCTCCTGCTACGAAATGAGCCCTGATTGTTTCTAGAACACCATCAAATATTTCTTATCTGCTGTTTATTTTTAAGGTACATGATCTGTTAACAGGAGCAAGTTCTTTTTGGTAATACGTGTCATGGTTTCTCTCTGAGCAGGTCAAGGCTTGGCAGGCAATAACAAAGGCAAATGAAGGACTTTGCACACGAGACACGGAGTTGAAGGAGCAAAGCATCGGTCTGCCCAAACTCGGCAGCCTGCGTTTATTATAAGCCCTAGCTGATAGCCTTACACACCAGCCTTACACAACACATTTCAGTCCACGTCAGCATTCAGTCCAAAATCACATTAACACAGGGGAGATAGAGCTTCCTCCTGGCAAACAGCCTTATCAGTAGCTAAGCCCCAAGAGAACAATTTGCATTGTGTAGCAAAGGGAGAAGATCAGGCTATGCTCAGGCCTTAGCTGATGTGTCAGCTAGCTCGACCTTTCCAACAGTTGATACCATGACTACCTAGGCAGGACTGAGGCTATTTATGGAGGCGAGTGCATACCGCTGTCTCCATTGCCAGTATCCTGCAGGCACTTACAGGTGGGCTTAGTCCAGTATCATGCTAAAGCTCATGATAGATCTTGATTGTCACAAACCTCATTGGTGGTCTGGGCAGCCAACAGGGCACATTCCTGCCAGATCTGATCCTCTACCTGGGCTCTCCATCTTCTCTGCTTCAGGAGATCCCTAGCAAATGGCAGTTTTTGCGGATGCTGTGGCCCCCATGCCTGGCTTCTATTCAGGAGCCTTTTGGGTTTCTGGTACAGTGGTATCAACAAGTGGCCAATCTAGGTCTTAGGCTAGAGGATATAAGTATTAGTAAAAGAACAATGATATGGTATATGGTAACTACTGCAAGAATGGTCTATGCGCAAAATTGGAAATGTGAAAAAATTCCAGAACTATGGGAATGGTTGAGAAAACTTCTATTTATGGCAGAAATGGACAAATGGACAAGAAAATTAAACGATCATGACTCAGCAAACTTTTTAGAGGAGTGGAAAGATTTGAAAGATTATATGGAGCAGAATTGGGATATGAAAAATAATATTTTTACATTTTCTAACTACTGAAAAGTTAAAAGATGTCTGTATTTTAAAGTTAAGTAATGATTAAAGTTGTTTAGACTATATATTGTAAGATGTAAGAGTAAAAGGTTAGAATTTAAACTGTTCCAAACTGATCTAATTGATATAACTTTTTTAAAAAAGGTATAATGGTGTTAGTAGGCAAAATAACGTTACCCTAGGATAAGAATATTTTTAAAGATATGCTTATCGATTGATATATGAAATGGTGCAGGGGGAGTGGGAAACCACTTAATATCTGATTTTTTTCTTTTTTTTATAACCAAACAAGTAATTTAATAGAGTTGGATATGTCTATCCAACTTAAATGTATGTTAACAATGGGAAAAAATAAAATAAAATTATTTTTTAAAAAAACAAGTGGCCAATCTAAATACTGGGTAGCTGAGGGCTGGGGAACTATGGGGATCTTCTGGGATTTCGATCTCCACAGGGTTAGTTGCCACAACTTCCTTGTCTTCTAAAGAGTAGTCAAGCCCAACTAGGGTTGACAACCTCCAGGTGGGCCTGGAGACCTCCTAGAATTACTCCTCATCTCCAGATTTCACAATTCTCCTGGAGAAAATGGCTGTTTTGGAAGGTGGGTTCTATGGCATTATACCCGGATAAGATCCATTCCCTCCCCAAACCCTGCCCTCCCCAGGCTCTGTCCCTGAATATTCAGGAATTTCTTAACCCAGAGTTGGTAACCCTAGGCCCAACCTTGACAATACAGTTGTATTTTAATTTTAGAATTGCTGAGTGTTTAAGACTGGTGTAATACGGATAGTAAGAGTTTACAGAATTTCTATCATCAACACCTAAAGGCTATTTGTATACAGCTAAAAACAAGTCAGGGTTTTTTTTGTTGTTGAGAAAAAAAATAAAAATTGTAATAAGTAAAATGAATGGCAGCAAATCATATCAACGTGAGCCCAGCAATGTAAATAGGATTTTAGTGCTGTTTGGCCCATGTGATTTATCCAATACCATCTGGATTGTTGATTTCATCGTGAGTCTCAAAGTGTCAGCAGTTTTCTGTGAGCGTCACAATGGAATGCACTGAACTTTTGGAGAATTCTTCAGTGAAATGCCCTTTTATTAACTTCTAAAAATTACTTTCAAAAGAAACTATGGTGTTGTGTTAGTTTCAGTTCATCATATGTAATAAATCCTCTGCTGTTATGAGGCCTTAGGAATCTGCCAAATTAACCAAATTCTGTACTGCAAACGAACCCCAGACTCGTTCCTTGCACTTTATTGTGTTCCTTCTTCATTATCACACTGGCACATTTGCTTTCAAGTTTGCTACATGGATGGAGCCCCTGACCACTTGAATGCATCTTGCTCAGTTTGTTGGTTGTAATGGGTCACCTGTGATTAATTGAGCATAATACAGCCTTGTTTGGCCCACCATAAGCCTGCAGAGTGCTTTTTGTTACCGTTGCTGACTAGACTGGTACGCGGGAGGTCATTTTGTTTTTATTATTAATTCCAAAAGTGACTGTTCCATTATTGAGTTGTTTTGTATGGATTTGTTTTATTATTGTTCCTCTTGTTATTGTTCCGCCCCCTATAATTCTATTTCTTAATTATTTCCCATTGGTTTCAGTGGAAGACAACCCGCCCCCCCCCGCATCCTCACCTTAATGATTTACCATCCAAATTGGACACATCTGGGGCAAAATCCTATTTGAGGTGATAACAGAAAGCGGGGAGGGGAAATCATCAAAGGTAATCTTTTTGTAATGACGTCACCTCCGGGTGACGTCATTACACGGGGGAAGTCGTCCTCACCGGACGACTTCTGGGGCAGGGTTCCCCCCGCCGACCGAATGCTGGCTGGTGGATCGGGAACCCCTATAGCGGGGGATCCCCCGCCCCCCGGGCTGACTTGGCAGCCCTATTACCACCTCCTGTCCAGTGGAGCTCCATGGGCTCTGATTGACTGACAATAACTTGGATTTGCATGAAGCCCAAATCACATGGATTGGTTCAGAGCCATGGCATGTGAGCATGTTCCAATAGAAGCAGTCAGCAACAGGTGTCCTTAAACAGAAAGTCCTTTATTGCTAGATAGGTCTTGTTGGCCACTTACACTTCTTGTGTTAGTAATACCTGGCAATCATACAACCAGGAATAATATACAGTGTTCAACAGTTAGTTCACGCAGTCCCCACCAATCATAAAGAGATAAAAAAGGCACCTAAGAATACTGCTTTTTCCTTCCCAGACTAAAAGCAGGAAAAGTTACAGTTTGCACCTGAAGGGAAGAAGCCGCTGAGAGCCAGGCGCTCAAGGGCAGAGGAGCCAGGGAGGCGATAAGCAAAACTGCAAGCAGCTCGCCTAAGAACAGTGAGCCCGTTCCATAGGAGGGGGCCTGACCTGGAGGAAACCACCTCCCAAGCGGGACATGGCAGCATTAGCTGACGTGGAGGAGAGATGAGAATTTAAGGATGATTGCCACTGTATAGTTGGTGAATCAAATGGAAGGATTGCTGACCACCATGTATTTCATTTCCTCTGTACTGCAGAGCATTTAGGAAGTGGGGATTGTGGAGCAGAAGGTTCATAACCCAGGAAACAAAGTAGGAAAGCAACATAGGTGAACACACAGAAGGTAGGATGGGTTCAGGTGTGTAGCCCTGTTGGTCTGAAGCAGCTGAACAAAGTTTGAGTCCAGAGGCACCGTTAAGGCCAACAAAATTTTTAGGCACACAAGGTAGGAGTTTGAGCACTAGGCTGAGTGGTAGACTGCTGCTAAGAGAGAAGCTCATGTCTGATCCCAGACATCTTTTATCCGCAGGAGAACTACCAGTGCTTGGCAGGCCTGTAAATCTGGTGGGTTCAGTTTGATAACCTGGTGGCTTCTAGACCCAAAGTTACTGGTCGGAAATTTCCCCACACCCTGCCAGGGTGGACTTATTCTTCTGTGAGGAAAATCCTGCCTTTTAGATGAACTACAAGGACTTGCAGTGGGCATTTTATTTCTCCCTCCTCCAGGGGTCATTTCATAGAAAAAGAGGTGCAGGGGCTCATTAGCATAACTCATTTGCATAACTCATTTGCATATACCACACCCCCTAACATACCGGAAGTGTGTCAGAAGGCAACACCCACCCCTCAGGCTCCACTCCACAGGTGAGTGAAACTGACCTGCACTTCCTCCATTCCCTTCCCCATCCAATACTTTGTGCAATAAAAATAAGCGTAAAGAACACACCCTCATTCTCTTCCTGCTCCCTTGAAACCACCAGGTTTCACGTAGACTTGAGATACCCAGGACATGTGCACCACCCATCCCTTTCCCTTCCCTTCCCCACAACAAGACACCCTGTGAGGTAGGTGGGGCTGAGAGAGGTCTTTTGAGAACTGCTCATGAGAGAACAGCTCCGAGAGAACTTGTGACTGGCCCAAGGTCACACCAGCAGCTGCATGTGGAGGAATGGGGAATCAAATCCGGTTCTCCCAGATTAGAGCCCAACTCCTGACCACTACACCAAACTGATGGGATGGAAGCTGCTGAAGGGTTGGTGAAATTTCTCCAGTACTTATGTGCCATGTGCCTAGATAAAAAATGGTATACTTAGAAAATTTATATGCCACCTTGAGCAAGTCTCTGGAAAAGCAGCACACAGTCATAAAAGGAACACTGAAAAAATTATCAATATTAAAACAAAACATTAAAAACAATAAAGACCCTAGCAGGGCTTTCCCCGGGGCGCTGCACCTCTGCACTGCTCGGGGAAGCCAAGGAGGAGGCAGGGCTTAGACAGGTGCCCGCCCCCTGGGCTCCTCACTCCCAGAGCTGTGCTCCTGTGCGCTCCTGCTCCAATGGACCCCTGCCCTCCCCCATTATTTCTGCTTTCCCTTTCCTGAAAGGCCCCATAGCATCTCCCCTTTTCCTGCTTCCCTCTGTCCTTCCCATCCCCCAGCCAGACTATGTTTAGCTGCCCCGTCTGCAGTTTATTTTTTTATTTCTCATTTCATTTATATCCTGTGTTTTTTCACAATAGGAACCAAAGCGGCTCCTCTCCTCCATTTTATCTTCACAGCAACCCTGTTAGGCTGAGGCTATGTAAGTGTCTCAAGGTCACCCAACTAATTAACATGACAGAGAGGTGATCTGAACAAGAATCTCCCGGATTGTAGTCTGAAACCACACTGCATTGGCTTTCATGGGGTGGCTGCTGTTAAACAACAACAAGCGGCTGGGCCTCAATGAATCATGCAAGCTGGGTGGTAGCAAGTCTCTCTGTGGTTGCTGCTGGCTCTAGCCCCAGTGAGTCCTTTCTTAAAGGCCAAAGTTGCTCTTGAAATGGCCCTGGCCCCTCCCCCTTCCTTTTACTGACAGAAATCAAGGCTTGAAGACTGATAATATTGTTGTAGTTGCCTAGCAACCCCCACAGCAGCCACTGAGGACATTTGTGTCTTAAAGCTATAGGTGCTGCTTCTATGAATTTGGGGAGGTAACTCCCAGTATATATATTTTTTTAAGATTTCAGGGAGGTTGTTCCTGAAAACCTGGGGAATTTTTCAGGTTTGTAAAAAGATTGTTGAAAATTAGATATACTGATATCTTAAAGAAGGATTAATAGTTACTTGAGCCAGCTTGTCTGGCAAGGTGGGGTAAAAATACAAATAATAAATAAATAAATAAATAAATAAATAAACAAAACACCAAAAATATGCATCACTATCAACTAAAATTCTATGTTACAATAATTATCCCTCTCCCCCAACAAAAAGAGAAAAAGGAACAGTCAGCTTGCGAACACGTGAGCCAGCTTTCTGTGCCTGCTGCTTTCTTCCCTCGGGGACTAAATGGATATGAGTCTGTTTTTTACAACACATTGTAAGCAAGGATCATGGATGGGGTTGAATTTGTATTTCTTCTGCCTCTGAGGCAATGATTTTCTTTTCTCTTCTAACCCCTCTACAGAACCATCACCATAGTATTTTGAGGGAATTTGGTTCAATTTCCATTTTAAATTGTGAAGGTTTGAATCCATTTGCAATCTCTTAAAACTTACTAGAAAAGACCTAGCTTTTTCCCCTTAAAAAATAAAATATGAAAAACTAAAAAAATAATCTTTAAATCATTTTACACAGCACAAGAAACTTCAAAATAATGGGAGTACTTTGATTTAGAAATGATTGGTGTTCCAGACACATGAATCATGAAGAGCTATAAATTTATTAGAATACTTCAGTATTTCGGTTCTGAGGTAATCAGGGATTCTGGACTTAACAGAGTAATTTACCTGGCATTTGTAAGAAAGCATCACTCTTTCAGTCTGAAGCACTCTTAAACAATATGGAGAACTTCAGTAATTTTAAATTGCTGTATATTGCAGATGCCCAGAAATCCAATTTGTTCTTTAAACAAAAACATCACAATGTCAGAAATACAGATATGCCCACCCATAACATCAAATCAGTCTGACCTTATCAATTTGTCTATCATATTAGTCCATTTGTTATGTCCTCCAATTCATGACTTATACAATGACACAATGTGGCAGTTTTTACTCCTGTGTAGTATTATATTAAAATATTCCTTTGCTTCCTACTTTTTGTGGCCTTAAGTTGTCCTTATATATGCATTAGAGTTCCTTGATATCATAACTGAAACTGAATCCAACTAAGACTTAGGTTCTGTGGTTGGGTGGGTGGGATTCAGGATTGGGATGCCAACTTCCTACTCTTGACGGTGTGCTTCTAATACTGGTGCAAACCATCAAGACTCTGGGCATGATCTTGGATACCCCCTTATCTATAGAGGTCCAGATCACAAACATTGTCAAGCTGCTATTTTACCAGCCAGCAAAGGTGACCAAAGCAGTCTTTGTTCTAAATCCTTGCCTGAAGTCAGATTGAAATGGGTCCAGAAAATCAGTCTCTTCCAAGAACCCCTGGAGCTGAGAGCCAGCAACCTGCTCAAGCACCTTGCCCAAGAATAGAAGACTGGAGACTGGTTGTAAGTTCTCCAACATAGTAGGGCTTAGGGAGGTTTTTCAAAACAGGTCTAATTACCGCCTTCTTGAGCACAGGTAGCACAATACCTGCTCTCAAAGAAGCATGTACCACTCTCCTTACCCAATTGATCATTCCCCCTCTGGAAGCTTTTATCAGCCAGGAAGGGCCAGGGTGCAGAATGCAGGTGGTAGGTCTTACCTCTCCAAGGATCTTGTTCACATCCTTGGGCTTCACAAGTGAAAGATATAAGTCAGACAAGCAGGTGCAAAAGGTACATCATCTGAACATGCATGCGAGGCAATATCTAACCCAGAACAGAACTGGGAGAATTTGTCTGCAAAATAAGTAGCAAATTGATCACACTATTGAGTGATCAGAATCCAGTTCCCTGGGCTAAGCCCCCAAACCACATGGAACAGCTCAGCTGAGCAATTACCTGCAGATGCAATGGTGGCAGATAAATATTTCCTTTTTGCCATCATCACTACCGTGGAATAGACTCTAATTTGAGCTCTGTGCAGTGTTCAAGCAGCCTCGCTCCAAATTTTCCTCCAGTGTGACGCTCTATCCATCATCCCTTCCTTTTCACTGTCATCAGTACTCTGGTAAACCAAGAAGAAAGGGTGCTTAAGGACAATTGTGTCAACAGCCCAGCCATTTGGGTCTTCCAGAAAATGGTCAGGACCTTGACAGAATTGTCAGCAGCCAAGGTGGGGAAATCCCCAGGTGCCAATAAGAAACGATTGGGAACCATCAGGCACCTGAGGTCCACCACCTTAATGGATCCACCAACCCTGCAGAGGAAGAAGGGAGCAGTAAGTCTAAACTCTTATCATGTAATGATCTGTCCATGATGACATAGTCAGCTTTAACCATCCCACCTCAAGATCACCCTTCCCAGCAGTATAATAGCTCAAATCCAGTGAATACCCTGATAAATGTGTGGGGGCCAGTAATTACTGGAGGCAGGCTCATGGTCATTGTACAGGCCATGAAGTCCTAAGTAACAGCTTGAGTGTTAGGAAAGGTGATATATATATATATATATATATATATATATATATATATATATATATATATATATATGTATGAAATATACATGTAACCCACGTGTTGGAAATAAGGGCAAAGCTTAGGGCCCTCTTTCTTAAAGCACCCTCCTGCTCACACACCTTGGCTTAAGCAAAGCAACTATTTATTACAACAAAGAAAATACAGTTCTGCACATAGATTATTGTACTTCCAACCCCCAAATTCCTTTCCCTTCCCAAACCAAAGGTCCAGTAGGCAGTGGTCCAGAAGTACTGTTCTCTTCTTGGAGTTGGTCCAGTCACAGTCCCACAGCAGCAGGCCTTCAGGAAAAGGAAAGTTCTCAGGGCCTCTGTCCTCACCATCCGAGAGAAGGAATCAGCATCAATTCAAAGTCAGATATGTCTGGGGCAGTGTTCCCTCTAAGCTGAGTTAGTGTGAGCTAGCTCACAGTTTTTTAGCCTCTGGCTCACACATTTTTGTCTTCGCTCAGGAAGGGATGGCTCCAGAGCAAACTAATCTATGCAGTGGCCAAATTTCTCGCTCACAACTTTAATGCCAGTAGCTCACAAAGTAGAATTTTTGCTCACAAGACTCCATAGCTTAGAGGGAGCATTGGTCTGGGGGCTCACCTCCTCCAGAAGAAGTGCTGTCCATCAAGGGAGGGCCTACACCGCACAAGAACCTCTTCCGCTGAGGCCTTTCAGCAATCCACTCCTTGAAGAGACCAACGACTAGGCCTCTCTTTGCTCCACCCCCTCCTCAGGTTGATTTACCCAGTCACTCACTACACACACTCCTCCCAATATGCAAATTAAGTATTTAATTGCTCCACCCAACAGCATATATCCCCAAAGTTCTACATACACATCTTCATTCTTAAGTATTCGTGTTTGAAAGAGTGGTTTTCATGATCCTAAAATGCTCTAATCTAAGAGTAGCTTTGGCTATTTAGTGATGCAGGAGAATAGGACGCACAGGTGCTTTGAGTTTTCAGTAGTCAGTGCTTTCCAATGATGGCTGAAGTTAAACGTCAGCATATCTACCATGTTCAGATGTGTACAACGATTTCTTTTAATCTCATTCTGCTTTTTAAAAGATAAACTTTATTGAATCAAGTGAAAGTTTTGAGGTTACTTCCTGTTTCCTGTTTCAGTAAATGCCTACTGTGGATTCTGAATGATTTTGAGTTTCTTTGGGAATTGCTTCTAATGAGGCTCCATAGTTTACAATGCCCTTGCTTCTAATATAAGATATACAAGATAAGAATTATGATATCCCTATTGATATTGATACAAAGCTGAAAAAAAAATTCCTGTTATGTGCAACACTTACGTACAATATTTGGATCATTTCTAGTTTGGTTTCAGGTCTTGAAATGGGACTAAAAAAGCTTTGGTTTCCCTGGTGGATGACCAGGACCTCTTAGTAGCTTTTTATACCATCAATTATGTTATCCTTCTGGATTGCCTTTTGGAGTTGGGATTGGGAAGTAACTGTTCGGCAGTGATTTCAGTCTAACCTGGAAGATAATTTTCAGAAGGTGCTGGGGGACTGCTGCTGTGCTCCTTGGCCCTTGTCATATGGATTCCCTCAGGGCTCCATCTTGTCCCACATGCTTTTTAACATCTACATGAATTTGCTGGGCAAGGTTGTCTGGAGATTTGGGCCGGGCTATCACCAATACATGGATGATGCTCAGCTCTATCTCATGCTTTCAGCTAGTCCCAGGAAAGGACTTGTGCCTTGAGGTCCTTTTGGTGTGGATGTAGGCTAATAAAATGAATACATATAGAAGAGCTGTTGGAGAGTGGAAGCAATCACCTGGGAACTGAGGTGTGCTCTGTTCTGGATGGGGTTACAATCCCCCTGAAGAGCAAGTCCATAGCTTGGGGGTGCTCAGGGCTTTTTTTGTAGAAAAAGCCCAGCAGGAACTCATTAGCATAATAGGCCACACCACTGACAACACAGCTTATTAGTATATTAGGCCACACCCCCATGCTACCAGAAGCGTGGTCGTCCAGCCACACCCACCTTTTGTTTCTTATTCTGTTTAACCTTGTTTGTTGTCAAAACCCAGGGCTTTTTTTGTGGCAGGAATTAATTTGCATGCTAGGCCACATACCCCTAATGTAACCAGTCCTACTGAGTTTCTGCTGTTGGGTGTGGCCTATTATGCTAATGAGTTCCTGCTGGGTGTGGCCAACTCAGGAGCCGTCCGGAACTCCGTTCCTGTGCGTTCCTGCCCCAAAATAGCCCTGGGGGTGCTACTGAACCCAGGCTTTTTTGAGCAGTCAGTTCAGTTGTAGGCTTTCTCCTCATGTAAATTTGTGTTTACAATAAAGTTACTTGTTAGTTTTGAACCTTCTTTGTGACACCTCTTCAAGATACTTACTGGTATCACTGCTTTCATATTATGGACTGTGAGGGAAAGGGTAACCGGAGGCTAGTCGCCATGCAAATTCATAATAGTGAACTGGACCCCTCATTTGTCATTTTCTGAGTCTAGCTGGTAAAAGACAACTGAATTAAACCATATTTCTCTAGATTGGCTCCTATGGAAGCAATTTCAGAATGAACAATGACAGGCTGAGGACAGACTGGCAATCTGAAGCGGAGGCAAAGCGGAGGGAACTGGAGCGGGGGAAAAAACCCACGGAGCTGGCCGTTCACACTGGCCAGAGCAATGCAGATCAGCGGTGATACGGAGCGTTCAGACTGCCACGGAGCGTTCAGACTGCCGCATAGCCAGCGCGCGCGGCTCGCATGCGCCGCTGCCCTTTTTTTGTTTTCCTTTGATGTTTTTCGCATATGCGCATAACTTTTTGCCGGTGCGTTCACACTTCCTCCGGATGCCTCCCGCTTCTTCCAGTTCACACTGTTTGGAAGCGGGAGGCATGCGGAGGAAGGCCCCTGAACACCGGGAAAAACCGGTGTCCGGGTAAAGCGGAAGGAAAGTGACTGGGAGACGGGTAAGTATGCAATGGAGCCGACGGACAGATGCGCATGTCTGAACGTGCTCCTTTCCTCCGTTTGCGAAGCGTGCCTGCCCCGCTTTAGATTGCCAGTCTGTCCTCAGCCACAGTATATGTTATTAATCATCACTGTTAGGTTGAGCACTCAATAGACCAAAATTTGCTTTTGTCAGACATTACGCACTAGTACAAAAATCATTTTGTGTGTTTCTGTTTTCCTGCAAGAGGAGCGCTTAATCCTGGTTTGGCTGTCTATCGTTATTTAAGATACATTTATAAACAGAGGTCTTCCTGAGGGATCCATAAATCATACATTGCTTCTTAGTTATGCCATATTTTAGCACTGTGTTAACATGCAAAAATAAAGGTTTGTCACTTACAATGCTAATAAACCTGCCTTACCATGTTGTCTTTGAAGCAAGTCCTTGTGCCACCCATTCTGAAGGTAGATTTTGTATATTCAGCTCCAGTTTATCAGTAGCTTTAATATACTGTTGCAATGAACTTCAAAACACAGAAATTAGCTCTTTTACCTTATGCCTCTTGACCTGTCAAGGAAAATATTTCTTTTTCAAAGAAACCTACTTTAGACTTTGGATATTGTGTTCTGTGAAAGAAACCCGTGAAAGTGATTTATAATTTTACCTGTGAAAGTGATTTATAATTTGATCTGTAACCTGTGAAAGTGATTCATAATTTGTTAAAATAGCTTTTCAAGAATTTGGTTGCGGGCATTGTAATTCGAAAAAGGAGAAATTTTTGCTTTCATATACCAGATTGCGGCTTGGAAAATACTTCCCCAAGTTGCAGTGTCTCTTTCTTTCATAAGTCTGTGTGAATGCATGAACCTCTTCCTGCGGTGCTCCTTATTTCAAGAGCTGAAGGTAATCATATTTAAGCCTATATTTCTAACTAAGCTGATAAACTTCTTTTGCCTGAGTCATACTACTTATACAGCATGTGGGGTTGACATGATTCTCCATACAAAAATTCCTTCCACAAAGAAGAATGTGAGGCTTCTGTATAGTCAGCAAGGAATCAGACCTTTGTTGAATTAAACTTCTTTATTTTCAATACTGCAAACAGGTTCTCGAATGTTTGTTAGAGATGTCAGAATGGCATACAGACAGCATTATTATACTCTCAGGGTTTCAATTGAACCGTAGGCTTAAGCCAATCAGGGCAGGGGGGTGAACGCGGGAAAAGAACAGGGACCGTTGCAATTCCCACAGAAGGTGAGAAAGTTATAAATTCCCCCCTTGATCTCAGTGACCCACATGTATCAGCTTAAACATAACATTCTTCCAGGCGTCCGGCCATAAAGAGCCAGTTTGGTGTAGTGGTTAAGTGCGCGGACTCTAATCTGGGAGAACCGGGTTTGATTCCCCACTCCTCCACTTGCACCTGGCTGGATGACCTTGGGCAAGCCATAGCTCTGTACCACCTGTTCCCTCAAGGACAGCTTGGGAAAGAGCTCTCTCAACCCCACCTACCTCACAGGGTGTCTGTTGTGGGGAGGGGAAGGGAAAAGGAGTTTGTAAGCTGCTCTGAGACTCCCTTGGGGAGTGGAGGGCGGGGTATAAATCCAATCTCTTCTTCTTCTTCTTCTTCTTCTTCTTCTTCAAGGTTTCAATAACAAGAAAACACCAATACGCTCGGGAAGAGGGGAGGAGGGAACACGAAAGGGAGTAGCCACCATTTGTTTAGAGATGACACTTAGGAATGTTGGTCGCCATCTCCCGCCCAAGCATGGCAACATTAAACAGAGTAACCATTATACTTCAAAGCGAACGTTACAGCTAGCAGGGAGCGGAGGGGGAGGTACAGATAAGGGGCAGATGGTAAAGTCTGCTAGAACAAAGGAACAAGGCAACATGTGAAATACAGAGACAGCATTGAGAAATGCATACATCACTAGCAGAATCATGTCAGATCCTGACAAAGAAAGGATGTCAGAATTCTAGCCTAGCCTGGTTCCTTGATATGATCATTTTCTCTAAACGTATTTTTTTAAAAATATGTAAGAACATTAAATCAATATGAACCCCCACCTACATTGAATGGTCCAGAATATGATTTATCTCATTCTAGCTGTAGCCTTTTAACAAAACAATGTACTTTGTTTGGGGGGGGAGGGTGTTATGCAAAAAAAGATTTAATTGCTCCCCTGTAAAATATAACCTGAAGTGTTAGGCATAGCTAGCCTGTGATGAGTTTCTTCATGTTAAATAGATATTTAATGTTATTTGATTTTTGTTCTGATTTTTGTTACAGATCCTATGTGGAGGCTGCCAGAAACCACATGTGACCATGCTAGTGCAAAGACTATACATTTGTAAGTCTCTTACTATGTGTGCCCAAGTGGATGAACATTTGCCATGCCAACAAAACACATCCCTAGCAGCTGTATAAATGGTAAGAGGCTTACGAACATTAAGGCCCCTGCATGGAATGTCCTTATGCAGAAACATTTTTTGGTAGCCTCCAATTATGACCTGTAACTAGGGTAAGGTTGCCAAGTCCAGGTTGGAAAACACCTGGGGTCTTTGGGGGTGAAGCCAGGAGAAGGCGGGGTTTGGGGAGGGGAGGGGCCTCAGCATGGTACAATGCCCTAGAGTCCACCCTTCAAAGCAGCCATTTTCTCCAGGGTAGCTGATCTCTGTCAGCTGGAGATCAGTTGTAAAAGCAGGAGATCCCCAAGCCCCACCTGGAGGCTGGCAACCCTAAACTAGGGTTTCCATGCATTACCTGGCAACTGGCAGAAGTCCAAGGGAACAGGGACATTGAAGGTATTATGTCAGTAATGGCATGACATCACTTCTTAGGAAAACCCAGAAGCGACATCACACCTCTCTAGGAATTGCTGGAAACTCTATGGTAAAACTGGACTGATGGCATTTCTTGGTTTTCCCTGGAAGTGATATCATGTTGTCACAGTGGCTATTTTTTTACATTATTTTTCTCCCACTGGCTGCATGGGATGTCCTTATGCAGAAACATTTTTGGTAGCCTCCAATTATGACCTGTAACTAGGGTAGGGTTGCCAAGTCCGGGTTGGAAAATACCTGGGGACTTTGGGGGTGGAGCCAGGAGAAGGTGGGGTTTGGGGAGGGGAGGGGCCTCAGCATGGTACAATGCCCTAGAGTCCACCCTTCAAAGCAGCCATTTTCTCCAGGGGAGCTGATCTCTGTCAGCTGGAGATCACTTGTAAAAGCGAGAGATCCCCAGGCCCCACCTGGAGGCTGGCAGCCCTATACATATCTGGAGGAAGGTTATATAGTAAGCTTTGTGGTAGAACAGAGGTTTGGATATGGGTTTCATATGATATATAAAAATATGGTGCTTTTTGGGAAACAAAAAGTAGGGAAAATATTCCTTTATATAAAATATATGTAAATAATGCATCAAGAAGGAACCTATAGAAGATAGTTGGGCTTTGCTCATCTGCTTGCATACTTCCAGAGCAATTTTAAGAACACTTTCCTCATTGAATGTACCTAAGTAGATCTCTTCATGATTGTTCTCTTAAAAGATCATGCACCCTACATTCCTATCACAAGACCATAAATAATTACATTCTAATAATTCCCAGTAGGTGATTAATCAATTTTAAAATATTCTACTTCTGGATAGCGCATATATTTCAGGCTGCAACACCCTGATTCATCTAAAGAGATTTGAGCATGTAGCAGGTGTTCATGTGTGTATTACCTGCTAGATGAGGAGCCACAGACATAAATTGCATGCTGATCCAACTGCACATTTGAATGTGCATCCAAATATGTATCCACATGCTGGCACAGATAGTCTTATGTAAATAAATTTTAAAAACATGACTAGAGCTGGATGGGATGATTTATATCACATTTAAATTGTTATTGTTACCAAAGCTTAAATTCTAAGAAATATTCTACTGAACGGCTCTTTATAAGAACTTTCTGCAGTTTTTGGTTCTCCTTCCTGTATGAGAGAAATTGACCAGTTTCAGATAACAAATAAATGTCACGTCTTCTAAACTGGTATTTTTTTTACCACAGTAATCTGTGCAAACTTGTCTGCACTTGTCTCCAGCTGCCAAATCAAGCTTGTTCTACAATTTTCTAATACTATTCCTGTTAATAATAAATATTTACATGGTAGTTTAGGGTATTTTTAAACAAAATTCTTACTTCATTTTTGAAGCAAATTTGACAAATCTTTATCTTTGTTTCTGAATAAGCTTGAAGGATCTCAGACAGCCTATTTATTCCATTTCAGGAACTGGTTACTAACGTTTCTTTCCTGTCATTTCAGACAGACCTGTTTTAGTAACCGGCTGTTAACGGAATATATTTACCTGTTCATACAGTGCCGGTTTTCTCTCATTTGGGAAGCGTGTCTGAGGCGTTGTTGACAAAAACTGCTTTCCTCAAGTCTTCAGTCCCCTCTTCTGGATCTGAATCACTACAGTGGGCTGTGTAAAATGCCCCATAGCGCTTCCTCCAGTGACGGGTTTTTCGTGCCCCTTTCCCCTGGTTCACAAACTCTTCTCTTTTTTTTTTTTTAAAAAAAATGTTCTATTGGGAGCGCTATAACAGCATGTCAAATCAGCGGCCGAGGACAGACTGGGGATCTGGAGTGTCCTGCCTCTGCTTTAGAAGCGGAGGCAGAGAGGGCGTCCAGACATCCGCAGTGTCCCCTGTCGCCAGTGTGGACTCACCTGTCCGTGAGGCGCCCTGGTGCCGCTTCAGCCAGGAACTGGTCCCCAGGCATCTCCGCGTGCGTCCCTGGCGCTTCCCGTGGGTCGCACATGCCGCCAGAAGTCTGAATGGCGGCCGTGGCTGCACATAGCCGTGGCTCGCCCAGGCAGCTGGCAGCCGTGCATCTCCGCCCCTCGCAGTCAGTGTGAATGGGGAGCCGCGGGCTGCTTTTCCTGCGGGGCTTTCGGCCCCATGGCTGTTCCGGGGCAGACCTTCAGTCTGTCCTCAGCCAGTGTCATAGCGCTCCCAATAAAATGTCCCAATAAAAACCTCTCAGGGAGATCATGCACGCAGAGGAAAATGGTAGGGAAAAGAAATCAGCACAGTTTGAAATGGCCACAGTGCTTCAGAGACGGGTCCTTACCAGAAGGGAAATGCTGCGTGAAACAGCTGTCCCTGTACCGGTTTCCTCCATGATGGGCCAATAACAGAAACCATGCAGTTTAAAAATGTGAAATCAACCCTTGTATGTTAGCAAGATAAACAATCCACATGGGTATTGGTTATTATGTATGTTCACACTGATATGGAGTGGTGAGAAATTTTTGAAGGTGCCGAGGAAAGTTTTAGTACACTGTTATTTTCAGAAAGTTGAAATACTTTGTGTCAAACATGTAAAGGTTAACTTGTATGTGTCTGTAAAAATGTCATAGCATTACAGCTGGCAACCTTTAAAGAGCTGTGCTTTAACTAATTACTTAATTGATGAACTGGTTAAATATAAATATATTTGGATATAAGCAAACAGTTAGTGTAGGTGCTTTTTCTGAGATGGAAGGAAGTATGAGAACTTACACTGTCATAAACTAGTGGGACCATCTAATATTGGAAGAAAACACCATATTTTACATTATCTTTTTCATTATTTATTGCTATAATACACCAGGATAAAAAATAGTCTATACAAAACTACCAACAAACATGCCTTTAATTTCCCCTTAAATTGGCCTCCGCTGGTTAATTAAGAGATGTTTTTGTTTATTAATCTAGTAATTAAACCAGTGAAATCATGAAGCGCCAGTGTGTGAATGTAAAAGTATGTTTATATATGTTAAGCTTTATACATGCAGTAAGAATGCTTATGTATGGTTACGTACACTTTACTTTTGTTTTCACAGGTGAGATGGGTGGTATATCAGACAGCTTATTAAAGAGACAAGCTTGCCGCTTTCCCGAAGTGGGATGACAGAACAAGTCATGGTATGTATTGTAATTTCACTGCTGCAATACATCTTGAAGCTGTCTGGGGTAAAATGCTTGCTAAGCACTGCACTGGGGCTGTCAGAATTCTTTCTTGGGGTAGTAATTAAATTGAGGCAATTCTACAGTTCATTTTGTGGAACCAAGCCAAAACTGGATGTAGCCTAGAAATATTCTGCCATAGACCTTTAATTTATTTTTTAAAAGTGGAAGAGCCAGATGTCGTTCATCTAAAGATATTCTCTTCAGTGGAAAACAGCCAACTTCCTGCTATTGTCCATTGTGCTTTGTTTGTTTGTTAGCTGACTGATTTTTTTCACATTACACCTGAAGGAAAGAGGAAGCTGAGAATTTAAAATGTAATTGCTTCTGCAATGTGGACTTCAGTTACTGTTGAAAGAACTGGGGATTGGAAAAGTGAAGAGGTCTGTGTGGTTTCTTTGTCTGTTCTCTAAGATAACTTAAAGTCGCCTTAAGGCTACTTAGATTTTTCTGCATTGTGTATATTTTGAGGGTGACTATTAGAAGAACTGTGCTAAAATCCAAAGACCATCCCAACAGAGCCTGAAGGTTGTGCTCCATGAAAACTGAAATATTCTTGTGTAAAATGATAAAAAAATTAATTTTAATATTAATTAATATTAATAACTTTTTAAACATTCACTTTGCAATTAAAACCTTAAGGAAGACATGGGCAGAAAGAAAGGCAAATAACTATATAAAGCTCAATTGTTGTATCTATCTGTATAAAGTGGGGTCTGAAGGGATGGCTAAAAAATGTGGTCAGAGTGAAAAAATACATTGAGATTAATTGCAAGTAAAGGGACAGTTGATTTCTGTTTATACTCCAGATTTGTACCACTTCATCATCTAAATATCATGACATTTGGTCTATGAAATTTGGACATGTGAGATATCATGGCATTTTATCTGAATTTGTGGTTTTGTTTGGGTTAAATGTGCGTGTGTATTGGGTTATATACAGTACTAGGAATAAGGCCCGTTGTGAAAATAAATACAACGGGTTCTAGAAAGAGGCTCTGGGAGAGTGCCCCGGCCTTAGGCGCTCAGCGGCAATTTGCTGTGGCAACCTCAGCAGGGTATAATGACACAGAGTCCAGCATTTTCTCCAGAGGAACTGATCTCTGCTATCTGAAGAGCAGTTGAAATTTTGAGTGATCTCTAGCCCTCACCTGGAGATTGGCAAAAATTGTTACCCAGAAGGAAATGGCTGGTTTGGAGGGTAGAATCTAAGGCATTGTACCTGTCTGAGTCCAACCCCACCTCAAACCCCACCCTCTCCAGGCTCCACCAATCAAATCCCCAGGAAGTTCCCAACCTGGACTTGGCAACCCCATCTCCTTCCCAGCTAACCATCAACCTACCATTATCTGCCCCTCTGACTGCCGTTGACTTCTGCCCTCCCTCTCGGAGATCAGTTGTAATTCTGAGTGATCTCCAGCCCTCACCTGGAGATTGGCAACAATGGTTTCCCAGGAGAAAATGGCTGGTTTGGAGGGTGAAGTCTATGGCATTGTACCTGTCTGAGATCCTACCCCTCCTCAAACCTCATCCTCTCCAGGCTCCTCCTCTCAAATCTCCAGGAATTTCCCAACCTGGAGTTGGCAACCCTATCTCCTTCCCAGCTCAGCATCAACCTATCATTATCTGCCCCTCTGATTTCAGTTTTCCATCTCATCCCCCCTCCCTCCTGGAGATCAGTTGTAATTCTGAGTGAGCTCCAACCCTCACCTGGAGATTGGCAAATGGTTTCCTTGGCTGGGAAAGTGGGATAAAATTTAAATAAATAAATAAATTTCCCAGGAGGAAAAGTAGTCTCTCTCTGCAATGGGGACCAAAGCAGCTTACATCATTCTCCTCTCCCTCTTTTGACTTCCACAACAACCATGTGAGGTAGGTTAGGCTGAAAGTCTGTGACTAGTCCAGAATCACCCACTCAGCTTCTACAGCAAGAACCTGGATCTAGCAGACCTTGCTCTGAAGCACTGACTGCTGTGCCGAGGGTAGCCAACCTCCAGGTGGAGCTTGAAGATTGCTGGGTATCACAACTGAACTCCAGACAACAGATCTCTCCCGCCTGGAGAAAAGAACTGCTTTGGAAGGTGGGCTCTGTGGCATTCTTTTCAGCTGAGGCCTCTCCCCTCCCCAAACCCTGGCTTCCATAGACTCTACCAGAAAATTTCCAGGAATCTCCCTACCTGGAGCTGGCAACCCTAGTTAGGACTGGCCCCAATGAATTCGTCACAAAGGCCTGCGAAGAGTTTCCTTCCTTTGTCTGAACCAAGCCTGGTTGCCTACTGTGGCAAAACGGGCTCCAGTTTACAACTCAGCTGCTCACCTTGCACCCTCGTCCCCTGGGTGTATCTCACTCCTTAAGTTCCCTGCCACCAGTCACTGCATTGTCACTGCCTTTTTAGAGGGACAGTGAGACCCCTGTGGCCAAATCTCCCCATTTGGAGATGGAAACCCCAGTCTTTGGGGGATCCCTGTAAACTTGGCAACCTAAGGGTCTTGCCTTTCCTTGCTTTCCTGGGCTACTTCCTCCCTTTGGTATTGTGCAGAGCAGGGGAGACGATGTGGTCAGAGTACAACACAGATTATTAGCCCAAATAAAATAATGTATTTAACTATTTACACAGTTATGGAGCACACGCACACTAAATGAATAAAGGCACAACTTTAGGCGTAAGCACACACTATGAACCAACAGGGCATAAATCAACAGGGGTTAAATGCAATCCTCTTTCCCTACACATAATACTCTCTCTACCTCTGGAGGTTGTGGGCTCAGGATAGGATCTCTCCTTGGACCAGCCTCTGGCTCTGCTTCAACCTCTCTCTCTTGCCCAAGAGAGCAGGGAAACTTCCATTCATTCCCCCAAACAATCCAACTGTGGAGTGGCTGAATCTCTGCTGCCTCCTTGGTCCCCCCCCCCCCCCAGCCATCTCTGGCTTGTAGCCTGGGTCAGCACTAGCAGCAGGAGCCTTTCCTAACCTCCTGTAGGATGAATGGACGGGCTGGAGTCTATATTGATGGTGCCCTGTCCCTTGGGAGGGTCCCTCTTTTCCCACACTTTTTGGCCTTTGGACAGCTGGGAACTATAGTCCAGCAGATAAGGAGGCCCCATTCAACCCAGTGAATGATACCCCTGCAGGCCTCTCTCTGGAACTACAGCTCAATTGAACCTTATGGGGGAACATTTTAAACAAACAACCATGGACAGCAGGCATCTTACAAACACAGGTAACTGCCATTTCGTTAAACCTACCAACAACAACTGAGGGAATAGTTAGTCCTGCACAGGAGGCAAGCAGGAGAAGCGTCTTCAAGAGAAATAGCCATTTGCCAGAAATTCTGACAGGGCACAGTGGCTGAAGGAGTGGGTGGGGAAGAGGGCAGACCCAGCACCCAGCCAATGGCACGCGAGTACTCAGAGCCAGTGGATAGGGACAGCTTCTTTTTTTTTTTTGTAAAGAAATTTTTATTTTTCAAAAAAAACACATCAAAAATAATACATTTACCTTATACAAATCCCTTTTTCCATATTATATAACATTTTGTTCTATTTGTACATTCTATTTTTATCTTGTTTTGGTGGTTTCCCACCACCTCTGAAGCATAACACATTTTCCATTTTATTCAAAATAGTAATACTTATATCTATGTTTCATTTCTGGTAACGGTTATATATCTTTAAAATACTTATACACCAATTCTTATTTTCTATACTCTTATGTATTTCTAAATAAAAACAGCTTCATTGTCTAATTTTAACTAAAACATTCATATAATATATTTCTATTCCTTTATGCTATTGTAACCATGTATAAATGTAGTTTTTCATATCCCAGTATTTTTCAACATATTCTTTCAAATCTTTCCAGTCTTCTAGAAAGGTCTCTGAGTAGAGATTATTCAATTTTCTAGTCCATTTATCCATTTCAGCCATATATAACAGTTTTTTCAACCATTCCCACACCTCTGGTATTTTTTCATTTTTTCAGTTTTGTGCATACACCATTCTTGCTGTTGTAATCATATACCATATTATTGTCCTTTTCTTTACATTTATCTCTTCTAGTTTAAGTCCTAGCAATAACATTTCAGGCAACTTCTTAAATGTACATTTCAAGATTTTTTCCATTTCTGCATGTATTTTGGACCAATAAATCTTTGCTTTATCACAAGTCCACCACATATGATAAAAAGAACCTTCTTTCTTTTTACACTTCCAACATTTGTTAGACATATTTTGACCAATATTTGCAATTTTTTTTGGTGTCATATACCATCTATACATCATTTTAAAACAATTTTCTTTTAAGTTATAACACGTAGATATACTCATAGCATTTTTCCATAAAAATTCCCAAGATTCCATTTCAATGTCTTTGTTAAAGTTTATCACCCATTTTACCATTTGTTCTTTTACCATTTCATCTGCATTAAACCATTTTAGCAAGACTTTATACATTTTAGAAATCATTTTTTTCCCACCTTCCTCCCAAACTTGTTCTATTTCATTATTTTTTTCCCTGAAACCGTGTTTTTTATCACTTCTATACAAATCATATATTTGTCTATATCTTAACCAACCATAATCAAAGTCAATCTGATGCTGCTCCTTCAGTTTGAAATCCTTGCCATGTCTTATTAATAAGTCTCTATACTTCAGCCAATCTTGCCCTTTATATCTTGATGTTGGATGTAAGACTTCTGCGGGTACAATCCACATGGGTATCTCTTCTGAAAAAAAGTTTTTATATCTTGTCCACGTATCCATTAGTGTTCTTCTCAAATAATGATGTTTAAACATATTGTCCATTTTTGTTTTGCCATAATACAAATATGCATGCCACCCAAATCTTCTGAGTGACAGGGCAGGGAGCCAAAGGCTGTGTGTGCATGAGGAATCTTGAGGAAAGAGTCACACAAAAACTCAATTATATAATAAGGAGAGATGTGATTAGCTGATCACTTTGGGTCTGAGAAGAAATGTTTAATTGTCTGTGAGAGAGTTCCTTTTTTTTTGCCTGCTTCTTATTGTATTATGGAGTTTAAGCATATTTAAATAAACCTGGTCTCCTTAAAGGTCCTAATAGAGGGGTGCAGATATGAACCCATCAATAGCCCTGGTCAAGTTTGGAGCCAGGATGGGCTCACCTCAAGTTTTGGTAGGCTACTTGCTGACAGCATCTCACACCAGAGAGTGTTGTTTATTTAAAAATAACTGAATAACTAAAAACTTGTATCTTTTCTTAATTTTTGTAAAAATAAATAGATGGGTGAGACAGTGCTTTTTTGTAAAATAAAACAGAAAAAGTGCCAGTATTCATATATAAGGTTGCACTGATTTTCTTCAGTTCCCTCCTCCCTCTACAGATACCCATTAGGCTGAGGGTTTCCTCTCTTTCTTAAAAGTTCTGATAGACCATAGGGTTGAAGGCACCCTGTGCTAGTCTCAGTATGTGCTGCAAAGTCCTGCCAATCTCAGACATGGCCAGAGGCATGAGCTGAAGGGGCAAGAACCAAAGTTTTCATGGCCTTTTGTCTCTTAATCCATTGCTTGCAGCTTGCCATTGAGTCCAGGACTGGTCTGAGAAGCACTTGTTTGTTTTACTTTGTTTGTTTCTTTGCTGTGCACTAGTTTATTTAGGAACCCCCCCCCCACACACACATTATAGGCCTCTTCGAGTCCCTATGGGAGAAAAACAAGTAATTACTTAACTGGTGTTTTGGTTTGATGCATTGTGGTCACTCACCCCAATTCATAAGAACTGTTGTCCATCTAGTCAGTATCCTGTTTCCCATAGTGGCCTACCAGGTAGCTCAAGGAAATCCACAAGCAGGACTCATTTGTCCCTCATTTGTCACCTTTTTTCAAAATTAAAAAGCCCCAACCCTTAGTCTTTCTTTATAGGAAGATGATCTGACTCCATGATCATTGTGGTTTATTTACAACATATCCCACCTTTCTTCCAAGTTCAATACAACTTACAAATTATGTGTCATGAAGTATATAACAATATACAGACTATATATCTTAACCTGTGTAAACAAGTTTGGGCCAAAATTTAAGAAACTGAGCTAAGGAAGAGTGCATCTCTGTAAGTGATCATACAGTAAGAGGTTGATGAGTGAAGTATAATTGATACAGGGAGACACAATCTTTAAGTACAAACAAACAACCCCGGGTGTACAAACAACCCCCCCCCCCGGTATTTTTCAGGTTGGGCTATATTGAACCCAAAAAAATATCGGTATTTCCCAATATTCTGTAATCCCAATATCATTATGGGATTGGGGTTTGGGAAATAATTGGGAAACCCAAATTTATTCAGCTCCATTGTAGCCTATGGGGACTATTTCCCATAGGCAATAATGGAGAATCAATCTGGGGGTTTCTGGCGCTCAGGAGGGCTGTTTTTTTTGAGGTAGAGTCACCAAAACTTCAGCATAGCTTCTGGTGCCTCTCCTCAAAAGACCACCCAAGCTTCAAAAATATTGGACCAGACGGTCTAATACTATGGGCCCCAGGAGAAGGTGCCCCCATCCTCTATTGTTTCCAATGGATGGGGGAGAGGGATGGGGTCTCTTTAAATGCCTTCTTCAAACTGCGACATGACTCCACACCATGGCAAGTGAACTAGGAAGGCAAAATGCAAAAGGCATTTAGGTGGTTGAGTGAACTTCAAGGGCATTTAAACCTTAAATGCATTTAAACCTTAAATGCATTTAAAATGCCTCGCTGAAAAACCAGTGAATTATACCCTCGGGTCCATTATAGCCTAAAGACACCATTCCCCATAGGTTATAATGTAGAATAGATCTGGGGGTAGCTGTGACTCAGAGGGGCTGTTTTTTTGAGGTATAGGCACCAAATTAGCAGCATAGCTGCTTTTCCAACAACAAGCTTCAGGCCAAGAGCATCCCACAGCTCTTCATATGGTCTTCAAGAATAGGCAAATCATTCTCTCCTATAAGATTGGCCTGCCTAGTTAACATTGTATTCACTGGATTACACTTCATTTTGTATCTCTTCTATCACATCACTAGAGCTTACAGACTCTAGTTGAGGAAAAGAGGACCACATCTGTCTACGATACATATAGTTGTCATCAGCTTATTGATAACACCCAGCTCCAAAGTTGTGAGTGATCTCATTCAGTACCCTGACAAAACATTGAAGAAAATAAGTGAGAACAGTGATGTGGCATTTCACAAGTCTAGTTCCAAACAACTTACTATGAATTCCTGACTTGTCCTTTCATACCAAAGGACTGAAATGAAGAAGAGAAGAGATTGGATTTATACTCCACCCTTCACTACCTGAAGGAGTCTCAGATCAGCTTACAATCTCCTTTTCCTTCCCCTCCCCACAACAGACACCCTGTGAGGTAGGTGGGGTTGAGAGAGCTCTTTCGAGAATTGCTCGTGAGAGAACAGCTCTGAAAGAACTTGTAACTGACCCAAGGTCACACCAGCAGCTGCATGTGGAGGACTGGGGAACCAAACCCAGTTCTCCCAGATTAGAGTCGGTGCTCCTAACCTCTGCACCCAGCTGGTTTGTACATGTAACTCCTACTCTGCTTTCTAAATGCTGTAACAAAATAGAATAGTTGACTGTGTCAAACCTTTAGATCGTATCACTATTGTGGTGGACTGCACTTTTTAAGAGGTTTACAATCAACTGAGGGACTGTGAAGGGTTAGTCTTCACAGAGTCAGAGAGCCTTGAGTGACAGGCTGTTCCAAGCAATCTGATTGGTTAACATCAACTGAGAAAAAAAAAGTCTTGAGAGAGCTGGATGCTGAGGAGAAATCAGTCAGATTCCTGCCTTAACTGAGAAGAGTACTCATACCATCTGTGAATAGCCCTGACAGACGGTAGTGCTGACAAAGTCAAATTTCAACCTTGGCTGATCACATTCTGAATGCAGCACAGCAGTTTGAACACAGACACACAACTGGGGGAGAGTTTGGCAAGGAAATTTGGGTAGTAGAGAAGACTTCAATTCAAGGTAAAGGAAAAGGGGTAGATCTTCTAGAGAGAAAAGATGATTCCCATCCCCACCCAATCAAACAGGGAGAGTTATCTCTGAGTTGTACAGAGATCTCTGGTCTGGTGTGATTAGCAACTGCCTGTAGAGACCTTAAAAGTCAGTGAACAACTCAAGAAGAGTACTGATGTTCCAAGAGAAGAGGATTGGGCTCTGGGGAAAGGGTACCAGCCATTTGGGCATGAAAAGAGTCAGCGATTACTCAAAAGAAGTGAACTAGAGTGTTTGGGAAAACACTGGAGCAAAAGCCTGTCAATATAAAGATCTAAGCAATATCAAGATCTCTTCACAGTTAAAGCAGTTAACTGTGAATAAATTAAGAACCTCTAATTAGTCTGATATATAAGATCAAAAGTCTGTGCTTGTACTAGTTTTACCTCAGTAGTTTCAGCCCCTGATTTCACCTGACCTTCCCCTTTGATGTTAAATTCAACCTTTTGTTATTTTGGAAGTTTAAAAGCATGTCAAGTGCCGTTTTCAAGGGTTTAAATTAAAGGGCAATCCTATCCCTTCCCTCAGGGTCCTGGGCTGAGCAAATATTCAAAATATATCTTACTTACAGGGTGGGACAGCCAAAGTTTCTTCAGGGGAGTAGAAAACATGTTAACAAGGCTGCTCAGTCAGTGAAAGGCCAGAGAAATGGAGGGAAAATTAAGCTTCTGAGGGAGAGGAGTGGAAGGGGTCTATCATAACTAGCAACCTATTTACAGAAATGTAAATCCAGCATAACTCTTTCTCATTTGTTGGATCCAGTGCAAGCTGGGCCAGTCCCATGAGGGACAGAAAATCCTGAGCATGATCTGACAAGAATGGATATTGAAATAACCCCCAAGACAATCAACCTGGGGACCACCAGATCCAAGGCCTTCTCGGCTGGCTCAGCTAAAGCATTTGCGAATAAATTAAGTGGACACTACACCAGTAAGAGGTACAACCTGTTCCTGGTGCCCACTGCATGTTACATACAGTAAAAATGGCAAGTTGATTGTCTTGGGGGTTATTTCAATATCCATTCTTGGCACAGACATCAGACAAGGTTTCAGTCACAAAAGACAGATCAACATGTAGCAAATAATGAATTCTAGAAATATTATTTACTGAGTTGGTATTGCACAGACTCCTCACTCACATCTCTTAAGATAGTCCAGAGACTGACAAGTTGTAAGTGCCAACATGTCTCCCCATCTCTCAACAAAAGCTTCCACACTGCCATATCTCCCAGCCCTGTGCATGAAATTAGTACCAGTGATCATAGTTCCCTCAAGCTGGCACACAAAATTTTAACAGGCAGCGAAGGGATTTCTGTTTCAGCCCACAAGGCATTTTCCCCTCCATTGGAAACAATGGAAGATGGGGGCACCTTGTTCTGAAGCCCATAAAATTGGACCCCCGGCCCAATCTTTTTGAAATCTGAGGTGGGGGGGTGATGAGAGGTACCAGCACCTATGGGGGGGGGGGTTTGAAGAGAGGTACCTTCAGATTGATTCTCCATTATAGCCTATGGGGCCCATTGACTATAATGGCCCCATAGGCTACAATGGAGCTGGAAAAAAAGATAAGTTTTTTGTACACCCGTACAAAACCCCCCAACAAAGTAGACTGCAAGATTCCCCCCCCCCCCGAAAGTGCTGGTATGTTTTCTAAGGCTCAGCACAGGGTGACAGTCCGAGGCCAGGTCTACCAATATAGTGGACTGGGGTGGGCAGACCTGGCCTCTGGAGAACAGGTCTACCAGTACAGTGGACTGGGGTGGGTACTCATTCTCTGGAGGCCAGGTCTACCAATACAGTGGAAAGGATTTGGTAGACCTGGTAGGGGTTGGTAGACCTGTTTTCAGTATAGTGGACTGAGGCAATTAGACCTGTTCTCTGGAGGACTACCAATATAGTAAAAAGGGTAGGTGAAATTTGACTTGATTCTGATTTCTCTAATAATGTTTGAATTGTTGTTAAAATGTAGTTTAAATATAATTTAAAATAATTTATTCTGAGATTTTTACAAGGTTATGGAAGTAGACTCGATCGCTGCTTTAATGCTACTAGCTTTTTTTGCTCATGAGGTGGAATTTCTGTTCACAGCACTGTGGCGCTTAGAGGGAACATTGCCAGTGATCCCTCCATTTAACTGTTGCCTTCATATAATAGCACAACAAAGATATCACCCAGAAGTTCAAGAAACAACCCTTGTTCCTCCCATGAACACTTCCCACTGGATTACTTTCCCTCCACTCACATGTTTCCCTCCGGCCACATATTGCCCTTGTCAATGGTGTGCATGTGTATACATGCACAAACATACACAAAACTCCTCAGCTTGTTGTGAGAGTTCTACAGTCACCAACAAGTGTCCTTAAACAGGAATGCTTTATTGAGAAAGGTCTGCTATAGTCATCTCCACATCTTGTGTTAGTAATGACTGACACAGCCCCAAGCAGGACAATTAAACAGAATTCAAAAAAGGGGTCTGGTAATGCATTGCAACCAATCACCATGTCAGAGAAAAGGCACTTAAAATACTGGTTTACAGTTTCCAGGGAAAAAGCAGGAAGAATTAGAGTCAGACAGGAGAAGAGATACATGGGCAGGCACCATCAGTCTCCCAAGGTCAGAGCAGCTTGAAGAGCGATAAGTACGCCATGAGAAGTATAACATAACATTCTACAGACCCAATGTCAAAGGTTCACTCATCCCACCTCCCGGGCAGGAGATGGCAGCATTAGCTGACACTTGTACAGACTACACTAGATCAGAGAAGCACCCAAATTCCCAAGTTTCACCCCAAGGGACACCATGGGGCAATGCTGTTGGGTACCATTTGTGGATTTTTGTATACACTGTTTTCCTCTGTCTGCAAGGGCTTCCGTTCCATTCTGTGGTGAAAACCCTCAACGTGTAGGGAATATGTGTATGTCGGGGTGGGCTGTCGCATTTGTGGCACTTTGGATTGGGTGAGCTATTTAGAAGATCTCTAATATCTAGTCTCGAAATACATTAAACATCAAATACCAGTCATTGCTGGAGCTAGAAAACCAGTTTATCAGCATTCCCTGCCAGTTGTTTCTTTCTGTCCCCTTATTTTATGAACTGATCGTATTATATATGCATTCCATTTGTACCCATAAGTGATACGGAAAGTTTACAATATAATGCTTTAATGCCACACATAGACCTTGCAGAATTGTTTCTGATAATCTGCCTGTGTGGAGTTTATATGTCTAAACACCTGCTGTAATTCATGTATGTATACACAATAGTACTGTGGTACAAAAATTATTTTAAATATGCTGATTGAAAAAATGTCAAGGACTTTGGGGTGAAAATGAAAAATTATAAACATAACAAAAGTATATATTTATGCTCTCGGCAGCCAAATGTGCTTTTTAATGGAATTTAAATAAATGGAATTTTCATGACAAAAAAGGAACAGTAAAAGCAGTGATTATATTTTTCATAGTTCATTTGCCATCTTTGCCCTGCAGATCTTGTGTTGAAGGAAAATGAGATCCCACATGAAGTCTACAATGTGATTGACTCCGAAGAAAGACTCTGAGACCCATCGGTGTTTAATGACCCTTATTGGCCTGTGCAATGGGAACTGGTATGATCTTAAAAACAGACATATGGTTCTTTAGAAGTGATAAGAAATGTCTTTTTTTTTTTTGTTATGTGTTAGCACAGCAGTTGGGCATTCTTAAGTGTGGCCATTGTTAGGAACCTGATTTTTGGAGAAACCAGTAAGCTAGGATACTTGTTGATGGAAATAGTTCCATAGGTGGTTGCAGGTAGTTGTTGCAGGACAGATCCAACAAACCCATGCTTTAAACCAGGGGTCCTCAAACTTTTTAAACAGGGGGCCAGTTCACTGTCCCTCCGACCGTTGGAGGGCCGGACTATAGTTTTTTTTTTTAAAAAACTATGAACAAATTCCTATGCACACTGCACATATCTTATTTTGAAGTAAAAAAACAAAATGGGAACAAATACAATATTTAAAAGGAAGAACGAGTAAAGTTAAATCAACAAACTTACCAGTATTTCAATGGGAACTATGGGCCTGCTTTTGGCTAATGAGATGGTCAATGTCCGGTTCCATATTTGTCACTGCTAGTCGTAACAAGTGATGCAAGTGTGCATCAGTTAGTCTAGATCTGGTTGGAGATTTCAGATGTTATTTTGCGGGTAGGGAAGGCGCACCGGGGGGGGGGGGGGTGCGCACGCAAGCAAGGCACCCTTGACGGGGCTGTTTTCTTTCCCTCTCTGAAGAAACAAAGAAGTCGGCATCCTCACAACTTTTTAAGGCAGCAAGCCCCCAGCTGCTTCTCCCTGAAACTCCACTACTGCAGGCATCATGATGGGAAAGAGAAACCTCTCTCTCTCCCCCCCCCCCTCCGATTCCCAGCAGCACAAAAAGCCTCGAAAAAGACCCCTGCCCAGCTCCTGGGACTGGCGCAGGTCTCCTAGCCGGCTGAGAGGTCTCTCAGCTGGCTAGGAGACTTGGGGCCAGCCGGAGCGCCTGCCACCCCACACTTACCCTCTTCCAGTCTTCCTTTTGCCTCCTCCTGGCTGACTGGAAGCAGGGGGGCGGGGCTTTGTCATGTGGCCCGGGACGAGTCGGCTGCAATTTTTCCGCTGCTTTGTGTGCTGCTAGGAATTGGAGGACAGGCAGCGGCACACCCGGTGGGCCAGAAAAATGCCCTCGGTGGGCCGCATGTGGCCCCCGGGCCGTAGTTTGAGGACCCCTGCTTTAAACTAACATTTAAGTAGCAAGAACCCTTGTATATGTAGTTCCCAAGTCAAGGTTACTATGTTTCGAGCATTTTTTTTACTGTTTTCTGAGCCTCTTACAATACAAGCAGCAACCACCAAGGCAATAAAAACAACCCATTTGCTTATTCCTTTCCAAAGACACAAAAAGTATGTGGGTAATGTGATCGCATTTCATAATCAGGCTCTACAGTATAAACTGGCAGCAGCCAGCCTTTGGGGAAAATGAGAAACTCTTTCCCGGGCACATTCTACCAAACAATGTATGTACGTAAATATTTACCATACCCCATCTAAAAAATTTAGAAGGGTGTGTAAGAATATTGGACAAATCAGCTACAATCCAATGAATAAAAAACTTACCCTAAATAAAAAGGGCTGCAGTTGACAAATTCTCATGTTATCTTAGAAAGAAGTAACACACCGCAGCTGGTATATAAGCAGATTGGGAGATGATCATCTAAAGCAGATTTCAGTTACTGCAGAATGTGTAAAATTCACACTACTTTGTGGGCAAACACTACAGAATGGTTGCAGTGTTCCCTCTAAGCTGAGTTAGTGTGAGCTAGCTCACAGTCTTTCAGCCTCTGGCTCATGCATTTTTGTCTCCGCTCAGGAAGGAGGGCTCCAGAGCAAACTGATTTATGCAGCAGCCAAATCGCTCGCTCACAACTTGAATGCCAGCAGCTCACAAACTAGAATTTTTGCTCACAAGACTCCACGGCTTAGAGGGAACATTGAATGGTTGGTGTCTGATTACATGGCCACCTTGCTCAAAAGCAAGGTTTCTAGTTAGTGAATGTCTCTCTGTATTTACTATGTGTCAAAAAAACTTTTTTGTCTGTCTCCTTTTGAAATTGTGGCTTCCAGGGCTTTTTTTCTGGGGGAATTTTAAAAGTTTTTTTTTTAAATGTTTAAAAGTTCATGATTTTTCAGTGTACAGATTGAAAACGTCATTTCCCTCTTAAGAGTTCCAGAACCTCCCCCCCCCAGCCCTTGTGACTTCTAGCTGTTGACCATCTTAAATGTTAAAACCAGCACTTTTGAATGTTCTGGAATGCTCCAACACACATATTTATCAAGTGGCAAACGCTTCTAGACCATAACAGCCTAGAGCAGTTCCGTTCTACCATCTCAGCAGCAATTTTTTTTGCTGAAAAGCTGTAAAAGACCACTCAGTCTTACCTCACGAGGGCTGCGTTCAGACGGCATCGTTGATGAGGAAGCAGCCCGGGTTTTTTTAATGCGAAGGAAATCATCCCGAAATAATAGCATCCAGACGGCAAGCCACTCACCTACCTCAGCATGCAGTTCTTCTGTGACCGATGTCCAGACCTTACCGCGCTGTAACCACAAAGCCCGCTGCTTTTTTTTTTTTAAATCACAGATGCGCATGAGCAAACGAGTGCACCAGCAAACCATTATGCAAACACGCATGCGCACTAGTGATTTGTTTTTTTAAAAGATGGCGGTCGCGGTCTTGGCGCGCAAGATCCTGATCAGACAAGTGCGCGCCAAGACTGCACCACTCACCTGCACCGGACTTTATCCGGTATCAGAAAGCTGCGGAGTATAGTGGGGGGGAAACAGGACAAAGATGACTGGGGCACGAAAGACAGCTGTTGCTGTCTGATCGTGCCCTTTAAATCCGTCAGGGAAGAGGAGGGGCCGCGAATCAAACTGAGCGTCTGAACGCAGCCAAGGTGTCACTTCAATGTAATTCAGTATAAATAAATTCTATTGCTATTAGGTTTTTTATAACTCTACGTTTATTAAATTTTCTATTAGGTTTTTCAAAAATTGCCCCCGAACCTCATAAGTGTAAATCAAAGACTTTTCCATTTGTCTCTAAACCTGTGACTTGGTGCCTTCTGTGACATCAGACCAGCTGAGCTGGGACAACAGAGTCAAACTGAGTTTATGCCAGAGGGCTATGACAAAAGGCTGTGTAGCCAAGGCATTATAACTTGACATTTGTCACTTCCGTATGGTTGCCTTATAAGCTAAACATTTTTCTGTCCTATAGACCTTTGGCCATTGCACATCCATTGTAGGCTTTGTTGAAACTCATGTGAAACTGGTGACAGGGCTACTTCCCATCCCATTTGGGATATTTTGCGTTGAGCCAGAAGGAAAATAAAAATGGCAGACATCTTCCTCATTTCACGTTTTGTTTTGTTTTTTAGTGGTCACGACATTGTATCTTTTCCCTTCCTTCTGAAGATTTCAGCTTGTCAGTCCTAGGATGATTTAGCTAAATCTCTCATGAAAAGACACACAGATATTAATTTAACGTTACTTTATTGTACATCTAATTAGTAGTTACTTAAAATTTCTTTGGCTCAGTGAGCAAAGTTTCAGATGTGATAGGGTGATAAGATATGAAAGATCTTGATTTGGAATGAATTCTTTGCTCTGACACTTCGTTCCACCATGTCCACCTTTTCCGCATCCCGATGAGACATCCTATATGCCTGGTTGAGTCAGAGTGCTTCGTTTTCTCCCTTTGCCTGCCCCGAAGGCATTGCGCTGCTTTGCCATTTTGTTATCTTCTATGATAAGTGATTGTGCTGCTTCATTATGTTTAAGTATTGTTTTATCCTACTTTTTAAATTCCCTTTACCCACTGAATATATTCAGATACCCCCTCTTTTTTTTTTTGCTTTCTTAGCTGTCCTTCTCCTGGCATAGAGTGTATATTTTCTTTTTCTTAGGCCTATGCTTGTTTTATTTAAAAACATTTATAGTTGTCAGCTTCCTTTAAGCAATCTTGTAGTCCAGTTAAATGTTAAAAGCGTGGATAGAAATCGCACAGATGACTAATGTGATCTAAATTATAGCCTTTTGATATCACAAGTGGCAACTGACACTAGGGCTGCCAGCCTCCAGGTGGGGCCTGGAGATCTCCCTCTTTTACAACTCATCTCCATCTGACAGAGATCAGTTCCCCTGGAGAAAATGGCTGCTTTAAAGGGTGGACTCTGTGGCATTGTTCCACACTGAAGCCCCTCCCCTCCCCAAACCCTGCCCTCTCCTGGATCCAACCCCAAAGTCTCCAGGTATTTTCCAACACAGACCTGGCAACCCTAACTGACACTCTTGCAGTGCAATCCTATGTGGAGTAACTTCAGTCTGAGCTCACTGAAACTGGAATAACTCTGCTAGGGTTCCACTATCAGAAGGTTAACACAGAAAGAATCCTGCAGTTCAGCCAGTGACATTGTTGAGGGGGTACAGGAAGTTCAATAAGAAGTTCAACAATATTTAAGAACTGGTGTATAGCACCTCATACAATCCTAAACATCATACTTTGGCTTTATTCTGTGTAACCAGTTCATTCTTCTGGCAACAGGCACATACATCACAAACTTGTAGCTTTGGGGATCTGCATGGAAGCTGTATGGATGGCTCAGTCATAGGTATGATCACTCTATAAATGAATGGGATTATGAGGTGCTGGAAATGGGGTCCAGGCTCCTTACTCTTTGTACCACAACAAAAGCCTGCAGGCAAGAGGAACTGTTGAGTGGGTCTCTGCTATACCACTTAGGGTTGTCAACCTCCAGACTACAGAGATTTGTTTCCATGGAGAAAATAGCAGCTTCAGGGGTGGACTATATGGTATTAGATTGCTACTGAGCTACCTCCCTTCCCCAGACTCTGCCCTACCCAAATCTCCAAATATTTCCTGGCCCAGAGTTGGCAACCCTAATACCACTGCTACACAATAGTGAAATTCAGCTTCTAAGGCCAGCAGGTTGTGGGTCAAACATGAAAACTGCAACATGTATATATGTGGAGTGGTCGTAGTTTAGGACAATCCGTACCATGAGGCTGCTATCTGGTTAGCCTGTATAAATAATGTATATGATGGCCTGTACAGATGTTATATATGATTGTTGCCATTAGTATGAAGCAGCGATAACAGCACATGAATAAGAAGTATTTGTGTCCTTAATATCATGTCATAGCATGGTCTTTCACAAGTCAGTCACATTTTACATCTTTTCAGTGATAATGCATGGTATGACCAGGGGTCCGTTGGAGCGGGAGCGCACAGGAGCGCAGCTCCGGGAGTGAGGAGCCCAGGGGGCGGGCACATGACCAAGCCCCGCCCCCTCCTCAGCTTCCCCAAGCAGTGCAGAGGCGCAGCACCCCGGGGAAAGCCCTGCTAGGGTCTTTATTGTTTTTAATGTTTTGTTTTAATATTGATAATTTTATCATTGTTCCTTTTATTACTGTGTGCTGCTTTTCCAGAGACTTGCTCAAGGTGGCATATAGATTTTCTAAGTATACCATTTTTTATCTGGGCACATGGCACATAAGTACTGGAGAAATTTCACCAACCCTTCAGCAGCTTCCACCCCATCAGTTTGATGTAGTGGTCAGGAGTTGGACTCTAATCTGGGAGAACCGAGTTTGATTCCCCACTCCTCCACATGCAGCTGCTGGTGTGACCTTGGGCCAGTCACAAGTTCTCTCAGAGCTGTTCTCTCATGAGCAGTTCTCAAAAGACCTCTCTCAGCCCCACCTACCTCACATGGTGTCTTGTTGTGGGAGAGGAAGGGGAAGGGATGGGTGGTGCACATGTCCTGGGTATCTCAAGTCTACTTGAAACCTGTTGGTTTCAAGGGTGGTTTCAAGGGAGCAGGAAGAGAATAAGGGTGTGTTCTTTATGCTTATTTTTATTGCACAAAGTATTGGATGGGGAAGGGAATGGAGGAAGAGCAGGTCAGTTTCACTCACCTGTGGAGTGGAGCCTGAGGGGTGGGTGTTGCCTTCTGACACACTTCCAGTATGTTAGGGGGTGTGACATATGCAAATGAGTTATGCTAATGAGCTCCTGCACCTCTTTTTCTACGAAATGACCCCTGGGTATGACTGTAGCAAAATGTGTTCTGGTATTACAAAGATGGGGTTGCTGTGAAAAGTTTGAGATCCTTTTTAATAGTGAATGTGGAACCCAAGGCTTAGAATGCTGCAGCTCTGCCCTGATTGTTTGGTTCAAAGGGCAAGCTTCCTTCACAAAACTAAGACCTGGTGGCAGTAAGTTAAAAGGAGTGGACACTGAGCAGGTGTTACAGGTTCTGGTCTTGGCTGGAGTACTGAGGGAAACCTTATTAACAGTCTTAAATAAGTATCTTCTATTAGTGTGAAGATTCTGTTGCTCTTGAATTCCTCCCCTTTCCCACAAACCAATATGAATATTGTAAATATTGTTTGAGGAACCAACTTTAATATTGTTTGAGGAACCAACTTTAATAAAAGGTTTCTTATTCGTTTCCCTGACAACAGTTAACAACTCTCCCAGAACTCAGAACAATAACTAGAACCAATATAGGACAAACCATACTCAAATGTGCAACAGCACCACCCACTGGTAGGGATGGTTAAGCAATTGTTATGGAGCAAGGGCCTTCTTATCAGTATATAATATTTATGGACTAGTGCCTCGTCATTGAAGTAAAGGTTTCATCTGTTTTGCTTACCAGTTTGATAGTTTTATTCTGTGCTCTGTGACAGTAAGGTTGAGTTTAGTTTTAGTTTATTATTACAGTCTTAAGACCAACAAACAGAGTAAGTATGATATATGAAGGAGCGCAAAAAAACCCCCAAACAGTCATAATATACAAAAATAAAAATCTGAATTTAAGAACTTTTAAAATGTGATTCCTGCAATCTAAAGAATTAATGCACAGAACTCAGCAACTGAATGTGTAATCTCTGCATTCTTATCTGATAGGAGCCAGTGAAGCCTTGCTTTGTTTGTATTGATGTGTCCAGGTGTCCTATCGACTAATGGGGTAATAATTTTAAGATGAACCTCCCTGTAAAATGGACAGCTGAAGAACAAATGCTCTACTGATCCAACCTCGCTTAAAAGGCATGGGCATGGGTAAGGTATATTTATCAACTGGTTCCACTTTAATTTGTTAATTAACCAACTTTAATTTGTTCACAAATACTTGTGAGAACAGTATTGCAGGCAGTGCATTTCTACAGTTTGGCACACTGAAGCTTTCAAGCCTGGGTCTTGTAATTTTGTCTGAAATTTTCATGGGTTTTATGAAAAGTAACAATTTATATGAAAGAAGATTCTTCTTGAAAATCAATTCAGCAGCATGAAGTAATGTACTTGCCATGTGGGAATATTAATAGGGAAGAAAAATGACAAGGATATATAAGAAATTAAACTAGATCCCAGGAGGGAAGATATCTGTGAACATTACAATGAATACTGCAAAAACGTATAGCCCACCATTTTACAATCAGATGAAAAACACAGGTAGAAAATTATTTTTCAATCTCACTCCTTTGATAAGATAGAGGAAGCATGGAATGGAAGGTTCTTTGTAAACCGATGGTGGAAATTCTGTTGATTTCACTCAAGGCTCAAAACAATATAGCTTTTATGACTATACATACAATTAGCCCACACAGTGGGTTTGCAAAATAGAGTTGTAATGAGCAACTCTTATGACATTCTTCAGTCTGAGCTAATGTGGAGTTTGAGTTATACCAGATTTCCACAGTTTCTCCACACTCACCAAAGGAATTCTGGGTTTCTTACCAAAAATCTATAGATCCTGAGCAGGACATTTCCAGTTCTGTTCAGAACTACAGTAAGGTTCCTTGGCGGTAAGCCATAGTGATGGTTTAGTAGTGATTTAAGTGTGTAGCACAGATGTCAATGAAAACATGATTTACTTTCAGAAGAATTTTGTCTCAAGTAGTTGTAAGATATTTTTCAGCTGATTTGCCAACCAAAAATTTGCAGGCTGCCTTTTAAGAGAAACTGGTGGGTTTAGTTTTTAGACCACCCATATGAATGAAAAGCATTGTAAACAGATTTTGTTTTTACTAGACTATTGGTGTGATCCAATAAGTGCTACTATTCAAAAGTAAAGATTTTTTTTTAAAAAATAACCATTTCCTGAACAACATTTTCCCTCTACGGTGCAATGCTGTAACTTGCAATGGCGTTCAGATGGCTTAATAGGGAATATTCTCACAATCTATTATAGCTTTATCGTTATTGAATTCCTTGAGTGCTTTCCTAGTTTGCTTAATAATTAGCTTAATAATTAATTTCCTTAATCATGTTTATAAGCAAGGGGAAAGGAGTGGGGCTGTGATTACATCTCTCCCCTGGCTTCTTTCTCTGTCTGTTCCTATGCATTGCCTTCTATCTGGCAAATCTCTTTTATCTTCCTAAACCATGACACGTTAGGCTAAAAATCAAATTTCAGTACTCCGGTGATGGTGGTAGTATTGGCATTTGTAAAGTATTAATTTATTTGCTAGGTTCCTAATATAATCTTCACTTTTAACATAAGATATTTAAAAGGCACTTAGAACATCCTTAGACAAATGCTCCTGACTTCACCTTACTTGATAAAGCTCTTCATTTCATACAGATTATACAAATAGTTATGGGTCTAGAGTTCTAATACTGTCCATTATGGTGGCTAAACTGAGCCTCAGCCGTATAAGAGCACCGTTTTTAGCAGCATCTATAACATTTGCTTAATGTATGGAAAAAGAAGATGGCCAACCTTCCAGCGCTCTGTTTCTCCATTAGAGAATGCAACTAGGAATGATCCGGTCCATTTTATTGTTTTCCTAAGAGCAGAAAGTGCACCATCTCTTGAGATCGTTGGCACCTCACTAACCATATGAGTCATTTCATTTATAATTTGAGGGAGCTTCTTGAGTCCATCTATGGTTGATAAAATGAGCCCTGGTTATTCATGTTATGTGTTTCAGGAGTGATAATACCCATCTCTGATACACACTCCCACACATGAATCATTTCCTTGCTCCCGTATTCCAACGAGCTGCTTTTCTAAGGAATGTGAAGGCTCAAAGAACTGCTGTTTTCCCCCAGCACATTGTTTTGCTCCCACTCCTCCTCAGAAGTGACACACTGCAACCATAGGGGGCAATACAAGCTCATTGGTGGATCTCCAGCCTGCATGTTCAGGGTATGTGTCAGCTGTACACAGCATTACCAGGCTACAGCTCTTCAGACAGAGAATGTGTTATTCTTGGTTTACATAAGTTATGATTAACTGCAAAACTGTTTTGTGCTTTTGTCCCTGAAAGTTCAGTTTCTCGCTTGGCTTTAGACATCTTGAGTTGATTTGAAGAAGACAGCAATTTATTTTGCCCTGATCATTGCAATGCCACACAGAAAGCAAGCTAACATGTAATTTGATGGCATCCAAGTTGAAAACAGGCTGGTGTTAGTATGAGACTTTTACTGTGCTCTGACTACAATCTGTCAGTTTTTCTGACATAATCTAATTTCTGCAAGTACATTTCTTCCTGTCGTAATTTATGCACCCGGAAATAAATCCCAAATGTTGAAATCAAACTTGCCCCTAAATTGTATCGGAATTTTCAAAAAGATGTATTTATTAAAGAGAAGCAACAACACTGAATAAAAGGTAATTGTCATAACAATAAAACAGTATTTATACATTACATTATTCCATTGCATTTACTTTCACTGATTGGAAAGCTCTTTACTGGAGGAGAGCAGAGAATAAAAATAATGATAATTTCCATCTCCTCCAGTATAATGCATGGCTATGAGTGCAGGTTTTTAGCCCCCTCTTCTGTAATACAAGATTATTTAAGAGAAACATAACTGAACCTCTATTAACATGATTAGAGGAGCTGCTCTTACAGCCTATTTTCTCTTATTTTCATTTTGTTTCATTGTAAAACACGTTTTAGACAATTACTATTTACCAGTTTTCTTGCCGGGGGGGGGCGGGGGGGATTGTACTGCTCAACCCAAATGTAAAAATGCACTCTCTGTTTTGAAGCTGAGAGAAATATCATTTAAATTGAACTCTTTACTTAAAAGTACAGCAGATAAATCACTTAGCAAATAAAACACTCCATCAACTGCAGATTGGAAGTATCCACGGCTTTCTTCGAAAGAGATATATGTAAAGCCTTCCTGCTGGTTTGAGTTAGGGGGAAGTTGCAGATACAACCAAAGGTTTAAAGTATAATAAAGGAATCTCCTTGAACAAAGATGCAGCTGGTGTTCAGGGTACACATGGGTACCAGGTAAAGGGAAACTCACACATATGTGTTCATGGTTCTGTATCACCTCAGTTGTAAGCTGCCTTGTGCAGTACCCTGAAGAGGTGACATATACATTTTGTAAATAAATAAACAATGCAGATGTTTAAAGAGCTGGAAATAATATTTAATCCATTGAATTAGTCATGGAATGGGTCTATACTGATGAATATGTTTCAACTCAACACATTCACACATCTGAAGATTTTCCAGGCATGTTTAAGATTTGTTTGGATACTGGTCTCAAAATTAGGTCAGTGTGTATATCAGCATTAGGCTATGCTGACTTCATTACTTTGAAGAATAGGTATCTGGACCAGTCCCCAAGTTCCTCTTAAATTGAGCAGACTGTTGTTTCCATTTACATGAATGTAGTGCAAATCGGCAGGTGGCTGTGGAGACATGACTCTGGGAGAGGCTCTGGAGCCGTTGCTGCCATTCGTGCTCCAACTGGAAGTGAATTGCTGAGAACTGGAAGTGAGGACATCAGAAAGAAATGCGCTTGCATCATTACATCATGTTTGTAAAAAGCCCTGTCCTTAAGAACTTGAAATTAAGAACTTCTGAGGTCCACTCATTTTGGTGGTAGACCAATCTATGCTTAGAGGTACTCCTCTGAAATAGATGGTTATTGGGTGGATACTATTCATAATTATGTTTCTCTATGATGCATGAGCCATGTGTGTTTGTCTAATGAAAGATTATGTTTACTTGTGATGACAATCCTAGGGATTTCAACCTCCAGGTGGGGCCTGGGGATGGCCCAGAATTACAACTCACCTCCAGACTATACAGATCAGTTCCCCTGGAGAAAATGGATGCTTTTTGGAGGGTGGACTCTATGGTACTGTACCTCACTGAGGTCCCTGTCCTCCCAAGGTTCCACTCTCAAAACTCCAGGAGTTTCCCAACCTGGAGCTGGCAGCCCTACCCCCCCCATCCCCACGGGTAGCTGGGGGGACTTGGCAACCCTAGGCAATCCAAGTGGAAGTCTCTAGTACCCCCTAGATCAGCAACCAAAATTATGCTTTGGTGCTAACAAGCACACTGTGGTAAAGAATATGGCACACAGAAATTCTTGTAGAAAATGTTCCTCTCCAGAGCAAGTTGTTGAGGTGGCTTACAAAACTAAGACATGATAATGTTATCACAAAACAGCATAACATTTAGTAAAATTACAGATGTTTAGAAACCCAGCCATTAAAAACATAGAGCATTAAATTCAGCACAAAAGATTTAGCCGCGTAAACAGCTCTTCTAAAAAAAAGCAGAGCATAATTTTAGACATTGCCAGTCTCTATTTTTCTGGACCAGATACAAGCAGAAGAATTTACACTATTCAACGTACCACTTTGCTATTTATAATGATTGAGGCAAGAGCACTAGTAGCTATCAGATTTTTTTCCCTGTGTGTTTAGTTAGTTGAAAACTCTTACCTCCTTGTGAGCTAGACCCAGGTGGGCAGCTGTGTTGGTCTGAAGCAGTAGAACAAAGTTTGAGTTTGGTGCACCTTTAAGACCAACAAAGTTTTATTCAAGGTATGAGCTTTCATGTGCATACACACTTTTTCAAATACATTTCATTTCAATGTATCTGAGGAAGTGTGTGGGTGCACATGAAAGCTCATATCTTGAATAAAACTTTTGTTGTTCTTAAAGGTCCCACTGGACTCAAACTTTGTTCTATTCTTTGTGAACTGTAACTATTTCTGCATCTTGCAATTTCAAACAACCAATAATATAATCGTGGCCATGGTGAAATACATTCTAAAAGAAACATATCACCAGCTCAGGATTAACAAACATATTACTGGAACTGGATAGACAGTGAAGCAGCCAAGTTTGCCAATGACACCAAATTATTCAGGACTGTAAGAACTGAAGTAGATAATGAGGAGTTCCAAAAGTGTCTCTCCAAATTTGTATAAGCAGTTAACAGTGTAGCAAATGAGATTCACTGTAAGTGTAAAGCAACGGCCTTTGGAGTACAACACTGTAACTTTAAATATATGTGAGGAGAGTTTGAAGTGGCAGTGGCCAGGAAAGAGAGTGTGGTGTCATTATGGCTTGACGAGAATATGGGCTCATAGTTTGGCAATACAGAAAAAGGCAAATTTTATGCCAGGGGTTATTAGGAAACAAAACAACGGGCATTGAAGTGTCCATGTATAATTTTAGGGTGCAGCTGCAATTGGGATGTTGTGCCCCGATCAGTCACTGTATTTCAAAAAGAATATTGTAACACTGGGAAACAATTTTTAATACCCCAAGTGGTCAGAAGATTAGAACACCTTTCTTACAACGAACAGTTTTAGATTTTTTTTAATCTAAGAGAAAATATGACTAAGAAGAAGAGGAGAGAGGTTCACAAAATTATGTATGCAAAAGAAAAGGATAGATATTTTTCTCCCACTTCCAAGTGAAGTTGATAGGCAGTAGATTCAGGATAAACAAAGAAAGAACCTCTTCACTCAAAGAGTAATGCATTTGTAGAATTCATTGCCATGGATGTAGCAATGGCAATCTAGTCTAGTTGCCTTTAAAAGGGTGTGAGATAAAACCGTAAAGGATCGATCGTGTGACATTGTCCACAATTAATCAAGCGGAACCTTTACGTTCAGAGGCAGCAATACTCAGACTGCCATTGCTGGGGACAACAGCTAGGGGGTGCTGTGCCTTCTGTGCCCATCTGTATGTTCTCCAGAGATGCCTCTTTCTCGTGACTGAATGAAACAGGCTACAGGGCTGGGTAGACAGAGCATTGTTCTCCTCGAGCAGAGTTGCTGTTGTGTTCTTATTGTAAAATAAAAAGCTTAGGAGGGGTAAACCACTTGAGACCTGATAAGGATTAAATACTTAACACGTTAATGGGAAACTGAAAAAAAATGATTGTATTACACATTTGTTTTCTTTTCAGTATTGATATTTTGACTCCTTATTATGAACGGAATGTACCTTAATTCTGATGGGGAGCGAGAGAAAAAGCAAGCTAAGAATGGGTTTAATCCTGACATACCATGGGGATCCATTGGACAAAACATTCTATCTTGTATCTTTATATCTTATGTCTTTGTATCTGGGTTTACAGTATTCTTTATTTATCACAGGTACAGTTCCTGTGGAAGATCTACAAATATTAAAGCCTATGTTTCAAAATTTCAACCTATTTGTCACCCTTTCTGTCCTCATAAGGCAAAATCCATATCTTTGTAGGCAATGAGCAAAACTAAGCAGTTCTGATACCATTCACTGATTTTCTACATAGGTATGAATTTCACTCCTAGTCAACAGGGCAAATGCCACTGGGTTCTCAGCACGTTACCTGTACAGGGATTAAATTTGTACGATTTGCATCAAGAAGGAATATTTGAATTTATATTGGACAAACACATATTGTGCCTTAGGTTATCCCATCATATTTAAATCAAATCCAGTCCTCCAAAGATTACAAGAGATGGCATATTTTATGTGATCCGTGTATCCAGCATAAAGTCAAAATTCCTTATCCAACATTCTAGTAAGAATGGGATGAGTGCCAGGACAGTGGATAGTACATTTAGTTCTTAGCCTTATAAAAATCTGTGAGCTCCAGCAGCATCCATATGCAAGTGCAATGTACAACTGTTAGCAAATATAGCTAAAAAGAGTCTCCTGGGAGAAACGACATTATAGTTTTTTTTAAAAAAAGACCTGCTCTAAAATCAAAATTGAATTATCTTGGTCAATATTTCTTGCTTTTAATTTTAATGGCAAATATTAATAGAGCCCTCTAAATAAAAACGGAGCTGCACCGTCCCCCACCCCCTTCTATCTTTTGTTGTTGCAGCGCTGTTTGTATTTACATCCAGTCATTTATTGCCCATTAAAGAAGTAATGCTATGTTAATGTAAGGGAAAAAATCAATGCTACTCAGATCAGTAGCTGTGGGGAAACAGTGCAGCAGCTGGTTTGCAAACAGCAAGCCCACATAGATCAATGAAATTACAAGCTAAATCTGCTGATGCTCACAAACTGCTCCAGCATTGTGAAGTCTAACCTTTCTCAAGTTCAAGATCTCTGGCAAGCCAGCAATTGCTAAATGAAGAGGAGGGGTGGGGAGGAGAGAGACAGAGAGAAAGAAAAAGAAAGAGACCATATCAGTGTACTTGTGGAATTTTCGGCATCATGTGTAATATTCCACTTTTGAAGTTATCAGGATAACTGCACGTTTGTAACAGATATAAAAGCCTCTGTAATCTCTAAGTGAGCAATGCTCCAATCTGCACACTTGGGAGATTTTCCTCTTTTCAAATGTTCAAATCTGTCGCATATTACCTTGAACTTTCACACTGCAAGGGTAGAGAGCACTTCTGTAATGTGCTTGGTAATGTGCATTCCAGAAAATAATTTATCAATGAACAGCAGAAGGACTTCTGGGATGTGCTCATTGCCTTTTGTTTCATCCCTTTAGTTGTTACCATTGAATTTTTAAACCTTTGCATGATTAAACATATACAGTAGTCTAAATATTGGAAATAGATTTATTTTGAGACTTTATATATATATTCTGGACAAGTTGGGAAAGAACTGATGCTTGCTGTAAAGGGAAAAAAGAAGAAGAGCATAAGTAATATATGCATATATTTATTTCTACTTCTTGTGGAGCATTCTTCATGTTTACTGCAGTACATGTTGTGGCCTTGATGCAGAAGAGCACACGTATAGCTCCGGAATGACTGGGCTTTCCCATTAGGGTGGCTTTGCAAATTCATCTATTTTTATGTGAATAACACTCCCCTACACTCCAGAGAAGAGGTAAATCTTTATAAATGCTAGAAGTATGCGTTTTCAGTCTGACTGCCAGTGTGTGCTGGACCAGATCATCTGCATGTACTGCTTTAATTGCATTTATGTATTCCAAAAAGGCCATCCTCAAAAATAAGTGTTCACTGTGTGGGGGTTGGGAGAAACCCACTGACAGGACCATGGGGAGCAAGGAATGGAGAGAGGGAGATCGTTTCCAGCAGAATGAGTCCAGAGAGAACCATAGTGAATTAAATATTCTGTATGGTTGAGACAGGAAAAAAACGACCCTTTCTAATGAATGAGATTGGAATAATACAGTGTGAAGTTACATTATCTGTTAGCTAGTAAAAGAATCCACAAGGAACTCGATAGGACTGATTCTTTCTTCTCTTGGGTTAGAACATAGTAAACACTTATTTTTTTATTATAGGAAACAGCAGTGCTCTGGGATTTTTGTTCTGTATTGGAGATTACCCTTTCCTCTCTGCCCAGATGGATAAAAATATGCAAGGCAGAAATGCGACCTATCCAGAATAACATAACAGTGTTAAACTTTGGAACTGGTTCAACCTACTTGCAATACTGGTAAAACAATGTATTGTTTCTCATGTGCTAGGGCAGGGGTGGGCAATTGTTTTGGCTCGAGGGCCCCTTTGTGGGAGCGGAGGTTAGCGGAGGGCCGCACCTTTTAAAATGATTTCATTCATTAGTTAACTTTGCATTTCAGAAAAGGTATAAATTGTATCATAAAAATCAATAAATATAAATTAAATAAAATAGTGGTAGTTTTATTCAATTTATTTATTGTGCTAATTTCATATCATCTATAGCTGCAAGCACATTTAATTTTAGAATCAGTTTAATGAGAGAAATGTACCCTATCACACTTTTCTACATTTTTTTTGAAATCAGGAGATTGCTTGTTGAGAAACCACGTGGCCGACTGTCTTGGTGGGCCGCAAAAAACTCTGTGGCGGGCCGCATGTGGCTCCCGGGCCACAATTTGCCCACCCCTGTGCTAGGGGAATTTATATATGGGTTGATCCATCTCTTGTTGGATGTGATTAGTTTTGATCAGCAGCTGTTACCTTTGGATGAAGATAAGCATCCACATCAAAATATATGGATACAGTTAGTTGGGTTGGGCTCCAGGTAAACATGGTAATTTACACATCTGACTTCACATTGCTTGCTTATACAAAATTGTACTTCTAAATGTGTCTCCATTTGCCAGACCGACTTACTACTTTTTTTCATTTCACAAATGTGTATGTGAAATGTTTTCTTTCTTATATAAAATAACAACATAATTTTAGGATTTTCTTACTGAATTTCATGTTTGTGCTAATGCTGACCATAAATTGCACAAAAAAGAAGCATAATAAAACATATTTTGTATATATTTCATAAACCATTTTTGTAGAAAGTTATCATCCATTGTCTTAACACCAAATATAGCATACCGGATCCGGTTCAAGGTGCTGGTTTTAACCTTTAAAGCCCTTTATGGCCAGGGACCTGCCTACCAGAGGGACTGCCTTTCCCCATACATACCCCAGAGAGCACTACGGTCAGGCACGCAACATCGCCTGGCCCTTCCTGGCCCGAGAGAGGCCAGGTTGTCTACCACCCGGAACAGAGCCTTCTCAGTGGCGGCCCCCTACTGGTGGAACGAGCTCCCGGAAGACATCAGGGCCCTGTGGGACCTTTTGCAGTTCCGCAGGGCCTGCAAGACGGAGCTCTTCCGCCAGGCTTTTGGGGCCGCCGCTGGGGGAAATGGCCACCCATAGGTGGCCAGAGAAATACACAGGCCCGGAATAACAGATAGTGGTAGCCTCCTGTCTGGGGGGGAGTTGTTGTTGCCCTGGTGCGGGTATTTTAAATTACCACCAATTATATTTGGAATTTGCCGCCAACTGAAATTTAAATTGTATTGTATTTTATGCCGCCAATTGTAAGTGAAATTTTATTGTATTTTAGTGTATTAATCTACATTGTTGTACTGTTTTAATGTTGTGAGCCGCCTAGAGCCACTATGTTGGTTAGGCGGGATATAAATCTAAATAAATAAATAAATAAATAAATGGATTGTAACACTGCCATCGTTTTAGAGACATTGGGCTCTCAATTATTTTGGTTAATGGTTTGAAGTTCGTTAGCATCATGCCAGCATTATCGTAAAAATCATGGTTCTGATGGAACTCTGTGTCTTCTCCAATGTTTATATAGGTAAATGTAAAGGTTTCCCTTGCTCGAAAGCCAGTTGAATCCAGCTCTAGGGGGCAGTGCTCATCTGCGTTTCCAAGCTGAATAGCCAGCTCTGTCCAAAGACATTTCTGTGGTTATGTGGCCGGCATGACTAAATGCCAGCCCAATGAAGGCCATGGTGCCCCCACCATTCGATGTTGGCCCATTAGCTGAGACCCAGCTGAGATCCAAGCAAAGTTCTCCTAGCCCATTGTGCAGCCCCCCCAAAAAACAAAGTTGAGGCCACAGATGAGCACCCGCCTCCTCTCACCAGCTCCAACCACACCTAAAAGGGAAACAACAGTTAGCCAACATGACACATCACAATGAAACAAAAGGGTGAACGTAAGACTAATAGGCAGCCAAGCGCCACCTTCCCAGTCTCTGAATATCCAGGGAAGAATAGCCTATGGCTGCTGCCGTGGAAGCTGCCCCAATCTAGAAGGAATGGGGGCCAAACTTCACCCTGGATAGTCCTAACCTTGACAAGGTACGCACATACAACCTCCTGGTGCTGGGGGCTATGGCAAGGCCTATTGCTCTGCAGGCCTCGAGCTCCGAGGGGATCCTTGCTGGACGAAGATCGGCTCCAAGGACCAGCCGATGAAACCTCTCCATCTATTTACAAGAGAGAGCATCAGTTACCCCGTTATCAACCCCCAAGACATGCCTGGCCAAAACCAATATGTTACGCCTGAGACAATGCAGTGTGAAGGCCCTGACCAAACCCATAACCCTTGAGGACCTGGATGATAAGGAGTTTATGACATGGACAACTGAAAAATTATCACACCAAAAATGAACCCGGTGATTGGCCAAGTCATCCAAACAGTTACTAATATGGGAAAAAAACTCAAGGAAGGTAAGGTCCTGGTTGAGACCTGCTTCAACCCAATCAGCTGGCCAATCCTTCATGAACCAGCATCCCTGAAAGTAGACCCCAAAGCCCTGAGAACTTGATGCATCTGAACGCACTTGGAGCTTGGCATTAAGCCGCGGGTCTGTCCTCCAAAAGGACACACCATTAAAGTCCTCTAAAAACTCCTGCCAAACCCTGAGGTCAGCTCACATGCAGGATGTAACATATGTCCTGTGGTGGGGGAGATGAAGGCCAGCCACGGCATCGCAGAACTTTACTACTTTACAAGCAAAATTAAGGGGACCCACCAACTGCTGTAGCTCAAATAGTGATACCTTTCGCCTGGAAATAAAACTGGCGACACGGCTAAGCAAATCCCGCACCTTGCTCTCTGGCAAATGTGACAGCTGCACCACAGTATCAAGCTCCACCCCCAAGAAAAGTCAATCTGGAGACAGGCCCCTCGTTTTTTTCATGTGCAAGCGGTACCCCCAATTCAGTGGTCAATGTAATGAAACTATCCAGCAGCCACTTGCATTGATTCGATCCTGCCAGCCCCACAAAAAGGAAATCACCAAGGTAACATGTTACTTCCCGGAAACCAGACTTGTCTCGAACAGCCCATTCCAAAAAAGAGCTGAAGTGCTCAAAGGCCGCACATGACATCGAGCAGCCCATAGGCAGGGCACGGTCCATGTAAAATTGGCCATCAAATGAGAAACCGAGCAGCTCAAAATCCTCTGGATGTACAGGGAGGAGGCAAAAGGTGGACTTAATGTCTCATTTGGCCATCTCTGCACCCGGGCCACAGTGCCACACAACCTGCACGGCCTGGTCAAACGTTGTGTAGTGCACTGAGCACAAGGCGTCTGAGATCCCATCGTTGATGGATCTTCCCCTGGAGAATGAAAGATGGTGAAATAGGCAAAATTCACCGGGCGCTTTCTTGGGGCGAAATTCACCGGGCACTTTCTCCTCTCCCCAAGAGGAGAAACCCAGAAATTGGGCACTGGGGAGGGGGTAGAAAAAGGACCGAGGATCCTGCCCACTGCTGGGCACCTGGCATGTCTCTTGGAGATGCACATGTACATTTGCTCCCAACAGATATGCTGCTGTGGGAACCCTGTGTGCTTGGGGAATTCAAGGTGGACAGAGGAGTGTCTGGATGTTTAGTCATGCTGGACCTTTTGTCTTTAAAAAGCAAGTATTTAGGGAATGGGAATATGTAGGACAAGGATAGTCTATGGCATTTTCAGTTTTTGATACAGTGCTCTATTTGCTGCTAAAGCAAATGGCTGCCATGCATTTATTGAATGGTTTGAATCGCAATAATAATAAAAAATGCATCTACTCAGAACTTAGTATCTGCTTTATTGTCTTATGTAGGCAAATAGGAAAATAGTTCTGTTTGTTTCCCAGATACAGTAATGCGGACAAATAAAAATGACATACATTTACTGTAAGAAAATGTTATGTTCTAGTGTTAGAAACGAAGAGGAAGACATGGCTTATGTTTTTTGCTTCCCTTCCCCCTACCATTATAACAACAACAACAACAATCCATGCCCAGTGATCCTAAGCAATCATTCCTCTTTACTGCAGTAAGTACCTGCTTTTGAGGAAGAGAAGGCTGATGAGCTGCAGGCTTCCCTGCTGCTAAATTCATCTAACAAGCTATTCCTGATGGGTTGTTTTTTTTTTTTGCTTTTGAGGGCAACCGAAACGTTATAGATTGGTTTGTTGCTTTCCATCTCAATAGCACTGTGAACCTAAAAACATATCTGTTGATATGATGGCCCAAGGTACCGAGCACCTGAGCAGACTGTTGTCCTAGTCACAAAATGAACAGTCAGTCAAAAGCGTAGCTTGCTCTCAGTGCAATGAAGCAGCAATGCGCTCCCCCCCCCCCATCTTTTTGGTCTGGTTATGGTGATTCCATTTCTAATTCTGAGTATTTTATGTCTAAAAGAAATGTATCTCTGGAGGGAAATAAGCCAGAGACTGGAGACAGATACATTGATGGCTCATTCCCTGTCATATGGGTAGCATGTGTAGTTCTTCCTCCCAATCTCTTGTTTTATTTGCCGTGTTATGTTAACTTCAGTGCTTTAAGGAACTGTATTTTACTGAAAAGTGCATTTTACTGAAAAGTACATATCTTCTGGAAGACCTTACTTGATATCTGCTGATGTCACAATGTTCTGCTGTGTTGTCCCCACATCACAGTCTGCTTTTTGCCATGAGGGCAGGAAAGTGTGGAACACCACAACTCCAGAATCCAGATATGTTTTCTTGTTACTGGGAACAATTTAGAAACATTTTGCAATTATTGTACATTTGGTATAATGTCTAGTTTGTCCCTGAAATGATATTATTGACTTGAATACATGAAGATGCCTTATACTGAATCAGACCTTTGGCCCATCAAGATCAGTACTGTCTACTCAGACTGGCTGCAGCTCTCGAAAGTTTTAAGTAGAGGTCTTTCACATCACCTGGAGTAACCTAATTCCTTTAAGTGGAGGCACTCGGGGATTGAAAGTGGAACCTTCTCCATATCAAAAAGATCCCCTACCACTAAGCCACATATCCAAGGTTACAAGGGGCAAAGAGTTACGTTTTTTTTCATGAAGATTGACAATTTGGCAGAATAAAATGCAGAACTATTAAAAGTGCTTGATTTAACAAACTTTCAGAGACTTAAAAGAACTTTTCCTGTAATGTAAACAATGACACATTGGGCAGAAAAGATGGCGATGAGGAAGAAACCCTCTCTAGGAACTGCCAGCTCAACACTTCTGGCTACTAAACTGGAAGTACATATTGATTTCCGGAATATGTTGACTACAGCATTGCATCCTCTGTTGGACCAGATGACTAATCTCAATAATAACTTTGAAGCTCTCCAAAAACAACTGAAGGAGACTAATATAAAAACAGAGGAAGCTGTAAAATCAGTCAAAATAGTTGAAGCTAAGACAAAAGAGATAAAGCTGGAGGTTGTGGAAAAAGAGAGAACCTCTGATAAAGACCAGCTTTTACAACTCCAAATGGAAAAAGCATCATATGCTCTGAGATTTCAAGATGTCCCTGAGCAAAAAGGAGAGGACTTGAAAGAGATTTTGAGCGAGGTATTGGCTCCAGTGGCAGGTGTTAAAGCAGAATTATTGCAAAGCAATATGGATATGGTCTTTCGGACATATTCAGAATATATTAAGAAAAAAAAACCTGCCTGGTGAAATAGTTGTGAACTTCTCTAAGCGATCCACAAAAGATGTAGTACAGAATGGGACAATCTTAAAAATCAAAGACAAATAAATTAGAGTTTTAAAAGATATTCCATTTGAGATAAGGAAGAAGAGGAAACAATATAGAAAGCTGACTGCTTTTTTTTTTTACAGAAAAACTCCACTCCCTACAGATGGATTATACCAGAAGGACTTATCTTCAACTACAAAGAGAGAAAAGAAAAAATTGACTTTCTTATAAAAGCAAAGCAGTTTTTGGAGCAGCAGCAAGGTATGGAGAAAGACAAAAAGGAAACAGAGGAAGATGCCGAAGGAGAAGAAGAGAGCACACATGGATCGGGAAGTCAACAGAATTTAGCAAACAGTGTCTCAGGAGAGGACTCTGAATCAGAAAAAGGGGCCATTGCCCCTAAACTTCTTAAAGTCAGATGGACTTACGATAAAAATAAATCTGGAGGGAAAAATGATTCAAATAGCATAATTGTATACTATTGAAAGTTTGATTTGTTTTAAACTGCATTCACTTGAGCTAAATCAATATATACTAGTTTGATATTGAAATATTAAAGAGAGATCTTTATTCCTGTAACCTTTAATACAGGAAACTTCAGCTTAAGCTATTCATGAAATAACGATATATGATCCTTGTTGTTTAGCTATTGTTTTAGTCTAGTGTGTAGTGCTTTTTTTTTGTAGTGTGTAGTGAAAAGCAATAAAAATTACCAAAAAATATAGTATTTTTATATAAATTTCTTGCTAAGAGGTGACACATCGGGGAGCTTAGAGCAAACCAGCCCCAAGACCAGCATGTTGCATGGGCACACTATTGGGCCTACTCCTAACCTTGATGTTGTCATGCCAGCTTCTGGAATCAGGAAGGACATGCCTCATGATAAAATTCCAACTAACATTATCAAAAGCTTTCTCTGCATCTAAACTGGCATACTCTTATTGACTTTGCATGATCCTTTATTATTTAGTTCTGCCCAAATTAATGCTCTGGAGTTCATATTCCAAAATTTCCCCATCCCATAATTAGCTGCTGGTCCATAGTGCATTCAGAAAATAAATAAAATGAGCATCCATTTAGTCACTGTATGTTTTCTTTTATCTACTTGCATGTTTACTTCATTTATATTCTGCCTTTCTCCCCACTCGTGACCCAAAACCGCTTCCATTGCTCTCCTCTTTTTCTATCCTCACAACAATCCTGTGAGGTAAGTTGGGCTGAAGGTGTGTGACTGGCCCTGGGTCACCCAGCAAATTTCCACAGAAGAGTGGAGATTGAAAACTGGATCTCCCAGAATTGGCCTGGTTGGGTTGGGGAGAGGGGATTAGCTAAAGGTTTGACAGGATTAGTATGGGTTAGGTCAGAGGTGTCAAACATATGGCTCGCAGACCAGATGCATCCAGTGCAAGGCTGCAATCCAACCCAAGAGCAGCTGACTCTGTGCTTCTTGCTTCTTGTTTTTAACATTGCAGCTCCTTCTGGCCACTCTCTCCTAGTTCCTGCTTCAGAGGAGAGAAAGAAAGCCTTCCCGCGATTGGCTGAGGGTCTGGGGAGGGAGGGGGAGGGAAAGAGACACATAGAGGGGGGAAATGGCATCTTGTGGGACTTTTGTAACCAGCAACATTTTATTCCAGGTATAAGCATACTTTTTCTTCAGAGAGGGGGAGGGAGGGAGCCAGGGGAAACACACAAGAGAGAAAGTCCTGTGTTTAGGACCAAAAAACATTTTATTCCAGGTATGAGAAGGTGGGGAATCTTGTCTTTAAGACCCAAAAATGTTTTGTTCCAGGTATGGGGGGGAAATCCTGTGTTTAAGACCAAAAAAAGTTTTATTCCCAGTATGGGTAGGGTAGTCCTGTGCTTAAGACAAAAAAATGTTCTATTCCAGGTGAGTGTGTGTGTGTGTGTGTGTGTGTGTGTGTGAGAGAGAGAGAGAGAGAGAGAGAGAGAGAATCAGTCCTGTGTTTAAGACCAAAAAATGTTTTATTTCATGTATAATACAGACAGACAGAGAGTCCATCCCAGGGCATCCCAGGTCCATCCCCCTTTCCATTTTAACAGTGGGGGAACCTAACAGTACAGCTTGCATTCTTTATTAATGAAAGGGAGCAAGAGTACAGCAGCACCTGTGGCAGGGCATGAGCTTTCATGAATCACTGCTCACTTCTTCAGATAGAGCTGGAATATGAGTCCATCCATCCTTATATCTTGGAGAGTGAAGTGATTTCAGATGCCAAAAGACAATAGCAGGCATTGGTAATGAGAGAAGAAACCTAGGTCTCAGTTCAGTTCAGGAGTCTGCTTTGTCTTGAGCTTCATGATCAGTTGCAGTTCAGCAGTCTTTCTTTCTAATCTCCCTTTGAAATTCCTTTGTAAGGGAACTGCTACTCCTAGGTCAGCAACTGAATGCCCTGGAAGGTTAAAATGTCCCCCCATCGGTTTTTGAATGTTGTGGTTTCTAATAATGGTAGTAAGAGTAAAAGTCCAGTAGAACCTTTAAAGACTAACAAAATTGTGGTAGGGTATGTGCTTTTGTGAGCCACTGCGCATGTCTTCAGACTTATTTCCATTTATTCTTTGCATCCTTCTGGACTGAATCCTCCTGTACCAAACTGAGACCTAGGTTTCCTGTCTCATTACCAATGCTGATATCTCCACCCCTCTGCATATCACACCTAATCCAATTATGCCTGTTACTGACATTCAGCATCTGAAATAATTTTTATAACGTATATATCTCCGGAACCTTGTGTTACATTTTATGGCACACGTGGCCTGGCCTGACAAAGTGACATTTATGTCAGATCTGGCCCTTGTAACAAATGAGTTTGACACCTTTGGGTTAGGTGATTCAGGCCCTGATCATATGCAGAATTAGCCGCGCGATAGGCATAACTCCCAGCCGGATTTTAAGGGCGCGATCACAAGAGCACATCTGTGAAGCATCCCTCACCTGTCGGCAAGCTGTTTTGCTCTGCCGGAGAAGCAGAGTAAAAAAACCATGGAAAACTCCAGTATCAAACGGGTTGCTGCGGGCCACAGATGGACTTTCCCCGTGTGATCACTCCAGCACGGACTTGTGGCATCAGGGATAGTCTGATCAGGCTATCCTGACGCCATGCCATTGTTTTTTCCCCCTTTCTCATTATGCTCATCATCGCACACTGCCATTGGAAGCCCTCGGGGTGGAGATGCGATTGATCGATCCCCCATTTAAGCGCATCGGTAACGAATGAGAAAAAAAAATAAAATAAAACCACAACCCAACTTGCCCACATTTGCGTCTGATCACACAGTGGCGAGTGGCGCCCGCAGCTTCGCAGAACTGTGTGATCGTGCAACTGCGGGTCAAATTGCTTGGGCGCAAATAGCCTCGCTTCCCCTCCACACTTTATCTCGCGCATGTGGCCGCAGCCTCAGTTAGTTCAACAAACATCCTGAGGGACCTGTGGATAGGGACAGGTAACCAAACCAGACAATTCAGGCTGACTGGCCCTAGAGACTATAGAGACAACTCTATTGATAACGGGCCTGAACCAGCATGCTGACGAGCATAGGAGGATGGTGGTGATTCACAGTATCTCTCTGCACAGTCTGATATGCTAACAAGGAAAGGGGAGGAGTGGAATTAATATTGCTGCTCAAACATTCATGAACCTGTTGGGTGGCCTCTCAGGGAACCTACATTTAAAGTGGTGAAAGAAGAATCTGAAGTCCAACTCTTCCATTAGTTTAATAAACCTTGGTTTAACCTACACTGGTATCTTCATTTTGGGGTCTGCACAATTGTTTTAACCAGCCATCAGTTGTTGTTTTTTAACTAGCCACCAAGCCTCAAACAAAGTTTAGCAAAACTCACCAAGTGCTTGGTAGCTGTGGCTGAATGAGTAAGACGCAAATTACATCTGAATTTGAACAAGATGGAAGTGACGGTGGTTAAGTAGTAGTTGTGGTAGAAGTAGTAGTAAGGCTGCCTTTTGTTCTTGTCATTTTGCCAACACTGCCAACATGGAATGCATTTACTATCTAAGAATACACCGGCAGCTGACATTACTTTTAGAAGATCAGTTGGTAGCCATGTCCATGAACTGTCTTAATCAGTTGCTTTCTGTGTGAAGAGTGAAACCTTTCCTGGAGAGAAGTTAGTAGAGGCAAGTTCAACACCATCATCCATGTACTTGTAATTTGAACAATAAACTAATGCAGTAGACTGGTTCTTGAAAAAGATGGGAAGGAGCATGCATCTATACAGCCAGGAGAATGTATGCATGAAGCCAATAGCTAATTTATAAAAGGACTGTTATAAGGTCTATAATGCAGTTCTCTTTGGGGGAGGAAACCCAAATATTTCCCACTTCTGCCGTATAAAGCCCATATGACTGCTTTCACTTCCTGGGAAAGGAAGAAGAAGAAGAAGAAGAAGAAGAAGAAGAAGAAGAAGAAGAGATTGGATTTATACCCCGCCCTCCACTCCCCAAGGGAGTCTCAGAGCAGCTTACAAACTCCTTTTCCCTTTCCCTCCCCACAACAGGCACCCTGTGAGGTAGGTGGGGCTGAGAGAGCTCTTTCCCAAGCTGTCCTTGAGGGAACAGCTGGTACAGAGCTATGGCTTGCCCAAGGTCATCCAGCCAGGTGCAAGTGGAGGAGTGGGGAATCAAACCCAGTTCTCCCAGATTAGAGTCCGCACACTTAACCACTACACCAAACTGGCTACAGCACTACAGGACAAAGCTGGAAGAGCTGCTACCTGATGCCCATGCAGGAATGAGGTGGAGGTAGCAGCAACCCCAGTGATGACCCTGAGTTATCCGTCTGGTGTGCAGCAGCAACTGTGCATCCACATGGAGAGCCAGAATGATATAGTGGTGAAGAGTGTCAGACTAAGATCTGAGTGTGTATGCATGTAAACTGTCATCAAGTCATAGCTGACTTATGGCAACCCCTCAATGAGTTTTCCAAGCAAGTGATGTTCAGAGGTGCCTGCATCTGTGTTGCAACCCTGGACTTCCTTGGTGGTCTCTCATCCAAGTACTAACCACGGCTGAGCCTGCTTAACTTCCAAGATCTGGTGAAATCAGAACAGCCCGGGCATCCAGTTCTGGGAGACCCAGCTTCAAATCCCCACTCTATCATGGAATAGGGCTGCCAAGTGCCGGCGACTTACCGGCGGGGGGGAGTTGTTCTCCCCCCGGGAGCTCTTCTGGAGCGTGCGCGCCATGGTGACGTAATGACGTCACCCGGAGGTGACATCATCACGTTGGGGGCGTTGCCAGGGCAATGCTCTGGCAATCGCCCCAAAAAGGGGCGATTGCCAGAGCGTTGCCCTGGCAACGCCCTCAACGTGATGACGTCACCTCCGGGTGACGTCATTACACGGTGGAAGTCGTCCTCACCAGACGACTTCTGGGGCGGGGTTCCCCCCGCCGGCTGAATGCTGGCCGGCGGATCGGGAACCCCTATAGCGGGGGATCCCCCACCCCCCGGGCTGACTTGGCAGCCCTATCATGGAAGCTTGCTTGGTGAGCTTGGGCGAGTCACGCTTGCATCCTAACCTATCTCACAGGATTTTGTGCTGTTAAAGTAGAGAAGGGGAAAATGTTATGAGCTACTTTGTGTCCCCACTGGAGAGGAAGGTCAGAAATAAATAATAAACTGAAACCAACTCCATGAGAGTCTGCTTGACTGGGATGACTAAGATTAAACATGAGCTCAGAGAGAGCAAATGAACAGAGTTTGTAGTACCCTTTAAAAGGGGTTGCACAAATTCACAGAGGTTGGATCCCTCAACAACTATTAGCCATGATGGCTAGGGATGGGCATGAACGGAATCACAAAAATAAGTTCATGACAAATTTTGGCCAGTTCATGTTTCATGAACTGAAGTTCACAAATTGAAGAGCTGCCACAAACTTCCACAGATTTTAAGACTGTTTATGGAGGTTTGTGAAGAGCAGAAAGCTGGGGGCTAAATGGCTTCGAGACATTTAAACCCCTGCTTTCTGCTCTTTACAGAAAAACAGCTGAGTAGAGGGATTAGAGCAGCTCCCCGCTGCTTTTTTGGGGGAAAATCCCTGCTTTCTGCTCCCTGAGAAAAGCTGTGGGGAGCAGAAATTAGGGATCACAAACCACTACAAACCAATGTGGTTTGTGAACCAACCTCCTGGTTTGCATTGGTTCATGGCTTGGTTTGCGGTTCAGCCATGAGGCATGAATTGCAGTGAGCCACAAAAATGCAGTTTATTCTCCGTAATGATGGCTAAATGGAAGTTCCATATTCTGAGGCCGTATAGCTGTTCCATTTGCTTTGTAGCAAGATCAGGTATTTTTTACCCTTGTTTCTGGTCTTTGGGGGCATCTGGCTGGTAGCAGTGGGTAATCAGGATGCTATACTAAGTGGACCATTGATATGATCCAGCAGTGCATTTTATTTCTTATGTGCCAGCTAAACCTCCCACAGTAACTGTTGTGTGGGCAGGGAACAATCAAGGGCAGAAGTCCCTTTTATGTGGACTTTGCACAGGCTGCAGTGTGACCAGATTGTTTTGTTAAAACAAGTATTTCTGAAGTCAGGAGTCACTTTGGCCTGTCAAACTTTTCCTGTCAACCTTCAAGGGTCAAAAACAGATGTGACACCTAAAATTCAAATGTAATTAGTTGGAGATTTACTGGGATTGTATGCCAATCTCCTAGTATCTTACAAGTGACACAGAATCTAACCTTTTACAGTCCCAAGAGAGGATGAGGTAGATGTGTGGGTATAGTAAACTATATTGGATAGCAGCCCTCTGTGTTGTTTAAAGGGGTGAAAGGCATAGTTTGTTTTCAGTGTAGAATTATACAATTTGCACAAAACCCTCTTCCTGTTTCCAAGTTGTAGACTTTAAGCATCCGACCAACGTGTTCATTTCAAATATTGCATGTATGGTATGTTTTGCTGTTGGATCGTGAGACTGAAGGACTTGTATGGTCACGTTTTTAACGAAGCATGTTTGAATCGTGATAATATACAATGGACTAGATTCAAAAGAAATGATCAGAGTTTGAATAATAGTTTTCTGCGCCTTTCCAGCCCTTCATTCATTTTTTTGCTGGCTGCAGAATAGCTAAGAATCTTTTGGAAACCACTGTTGAGCAGCGTAGGGTATTAAAAGCAAAAGAATTTACACTAGAAACAAAATGCACTTCATGTTACACCTCTGCGGTAGATGCTCTATGAGTTTGAAGATAATATAGCTCCAACCGGCGCAGTAGCCTAAATATGGTCTACAATCAATACTGTATTCTGCCTTGACAGAAAGCAGAATTTTTATCTGTTAAATGTGTGAGCTTGGGGCAGCTATGTGTCTGAAGTGGTTTAAATCTGAAATGTGATGCACTGCACGGAAAGTTGATTGACATCTTTGTTTATTGAAAAGTATTACACAAACAACAAAACACAGGCAGATACAGAACACTCCATAGAAAAGTGTAGCTGTATTATTTTTCAGTCCAATGTCCTCTGCCTCTTTGATGCTTGTCTGATGTAATAAAGGCACAGGATATAAAACAAACAAAAAATCTTCTGTAATCCAGTAGCCAAAAAAATCTGGACATGATTTTTGGGGGGGGGGGGGGACAGGGATTGTGGAACGGTGGTGGTGAACAGAAAAGAGCAAATTCTTTGGCAATCCACTTTTTTTTGTTAATGTGTTTGCTCTGGGTTGCTCAACTAAAAATAACATACCATGTATTTAATAACCCAGCTAACTCTGACTGGGTTGAGATATTTTTACATATGTGCCTAAAGAAGTGATGGGTAAAAAGACATTAATGACTAATCTTAAAGCATTAAATGTTCAGAATAAGGAATTAAGGTCCATTCAAATTTTATGTTAGACTAATTATTCTGTTCAGTGAAATTTGCCTCTGTTTTACTAAAGCTTTATTATGTCAAGGTAAATAGAGGTTAATGCTGCTGTTACTTCTACCAATGAAGTATTATCTTTAATCTTACTTTAATAAAATACTGGTGAATTGCACAGAAGGGGTAATCACCATAGGCTAATTTAGAGAGTTATAAAATCCTCTCACAGAAAATTCTGGTTTTGAAAAGAGAAATCTCAAGAAAGCATGAAGAATAACATATGTTTAAGAAATAAATGTTCCTTCTTACATGACCTGGCCATATAACTATCCATTCAGTCTTAATACAGGGCTTCAGAGTTTTAGATTTTTCTTCTTCGCAATACAGTTGCAAGGCCATCACTTGCTTGGTTAATGCAAAAAAAGTATTTTTTTTAAAAATGTTGCATACCATTTGTAATGAAGAAGGGAAAAGACTGAGTGGGGGGAAGGGTCTTGACAAGAGATTTCAGATTTATGTTGTGTACCATTAAAAAGAACATGGAACAATGGTTCTCCTTGTCTACCATGGACAGTAAGACCATCTCCCTGCAGCTGACGAAGGCCTGCTGCGGGGAGATGAAGTTGCCTCCATGTAAGGAGGAAAGGGGGGGGGGGCAGCTACCTGAAGAGCAGTTGTAATTTTGAGTGATCTCCAGCAGATCCTGCTCTGAAGCACTGACTGCTACACCTAGGGTAGCCAACCTCCAGGTGGAGCCTGAAGATCACTGGATATCACAACTGAACTCCAGACAGATCTCTCCCGCCCAGCGAAAAGAACTGGTTTGGAAGGTGGGCTTTATGGCATTCAGCTGAGGCCTGAGGCCTCTCCCCTCCCCAAAACTCTGGCTTCCATAGACTACCAGGAAATCTCCAGGAATCTTCCTACCTTGAGCTGGCAACCCTAGTCAGGACTGACCCCAATGAGTTCCTCACAAAAGCCTGTGAAGGGTTTCCTTCCTTTGTCTGAAGCAAGCCTGGTTGCCTACTGTGGTGAAACGGGCCCCAGTTTACAACTCAGCTGTTTGCCTCATCCCATGGGCGTATCTCACTTCTTAAGTGAGTCCCCCACTCCCTGAATTGTCACTGCCATTTTAGAGGGACAGTGAGATCCCTGTGGCCAAATCTCCCTATTTGGAGATGGAATCCCCAGTCTTTGGGGGATCCCTGGAAATTTGGGAACCCAAAGATCTGGTCTTTCCTTGCTTCCTTGGGCTGCCCCCTCCCTTTGGTATTGTGCAGAGTGGGGGAGACTTTGTGGTCACAACATAGGTTATTAACCCAAATAAAATAATTTATTTAACTATTTACACAATTATGGAGCACACACACACTAAATGAATAAGGCACAACTGTAGGAGTAAGCACACACTATGAACCAACAGGGCATAAATCAACAGGGGTTAAATTCAGTCCTCTTTCCCTACACACAATACTCTCTCTACCTCTGGAGGTTGTGGGCTCAGGATAGGATCTCTCCTTGGACAGGCCTCTGGCTCTGCTTCAGCCCCTCTCTCTTGCCCAAGAGAGCAGGGAAACTTCCATTCATTCCCCAAACCAGCTGACTATGGAGTGGCCGAATCTCTGCTGCCTCCCAGGTCCCCCCCCCAGCTGTCTCTGGCTTGTAGCCTGGGTCAGCACTAGCAGCAGGAGCCTTCCCTAATCTCCTGCAGGACAAATGGATGGGCTGGAGTCTATATCAATGGTGCCCCGCCGCTTGGGAGGCTTCCTCTTTTCCCACAATTTTTGGCCTGGAGGCAGCTGGGAACTGTAGTTTAGCAGACGAGGAAGCCCCATTCAACCCAGTGAATGATACCCTTGCAGGCCCCTCTCTGGAACTATAGCTCAACTGAACCTTATGGGGGAACATTTTAAACAAACAACCACGGACAGCAGGCATCTTACAAACACAGGTAACTGCCATTTTGTTACACCTACCAACAGCCACTGAGGGAACAGTTCGTCCCATACAGGAGGCAACAAGGAGAAGTGTCTTCGCCAAGAGAGAAAGCCATCTGCCAGTAATTCTGACAGGGCACAGTGGCTGAAGGAGAGGGCAGGGAAGAGGAGCAGACCCAGCCCCCAGCCAATGGCACACAAGTACTCAGAGCCAGTGGATAGCAACAGCTTCTGAGTGACAGGGCAGGAAGCCAAAGGCTGTGGGAGCGTGTGGAACACTGAAGAAAGTGTCACATGAAAATTCAATTATATAATAAGGAGAGATGTCTCTGGAAATGATATATATATAGGTAAATTACTACACCTGAATTATGGTCCATGAAATGATGTCACATATAAAACTATATCACATTTATTGTTTTTGCCTCAGAATAATTTTGAGATTGAAACTTGCTCAGCCTAAGCTTCTTGGATATTTCTGCCAGTCTACTCAGTGGTAACAAGTATTTTCTCAAGGGCAGATATGTCCTAAATGGCCATCTGTTGACCTCAATCACGTCACCCCTCAGTCGTCGTTTCTCCAAGCTAAAGATCCCCAAGTGCGTTAACCTTTCAACTCTTTCCCTATGAAGAAAGGTTAAAGCACTTGGGGCTCTTTAGCTTGGAGAAACGACGTCTGAGGGGTGACATGATTGAGGTTTATAAGATTATGCATGGGATAGAGCAGGTAAAGGAAGAGGTACTTTTCTCCTTTTCTCACAATACAAGAATTCGTGGGCACTCAATGAAAAAGCAGAGCAGTCAGGTTAGAATGGTTAAAAGGAAGTACTTCTTCACCCAAAGAGTGATAAACACATGGAATTCACTACCACAGGAGGTGGCAGCGGCTACAAGCATGGATGGCTTTACGAAGGAGTTAGATAAACATATGGAGCAGAGGTCCATCAGTGGCTATTAGCCGCAAGGTATAGATAGGGACCCTTAGGCCGAAGACAGATTGGCTGTCTCGGCCGCTCTGCCTCCGCTTCAGAAGCGGAGGCAGAGTGGCCGTTCAGACAGCCGCATCTGCCCCCAGGAGGCGGCCCGGACGCGTTGCGTCCGGCGCCGCGCTCCTTCTGCACCAGTCGAGCACCACTTTAAAGTGGTGCTCTGCTGGTGCGGTGCGCCCCACATGCGCGTTCCACCCGCTGGACTGGGTGTGAACACACACGGGCAGGGGTGGCCGCGCAGCGTCTGCCCGCCGCTGCAGGAAGCCACCCGCAGTCTAAACACTGCAGGCAGCTTCCTTCCAGCGGCGTGGGAACGCCGCGGGGCGGGGCGGGGGAAATTCCCTCGCCCCATTCTGCCGCGCCACAGAGGCACGGCAGACGAGTTTGTTTTCGGCCTTAGTCTGGAGCAAGTGATGCACTATATTCTTGGTGCTTGGGGGGGGAACAGTGGGAGGGCTTCTAGTGTCCTGGCCCCACTGCTGGACCTCCTGATGGCACCTGGTATTTTTGGCCACTGTCTGACAGAGTGTTGGACTGACTGGGCCATTGGTCTGATCCAACACTTGCTACTCTTATGTTCTTACTTTCTTAAGTAGTAAAATTTTAGTGGTCCTTTGCTTCCCCAAATTTCTTACTGTTGCAAAAGTGGTAAAATTCTGCTTACCATGAGGAAGATACTATGCATGCTGCTGATTCAACTACATCTGACTTCTGTGATAGAAAGTTGGGTGCTGCCTAGTGTGAAATATTTAGGAATCAGCTCCATGCCCTTTCTAAGAAGAAGTATGGCAAGGAATTGCTGGCTTTGCTGCCAGAGTTCTTAGGCACGTGAAACTATTTCAGAAGTGTTGGAGCACTTAAGGAAGCATCCTACCATAACTCAGCAATGTCCTAAATGATTTGTCATGATTTGTGACCACCTTGTCATTTGACTTTCTGAGGTCTTTTGGGTTTCTGTATCCATGACTGGAGTAGGTTGCTGAATCCATTCCCACTTCTCATGTCTTCTCCAGAGATATGATATGGTGGGATTTCTGGATGCTCCGGACAACTAGTTCATCAAGTGGTGACAGATACATTGAGGTGCTGTACTATAGAGGTGGTGAATTGTTTTCTATATTCACCCAATATCCATTTCAAACTAATCTGATATTATTAAGCCCCTATATTTCTCTTTCCCACTTGCAGTTCAATCCTAACCCTGTTTACTTAGAAATAAGTCCTATTGATTTCACTGGGATGTACTTCCTAGTGTTTGTGTGTGTAGGAGTGGAGCCTTAGTTATTTTATATTCCATGTAGGAGGGCTTTAAAAAAAAGATTTTCTCCAAAGGTATTTTTCATAGGCAAAGAGCCATTCCCTTCAGAGTTTTACAAGGTTTAGTGCCAGCAAGGTGGTACATAAAGCCCTACTGAATATCGAAAGCTGTTTTTATCCTGGAAATATTCAAAGCATGCAGGAGTCTCTAAAGTGTCTGTTCCAGGGATACATTAATGCATTTGAAAGGATATTAAAGCTTAGCGTGGGGGAGGGGGAATTCCTAGCGGCAAAATGTAAAACTGCTTAACAGAATTACATCCCGAACTTTGTGTATTAGATTTGAAAATAAATCGCCTCGTATTAAAGCAGCACGTCAGTTTGAGGGACTTTAGAACACTGGACAGGTTTCATTGTCCTGGTTCAGAACCTTTTTATGGGGGTCTGTGTGAGTCTGTGTACTACACTGAAAATGGCTGATGACCCATTTTCTGCTGTGCAGATTTGTCTAATGTACAAAGTCAAGGCAGTGCTTAAATATAGAAAAAGTCTACAGCTTCACTTCCCCAGGATTCGGTTGCAAAGACAGTCATGCCTTAATTAAGGAACCTTCTCAGTTTAATGCTTCCAATTAACCTTTACTGACTTTATGTTCCACATAAAGCAGTGGATTCCTCCGACAGAGTATAGATTTGATTTCTGAACTAAATGGTGGGAGCAATTTTATTTTACTCTGTAGTTACTCCTGGTGAGATCAATTCTCAAAGCATAGTTTGGATTGCGCACCGGGAGAGATGATGACACATGCCACTGCGAAAAGGGTTAGATCCCCATTAGTCATGCTGCTACGTTTGAAATTGGGGATTTCAGTGTATGAGTTCCTCAGTTCGGAAATTCTGAGCTAATTACAAGTTGAGCAAAAGCTCTCTGAAGTTTGAGCTCAGCTTCTAAATACCTTGGCCTCAGAAGAGGCTGCCCCTTCCCTTTCTGTCTGAAACTTACCAGAAGGTAGCACTGTCAATTAAAAAATGGTCTGAAGCTTTCATTGTTGGCAGATTTTAAATATGCAAAGGAAGTGGAACACTGACTGTCTAGAGAAAAATAAGTAGGTTTACTAAAGAAGAATAATCTGTTATAGAACGTAGAAGAGATATAACCAGGGCTCATTTCGTAGCAGGAGCTCCTTTGCATATTAGGCCACACACCCCTGATGTAACTAATCCTCCAAGAGCTTACAGTAGCCCCTGTAAGAAGAGCTCTGTAAGCTCTTGGACAATTGGCTACATTAGGGGTGTGTGGCCTAATATGCAAAGGAGCTCCTGCTACGAAATGAGCCTGGATATAACTTTAACTGTCTAACCTAACTGCTATGAGAGGAACAAAGAGCAACAGGAAGCTCTACAGGAGCAGGAAGTCTCCAGAAGAGCCAATCAGCAGACCGCAAGGGCACAATTTGAAAAAGTGGGAAGTTCTTAGTCTATCTATGCTGATAACAAGTCCTTTGGTTGTCCTCCTGTAGGATGAACTTCAGATCTTCTTCATAAGGCTGCACTATAGACCTTGCATATTTCAACATTCATTAGATCCTCGAGCGCTACAGCAACATATCAAGCATCAAGACTCTGGAAAGCGTGTTCTTTCAGGGCTTCTGGGTCCTTACTAAAGATCCAAAAGCCTTAGGATACAGTCCTCATGGATCCTAGAATTTGGGGCATTGTTGCTGCACCATTCTGGGGCCCAATAAATGCCACTATGAAAACAGGAAATGATCTGAATCGACCTCAAACAAACTCATTTTAGGTTGGAGCATTCTGAAGAACCCATGAAGTACTCAGACATATTTACTTATATTGTTTTTTTTTAAGTTTGAATGTTAATCCAGAGATTACAATAATACAAGCAACACATTCTGCTCCACAGATTATAATAAACTGTGCCAAATTTTTAGCAATAGCTCAAAAAATACACACTGCACATGTAGAACAATTTTAAAAGAATTCAGAAGATTTAGGAGATGGGGAGTAAAATTGTGTAACTTTTATAATATTTGTCCAACAGTTGAATATCAGGTGATAGAGTATTGCAGAAATTTAGAGTATTAGCAATTTTGTAATTAGTATATGTAGATTTAATGCAGTTTTATATTTAAGGATTTGATATTTTATATATTTTATTAGTACCCTTTTTGTATCGATTGTAATTGTGCTGGTGATATACCGAATAAACAACACTGACACTGCAATAATACAAGCAACAGAAACCACACAGAAAGTCCTTATATTGGATCAATTTGTTGTAAAACAGTAATACGTTCTTTAGAAAATTAGAACTTCACTAGGCATAATGCCATTTGGGATATTTTGTGTGTGTGTGTGTGTGTGTAAGGAAGCATCAGTGATTGGTGCACTTTATCTGATGAAGGGAGTTTTAACACTTGAAAGCTTAAAGCCCACAAATCTTGTTCGGTTCTGAGGTGCTACTAGACTTGAATATAGCTGGTGCACTCAGTTTTTGTAGTTCAATAACATCCAAGTTGTGAAACAGCCCCCCCATATTTGTACTCTTCATGTGTCTGTGTGTGTGACAAGGGGAGGGGAGGTGTGATCCCATGTTTTGAATATTAGTGAAGAACTGCAGAAATGGTTATCGCAAGTTACTTATGCTTTGTTTTTTTATAATGCAGCATCCTGTCCAGTCCAACCCATAAAGTAAGTAAGTAAAGTAAAATAAGTAAGATGGGTAAAACTAAAATTTGCAGTCATTATTTTAATGGTCACCTGGATGCTCTTAAACAGGCTGTGGTGTTGACTCATTTCGATGAGGCCTGCAGGGCTTATTAGCATTGAGTTAAATCCTGCCCATCATGTAGAATTGTAGCCAAGAATTAAGAACCTGAAAGGTTAAATAGATACAAATTACGGGCCCCCTTCCCTATTGTATTGTAGCTAAAACCAGATTAGGAAGGCAAAACAGTCCAGGCAAAGCATCACATCCCTCCATGTCCCTTGCACAGGGCTGGCCCAAGTAATGTGAGAAGCGGCTCAATCTTGCATGGGGCTGGCCAGAACAAGGCAGCACCTGAACACGCGGTGGGGGGGGGGTAGCCCAAGGCCATTGGCCCACCAGGACTTTCCCCATCGCCCTTAATGGCAAGTCTGTCACTTATTGTGGCTATGGTATCCTGCCTGTCAATCTTCCAGAAGATAGGAGATCATGTCCACATTTTATAAAAACTTTAAGACAAAGCACATTTCCAGTACTAACTCTTTCTCCCAACAAATAGGGATTCCGTTTTCAGGGACTGCAAACCTCATCTTCCTTACTGACAAGGGGGAAAAAGCCAGGTCTGTCTTAATAGCCACGCTTAACATACACTATAGGAAATCACCATCTCTTACGTAGCTGAACAATTGCAAAGGAATAAGGACGCAAAGCAAGCAAGAAATAACTCATACACGCACACCATTGCACATAAAGAACAGGCAGGAGCATGCCTTTGCGGCTCTGTTAATCTAGGAACAGAAAAGCTCTCCTTAGGCCCCGTCCACGAGCAAGATAAGCCGGATGGGAAGTGACACAAATTTGTGCCAGCGCAATTTGCACCGCTTTTGCAGGATCACACAGGTCCATGGACCTGTGAGGGCGATCCGCCGCTGTGTGATCACACACAGCCGCAGGCGAGTTGAGGTTTTTTCCCCCCCGGCCGTTTTCAGTGCGCTTATCTGCTTCTACAAGGGATCGATGACTTGCCTCTCCACCCTCGGGGTCATCCGATGATGTGCATACCGGGATGGGGGGGGGGAACAAAAAGCCCACTCCCCAACGCCACTTGTTTGCACTGGCGTGATCACACCAGGAAAGGTCAGTTCTGGGCCGTCGCAAACCATTTGAGACTGCCTTTTCACTGGTAGCTAAATAAGCTGATTCCCCACTGGCTCAAAGTGGTTTGCGACACTTTGACACCGGCTGCAGGACGCTTCCCAGATGTGCTTGTGTGATCACGCCACTTTGAGCCGGCGGAGAATCGTCCTTCTTGTGTCGCAAATGGGTGCGTATGATCACGCCCTTAGCATTGCAATAGTTATTCAAATATTGTGCACAGGAACCTAGCACCACAATCCTATTGGTAATGAGATTGATGCACTTTGCTGGTTGGGAAATGCCCCTGTCACTTAAATTATCTTTTGATTTGTTCTGTTCCTTCTCTTTACCTTTCATTCCCGCTGCCCATGTTGAATTAATGTCTTAAAATGCACACATCCCCTTTTAAAAACAAAACAAAACAAAAACACCTGTGTTTATACTTGTAAAATATAGATACTATTTGTTCTGTTTGGTGGTGTGCAAAGGTATTGTGCAGTAATTTACATTGTTTGGTGTAGTGGTTAAGTGCGCGGACTCTGATCTGGGAGAACCGGGTTTGATTCCCCACTCCTCCACTTGCACCTGGCTGGATGACCTTGGGCAAGCCATAGCTCTGTACCAGCTGTTCCCTCAAGGACAGCTTGGGAAAGTGTTCTCTCAGCTCCACCTACCTCACAGGGTGTCTGTTGTGGGGAGGGGAAGGGAAAAGGAGTTTGTAAGCCGCTCTGAGACTCCCTTGGGGAGTGGAGGGCGGGGTATAAATCCAATCTCTTCTTCTTCTTCTTCTTCTTCTTGTTATTAAAGTTCTAGCTTTTGGTTGTATTTTAGGAGCATCCGCTGGAAGCCATGGCTGGTTTAGGTGATGTCACCCAGCAAACCCCATGCTATGAGAGTCTTTCATCAATCCTCCCACTCTCATAAGCTTTTACTGCCTACTGAGACCTCAGCCTATTGGTTCCCCAAGTTCTGGATGGCAAACCTGCTGATGTTTGTCATGGATATCCCCCCAAATGCCATTAGATGACCTTACCATGTCCTTAGTATGAACAATGTCATAGCAGCTGGCAGATGGTAATTCAGTTGACTTGCTGTTGGTTTTTATTGAAATGTGATGATTATTTTGAAAGAAAAAATGTGGGTTCAGCTTTAAGCCATGATTTTTTTTTGGGTTAAGGAGAACAGATCACAAAATATTCCAAAGGGGAAAGAATTTCAAAAAGCGAATGAAGGTTTTTCTTGGTGGTTTTCAGTATTTTTAGTACCTCAAAGCCGTTTCCCATAGGGAAGAGGTATTTGATCTATGCTTGCCCTGACAGTTTCACACTAGGTGGGCTCCTGTGACAATAGTCAAAGAGTAAGAGAAAGAAAAGGTTAATTTTCACAGTGCAGGGCTGAAGTAGGGGGAAGCCCCTTTGCAAAGTATTGAAAGATTTTATGGCCTACAATAGAACACCAGGAACTCAGCAGCTGTACAGCATTATGCGTAAGGAGGCTGTTGGATGACTCTTTGTCCATAAAAATATGTATTTTCCTCTTCTGAAAGAAATATACGCAGTGATGATATATTCACAAGTATGGGTCTAGTGTGTGTACAACTATGGCCGACATGATTAGAATAGATTAGCTATACCACACAAGTGACACATACAGTGATTGTTTGCATGCTACCTAACCATGCAGCCCATCCCAACCATGTGGTCAAATATGACAAATATTATTAGCTGTGGTGTGAAAGCAACCACAGGCTAGAAATGACTATCTAATCAGAGTTTCTGCAAAGCTAAACAGCGACTGACTTTTCCCTGAGAAATGTCATCTGTGCTGTCCAGGCTATTATTAGTGGCCCAGTCAAAGCTCCCCCCGCCCCAGCTTTATCTGAGTTTTCATATTTGCCATATGGACTGCTTCTAGCCTGAGAACTGTTTTATGGATTTTTTTAGGCATCTCAGTGTTTGCTTTATGCTGTTTATAATGTGCATGGTTTGTTTTAATATTGGCAATTGTTTGGTTTTTGTGGTATTGTGGTATTGTTTTCACTTCCTCAAGCCCATTTCCAAAGAAAGGGCATATAATTTCTTGAATAAATAAATACATATTAGGGAAAAGGGGATTCCTGAAGTTGTGTTCCATGAAGGCTCTGAGCCTTCTTCATTCATGTATATTCAGTTGGAGGGGACACCCTTGAGGCTGAGCAGCATCAACTAAACCTTCAGCTGCTCAAGTGGCCCCTGGGAATGCTGGGCAAATTTGGAGCTATGATAGTTATGCCAAAAATACAAGTAGACTTGGTAGGATGCTTGTTAGTCAGCAACTCAAGTAGACTTGGTAGGATGCTTGTTAGTCAGCAACTCATCCTCAAAAAACTTTACTGATGTACATCAGGCATTACTAAAACCTAGATAAATCTAAATGTTTGTGTCTCACTTCTTCATTGGCTACAAACAGCCACAGCAGAGTAATGTTTGTATCAGTAGTTTTCATTGGCTGAGGACAGATTGAAGTTCTGCCATGCTCCTGTAGTGTGGCAGAACAAGCTGGGGCGAACTGCCCCACAGCGCGGCGTTCAGACGCCGCCGCAAGGAAGCCGCCCGCAGTGTCCACACTGTGGGTGGCTTCCGGCGGCAGCAGCAGAACGCCGTACGGCTCTGCCCGCGCGCATTCACACCCGCCAGAAGCGGGTGGAACACGCACGCAGCCGCCGGGATACCACTAGGAAGTGGTGCCCGGCTGCTGCGGGAGGAGCGCGCCGCCGGTCAAGGTGAGTCCGGGATACCTCCGGGGAGCAGATGTGGCAGTCTGGATGGCCGCTCTGCCTCCGCTTTTAAAGCGGAGGCAGAGTGGGCCAGATTGCCAGTCTGTCCTCAGCCATTGTTTCTTGACTTTGGTTTAAAAACCAAAACAGTTCTTTTTAAAAAAAAATAATAATAATTCTGTACTGACACAAGCCGTGTTATTGTGATGTGTCAATATATCAGTATCTAAGGACAAAATATTTGAGACTATGAATAATACCTTTTTGAAAGACTGGGGGGCGGGTTGGGCAGGCCCAAGGAAAAGCTGCTGCCTTGTTAGCCACTGTGTAGAATCCCTGATTCTTCACTTGTCTGCTGTGTTTAAATGTTATAAGTCAAATATGCTTACATAAAAGCTTATTGATTGGAAGAATCACTTGCTTTTTATGCATTAGTTAATCAGGCTACTGCCTTGAAATTGGTCCAGGAAACCACAGTGGAACCCTTCCTAATTCATCTGTTTAAGTCTCAAATGGTTTCACTTACCAGCACTGCTGGAATGTTAGTGCTTTATGATTAAAGGATATTGTTGTTCTTTTCATCCATCACCCTACAGTTCCCTATTAATAATACAGGCTCCCTCCCTTTCTCCTTTTCTTTCTTCATCCCCCCTTGTCCTGTTTCCTTTTAAAGCTCCTTAGATATTCTATCTTTCCCCCCCTTCATTCTGATGGGCAGGTTAGTTTCAGGAAATTAAACTGGAAGGGAGAAATATCATCAGTGCGTCTTTCAAAACTGTTCCCAGTTTTCTCTGACTGAATAATGAACTGTACTAAGACAAAAAATGGCAAATTAGGCCAACATGACAGAGAAAAGATGTGGAATTGCAATGAGAGAAACCAAACTATGGAGGATACAGTAGTTATTGTGGCACCAAAACAGCTGCAATAATATCAGTGCATTGTTTTAGAAGCTTTCACTGCTGTTGAATTATGTTTTCTGGGAAAAAACCCACTTTTGATTCAGTTTTTCTTAAAGTATATTATAGCAATCAGGAATGGAGGCTGTAAATCTGTAAAATATTTAACATTACCTCTCTACAACTGCTTTTCAAATGACATTTCATATAACCTGTCTCTTGTAGCTGAAATAGAGCAGCAGGGAAAACAAAGTATGTTGAAGAACAAAGATGATGCTTACATTTTTTTGTTTATAAGTAAATGAGAGGGGCGTTATACTAGAACCGCATAAAAGAAGGGAATTTGCGTATCTGTTTTATGGCAAAGGGCCTGTTGTAAGAGTCAGTCAGATAGTGCGCTCATATGTGGGGCAGGAAGCCTGCCAAGTGAAGCCTTTGGAATATGTCAGCAGACTTCATATTCAATCCGCAGCCTTATAAAGAGATGAAAAATGAGCCTTGTCCAAAACTCTTACTTCAGCACCCCGTGGCAAAAATAAATAAATAAAATAAAATGTAAGCTTCGGACCTGGTCTCTTGGAAGCTGATTTTTTTTTTTTCATACTCTGTAAGAGGCCTCTGGTGGTTACAGATATTGATCGTCAGAAAGTAATCTGTTCAGGTTTGGGGGCATGCCAGTACAAATTGTGGAGAACATTCCCTTTTCTCCAAGGACATGTTGAGCTTTTTATATTGTCCATACTGGCTCCCTTGTCAGCTGTCTGACTTATTTATCATGACTTGCTTTCTTCCATGCGTGCACACGCATGCACGTGGTCATGCAATTTGGAGAAGGATGTATACTTAAATGTATCATGTTTAGTCTGAGCCTCTTTTTCTCTGCCCTAAGACATCGTTTTCCCTCTGTAATCATTATTTGATTCCCTCTGGCTGCTTGCAACTTATTTGTTGTAGTGCCATTTATCCATTGAGACCTTTCCATATGTCACACAGCCATACTCCCAGCTCTGCCCCCTCAGAACTTTTGTTTTCAAACTGTGCTTGGCTGCACTTGTATGTAATCAAAAAGCTTGTTCCTCCAGAAGATACTGTGATGGGAGAAGTTTTGGCTACTTATGGCCAAAGTACATGTGAAGCAGGGAATCCAAGACTCACCAACTGTATTACTGATTTAGCTGCAAAAACCAGCAAGGATATCAATCTATGGGAAGATATTAATCAATTGTGGTATGAAGCCTGCTCTCCCCCCCCCCCCCCCGATAGGGTTTCAAGCCATCCAGGGGGTATTTTTCTGTTCAGGAAACCCAGGGCAAAAAGCAGCACCATAACTAACCTTTCTGCTGCGTGGGGTTACCATATTTCTAGTTAGGTTTTAAAGTAATGAATTGAAATAAAGAAAATGTATTTGGAACCAACATAGCATCTGTACAGTTCTTACCAACTCAAAGTCCCTGTATCTCAGAGAGCAGTCCTAAGCAGGTCTACTCAGAATTCTACTCAGGTCCAATCAGAACAACTTATTACAGTGAAAATGTTATTAGGGTTGCACTATTAATATCTGAATTTTAAGTATCATGCACAGTGAATAAGAGCAGTTTTTACTCACTAGTAATAAATATCTACCTTTAAATAATTCCTGAAACAATGCCCTTCCCACTTTAATGATTTGTTGTTGTTGTTGTTGTTGTTGTTGTTGTTATTATTATTATTATTATTATTATTATTATTTAGATGGAGTAAATCAATACCGTGAGTACATACAGGGCATAATTATCCAGTGCCCAGCATGTGATAGATGATGGATGAATGACTGGAGTTGCAGTCAGATGTACATTGGGGGAACTCACTTTTAAAAGCGCTCATTCACTTAGCCCTTTGAGGGAACACTGCATGGGGGAAGATGGAACTTCTGGTTTCCTTCCCTCCCCACTTTTGCCAGTGGAAAGGACAGTGGTGGGCTTTCTGCTTTTTTTCTCTGGCTCCATACGTCCTTCCTACACATCTGGGTAATCTGTCCAATAGAGGTCTCATAGGCTCTTCACTACAGAAAGACCTTCAAAGCATTGGTGGATTTGGATAATTTAGGACAATATTGTATAAAGGACATGTTGATGGATACTCAGTTAGCATTATTGATGGTTATCTGTTGGCTTTGTCCTTTTATGCTACGGTTGATAGGAAAGTTGACAATACAAGTGACTTCAGGGTGTTGGAGAGTGGAGGCCAGGAATGGGCCAAGCTAAGTGATGGCAGGACCTGATTTGCCTGATCATCATGTTTTGATACATGTTGTTCAAGCTTTGAAGCAGCACTCAGGACCACCGAGGGGGACTGGGGAGGACAAAATTTGGAGGGCCCTTGAAGCCAGTGTCATGCTCCGTCCGATTCCAGCTGAATATCTTTACATGAATATTTTAAATGCAGTTCTGGCTACAGCCACCAGGGGCACAGGGAAGCCTTAGGCCATGGTCACACGGCCCTTTAAAGTGGGAGGAACTGCTGTTTCTTCCCACATTTAAAGGGGCCGATCAGACCGGCCGCAGCTACTCCCGCGGCGAAGTGGGCTCCAGCGCGGGTTCATGGTGCTTTTTCCGACCCCAGGAAAATCAACTATTTTCCCAGGAGTCACGCTTTGAACCCGCAATGGGCCAATCTGGACAGCCCTCTCTCGCAATGATTGTGAGAGAGGGCTGTCCAGATCATCCCTCCCAGTTCCCCCCCCTTTTTGCACTTGGGCGCTTGGACACTCAAGTGCCCAAGTGCAAAAGGGGGGGGGGAACCCTGGTCTGCTCCATGCCCTGCTGCCCGCCGCTGTCTTCCCGGCAAAATGCGGGGAATACAAATTGTGCCCCGCAGCAAATAGTGAGAAATTGAAGCACGCAATCGGGGGAAACGGAAGAATGACGCCGGGGCAGCGCCTTGTGGGAAATCGGTCTATAAGTAAAATAAATAATAAATAAATAAAAAACAGATGGACAGACAGGCAGATTATTTTATTAATATAGTTCCATGGTAACAGCAAGCCAAGTGGCTGGTCTTGTTATGATATTTGGTTTGGATCAGAGTTGTATCGGGGGGGGGCAGCTGGAATCCCTGTCTGGGAGCCCATGATGGCTCTCGGCAGCCCTGCTTCTGGCATTCTTTGAAGAGTTATGTTGCTGACTGGAGTAAGAATTCTTTAGGCTCTTTAAAGGCTCTGCTCTCTGTAGTCTGGCTCCAGTCCTTGGTTAACACTCTACAAGTTTCTTTCTGTTAAATGAATTAAACAAACAAAGGTCAATTGCCATGTCCCCCTTCTTTCACCAAACCCTTGTAGCCAGGGCTCATTTCGTAGCAGGAGCTCCTTTGCATATTAGGCCACCCCCCCCAAATGTAGCCAATCCTCCAAGAGCTTACAGAGCTCTTCTTACAGGGGCTACTGTAAGCTCTTGGAGGACTGGCTACATCACGGGGGTGTGGCCTAATATGCAAAGGAGCTCCTGCTACGAAATGAGCCCTGCTTGTAGCCATGAAGCCCCCACCTAAGCTCATTGGAGATAATTATGAATTGGAAGTAATCCTAAACCAGTTTTAAAAAAAAAAAAAAAAACACCTTTCATTCTTCAGTAGAAGTGGCAGGAAAGGTACTGGAGTTTGACAACAGATGCTGGTAGTGGCAACTATCCTTTTTTCTTTAGGCCGATTTCGCACTGGCCAGTTTCCTCTCTTTCTCTCCGGAATTTCCCCTCCCAGTTTCCTCCGAAGTATTTTCTTCATTTTCCCACTTGGAACCTCAGCCCTTTCAATATAGCGTGACGAAGGGTTTTCTCCAAAAAAAATTAGAAACTCCCACAATGGGGCGACCCTGATGAAAGGCGGGCGAGTAGGCATGTTTTCGTTCTGGGTTCTCCCTGGAGCAAACAGGAAAATCCTCTAAAAATAGGATTTGTTTGCTCCAGGGGAACTCCGGTGCAGCAGGGCAATACTCCAGAGCAAAACGTGAGCCCGGAGCAACTAGTGTGAAATCGACCAGAAGCTCCGGTGCAAGCATGAGGGCAAACCTGGGGCAAATGCTAGTGCGAAATCAGCCTTAGTTTCTTCTTTAAAAAAACAAAACAAAACCCTCCACTGGAGGAAGATGGAGGAGGGAAGATTTTTCCTGTTTCCTTCTTTTCTCTATACGTCCATGTGGCATTTTGTCCAACCTGCTGTAATCAACTTTTACAGGGGCAAAGGGGGCTGGTGGATAAAGAAATCCTCAGAAGGGTTGCTGCAGAACAAGTTAGGCTACAGCTGTCCACATCTTAGTCATAGTGGCCTATTGAAGCTTCCATATTCAGAGGAAGTATACCTTTGAACAGCAGATGCATCCCAGAAGCATTTGATCAGCTACTGTGAGTAACTGCCTCTGGACCAGATGGACTTTTGGTCTAATCCAGCAGGGATCTTCTTATGTTCTAATACTATTCAAGAATGAAGACAATTTCTACAAAACCTTTAAGGGAAAGAATCATTATAACCAGGTGTCATTTCGTAGAAAAAGAGGTGCAGAAGCTCATTAGCATAATCCATTAGCATAACTTATTTACATATGCCACACACTCTGACATCACTAGATGTATGTCAGAAGGCAAGAAAGAAAGAAGAGAGAGAGAAAAAGGAAGGAAGAAAGCAAGCAAGCAAGCAAGGTGGCAGAGAGGGAACAGCTACTAATCCAAGCCTCAGAAATACCACTATTCTGGGAGGATAGCTTCAGTGGTGGCTGAAGCCTTCAGAAGGCTGGTCGGAGGAACAAGGACCTTTCCAGGGGACAGGGTCATTTTGCTGCAGCCATGATACAAGCAGGCATTCCTCCGTGGGGGGGGCTGGCACCAACTCCTGGAGCTGTGCTCCCCCGAGCTCCTGCTCGAAATGACCCCTGATTATAACAACACAGGAACAAGTTAAACTGCTTTAAAAATAGTTTATATATCTATATATCTAATTCCCAAGTGCCCCCCTGCGTGCGAATACTTAAATCCGTGCGGGGGGCATTTGGAGGGCGGGTGGGGGGGTTCTGCAGGTGGGGGGTAACCCCCCCGCTTGCAGAAAAATCCGAAATCTATCAACAACTTTTCGGGGGATCTTTAAATCTCCCAAAAAGTAAAAGAGCGTCCCCTGCGCATGCGCGGGGAACACTCTTGGAACGGCAGCGGCCCAGCGAGAGTCGCCGAGGCCAGCCGACAGCCCGCGGAGGAGGGGGAAGGGGGCGAGCGGCAGGCCCGGCGAGAGGCACCGAGGCCCGCTGGGAGTCTCTGGGGGGGAGGGGGCAAGCGGCGGGTCCGGCGAGAGCCGCCGAGGCCCATCAGGAGTCTCAGGGGGGGAAGGGGGTGAGCGGCGGGCCTGGCAAGAGCCGCCGAGGCCCACTGGGAGTCTCTGGGGGGGAAGGGGGCAGAGGAAGGGGGGAAGGGGGCAGAGGAAGGAGGAGCAGCTGTCAGCTTCTCCTCCCCGTGAATATCGCGGCCCCCCCTTGTATTCACTAATTTATAAATGTATTGTCGTATTGATGGTCATACTTGTTATATGTTTAAAAATTGCTTAAAATTGTACCCAAATGACATCTTTCTTCTCAACCAACCTTCAGGGCAGTTCCAGGTTTTGGAGGCCCTAAGCAGAGAGTGGTTTTCTTTGCCATCACCAGGCCTCCACTGACACCTCTGTTCCCATCCCCTCACCTGCCTGTGAGTCCTCCTTTCACTTGCAAGCCTTCCCACCATGCACAGTCACAGCTGCTCACACCACCTGTTCATCCTGAACTAGTCAAACCATATGGGTAACCAGCAGTTTTAAATAAGAAACCTGCTGTAATTTTGGAAGAGTTGCATGTAATATGAACTTACTTCATATGAAAAGATCATGGAAAGCAATGCAAATACTTGTACTATTATTTTCATCCCAAAAAGCTTTTCAGGGTCTGGAGCCAAGAGGATGAGAGAGAGCTAACTGAATGGGTTTCACAGTGATTGTTTTTGAGAGGGCTAGAAGACCATGGGAATTGTGTACCATTTTACGCTGTTTCAGAAACGATTTCTGCAAGCATCCTATAAAAAGCACCAAATAGGCTCACAAGTATATGCTTTCACCATTTGGATGTAGATATGTTTGATATATAAGCAAGGGTCATTTTGTAGAAAAAGAGGTGCAGGAGCTCATTAGCACAACTCATTTGCATATGCCACACCCCCTAACATACCAGAAGTGTGTCAGAAGGCAACACCCACCCCTCAGGCTCCACTCCACAGGTGAGTGAAACTGACCTGCTCTTCCTCTGTTCCCTTCCCCATCCAATACTTTGTGCAATAAAAAGAAGCGTAAAGAACACACCCTCATTCTCTTCCTGCTCCCTTGAAACCACCAGGTTTCAAGTAGACTTGAGATACCCAGGACATGTGCACCACCCATCACTTTCCCTTCCCCTCCCCACAACAAGACACCCTGTGAGGTAGGTGGGGCTGAGAGGTCTTTTGAGAACTGCTCATGAGAGATCAGCTCTGAGAGAACTTGTGACTGGCCCAAGGTCACATCAGCAGCTGCATTTAGAGGAGTGGGGAATCAAACCCGGTTCTCCCAGATTAGAGTCCAACTCCTGACCACTACACCAAACTGATGGGATGGAAGCTGCTGAAGGGTTGGTGAAATTTCTCCAGTACTTATGTGCCATGTGCCCAGATAAAAAATGGTATACTTAGAAAATTTATATGCCACCTTGAGCAAGTCTCTGGAAAAGCAGCACACAGTCATAAAAGGAACAATGAAAAAATTATCAATATTAAAACAAAACATTAAAAACAATAAAGACCTTAGCAGGGCTTTCCCCGGGGCACTGCGCCTCTGCACTGCTCGGGGAAGCTGAGGAGGGGGCGGGGCTTGGTTATGTGCCCGCCCCCTGGGCTCCTCACTTCTGGAGCTGCACTCCTGTGCGCTCCCGCTCCAATGGACCCCTGCATATAAGATACTTCAGCGGTTCCACTTCCATCCTAAGCAGAGTGGCCCACTTCTAAGCTCATTGACTTCAATGGCTTACAATGGCATTATAATTTTCCTACAACATGTATCATTTACAACCTAAATACTTTGATTTGTTCTTTTCAGAAAAATCTACATGTAGCCTTTGCAAGTGATTTGTAGTCTTTTTTCCATGGTGTGCATGGGGGAGGCTATGTCTGATACAGGAAGGGCATGTTCCCCTAAGGTCACTGCAGTTTGTTCTGGCAATTTATGACAAGAGGCTTGGAGGCTTAGATTCTGTGGTGGCGGGAAGCTTCTCTTGTATCATTCACAGCAGGCGAAGGATTGGTCTGTTCTCCTTTATCCAAAACTTTATTGCTGTCCATGACTGCATGCTTTTCGAAGAGAGGGAATGGAGAGCCTTGACTCGAACGACTATGTGTTGCCTCGGATATTTATTCCAGTAAAGCATAACAACTTCAGTGTAGCAAATTAACACTTGAATGATAACTCAAAATGACACTGATCTCCTCAAGAGCAGTCTGTATGCAAAGATGAGCAGTTTATCCTAGGTATGACCATGCATATTTTTATTGGGTGTCAGACATGCAGCGTTTTAATTCTGTGCTGTTACAAGATGGGGGAGGGGGGATAACCTGTCATAATCACAGTGAAAAGTCAAATAAAAATTCAGAGCTTGGGAAGTGACAGCTGAGTCTTTTTTGTTCCAACGCTCTTGCCTTTCCCTCCTCTCCTAACACTTTCTTTTAAGCCACCAGTTCCACCGCCCAGCCTGCTGGTGTTAAATGAATATATTTGACAGGAGTTGGGTCTTTTGGGCATTGCAGTAGGTTTTCCTCATCTTGGCATGTGAAGATTGAGAGTGTTCTTTGACACTAGGAGCAGAGGATGTGAACACAGCAACTTTCAGGGCATCAGAAATGTCAGCACGAGGAACAATCAGCAGTGTAGAGTCTGCTGAGGTAATTTTCCCACACTCTGCCATGAATTCAGTCAGCTTCTGCTCTTGCGAATTCTGGCTTGACATCGTGTCCCTTGATGGTGGTAAATAATACACAAAGTGTTCTGTCAGCATCAAGCATTCTCCAGTCCCCTTATGTAGTAAAAAAAAAATGTAATCCTTGTGCCTCTGTTCGAAATCTGAAAAAGTAAACACATACAAACCTACCCTGCAGTTTGAAGACTCAGCACTAGAAGTTTATTTTCAGAACTCTTTTCCTGAACTATACTTTATGTTGTTAATATTGCCACAATGTAGGCATGCATCTTCCATCGCAATGAGCTCTTCGGTCACAATGAGCACAGTCCAAAAGGAATCATCCACAGAAACCAGTAAGTGATACACGAGAAGAATATGTTAATGAAGCCTGTGCTGAAAATGTTCCTTGTGGATGGTGCCCCATGAGGCCCAGGATATCACTCAGAGACTTCTTTTTTATTATTATTTATTTTATTGATTTTTATCTATTTCTACAACTATCACGCTACTTACTAAGCTACATTATCTTATACAGAGAATACTGTGTAAATTGCTTAAATATATCAGGTTACAAAAATTCTGAAACATCTCAAAATACCTTGGTTCAATTATTCAAATATTTTGTTACTACAGTAAATCAAAAGCTGTTTGGCTAGTACACATGTTATTGAAGAAACGCTTAACAAAAATTTTAAATTCTTATATAATGCACAAGCTTATTAAAACCTTTTAACAATCATTTCTTCTTCTGTCCTCTTCTTGTCTTTTTAGTCTCAGTCTTTGATTTGGAAGCAGCAGCTCCCTTTTCCGAGTCCGATATTTCTTCTTCACTTTTAGAGCTGTCAAAGCCGTAGGTACTTTCTTGCGATACTTGTGAGTCATCTGAGTCTCTCTCTGCTTTCTTTTCTTTGTCTTTTTCGAGGAATTTATTTGCTTGTTCAACAGAGTCAATTTTATAATCTTTGCCTTTGAAACTGAAACTTAGTCCCTCTGGAGTATTCCAACGATATACAATTGACTCAAACTGAAGCCATATCGTTAATTTTTTGTAGGCTTTTCTTCTTTTTCTTATTTCAAATGGTATGTCCTTCAAAACTTTAATTTCCTCTTCCTGGATCTTCAGTGTTGTTCTGTTGGTGGCTTTTAACACCACATCTCTTGTAGATTTTTTGGAGAATCTTATCATTATTTCGCCAGGCAGTTTATTCTTTTTAATATATACTGGGTAGGTCCTATAGACCAAATCCATGTCGCTTATTATTTCTTCTGCTTTCAAACCTGTTAAAGGCGCTAGTGCTTCACTTAACAGTTTTTTAAGATCTTCTTTTTTTTCAGGAACATTCTGAAGTCATAGGAAAAAATTTGAGCGTTCCATCTGTAATTTCAGCAGGGTATCATGTTGAATAGCCTTGTCCTTCTCTATTTTTTGCAGTCTTAAGTCCTGCTTATTTGTAGATGCTTTCACCTCCAAAAGGTCCTGTTGCAGTTTTTCTGTTTTCTTATTTGACTCTTTTAGCTCCTTTTGCATTGTATCCATTTTTGTATTGAGAGTAGTCATTTGGTCCACCAGGGGTCGCAATAACGCGGAAAGCATTGTGCTCATCTCTGTGGTGTCGGCCTTTGAACTCGGAGGAACGCTTCCTGGTTTGGGGGAAGGTTTCGGTTTCCCCGCCATTGTTGCTTCTTCGCTCTTGTTTACAATTAGATAAGATGGATAGAAGAAGTGATTTTCTTAACAGCACTTATATCATTTTAAAGCTTTTATCTTCAAGCATGCGATCCTGCCCTCCAGCAACTTGCAAACGCTTTTGCACATTCAGTAACGCCGTGGGAAAGTCCCGTAAGTACGCTTCGGTATTGGGGGGGGGGACTCAGAGACTTTTTTACAATAAGGGAATTAGAATTCACCAGTAACAGCACTTCGGAGGGGGGAGACAGAGGTATGTGATAACCTTTCCCTTCCATCCACATGGATTCCCTGTTGAATCCAAGCCAACAGTTGTAGAAGGCTGAAGAGTTATCTCTAAACCGAAGTAGTTATTAAAAATACACGCAGTTCTACCAAACAGTTGCCTCCTTGTGCAGGAGGCTTGCACTAGTCTAGTGGACTTTGAGAGGAAACATACCATCACTCTTGAATTCACAGAATTTGCTTCATGGCTGTTTGGATCTCAGTCAGTTATTGCTGCGTATCTTTGGTTGCGGCTGATAGTTTCTCTTTGCCCTACGGGAAAACAAAATAACTTCTGTAACCATACAGAGATTGAAAACAAATCAAAGATCATTCTCTTAAGCCCCTCTCAACATAGAGTCATACATTACTGTCCAGGGATAGAACTCTTGAGTGCTTTATTTATTTACTGTAATTATACCTTGGTCTTCAAAAGAACTCAGCATAGTATGGTTCCTGAGTCATCTTTGTATCTCTAAGGTCAAATCTACATCTGACTTTCCCCCTGGAATCATTCTAGTTTCAAAAATACCCGTCTATACCTGTTTCTAGTTTCAAACCATACTTCTTCTAGTTTAAAAATCACTGTCTACATTCGTTAATTGCCCTCTTGTGGTCAAGCTAGCATTACCCAGGGAGTGAAATTTGAAACCAGTGTGAAATGAGTGTAGAAAAAGACAGCAGTCAAACCACTTCAGAGGGGAGGTATAGATTTGGCCTTAGTTCTGAAAACTGATTTGTATCCTCTTCTCTTCCCCCTCCCCCCAATTATTCTCTATGTTAAGAAGTTGAACATGCGAATAGAGTTTATGAAAATTCTCTCTCTGGTTATGAATCACTGATCTATTTTCACATTTGCTGCTTGATGGGAAAATCTATGGTTAATGACCAAGCATGTATGAATAGGTCTGCAGAACTAAAATGATGCGTTACATGGAGTTACGCACAACCTCCCACTGTTGTTTTATTATATCTAAAATGTTTTTTTTAAACTAGTTGAATAAACAGTATAATAAAACTTGAAAGTTTCCAACATTGCCAGAAAACCTAAAATTCCATCCCAGAATTTTTGCAATTGCCAATGGGGAAAAGTAGACAGGGCTAGGAGGTGTTTAAGCCTTTTCCCTGCCAGTTCTTCTTCTCAAAATCTCCTTTACTTTCTACCCACTTTTGTCTCCACAGGGGATTTGTTCTCGTATCTTTTCCCTGTGGGAGAAGAACTGACTGGGAAGGGCTAAGCACATCTTCTCCACCTGCCCTTCAACTTCTCCTGTCTGCAGGCTCCTTTGCTGCCTTTCATTTAACAAACAAACAATCACAGCAAAAGTGGGGGGCCTCTATGTAACATATTAGTTTGACTCTCATAATCATTTGTGAATGAAGTGGTATTAAAACTGGTTTGTAAAGGCAATATTATGCAAATCCAAATGATGTCCCTAGTTCAGGGGTGGGCAATTGTTTTGGCTTGGGGGCCACTTTGTGGGAGCGGAGGTTAGCGGAGGGCTGCACCTTTTAAAATGATTGCATTCATTACTTAACTTTGCATTTCAGAAAAGGTATAAATTGTATCATAAAAATCAATAAATATCAATTAAATAAAATAGTGGTAGTTTTATTCAATTTATTTATTGTGCTAATTTCATATCATCTATAGCTGCAAGCACATTTGATTTTAGAATCAGTTTAATGAGACAAATGTACCCTATCACACTTTTCTACAATTTTTTTGAAATCAGGAGTGAGATTGCTTGTTGAGATTCTCATCACAGCCTGCAAGTTAATGTCTGTCAAAGAGCATCTATATTTACTCTTGTTAATCTTCATGTCTTGGCGGGCTGCAAAAAACTCTGTGGTGGGCCGCATGTGGCCCGCGGGCCGCCATTTGCCCACCCCTGCCCTAGTTTATCCTCTGTCTGGTCAATTTCAACTTAAGTCTGCCTTGATTTAAAATAAATGCTTTGTCATTTCTCAAAAAGGAACTCAAAAGCCAAAGAGTTTAGGATTTCTCATTTAGTTGATGTTTTAGTTGTAAACTAGGGTCATATGGAATCCTGATCGGACCATTGGCATGAAGATTCTTCTGAGAGATGGTAAGAAGGAGAAACCGCTGGCTGTTCAGCTACTTCTGTGTTTAGTGACAAGGTATCTGAGAGATATTACATAATGAAGATTTTTGCCATTTTATGATTACATTTGATTAATAATAGGAATTGTCTTTTTCAGTCATTGATGAAACGGGATTTCTCAGGGAAGTGCAACTCCTTGTCTTCCTGATTTGTCTCATAAAATATTTCCGTTTCTCTCTCTCTATTACACCCACATCCAAAGACACAACGTTTCTGCACACTTGGAGCTGGCAATCTCCAAAGCAGCTCTCCAGCTTGCTTTTAAGCTGAAATTATTGCAGTCTTCACTAGCACATTATTATTCTTAGGACTGTCTGCGCATAGACAGAGAATATTTGCTTGGAGATACATATTTGCGGTACAGTTTTCACTCATGCCTTCATTTGTTTAGCTCTTTTTCACACTTCACATTCACAAATCATGTTACATTTATATTTATCATTTTGACAAAGTAGATTGCAACATTTTAAAATGTAAACAGGCAACCAGAGTTAACCTTGCTACTAGCACTGTAATTTTTTCCCCAGATCTTATTAACTAAAGTCATATAGTCACTACAGTGATGTTTTGTCTAGCATCACAGCAAAACTAATATTTACTAACGCTTCACTGAAACATCTTTTTTTAAAGTAATCCACCTATCAGTTCAATGAGGGAGAACTCTTTTCTTTTATCCTTTTCCTTTCCTGCTTTTCATTCAAGTTTTGTACACTAAAGATAACCCAGAGAGACTGTGCAAAACTTCCAAAGATTACTTTTCAAGGCTCCAGTTAACTGTGTAGTCTATAAACTAGCCAAAGAGTACAATTAAGGAACACTGAGAAATAAAATAAAGGGATTAGTGATGACTATAATTTTTGAGTTCCTAACATGAACCCCCCCCCCCAATTCAAAAAGCTTCTCTCCATTCTGAAGTGAAGAACAGTTCCTACCTTGAAATGAGCTTGTTATCTGCTACCTACCATTTCCCAGCCCTCCGCCATCAATTCACCGCCTTTCCAAAATGGAAACCTTAACTTTGTAGAGGGGAGAGGAAATAACTTGAAAGCCAAGAAAAGGGATAGGGCCAAAAGCTTGTATGCCCCCCTGCAGACAGGCTTCCAGATTTGAACTGGAATTACAACTTCTGTCAACAAAAGTAGTGATGCTGGGGTATATCTAAAATTTTAATTGCAGGAAGGATTCACTTTTTAACAAGTGTTCCCCCCACTGCTGTTTATTCCCCCATCTAGCCAAGGATCTGCAGAGTCCCCCAAAGCCTTAAGAACCCAGATTTGGTGCCCTGACCTGGGCTGAGGACAGACTGGCAATGTGGCCCGGGATAGGTCTGCTTTAGAAGCGGGGAAGGGAGGCAGTTCAGACAGCCGCAACTGTCCTCTGTCTCCCTTCCGTACTCACCCATTTCTGAAGTGCTTTCATGGCACCTCAGTCGGACACCAGCGGAAAGTGGTGTCCAGGGGACTTCCTCTGCTTGAATTATGCTTCCTGGCTGTGTGGACGGGAAGAAGCGGGATTAAAACAGGTGGCGGTGTGAATGCACCGCCGCAGAGAGATGCGCATATGTGCATATGCACTCTGTGTGCCACTGGATCGTGGCTGAATTGCTGCCTTTTCCATGCACCCATGTGCCTATGTGCATAGGCACCCATGCACCGGTTGCTGAAACAGCCCCGCCATGAGCTGCGGAGGCTGGCCCACCTGGGGCTGCTCTGCAGCAGTGTGTACGTGTCATTGAGCACTCCCGCGGGTGTCTGGCCACTGTGAACAGCCAGCCCTGGGCCACTTTGCCCCAGGGCTTTTTGCCCTGCTGCTGTTCCACGTCAGATTCCCAGTCTGTCTTCAGCCCTGGATAGCCCAGGCAAACCTGGTCTCATCAGATCTTGGAAGCCAAGCAGGGTCTGCCCTGGCTAGTATTTGGATGGGAGACCTCCAAAGAATACCAGGGTGTAAAAGCAGAAGCAGGCTATCAAGCCACTTCTCTGAATGTCCTCCACATCCCAGTAGGAGTCACCATGACTTCCAGGTACAGTAACACACATAGACACACACACACATGCAAAAAATACCCCAAAGCCCACACCAAATTTGGGGCTTTTCAACACTTTTTCCTAACATCCAGTAACTGGACAAAAAAGAAAATAGAGGAGAGGAGAATGATATAAATCAGTTTGGGTCCCCATTTGAAAGAAAGGCAGGGTATAAATGAAGTAAATAAAATAGGCAATGTTTTGATGGGAGCATTCAGCACAGTGAACAGCAGGTGCTTGTTGGACAGTCACAAAAATGCAACTAAAAGGATGGTATGGGCTTGGCTGTACAAGTAAATGAAAAAGTTTATTCTGCTCCATAAGTAGGAGCAACTAAAATTAATGATACTATATGAGAAAAACTACAGAACATGTTGCAGCAATTCAAAGACATATTGTGGTGTTGTTTTTTTAAAAAATCTTGTACCAGAAAGGAATTCCATTAATATGCAAAACATGAGATATTAATACTGTAAATAATGGGCTGCTGGAATCCTTCTGAGCAGGGGACTAGTCTTTCTAACGTAATTGGGGTATGGAGTTTCTAGGTGTATTACTTCTAGAGAGCACTGCATCACTTCTTTTTTAAGGCCACCCCTTACAGTAGCCGAGCTGCCCATTTTGAACCAGCTGAAGTCTCCAGAATGTTTTCAAAGACAGCCCTGTGTAGAGTGTTTAACAATAATCTAAACAAGAGCATGGATCACTGTGGCCAGATCATGCTTTTTGAGGAACGGTTGAAGCAACTAAAAGGTACCGCTTGCCACAGAAGAGACATGGGCTTCTAGCCATAGGCCAGGATCCAGCAGCACCCCAAGCTATAAACCTGCTCCTTCAGGGGGAGTGCAATCCCATCCAGGACAAGTTGTCTCCTCAGTGTTAGAGCCACTTTGTTATTTACCAAGAGTGTCTCAGTTTTGTCTGGATGAAGCTTCGGTTTATCAGCCCTGATCCAGGTACCTGTTAAAAACTTCCACAAACCTGACTGCTTTTATGGAGAGGTAAAGCTGGGCCCCATCCTCATAGTAGTGGCACCTGACCCCAAATCCCCTTATGATCTCTCCCAGTGGTTTTGTGTAGATGTTAAACAGTATGGGGGACAAGATGGAATATAACATAGTGATTATGTTATATCAGAACCCAAATATTTTCTTGATGGTTCAGATACTTTGATAAATTGACTGGATAAATGCTGAAAGAGCCTTATAAATATTTGATTCAACTATAGATGCCCAGTTCACATGTTATAGTCAATGCATGTACATCCTACTTGTATGTGAGTGCGCCTATTTGTAAGAAGTAGCCAACATATGTTCACTGTATGAAGGAAACTGGGGACCAGAATCACACATTCAGCTGTACATGCATTGATTGTAACATGAGAATTACTCAGTGCACACACAGTATGGGTGTGGACAGAGATGGATTGTACATATATTTGCTGGACATTGTGAAAAGAGCTAAAGAGAGCCAGTTTGGTGTAGTAGTTAAGTGCATGGACTCTAATCTGTGAGGACGGGGTTTGATTCCCCACTCCTCCACTTGCACCTGCTGGATGACCTTGGGCAAGCCATAGTCCTGTCAGAGCTGTTCTTGAAAAAGAGCACTTTCTGTCAGAGCTCTCTCAGCCTCACCTACCTCACAGGGTGTCTGTTGTGGGGAGGGGAAGGGACAGGAGTTTATAAGCTGCTCTGAGACTCCCTTGGGTAGTGAAGGGTGGGGTATAAATCCAATCTCTTCTCTTCTTCTCTTCTAAAGTCTTTGGTCTGTTACATTTCTATTTTGCTTTTCCTCTGAGGAGATCAGGGTAGCACTTATTATTCTTTTTCTCCTTATGATTCTCACAACAACCTGTGAATTAGGTCAGGCATAGGCTTACTGGCCATGGTTACCTAGTGAACAGTAACTCTGTGGACGTTTGAACCTTTGTCTCACCAGTCCAAGGCTGACTTCTAACTGCAATGCCACAGTGGCTGAGTCTTGTTGGTTAAACAAGACAGTTAGGGCTGCCAAGTCAGCCCGGGGGGGTGGGGGATCCCCCGCTAAAGGGGTTCCCGATCTGCCGGCCAGCATTCGGCCGGCAGGGGGAACCTCACCCCCGAAGTTGTCCAGCGAGGACGACGTAATGACGTCACCGGACGTGATGTCAGCATGTTGGGGGTGTTGCCAGGATGATGCTCTGGCAATTGCCCCAAAACTCTATGATACCATAGAGTTTTGGGGCGATTGCCAGAGCGTCGCCCTGGCAACGCCTCCAATGTGCTGACGTCACTTCCGGTGACGTCGCCGGCGCATGCACAAAGTGCGCGCACCAGGAGATACTCCCGGCCGGAGGAGGACTCCCCCCCGCCGGTGAGTCCCTACGACTTGGCAACCCTAAGGACAGTCATTATCTTTTACTTCATTATGCCTAACATCTGTAGTTGTTTTTAGTGACATGTTTCAAGGTAAGGAAAAAAAAATCAACAGCAGTTTATTCCATGTAATTTTAATGGTTAAAATGCTCTCATGTTAAGCAAGCAAGATTGGTACAAGTTTCATGTATTGTTATAGCAAAATGAAACCTAGATTCATACCTAGGAAAAGTAATGCACTGCTAAATTGTTGCTGTATCCATATAACATGCGCACACACACAAACACAGAGCTATTTCTTTGGATCTTGAGACTAATTGCCTTTAATTGAAATGATATGATGAGGAAACAAGTTAAGTTAATTGGTATAAAATGAACCATCATCAACACATACAATGTTCACCCAGTTGTCTTTTCTCTCAGCTTATAAGCCTGTGTCAAAACTAAATGTGCAAATTGGTGATACTTATAAAATTAGAAATAATACATCTCTTAGTTAATGTCACCCAGGAGCCATCCGTTTAAGACTAAAATGGGATAACTTTAGTTAGAGAGGCTGGATCTCCTGAATTCAATGCTCCCTCTGAGATGTGGAGGCAAAAATTCTACTTTGTGAGCTACTGGCATTGAAGCTGTGAGTGAGCGATTCGGCTCCTGCATAAATTTGTTTGCTCTGGAGCCATCCCTTCCTGAGCTAAGACAAAAATGTGTGAGCCGGAGGCTAAAAAACTGTGAGCCAGCTCACTCTAACTCAGCTTAGAGGGAACACTGCTCCTGATGTCCATCAGGGCCATCTTGGATATGTGTCTGGGCTTCAGGTTTCATAGTGCAAATAGTAGTGGATAGTAAGAAAAAACATACTACTAGATACTGATTAATGGATTCTGCAGATATCTTGCTGCTCTGCTTGCTTGGTTAGCTTTGTTTCAAATATGATACAGATCTCATACCATGCAGCAGATCCAGAAATAGTCTGTGTTCCTTTAAATTCAAGCAATGTATCACTTTCTATTACCCAATGTCATATCAGGCTATGACTAAAGGATGAGTTATGTGGACATGAACCAGCATGTGGGCACCACTGTAGACATACGCAGCGTTTCATACTATAGCCAAAAAAGATATTGGTTACTAAAAAAAGAAAAGAAAAGAAAGGTGGTCAGGACTTAACATACAAAATGTGCTAGAAGAAAAAATACGTGCTTTCTACATATTATAATAAACACTTTTTTAAAATTTAATGAAACCTATAACCCAGTGTCTTGGTAAAATAAACTAAGCATCCTTTGACCATTCAGTCCTCATTTAATGTTCTTCATTCAGGTAGATGGTTAGTGAAGTAAATTCTGTCAGAAGTCAAAGATTGATGTACCTCTAAATAATTTACATTTGGGTTGTAAATGTATTTTTCATTTAGAAATAACTTAAATGTATTCTAAGTAAGGGCATGGACAACCTATAACAACAGCTGCAAGTCTTATGGTTTTTCTCAGTTTTATCCAGATACTTTGGTACAGAATCCAAGTATTATTTTGGATGGAATCTAACGGCAATATAGGAATGTGCAGCATGTCAAACCACAAGGCTTCAAACCAGTTGGCACACCGACATCGGATATGCTTTTTCGAATGACCAATGGGAAGTGATTTGGAACTCAAATATATATAAAACCAAGTCCACCCCAATACAACTTCAAGCCTTAAAAACTTTATTTAGATGGCACATTACACCTGCAAAGCTATCACACATATACTCAACACACTCACCAATGTGCTGGAAATGCCAAATCTCTACTGGGACCTTCTACCATGCTTGGTGGTCCTGTCCTCTCATAGTTACATTCTGGAAAAAGATTCTCTCAGAAATTGAACAGATGCTTGAAGTCTCTATTCCTTACGACCCGGCTCTGATTCTACTCAATTTATGGCCTAAGACAAAGATTCCCAGAGAAACAAGAGAATTAGTAGAAGTCCTTTTAACAGCAGCTAAACACACATTAGCAGTCAACTGGAAAAAACCCTCCAGCCCACCAATTTCCACGTGGTTAGCCAAGGTATGGGACTATTTTATATTTTATAAAATAACTGAAAGAACAGAAAATCTTTATGGAAATGACACCCGCAAAAACCCAATGCTCAAATGGTACCCTATCATCAACAAATACTCTTAAAGTAAAGATGCGACACTCTTAAAATCTTGGGCAAACAACTCCTCCATATATCTCTTTTTATAAGGAGTAAACCCACCTTTTCTCAGCTTAGTTCCAAGATTGGTCACTGATGTCTGATATAAACAGTAGTAACTCTAGAGTTAACCTAAGTTTAATGTGACGGGAATGTTTAAGAATTGCTGTAATACAAGCTAAGTCTTTAACTTTGTATTCCAATATATTATTAAGAATCTCCAATATTTAACACACTTTTTACTGCTTGTACCCTTTGAATCCCTTCAATAAAGGAGAAAAAAATAGAAAAAAAATAGGAATGTGCAGACTTTGAGAGATTTTACCTGTTCTCCCCCCCCCCCCCCCTAATCTCTTTTGGCTTCTCTGAAATTTCATACTTTTCTTAAATTACCTCAGAAGACACCCTCCTCCCGTCAGATTTTGTTGTAGGAGAAATATTGATGACGACTTGAGTTAGAGGTTAATGAGAAAGGAGCCCTTGATAAGACACTTGAACAGAGCATATTACGAACACCCTCTCATGCATGCTCATTGAAAATATTAGGTTTCAGACATAAAAACTACAGATAGATAGGACTGATACATTTTCGACAAGTAGTCTTATCTGTTGAACACTTTATATTAAAATTATCAAACACTACCCTGAAGAAGCGATGTTGGGCACTCTTGCTATTTCAGAACTCACAGTTTCCATTTGTGAGTATGGAGTCCTGCTGTTTTGTGGGAAAGAGTGGCCGGAGTTTTGGCATATTTTCACACCTGAGGAATTTTTTTTTTTTTCAGCTGGGCCCCCTGCTTGCCTCCTGGTTGATAGTTGACCCGGCTGTAAGATTGATCTTCTGAGCACAGAAAGCAGTCAGGAGGGCAATGACCAAAGAAACCTGGATAATCCAAGCATAAACAAGAATGTTTTTTTTTCCGAGGGCAAACAAGGCGACAGGGCAGGATATTTCTATTCTCTTGCCATGGTCAGTGTACTGCAGCACTGTCCCTTTTGAGCCATCTCAGCTGGTATAAATTAGGCTGTCACAGGTGTGAGTGCTTATAAAAACAATATAGGAAAAGGGGGAAGCAATTAAATTTGTTTCATTTATTTATTTACATTACATTTATTTGAATTCCCTTTATTTGCATGACATGACATTTATTTATTCACCATTATGTCTAATTCTCCATATGGACAAATCTGTGAATACTTAAATCTGGAGACGAAAGCCATGAACAGACAAAACGGATTTTCCTACAAACTCCCCAAAATGTTCCAGATTTGCAGAAAAACCTGAAATCTAAAAAGGGGGATGGTTAAACTGCCATAAATAATAGGAGCAGCGCCTGTAGTTTTAAGAAATGAATCCCCCCAGTGGCTGTTGCTAGGCAACCCAAACAATGTTGCCAGCTGGTTCCATTCTTATTTTCTGTCAGTAAAAGATATCTGGGGGAGATCTCATCAGGCCCAGACTTGACAGAAACCTCCAAGTGCCTCAATGCCATGCAATTTGCATGGCTCACCCAAGAATGGCTACTTGGTCTTGTTCAACAGCAGCCACCCCATGAAAACTAGTGTGGTATAGTGGTTAGGGTTGCAGACTAGGATCTGGGAGACCCAGGTCCCAACCACCATTCTGTTGTGGAAACTCACTCAGTAACTTGATAACATTCTCAGTCTAACGTGCCCTGCAGGATTGTTGTAAAAATAAACTGGAGGCAAGGAGAATGAATTAAGCCACATAGGTTCCCCACTGTGGAGAAAGGATGGGTATAAATGAAGTAAATAAACCATAACTATATCTGAAAGCTGAGGGAGCAGATAAAATGGTGGTTGTTTGGTGACTGGGAAGAAGAGAAGGAAGCTGGGAAAAGGAAGGGTATGGTGGTTGCCAGGAGAAGGAAAAGAGGAAATAGTGTGGAGAATGAATGATTGGGGAGTAAGATACAGCTGAAAGATATCCCACATAACTAGGGATGGGCACAAATTCGCTCACAAACTAAAGTTAGTGAAAAATTTGGGGCAGTTTGTGGTTTGTGAAGTGAAGTTCGTAGCAGGTCAACTGGCACAAACTTTCCAGAAATTTTCCAGCTATTTGTGACAATTCATGTCAGTTCACAAAGGGATACATTTCCAAACAGACTGTCTCCACTCAGACAAAGTGTTTACCAGATTTCAAAGCAACACAACTTGGAGGGCATGTAGAAGAGCATCCAGGGGAGATTCCCTGCAAGTTCGGAGTCTCTAGCTTGCACAGGATCTATTCTATAGAGTTACGAATCTCGTGAACTGAACCAGTTCATTTCTTTTTTTTCTTTTTTTTTGTAAAAATTTTTTATTTTTCAAAACATTAAAATTAATACATTTATCTTATACAAATCCTTTTTTCCATATTATATAACATTTTGTTCTATTTGTATAATCTTATTTTTATCTTGTATTGGCGGTTTCCCACCACATCTGAAGCATAACACATTTTCCACTTTATCCAAAATAGTAATACTTATAACTATGTTTACATTTCTGGTAACGGTCATATATCTTAAAAATACTTATATACTAATTCTTACTTTCTATATTCTTATATAATTCTAAAATAAAAAACAATTTCATTATCTAATTATCCTTAATACATTCATATACTCTAATTCTATTGCTTTATGTTATTATAACCATGTATAAATGTAATTTTTCATGTCCCAGTATTTTTCAACATATTCTTTCAAATCTTTCCAATCGTCTAAAAAGGTCTCTGAGTACAGGTCATTCAACTTTCTAGTCCATTTATCCATTTCAGCCATATATAACAATTTTTTCAACCATTCCCACACATCTGGTATTTTTTCGTTTTTCCAATTTTGTGCATACACCATTCTTGCCGTTGTTATCATATACCATATTATTGTCCTTTTCTTTACATTTATCTCTTCTAGTTTAAGTCCAAGCAATAACATTTCAGGCAACTTCTTAAATGTACATTTCAAAATTTTTTTCCATTTCTGCATGTATTATAGACCAATAAGTCTTTGCTTTATCACAAGTCCACCACATATGATAAAAAGAACCTTCATTCTTTTTACATTTCCAACATTTGTTAGACATATTCTGATTAATATTTGCAATTTTTTTTGGTGTCATATACCATCTGTACATCATTTTAAAACAATTTTCTTTTAGGTTATAACATGTAGATATACCCATAGCATTTTTCCATAAAAATTCCCAAGATTCCATTTCAATGTCTTTGTTAAAGTTTATCGCCCATTTTACCATTTGTTCTTTTACCATTTCATCAGCGTTAAACCATTTTAACAAAATTTTATACATTTTAGAGATCATTTTTTTCCCACCTTCCTCCCAAACTTGTTCTATTTCATTATTTTTTTCTCTAAAACCGGATTTTTTATCACTTCTATACATGTCATATATTTGTCTATATCTTAACCAACCATAATCAAAGTCCATCTGATGCTGCTCCTTCAATATAAAGTCTTTACCATGTCTTGTTAATAAGTCTCTATACTTCAACCAATCTTGTCCTTTGTGACGTGATACTGGATTTAAAACTTCTGCGGGTACAATCCACATAGGTATCTCTTCTGGGAAAAAGTTTTTATATCTTGTCCACGTATCCATTAGCGTTCTTCTCAAATAATGAGCCAGTTCATTTCTCACCTAAAAGTTTGTAATGGCCCATGGTTCATGAACCGAGCACGCCATGAACTGAATTGCATTTTCCAGGTTCATGCTCGTTCTTACACATAACTAGACAAATTTGGATCATTTGATCCTATCACTTCTAATCTAGAGTCCAAGTTGGAATGGATGCAAGGGACTGGATACACAAAGTGCTTAGCAAAATTATCATAGCTGGCTGCAGAACAGTCTATCTCCTCCGGTAGGCCAGAGCCCAGTTGTCAGAATCTGCTGATTCAGACAAAGTATTTCTATTGCTTGCTGCTATGATTTCTGTTTTGCTGCTATGCTTCCTATTGCCATGTATGCTCCTATGAATGTTTCTATAACACCTGCCATGTAGTTGCTCCCTCCCCCATGTAAACCCTCACTTTGGCCAGTATGTATGTAGTCTATATGACCCCAGGTTTATGACCCTGACCAGGCCTGGTTTGTGTAACTGTCAGGCCGGGAGGATGACAACTTCAAAGTATGGGAACAATGGGCCTCTCACACTCCTGCCTCCGCATTCCATTCATCCCGGCTGGGACTGCAAGGGAGGACAAGTCCCATCTCTTATCAACGTGCGAAAGCCTCGAGGCCAGCGATTGTTATGTGAAATGGTAACATCTAAGGGGTCTGGTTTGGGAGAGGAAATTTACAACTTAACACCTCACTTTCTTTCCTGTGGGAAGCAAATGGCCAGAGACCCTTTTTGCCCACTGTTTTTCCCCTTTAGTGATTGGCTACCTATGGGTAATTCAAACTGTCTGGAAAGGTATAATAGACCTGCTTCTGTCATATGCGTTATCTCTGACAATAATCCGAGAAGCTGTACCAATGTAGAGATTGGAAATAAAGAACTGTGTTTCATCAACAAAGATCTGATCCTTGACTACTTTGAGCAGAAGTCTCACACCAGTAAACCCATGACCACCCAGGAGAGTTCTGCAGGTCTACACTGTGCATGCAGTGGTTACAAAGAAACATTATTTCTTCCTTGCCATCACCTCCATGGAGTAGGTTTTAAAATGAACTCATGCCTTCTCATATTCTTTCTGAGTTTGAATGATAGAATCACAAGAGTTGGAAGGGGCCATACAGACCGTCTAGTCCAGCCCACTGCTCAATGCCGGATCAGCCTAGAGCATCCCTGACAAGTGTTTGTCCAGCCACTGCTTAAAGACTGCCTGTGAAGGGGAGCTCACCGCCTCCCTAGGTAGCTGATTCTACTGTTGAACAACTCTTACTGTAGAAAACATTTCCTAGTATCCAGCCAGTACATTTTCACCCTTAGTTTAAACTCATTATTGCGAGTCCTATTCTCTGCTGCCAGCAGGAACAGCTCCCTGCCCTCCTCTAAATGACAGCCCTTCAAATACAATCATGTTTCCCCTCAACCTGACAACCCTGTGAGAGCGATCATGTCCCCGCTCAACCTCCTCTTCTCCAGACTGAATATTCCCAAGTCCTTCAACATTTCATCAGAGGGCTTGGTCCCCAGGCCCCTGATCATCCTTGTTGCTCTCCTGTGCACTCGCTCCATTCTGTCCACATCTTTTTTGAAGTGAGGCCTCCAGAACTGCATACAGTACTCCAGGTGTGGCCTGACTAATGCAGAGTACAGTGGGACTAGGACATCTTGGAATTTGGAATGTTATGCCTCTGTTGATACACCCCAAGATCACATTAGCCTTTTTTTTGGTCACTGCATCACACTGGCTGCTCATATTTAACTAATGGTCCACTTGTACCCCAAGCTCTTGTTCACACACAGTGCTACCCAGAAGCGTATCCCCCATCTAGTATGCGTGTTCCTCATTTTTGTTCACACACAATACAATACACAACCTTTATTGGCATACACTGCAGGGACATCAATAAAGAAACAGTAGCAAACAGCTAGCAGTAAACCAAACAGTAGCCGACATAACTAGGTGGAACTAATCAGCGAGGATTAAGCCTTATACTCCCTTACCCTTAACTTCCAAACATAAGCTAAAAATTCTGCTACAGACAGAGTAATTGCCGAGAACTTGTCGGACAATAAAATTTTTAGGTCACTGTCGGACAAGTTCCTTGAGGGGGGTAGGTGGGGGCCAATCAAATAGCTACGCATAGTGGAGTAATGGGGGCAGCGTAGAAGGATATGGGCCACTGAGTCGGGTTCACTAGAAAGGCAACTACAGGTTCTATCCCTATAAGGGATACCCCTATATCTGCCTGACACAACAGCTGAGGGAAAAAGATTGAATCTTGCTAACATGAAAACCCGCCGATGAAGCAGAGCTATTAGATTGGAAATATAGGGAGCCATGGGGGCTTGGGGGAGGGGAAGATCAAGGAAGCGTGGAGAACCAGAACTCCCAGCATTGAACTCAGCACTTACCTTTGTTAAATTGCATCTTGTTCACATCCACCCACTTTTCCAGTGTGTTTGGATCTCACTGAATTCTACATCTTCTGGTGTGTTTGCTCCTCCCCCCACTGTATCTGTAGCTTCCTGTCTTTTCATTGTCAGTAAACCAAGAGGCTGTCTGGATTCTTAGGCTTGAGAGAGGGTGTCTAGGAATAATCATTTCAGTTGCCTTGGTCTTTCCTTCACTCCAGCTGTCAATATGGGCATTGATAGGAGCATCAACTATATCAGCAGGAAAATCCCCCAGTGCCATCTGGACATCAGTTGGATCCATCAGGCTATGAGGGCAAACCCTCTTGACCCCCTACTCCTGTGGAATCTTGGTATCCCTGTAAATCTAAACACCATCAAGTAGTGATCTGTCCATGACAAGGGGACCATATCAAATTCCCCAGCCTTCAGATCACCATCTTCCTACCCAGAGCAAAACACCAGAGCACTTGCACTTGTCCTGAGTTACTTCAGACAAGGTAGTCATTGTTGTTGGTCACCCAAAACAACCAGCCTAGCAGTCTTCAAAACCACCTCTGAGACTGCCTTCACCAGCTCTTGGAGGTAGATGGCTGGGCAACAGGGTGGGTGGTGCACCAACAGAATCTTTTCTCACACTCCCAACACTAAGTTTGCAGTGTGCAGACCAGCGAAGTCCTGGACAAGGCATTAAACCAGGGGGGTGGAATCACAATAGACTATAGTGATACCCCCCACCGCCTGCCGGGCCTATGCTGATGCATCAGTGAGTACATTGAAGGGGAGCATTTAGGAATGATTAACTCTTCCCCTCCTCAGTGATACATGCCAGGTCAGCCATCTCATGCAGAATTAAATCCTGGATGTAACTGATGTAACACTTGAAAGCAAGATCCCACTGGGATCCTGATATGTTCACTAGCATCTTCCTGGCTGGAAGAACTGCTAGCATATGTCTGCTGTCTCTTCGCTTTGCCTGGCCCATTCTTCTCCCTTCACTGTATCTCCCCTAGATTGAATGCATAATGAAAAAGCACTTACATGGAGGCTTTCCCCCTCAATTACTAATTCAACTCTTATTTAGCACCTATGATACCCCCATCCTCTTCCCTCCCCCAGAGGCAACATTTTCCTCTATTTTTCTTTCCCTTCTGTGACTGAACCACCCTAGTTATCTGTTTTCCTCTTTCCAGAAGAATCCTGACTGCCCCACCCTGTCACAGAATAATATATTTGCTCAGCCCAGAAACCTGAGGGGAAGGAATGGGAACTCCCTTCAACTTATATAACTTAAATGGCATTCAACATGTTTTTATATTCCAAATTAACACAATACATAAAACATAAGAGAAGCCAATCTTGGATCAGGCCAATGGCCCATCCAGTCCAACACTCTGTCACACAGTGACCAAAAATATCAGGTGTCAGGAGGTCCACCAGTGGGGCCAGGACTCTAGAAGCTCTCCCACTGTTGCCCCCCCAAATGTAAGCCCTGCAAGGTGCTTTCGCACTCTTATGAATGAGTAATTCATAAGTGATAAATAAACTGTGTTGCTAGTTGTGTGAGAGGAACTAGGAGGAATAACCAAGGAGAAAAACAAGCTACAAATGACTCCAGCAAATGCTTGAGACAGCAGTTCCTGAGGTTGCGAACTCCAGGAGGCTTCTCTTAACACACAAAGACACTTAGACAGGAAATGGCCATCTTGTCATTTTGGCTAAAGACATGTGCTCGCAGACTCCATTACCTTACCTGTTCTCTACACATCACAGGCTGCAACCCCCCCTCCAACATTCCTTGACCAGTGAAACAATGGACATGACCAGCTAAAAACCGGTTTGGCTGCCCAGAGAGGTTAATCCCATCTACAAGACAATGCTCCTAGTCGATGATGTCAGCTTCCAGCCCCAGGTATTCCTCTGACCATGCTAGGTAAAATCTATCATTGCCCAACCCCCTTTCTCCTACTGGACAAGAGCTAGTGGGTGGACCAGCAAGGGGTGGTCTCAGGACAGGCATCTGGCCAAGCCTGCCCCCAGAGACCACCCCCCAATAAAAGAAAGCTCCCAGCAGCCAGCTCTCTCTCTTGCTTCGATGATCTCCTGCCCTCCCTTACCTTCAAGACTCTTGGTCTGCGCAGCCAAGGACCTACATGTGCTGCTGCTAGTTCAGCACTGTCAGAATCTGCTGATTCAGACAGAGTATTTCTATTTCTTATAGCTATGCATTCTGTCTCATGTTATGTTATACCCTGTTGCCATATATGTTTTCTAGATGCCATGTATTTGTCTAACCTTTTGTTAGCCTCACTTTGACGACCCCAAGTTTTAGTGCCTGACCAGGCCTGGTTTGTGTAACTATTGAAGCGGGAGGGTGACACCTGCACTGTGTGGGAACAATGGGCCTCTCACACTTCTGCCTCCGCATTCCATCCGTCCCGGCTGGGACTTCAAGGGAGGATGCGTCTCATCTCTTATCAACTTGCGAAAGCCTTGAGGCCATTGATTGTTATGTGAACTGGTAACATCTGAGGGGTCTGGTTGGGATGGGAATTTACAACTTAACACCTCACTTTCTTTCCTGTGGGAAGCTAACGGCCAGAGCCTTTTTGCCCGCCGTTTTTCCCTTCTATTGATTGGCTACCTATGGGTAATTCAAATTGCTTGGAACGGTATAATAGACCTGCCTGTGTTGTCTGCGTTATCTCTGACAATAATCCGAGAAGCTGTACTAATGTAGAGATTGGAAATAAAGAACTGTGGTTCACCAACCGAGATCTGATCCTTGACTACTTTGAGCAGAACTCTCACAAGCACATGTGTTCCCCCGACCATCTTTCTCCCAGCCTATCACTAATTTTTCCAGCAGAATCACACCAGATCTCTGGAGAGGTAAATATTGCCTCCTACAGGAAACCAACAATCTCCTGCTCATGCAAATGTCTCTTACTCTCTCTGATTTCCTAGTTCTTGTATAAAAGTGTGTGTGCATCTGTATTGTTTGAATGAGATATAATTTCTTAGTAAAGAAACAGTGTTTTATCATTTAATTCAGTCTCTGTGTCTACTCTTTGGTTTGTCTGGAAAGAGCACAGCCTCTGTATACACAGGTGATGATCCGTTTTTGCCTATTGCCAGTTTATTTAAAGTTCATAATTCCCCAATATTAATAACTAATCAAGGCAATTGGGCTAATACAAGCACCAAGAATACAGAGCATCACTTGCCCCAGAGTTCCCATCTATACCTTGTGGCTAATAGCCACTGATGGATCCCTGATTCATATGTTTATTTAATTCCCTCTTGAAGCCATCCATGTTTGTAGCTGCCACCACCTCCTATGGTAGTGAATTCCATGTGTTAATCACTCTTTGGGTGAAGAAGCACTTTCTTTTATCTGTTCTAACCTGACTGCTCAGCAATTTCATGTCCTGCCCATGACTTCTTGTATTGTGAGAAAGGGAGAAAAGGACTTCTTTCTCTACTTGCTCTATCCCATGCATAATCTTATAAACCTCAATCATGTCACCCCTCAGCCCCTCCAAGCTGAAGAGCCCCAAGCGCTTTAACTTTTTTTCATAGGGAAAGTGTTCCAACCCTTTTATCATTCTAGTTGCCCTTTTCTGCACTTTCCCCAATGCTATAATATCCTTTTTGAGGTGTGGTGACCAGAACTATACACAGTATTCCAAATGAGGTTGCACCATTGATTTATACAGGGGCATTATGATACTGGCTGATCTGTTTTCAGTTCCCTTCCTAATAATCCCCAGCATAGCATTGGCCTTTTTTATTGTAGTCACACACTATCTCGACATTTTCAGTGAATTATCCACTATGACTCCAAAATCTCTCTCTTTATTCAACATAGAGGGGAAAGGTCAGGTGAAATCAGGGGTTGAAATTTCTCAGATAAAACCAGCCCATGCACAGACTTTAGTTCTTATATTTCAGACTAATGAGAGTTTCTTAAGCTATTTACAGTTAGCTTGAAACATAAGAACTAAAGTTTGTGCATGGACTGATTTTACCTCAGAGTTATCTGTTCTGAGTTACCTCAGATTTCACCTGACCTTTCCCCTCTATGTTAAACAAAATATTTTGTTATTTTTGAATTTCAAAATTCTTTAAGTGCCATTTTCAGTGGTTTAAGTTTAAGGGTGATCCCGACCCTTTCCTCAGGCTTCTGGGCTGAGCCAGCATTAAAATACTATAATGTCACAGGGTGGGACAGTCAAAGTTCTTCAGGAAAGAAAAAAACAGACCACTAGGGCTGCTTAGTCTGAAAGGGAGAGAAAAATAGAGGGAAAATCTGACCACAGAGAGAGGGAAGTGGATTGGTATAACCTGCTTTCTGCTCTTCACAAACAATAACTAAGTGGCTGGGAGCTCCCGCCATTCCCCGCCACTCAGTTGTTTGTTTCATATGGTCTATGAGGTCCAAAGCATTGTTATCTGCCGCTTCATTGATGTGCACCATAATATTATTTACATTTAAATATCTATTTCAATTAAAGAATGCTTTTCCAGGTCTTCTTTACCACATGTGTTGCTAATCTCCAGCCAAAATAGCAAACTGCACATCAGTGCCTTTAGTTAAACATCTGCCTCCTCATTTGCTTCCTAGCCAAATTTGCAATTTATTTTCTGCATAACTTTTCACTATGATCTGCATTCTACACAATGCAGGTAGGTAACATACAGCAAAGTGCAACATTTGTTCTTCCCGAGAGCAAACATGCAGTGCAAATTCATGCCGTGAGGACGCGCAAAGCTTCTTAGGCTTTATACACAGGTGTGAAAATTGTTGTGGTATCCTGCTAAAGAATACTTTAGACAATCACAGTATTAGCTAGGCCCATAATTAAAATAATTTGTGGGGGGGAAAATGAGCAGTTTCTCTAGCTCATGTTTAGCCTCCCTCTTATGGAAGACAGAAGAAGGAGGAAACATTAGAAAATCAGAAATCAAAAGAGCAGCAAGCATTCAAAAAGTTCCTTAGTAAATGACTGAATTGCTAAGATGGAATTGTTAAAAGGCCTGCTTGCACAATCTCTGTATGTCTGTATTCATCCTAGACACACTGACTGGTAAATTAGTTGCATGGACATCAGTGGGGTACCTTTCCATGTAAATGTGTTTAGATTTGGGAAATCTCTCTCACTCTCTCTTACACACACATGTGTGCCACACACACACACACACACACACACACACACACACACACATCCTTTTCCCACTTTGTATCACAAAAAGGAAATATTTACTTGCAGACTTTGAAAAGCACAGTACTGAAATCCTGAATATTTAATAGAAAATAAAATGATATTTATTTTTAAGTGCATTCTACCTTCAGCACAACTGCATCCTCACAACAAATCTATTGCGTTGCCCTGACATAGTTACTGCAAAGGTTTTTCCTTTGCTGTCCCAAGGGCCCAATTGATTTATCTGCCAGAAGCCTAAAGCCCCAAAATAAGATAGCTTTGAGTTTACAGAGGTCATTTTTCATTGTCTAAATAAAAATTTCTAAACAAAAATCTCTCATCCTGTTAACCGCGGGGTCCTTATCTCCCTAGAGGCTACAGAAACCTGAAAGAAGCCATTTCAATTCTTTTATGAAGAAAGATAAAAGCAAGTTTTCGATTAGAAAGCAAAGGAAAGCCGTCTTATTAAATGGTGGTAACAGTAACTCGTCAAAAAGGCAAAACTGTTCAGGTAGGGGGTGGAGGAAGAGAATCGTTATGCATAAAGCATACAGGAGGCTGCCTAGACAATTTGAATCACTGATGTTTGGAAAGAAGGGAAGTTCACAGGCTTTGGATTTATCTACTTACGGCACTTAATTCTTGCCTTATAAAGAGCCCACAGACCTTGCTTTATTGTCTATGGTTTCTTAATTTTGTCTGCACAGCTTTATCAACCACTATTAATAGTATGTTACAGTAGCTATATGTCCAAATCAATGGTCCCTGAGCTGTTGTCAGCTCTGGCAGGGTTTGAAGATAGTATGCAATTTTTGCCATAGAACAATGGATTTGATAAGCCCCAAGTAGAATGATTGGAAACGACCTCATCTTCCACATTTGGATACAATCAAGATAAACCTGTGGGTATACAGAAAAATAAATGCTGGTTAAAACTGGTCACAGTCTGAAAATGTGCAAAGAAAGGACTTACCACCACCGTGGCTTCACTTATTGAAATAAGAATGTGGCTTTGGACTATGTGCACATGCTCCCATTGAACAATCCCCGGACAGTTCCAGGATATGGCAATGAGAACGTTGGTCCATAAAGACTTGCAGTTAGTTCCCAGCCAAAATCTACTGGTCAAGGTAGAGGACAGGAGATGCTGTCCCCCAAATTGCTGTATCCTAATAAGAAGACAGTATAATTATAAAGGCGTTGGGCTGTTTTCCACAATATTTATCATGTTTTTGCCTCAACTTTCTGTGCTATATTTCAGAATACTTCTTTTGGCAATTTTTTTTGAGTTGTGATAGAGCAGAACCAATTATCTGGTTCTGGCTTTAAAAAGGTCTTTAAAAACTTTTTCAGGTATTTCATTGGAGGGGGTGGGTTACCTGATTGTTAGAAACTTTGCTTTGTCTGTTCAGGCCCTGTCATGCAAATTATATGATCTGTTTTCAGAACTAGATAACAGAAATAGCCCTATTTGAATGCTCTAAGGCAGGGATGGGCAAACTGTGGCTCGGGAGCCGCATGCGGGTCTTTCACATATATTATGTGGCTCCCGGCAGGGCAGCCGGGGAAGCTAAAGATCACTAGCAAACAAATATCATTGGACAAATTAATATTATTGTCAATATCTGCTTTTACCCCTTTTGTTATTATTGTTGGCAGTCTCGTTTAATGTTAATAAAAAAGCAAATTTGCTTATTTTCCAATAAAAGCAGGTAATATTTGTTCATGTCTTGTGGCTCTCAAACATCTGATGTTTATTCTATGTGGCTCTTACGTTAAGCAAGTTCGGCCACCCCTGTTCTAGGCGGCTCTTATGCTGAGCAAGTTTGCCCACCCCTGCTCTAAGGAAAGATACATTCTTGACAGTCACTCATTACACATCCCATACTGTCTAAGGATTAAGTGAAAAGGGAACCACTACACTATTTGCCATAGTGAACATTTCCAAATTTTTACATTCCTGACTGGTTTCTGATCCTACCTCTTCCCAAAGTGAATCTGGTTCAAGAGTATGGATAGAAACTTCCGTGCTCTTGCATTGTGCTCTATATCTTAGTCAAGTCAAGTTTATTAGTACGGTCAAGCGACCAGTCAAAATAAAACATCTTAGTATGCTCGGTTCTAGACTGCTAACCACTCTTATGACATACTTTATATTTTTACAGTGAATCTTCAAAATTTACAATGCCCCATTTTTACATGTTATCAAATTTCAGATATCTAGGAGCATAAGTGAATAAAGTACTTTCATATGTTATCAGATTTTTCTCTCTCCTCATCCCGAGTGCATTTAGCCACACAGATATATAAATAAAAAGGGCTTTTTGGAATGCTGCAAAAAGTATTATTTTAGACCTAGACATGCTTTTTGCAGAGTAGCCTGAACATACTGCTTATAAGATAGAAGTCACACTCTCTTTAACACACACACACAATAACACACACTGTGTTTACGTCTGATAATATCTTTAGCAGGGACTAACTTGTACACCGCAATGTTTGTTTCTGCTGCTGTAATTCACCCTCATGGTTGCTCTCTAGGGTTTCTTACCAAATACAAGAAAATAAGGTTTTAAGCCCATGAGGATTTTTACTGTAAAGCAAGATATTGATCATAGTATTGTTTTCAGCAGTAGTTTGCTTCTGCAGTTTTGATTTCTTAGACATTCAGTGGGCCCAGTAGGTTAATATTGGCTAACCACATAGTACTTTAAAAATAGAGCATATCGGTATGAATGCGGTTATGTATTTTTCTAAACTCTAGAAATACCACAAAACTGCACATGAAAACTAGTCAAATGACAACCAGTAATATCTGCTTAATTCAAGCACTGCTTTATTCAAACAGTGCTCAGTCTATGGATTGTGGTAGTTCCTGACTCCCATACTGCAAAAGTAACATGGATTTTTGTAATCAAACATAGATACTTTCCACATTATATTCCTGATGGTGCTAGTGAGAGAAATATCAGTATGTTCCAGTCTGCCTATTTAATACAACCCGGGGTCATTTGTAGAAAAAGAGGTGCAGGAGCTCATTAGCATAACTCATTTGCATAACTCATTTGCATATGCCACACCCCCTAACATACCGGAAGTGTGTCAGAAGGCAACACCCACCCCTCAGGATCCACTCCACAGGTGAGTGAAACTGACCTGCTCTTCCTCCATTCCCTTCCCCATCCAATACTTTGTGCAATAAAAATAAGCGTAAAGAACACACCCTCATTCTCTTCCTGCTCCCTTGAAACCACCAGGTTTCAAGTAGACTTGAGATACCCAGGACATGTGCACCACCCATCCCTTCCCCTCCCCCTCCCCACAAAAAGACACCCTGTGAGGTAGGTGGGGCTGAGAGAGGTCTTTTGAGAACTGCTCATGAGAGAACAGCTCTGAGAGAACTTGTGACTGGCCCAAGGTCACACCAGCAGCTGCATGTGGAGGAGTGGGGAATCAAACCCAGTTCTCCCAGATTAGAGTCCAACTCCTGACCACTACACCAAACTGATGGGGTGGAAGCTGCAGAAGGGCTGGTGAAATTTCTCCAGTACTTATGTGCCATGTGCCCAGATAAAAAATGGTATACTTAGAAAATTTATATGCCACCTTGAGCAAGTCTCTGGAAAAGCAGCACACAGTCATAAAAGGAACAATGATAAAATTATTAATATTAAAACAAAACATTAAAAACAATAAAGACCCTAGCAGGGCTTTCCCCGGGGCGTGGCGCCTCTGCACTGCTCGGGGAAGCCGAGGAGGGGGCGGGGCTTGGTCATGTGCCCGCCCCCTGGGCTCCTCACTCCCGGAGCTGCGCTCCTGTGCGCTCCTGCTCCAACGGACCCCTGAATACAACTCATATGCCATTTGTTTGACATGGGAGCCTGCCATAATGGAGTGGCTGTACAGTGGCAACTACAGTGTAGTGGTAATGCATGAATTGGTCTCTCTCTCTCTCTCTCTCTGATCCAGTTCTACAGTTTGGAAGATCAGAGTAGAGCAACTCTGGGGTTTCCTGGATCACACATCTACTTTGGACCTTTTTCAGTACAACTCTGAGCCCGTAAGGCCTTGAGTGGTCAGGAACCCACGTACCTTCGGGAACACCTCCTCCAGTATGCTCCCAGAAGAGCACTGAGATCAGCTGATAACAACTTACTGGTGATCCCTGGCCCTAGGGAGGTCTGGCTGTCCTCAACCAGGGCCAGGGCCTTTTTGGTCCTGGCCCCGACCTGGTGGAACTCTCTGCCAAATAACATCAGAGATCTGATGCAATTCCACAGGGCCCCACATTCCCTTCCCTATCCTGCTGCACAGAGAGCATGGCACCTGGCAGAAATGGGATTGATCGCCATCTGGATTGGTTGTTTTATTAGTGCACTAGGAATTAGTGAACTAGGAATAAGGCTCGTTGTGGCAATAAATACTTTCTGACTATAAATAAATAAATAAGAGGCTCTGGGAGAGTGCCCCGGCCTTGAGCACTCAGTGTCAATTTGCTGTGGCGACCTCAGCAGGGTACAATGACACAGAGTCCACCGTTTTCTCCAGAGGAACTGATCTCTGCTACCTGCAGAGCAGTTGTAATTTTGCGTGATCTCCTGCCCTCACCAGGAGATTAGCAACAATTGTTACCCAGGAAGTAATGGCTGGTTTGGAGGGTGGAGTCTATAGCATTGTACCTGTCTGAGGTCCTACCCCTCCTCAATCCCTACCCTCTCCAAGCTCCACCCCTCAAATCCCCTACCCCCTACCTAGAGTTGGCAACCCCTCTCCTTCCCAACTAACCATCAACTTACCATTATCTGCCCCTCTAACTGCTGCTAACTTCTGCCCTCCCTCTTGGAGAGCAGTTGTAATTCTGAGTGATCGCCACCCCTCAGCTGGAGATTGGCAACAATAGTTCCACAGGAGGAATTGGCTGATTGGGAGGGTGGAGTCTATGACATTGTACCTGTCTGAGGTCCCACCCTTCCTCAAACCTCACCCTCTCCAGGTTCCATCCCTCAAATCTCCAGGAATTTCCCACCTGGAGTTGGCAATCCTAAATCCTTCCCAGCCAAGCATCAACCTGGCATTATCTGCCCCTCTGATTTCAGCTTTCCATCTCCTCCCCCCTCTCTCTTGGAGATCAGTTGTAATTCTGAGTGATCTCCAGCCCTCACCTGGAGATTGGCAACAATAATTTCCTTGGTCAGGAAAGTGGGATTAAAATTTAAAGAAATAAATAACTTTCCCAGGAGGAAAAGTAGTCTTTCTCTGCAATGGGGATCAAAGCAGCTTACATCATTCTCCTCTCCCCCTTTTGACTTGCACAACAATGCTGTGAGGTAGGTTAGGCTGAAAGTCTGTGACTGGTCCAAAATCACCCACTCAGCTTCTACAGCAAGAAGCTGGATCTAGCAGACCCTGCTCTGAAGCACTGACTGTTATGCCTAGGGAAGCCAACCTCCAGGTGGAGCCTGAAGATCACCAGGTATCACAACTGAACTCCAGACAAGAGATCTCTCCTGCCCAGAGAAAATAACTGCTTTGGAAGGTGGGCTTTATGGCATTCTATTCAGCTGAGGCCTCTCCCCTCCCCAAAACCTGGCTTCCATAGACTCTACCAGGAAATCTCCAGGAATCTCCCTACCTGGAGCTGGCAACTGTAGTCAGGATTGGCCCCAATAAGTTCCTCACAAAGGCCTGTGAAGGGTTTCCTTCCTTTGTCTGAACCAAGCCTGGTTGCCTACTGTGGCGAAATGGGCTCCATTTTACAACTTAGCTGTTCCCTTCCACCCTCGTCCTGTGGGCGTATCTCACTCCTTGAGTTCACTGCCCCCACTCACTGAATTGTCACTTCCTTTTTAGAGGGACAGTGAGACCCCTGTGGCCAAATCTCCCTATTTGGAGATGGAATCCCCAGTCTTTGGGGGATCCCTGGAATGTTGGCAACCCAAAGGTCTGGCCTTTCCTTGCTTCCCTGGGCTACCCCCTCCCTGTGATATTGTGCAGAGCAGGAAAGACTATGTGGTCAGAGCACAACACAGATTATTAGCCCAAATAAAATAATTTATTTAACTATTTACACAGTTATGGAGCACACGCACACTAAATGAATAAAGGCACAACTTTAGGCGTAAGCACACACTATGAACCAACAGGGCATAAATCAACAGGGGTTAAATGCAATCCTCTTTCCCTACACATAATACTCTCTCTACCTCTGGAGGTTGTGGGCTCAGGATAGGATCTCTCCTTGGACCAGCCTCTGGCTCTGCTTCAACCTCTCTCTCTTGCCCAAGAGAGCAGGGAAACTTCCATTCATTCCCCCAAACAATCCAACTGTGGAGTGGCTGAATCTCTGCTGCCTCCTTGGTCCCCCCCCCCCCCCCCAGCCATCTCTGGCTTGTAGCCAGGGTCAGCACTAGCAGCAGGAGCCTTTCCTAACCTCCTGTAGGATGAATGGACGGGCTGGAGTCTATATCAATCCCTGTTTTCCCACACTTTTTGGCCTTAGGGCAACTGGGCACTGTAGTCCAGCAGATGAGGAAGCCCCACTCAACCCAGTGAGTGATACCTCTGCAGGCAGCTCAATTGAACCTTATGGGGGAACATTTTAAACAAACAACCACAGACAGCAGGCATCTTACAAACACAGATAACTGCCATTTTGTTACACCTACCAACAGACACTGAGGGAACAGTTAGTCTCACACAGGAGGCAAGCAGGAGAAGCATCTTTGTCGAGAGAGAAAGCCATTTGCCAGAAATTCTGACAGGGCACAGTGGCTGAAGGAGAGGGTGGGGAAGAGGAGTAGAGCAGTGTTCCCTCTAAGCTGAGTTAGTGTGAGCTAGCTCACAGCTTTTTAGCCTCCGGCACACACATTTTTGTCTTAGCTCAGGAAGGATGGCTCCAGAGTAAACTAATTTATGCCTTAGCCAAATCGCTTACTCACAACTTTAATGTCAGTAGCTCACAAAGTAGAATTTTTGCTCACAAGACTCCACAGCTTTGAGGAAGCATTGGAGCAGACCCAGCACCCAGCCAATGACACGCAAGTACTCAGAGCCAGTGGATTGGGACGGCTTCTGAGTGACACATCAGGGAGCCAACTGATTTGGGAGCATGTGGAATGTTCAGGAGAGTCCATGGTGAAGACAGAATTACATATAAGGAGGATTGTATCATGTTGATTGTATTATTACTGTTTTAATGCTGTAAATCACCCAGAGCGATTCAGAAATCTAATAAGTAGTAGTAGTAGTAGTAGTAGTAGTAAGAGTAAGAATAAGTGGTTCAGACACCACACAGGTAGCCCTAGTAGATGATATCCTTTTAAGCATGGAAGAGGGTGGTACCTTCCTGTTCTTACGTTTTCACTGGCATTCCAATGCCATATTAAGGCTGGATTATCCAAAGGAACCTGTTCAAATTTGCAGCTGTTTTGCTGACTAGGTGGGGTGCATTTGCAAGTCTTTGCAAGGTGGAGGAGATGCTGTCCCCAAAATTGCTGTAGCCTAATAAGTGTAGTATAGTTTATAGAGGTGTTGGGCTGAGTTCCACAATATTTGGCTTACCTTTCTGAGACATATCTCACAATATTTCTTCAGGCAGGGTTTTTTTTTGTATCAGGTTTAATGTGGTATTTGCTGATTTTAATGGTTATGCGGTTTGGAGAGGTGTTTTTATTGACAACGTAATTGGCTTGAGTCCCTTGAAAAAAAGGTAGGTTAAAAATACCTTAAATGAACAAACTAGTTCCTAGAAATCTGTGGTATCTATATATTCTCATGTCAGTTTAAACAAAATGAAATAATGGGTTTTATTAAAGATTAAAATCACTAATTTTGGTTGATAATTATCCATCTTCTAGGTGCAACCTCTCTTCCCACCCCCCTTCCTCTACTGTAGTTGTCCATGACTATAAAGTTCTGACATTCTGTACCCTCTAGCAGTAAGCCCTTCTGCAGAACCTGGTCTGCTCAGTCCATCAACAAATCTTCAAAAAGGAAGATTGTCCTCTCAGGGGCGAGAAGTTTTTCCCAGGCTTTTATCCTAACCTGGTAAGAAACTTCAACATAGGACTTCTTCAACAATGAGAATTTGGGAGGGAAACCCCCACAGATATGAATATCTTCAAAGGAAGATGTCTTTAAAAATGTAGCACTCTTCAAAGAGGGAACACCACCTTCAGCAATCCGAAGTTCTTTAAAGTGGGAGCCCACCAGCGCAGTGAATTCTCTGAGGACCTATTCCCCAAGGACTAGAAAAGAGCACGTTTCTCCCACCCTTGCTCCATAATACTTGTTTTTTTCTTTCGAAAGCAGCTTTACATTTTCTGTATAAATTTGTCAATATAAAAAAGCTGTGTTTTAGTATGCTGCAAAAAAGATAGGTATGTCTAACAACAACAATAACAAAAAGATTGGCTTAGTTTCTCCTTCTACCTTGATGTGGCTATGAAGGCCTTGCTTGGACTAGCTATAATACACATTTAGGGTCATTTTGACATAGTCAGTTAATTTCCTACAGTGGTGTTAACATTTTCTATACATAAGTTACAGCATCACCAATGATATACGATTGGGAATATCAGGTTGTGTCCATGACTGAGCGCTTTGATCATGGACATGTTGCAAAGGGTAACTCTCATCTATGTCTCCAGCCAAAGAGGGGATAATGCAGAGATGTTTTGCTTTTGCAGGCCCTAGCAAAACCAGAGCCCCGAATACTTAGCTTCTGGCATTTGTACTTGTTCTGGAGCTGTTGCAGCCATGCCTCATCACAGGCTGTGGGTTGACATATACAGCTGTGATGTCAGATGTTCGTGTCATGTGCCAGAGTTTCCCACTTACTGATGTCAAAACCTCTTAAATTAGACTTACAAGCATCCATACACTGGAGCGCTGGGTAAGCTCTGAATGTCTTACAAATTGTCTGGGTTTTTTGGTCTGATGGTTAGTTCTGGTTTATTATATATTTTGGCTAAAAGTACTGGCGTGTTGCTGGAGACCAATGCCTAGTTGTTTTCCAAATAAACAGACACAGGGGATCTAGGGTTTCAGAATATATCAGCTATATGAAGAAGAGTATTGTTTAGGATAGTCATTGGCTGTGACACCTTGTCCAGTGCCCAAGGTTCTAGTGATGCTAGTATGTTGTGCACATGCGAGATTCATTCACATGGTGAACATGATATACATCTGTGAAAGTTTGTCTGTGATACTCTACCACCAGCCATAGTAATTGCTGATAATCAAAGCATCATCCACAAGCAGCAGCTCCCCAAAAAGGTGTTTTAGCCTTGCAGTACATCTGTACATAATCACCTGATCGTGCAAACTACCTCAGCTGAAAAATATCTGGGTGGTGAGATTATAGGAGACATTTTTTTTTTTAACCTTTGCTGGCTGTTTCACATTTGTAAGTAGGGACGTGGTATTGTTAATTAGTCCCACTGGTGGCCTGTGCAAAGCAAACCTTTAGGGAGATTAATCATAATAAGTTAGATATGTGACTCATGTTTGTGAGATCATCTATGCTGTTTCAGTGCATTCCTACTGATTGTATGAGCTTGGGGCATCAGTCTTTCTTCGCTGATATTCTGGCTGAGGACAGACTGGCAATCTGAAGCGGGGCAGGCACGCTTCGCAAACGGAGGAAAGGAGCATGTTCAGACATGCGCATCTGTCCATCGGCTCCATTGCGTACTTACCCGTCTCCCAGCCGCTTTCCTTCCGCTTTACCCGGACACCGGTTTTTCCCGGTGTTCAGGGGCCTTCCTCCGCATGCCTCCCGCTTCCAAACAGTGTGAACTGGAAGAAGCGGGAGGCATCCGGAGGAAGTGTGAACGCACCGGCAAAAAGTTTTGTGCATATGCGCATGTGCGCATATGCGAAAAACATCAAAGGAAAACAAAAAAAAGTGCAGCGGCACGCGCGAGCTGCGCGCGCTGGCTATGCGGCAGTCTGAACTCTCCGTGGCAGTCTGAATGCTCCGTATCGCCGCTGATCCGCATTGCTCTGGCCAGTGTGAACGGCCAGCTCCGTGGGTTTTTTCCCCCGCTCCAGTTCCCTCCACTTTGCCTCCGCTTCAGATTGCCAGTCTGTCCTCGGCCTCTGCATAACCATGGTCCGAGAGTACAGGACTCACATGGGCTTCCCACTTGCAGATTCAGAGCTTCTGTTCAGGATAATCATCATGTGAGAGATGCTCCCAAGGTCGATGCTTGTCCTCTGCTTGCGTGCCACAAGTATGAACTGGAACCAGGGGGAAAGAGCTGCAGAGCTTTCCCGAAGCTTGAAAACTCAGATCTAGTGTGCTACAATGGATTGATATAGGCAATTGCTATCATCCGATGATTGTAAATTTACTGTCACATGCAACTGTGTGAAGATCTGGTTGCTTATAGCATTGATCCAGGTGGAATGTCAAATTCTACCTTGTTTCACAACCAAATGGGATTATGAGATAGGGGGTAAAATTTTGCTTCCCCCTGTAGTCAGAGATAGCTTCCCTGTATGGTGTATTGTCAAGCAGCTACCCCATGCCAGTATGCTCCCAGTGTCTACACTGTAAATGATTATCTGCAAACTGAAATGCATGTCCTACTGTAGAGCAATGAGCTATTTGCCTTTAAAAAAAACACACACCCCAACACCCCTACCTGGATATGGTAGATCCTCATGCTCCTGTTCCAATCCGAAAGAAAAAACAAGGTGACTCTACATTTCCTGAATCCTGTCCCAATTATATTTCATTTAATAATGCTCAGTAAAAAAAAATATCTGGTGGCAGGGGAAATGAAACTACACGATTTTATGGGATCATTCATCAAGAACTAATTGAAGCTTTCATTCAGTTTAGTGCTGATAAAATGCTGGTAACAATAAACAATAACAAAATTCGCCAGAGAAGGATTTGTTTTGCTGTGATGAAAATGGTTCAGTTTCATCCTGGGGATTCCTGGTTTAAAAGCGTCTCCAATTTAACAGGGGGATAAGCAGAAGCTCCTCTGCATAATGACAGGATGGAAGCTGTGTCAAATGTATTAGTACTGCTCCAGTGGATCCATTCTCATTGTAAGCATTCGCTATTGTGTGTGACTGAGGAAGGATGCCTAGCCACCAATAGGATTTTTTTTTTAAGTTGGATTAGTTAAAACACACACACACACACCCAATTTCCATGTGGTTTTAACCAGAAAGTAAAGGAAAAATACAGACTCTCATTTTTTTCCCCTAAAAAACGCCATACATTATCTAAGCTTGGATATATTTGCTCAAGAAATTTTCAACACAAGCTATTTTAGGACTATAATCTCCGCCCCCCCCCCCAAAAATACATTCAGCAAATGTGATGTGTCACTGATTCAAGTATCAAAATAAAATGTGTTTTCCATGTAGTTTTTAAAAGAAATTACACAAAGCAAAATATTCAATTCAATATGTCAAACACTGATCCAAAATACGTGCACTCCACTGCAGTGAATATGCTTGCTTCTGAGTAAATCAATTTAGGGCATGGGTGATGACAATGTTAGCTTAAATAATAAGATGTATTTTTGACTTCTATAACTTGGAATGTTTGCAACCTTCACTAATTTTTTGTCCATATTTTTTGCTATCCTGGAAAGTGGCATTACATTTTGGATGCATTTGTCCACAAAAGTGCTTATATGAGGACCAGATTTTCCAAAAGTTGTTTAACATCCTATGTCATATTTTGATGTCATGTCACATTGCTCCCAGTATATGGAGATTTCTGGCTTAATTGCTCATGGTTCTTAATGAAGGCACATGGGCTACCTTATTTGTGCAGCCTCCGCGCTCACAAAAATACATTGCTAGGCTTATATTATTGTTACTTAATTTTCCATATAGGCTCTTAGGTGTAAATATACATGGTATGTTTTAAAGATAGCCGCAGTATAGAGATGCGCATCTTTCTTTTGACCACCCCTGTCATTGTTCATACTGTTGTGCTTACTGATCTTTGCTCACTTTTTAAAGAATTGGCTGGCACACTGATGTGTCAGGTTATGAACCGTTATAAATTACATCTTCTCTATTGAAGATATCCCTTTCTTATCACAAGTGGTGGCCACCATGCTATTTCATAGGTTAACAGTGCTATTTTCTTTCTTACACAGGAGGCACCCAGTTTGGCATAGTGGTTAGGAGCATGGACTGTAATCTTGGAGAACTGGGTTTGATTCCCCACTCCTCCACTTGCACCTGCTGGTGCGACCTTGGATCAGTCGCAAGTTATTTCAGAGCTGTTCTCTTAAGGGCAGTTCTTGAGAGAGCTCTCTCAGCCCCAGCTACCTCATAGTGCGTCTGTTGTGGGGAGGGGAAGGAAAAGGAGAGTGTAAGCCACTCTGAGATTCCCTCGGGCAGTGAAGGGTGGGGTATAAATCCAATCTCCTCCTCCTTCTCCCATAGGAATAGAGGCCTCCTGCATAAGGAAACTGAATTAACATCTGGCTGGGTTTTTATTAGACAGAGTTCACAACATCTTGAGCAACAAACTGCCTTTGTCTTCATAGAGCTGCAGTGACCTTTCACAAAGTCTTTGCTCTCTCTCTGTGATGTGATCTTTAATCAAGTTCCTACTTCTGGTGCACAAAAATATGAGCCCAAGAGACTTGTAGTGTTTTCACATGGAGGTGGGCATGGCAGCCCCCCAACGTCTTCTCTGGCTCAGATTGTATGTTCAAACCAGAGTAGAGAAACCCGCCTCCCTCCTTTCATCTCTCCACTTGCCTGTCTTCTCATCCCTTTTCCAGCTGGATATAGATTGGCTGCTCAGCTACTGCTGCAACATAACGGCGTAATGGTGGCAGTAAGCTAGCTAGGCAGATAGAGAGGTATCCTTGTCGCCTTCATTCCTGGTGTCTTGGTACACCCTGGAAAATGTAGTCATTTTTTTTTACAGTAAGTTTTTTTTATTAAAGACAATACTTAACTTGGTAACTTATGAACAAGATACATAAAAAATGTCATTATTAAAAATACAGTGTCACAAAAGATTTCTCCACAGTGAAAACAAATATTAATGAAACAGGAAAATAACAGTATCATTACAGTACATTGCTTTCATAAGAATATAACGTGTTACTCAGGGGTCCTTTCGAGCAGGAGCTCGGGGGAGCTCAGCTCCGGGAGTTGGTGCCAGCCCCCCCCCCCTGTGGGGGAATGCCTGCTTGTGTCATGGCTGCAGCAAAATGACCCCATCTCCTGGAAAGGTCCTTGTTCCTCTGACCAGCCTTCTGAAGGCTTCAGCCACCACTGAAGCTATCCTCCCAGAATAGTGGTATTTCTGTGGCTTGGATTAGTAGCTATCCCCTCTCTGCCAGTTTTCTTTCTTTCTTTCTTTCTTTCTTTCTTTCTTTCTTTCTTTCTTTCTTTCTTTCTTTCTTTCTTCCTTCCTTCCTTCCTTCCTTCCTTCCTTCCTTCCTTCCTTCCTTCCTTCCTTCCTCTTCCTCTTCCTCTTCCTCTTCCTCTTCCTCTTCCTCTTTCTCTTTCTCTTTGTCCTTTCTTTCTTGCCTTCTGACATACTTCTGGTGATGTCAGGTGGTGTAGCATATGCAAATAAGTAATGCTAATGAGTCATGCTAATGAGCTCCTGCACCTCTTTTTCTACGAAAGGACCCCTGGTGTTACTCTATAATATCTTAGTTCTGGAGTTGGCGTAAAATGTATAGAAGATGGGTAATACAGTCTTACCACAACCATAGTTCATCTATTACTTTGGGTATGTTTTGTTGCTTATTAAGGTATTCTAGAATATGGTACCAAATTGATACAAATAAAGTAGGCCCTGAAGGTCTATCAAATTGCACAAGATTGTCTGAGAGTTTAGCCATTATGTACAAATCCCACAATTTCTGGTGCCAGTGTGAAACAGTGGGTATCATTGCCGATTTCCAATGTGTGGCAATGACAGTTTTTGCTGCAAATAGCATTATAGAGACCCCTTCAATGATGGTGGTAGAAGAGCAGTTTTCAGCCCAACTGTTCAAAAGCAAATGTCCTGGTGTGGGTTGTATTTCCAAACCATTTATGAGTTTTATTTGGTTTAGAACTTTTTCCCAGAAAGGAAGGATTTTTGGGCAATGTAGCCGACAATGTAAATAATCGCCAGTCTTGCCACAGTCCTTCCAGAAATGTGGATTGTATCTTGGATTTATTCTAGCTAATTTCTGTGGAATCATATATCAGTGGGACAAGATTTTAAAAGTCTGCAATTTCATTGCCGTGATTTTAGTATGGAATGATGGAGATGACCAGAGTTTGGTCCAGGAATCATTAGAGAGCGGTGCATTGCCGTCTTTGTGCCATAGCTTTTGGGAAGATAAAACTTTGGCTCTGTCTAGGGATTGTAAGATCTTGTGTAAGCAAGATACCAGTCCCTCTTGTGTAATGCTTGCTATCTTAATTACTGATTCCAGTGGTGTGAGGGGTTGTTTTAGAATGCAATCAAGATTTTTTTTAACGTTAATTTTTTATTGGAGTCAAAACTTAACTTACACACATTATATTGTCACTCTATTACAAAGACCCCTTTTTCCTTTTCTTCTCCCCCTCCCAGTGACTTCCCACCTCACCTACACCGTTATATGTCCACCAAATATAATATAATTCTATATTATTTTCTTCTTACAGGTAACTCACTTATTTCTAATAGTGTTAGTATATTTGTATCTCTATATCAAAAAAAATATTATTATTTACGGACCATTCATTAATCATTCAATAATTAGACAGTGTAAAAATATTATCTTTCATTTCCCAGTATTGTTCTAAATAATCTTTCAAATCCTTCCATTCCTCCATAAAATTATCTGAGTCTTGATTGTTCAATTTTCTTGTCCATTTGTCCATTTCCACCATAAACAGTAATTTTCTTAACCACTCTCAAAGTTCAGGAATTCTCTTGCTCTTCCAGTTTTGGGCATATTCCATTCTTGCGGTTGTTACCATATACCACATCAACATCCTTTTATTTACATTTACTTCTTCTAATTTAAGACCAAGGAATAGCAGTTCTGGCAAAAGTACATTTCATAATTTTTTCCATTTCGAGAATGCTGTCAAGAGTGATACGGAGGCACATGTTTCTGATTTGAAAGTATTGTATCCATGGTATGTTATGTTCAGACTTCAATTCTAATTCCAATTTGGTTGAAAGATGCTGTTGTGTGGAAAGATCCTGCAATGTTTGAACCTTTGACTGTGACCAGTTTTTGAAGGCTGGATTGGGAAAATGTAGTCTTGACTGACATGAATCTGCATTAATTGTCAGGTTGCACTGAGGCATGGTGCCTCAGACTCTGCACAAATAGTGTCAGAGGTACAGCAGAGTAACAGATTCTCTGCCTACCCATCCATCATGTGGCTGACTGCCACCACCGGCACCGTCCAGGCACTGCAGCAGCAGTTCCAGCAATTGCCATAGTGCACTGGGGGGGGAGAGAGAAGGCTTCAGATGGCCCGGGGTGGTTGGGTTACAGGATGCCATTAAAGGAGGCATTCTGTCCCTCTTAGGCTTGAAATAAACTGATGCATTTGTTAAATTTGTTAAACATGGTGTTCTGGCACTCTGTTTGAGTGTGTTTAGCTGGGGCAAAGAATTCACAACCGCTGTAGTGATTTTTGGTCCTGAATGTACAAATCAGAGTTGTTTGTTGCATTCCTCATACATGCGCCCATTGAGCAGTGCTGTTGAATTACTTCTTTGTGTGAGCTAAGAAGATTTTTTAAAAGCAAAGCTACGAAATCAAGTTAATAAAGCAATGGGAACAGGAAACAGCAGCTAAAACTAACAAAGCTTTCTGTAGAACAAATTCTGAAGCAGTCATCTATAAAACCAAAAAAGGTGTAATTTTGTCTGCAGTGTCTTCAGTCCATTAGTTGAATTATAAACTAACGTATGGCTATGACTTTTAGTCACAACAAGTTTGGAATCTTTTGCACACTTACCTTGGAGTAAGTTCCATTAAACTAAGTGGTACTTCCAGATGAACATGAATAATGTTAAGTGTTAGATTAAGCTCCCAAGGATAGGTTTGTGGGAAGACAGAACATTGCTGGTTCAGTATTTATTCTGGGATTAGATGCTCTTTTTGAAGCACTTAAGCCTGCAAAGCTTTAACTACATGTCGGCAAAAGATGTAAGTTTTTTTAAATCTGCCTTCTTTCTAAACTATTTGATAATTCCATACTATGGGTGAGGACAGATTGAAGTTCTGCCACGCTACAGGAGCAGAACAAGCCGGGGCAAACTGCCCCGCAGCGTGGCATTCAGACACCGCTGCAAGGAAGCCGCCCGCAGTGTCCATACTACAGGTGGCTTCCGGCAGCGGTGGCAGAATGCCACGTGGCTCCGCCCACCCACACATTCACATCTGCTGGAAGTGGGTGGAACATGTGCGCAGCCGCCAGGACACCACTAGGAAGTGGTGCCTAGCTGCTGCGGGAGGAGCGTGCCTCCAGACAAGGTGAGTCTGGGACGCCTCCGGGGGGCAGATGTGGCAGTCTGGACAGCCGCTCTGCCTCCGCTTTTAAAGCGGAGGCAGAGCGGGCCAGACTGCCAGTCTATCCTCAGCCTATGGTAGCTGTAAGGGTCAAAAAATTAAAAACAAAACAAAACAGTGTAATAACTTTTATTAGGACCAATCAAATCAGCAGTAAAACACCATACAACCTTTTGAGCTCACTAGAGCTCTTCATCATGCTGGGTGGTGCACAGCTGAAAAGAGAGAAAGGTAGAAGGCAGAACTCTCAGACCATGATCCTAAGGTCTGATCTTACAAGCATCCTTTGTGAGATGCCAGCTCATGTTGCTGAGGTGTAGAGTTACAGCGTAGTCCGGAGCCTGCATTTAGTCAATGCATTTGATTATTTGGTCTCTCAATGAAAGACAGATACACCCAAGTCCACCTTAAAATCATCTCAAATGCCAAATGAGAATCATAGTTCTCATGCAGGCTGAGACGCCTGGGATGGACACTGGAGAAAGTGTTCTTCAGGACCATGGTCAGCACAAATGAGAATTCTCCCTTCATCTAACTTTTCTTACAAGCCACTTTGGGTCTCCATTGGGGGGGGGAGAAGAAGAATAATTGGTTTTTATACCCTCCTTTTCTCTACCCCTAAGGAGTCTCAAAGTGGCTTATGGCTTACAATTGCCTTCCTTTCCTCTCCCCAAAACAGTCATTTCTCAGGTGGGTGCTGAGAAAGTTCTGAGAGAACTGTGACCGGCTGAAGGTCACCCAGCAGGCTTCATGTGGAGAAGTGGGGAATCAAACCCAGTTCTTCAGGTTAGAGTCCGCTGCTCTTAAACCACTACATCACACTGGCTCTTAGTATAAATGGGGTATAAATAAATGGAAAACAAATAAATAATGTATGCTTGATTCCTTTTCAGTGCTAGTAATCCCAGAAGTCAAGAGTTTATTTCCTTGAGGATCATATTTTCACACAAATTTCATACAGCTGGCTGGATCCAACTGAAAAGCTCATGAACAAAGTTGGGGGAGGGACTGAATGTTCCCTTCCTTCCTAAGCAGTCAGCTGTTTGTTCCTAAACTGCTGTTTAAGGATACAGAGAGCTTTTCTAACAAAGTGCACCACAGGACACTGTAGCAATGAGAAGGAATTAGACAATGTCCCTTGCTTCTCTCTCTTCCATCAGCAGAGAAGGGAGAAGGAGGAAGCATTACCCGATTCCTCCCTTGCCACTCTAGCTTCCAGGACTGTGGTGTATTTTGTTTGCAAGGCATTCCTGACCCTTAGAGAGCATTTTCAAAAAAAGCAGCAGACTTCTTGGAGAAGGCAGGAAACGATCTGCTTTACCAATGCCTTCCATGAGCTTTCCCATTGGTTTCAACCCTGTACTATATGCCAATTTCTGGTTTAAAAGTGATGCCTCACACACCCAGATGTTCCTCCTTGGCCACCAGTTTCAACCAAGGAGGTAAAAAACCTCACAAATTCCCTCAAACATGGCAAGGCCCCAGGAGAAGATATGATGCCTCCGAGCTTTCTAAGCAATTTCCTGACTGGTGGGCACCAGTCTTGGCCAAGGTTTTCACCCAAATTAATTCATCTGGACTTATCCCAGTTGGCTGGAAACAAAGTATAGTAGCCCCAACATTCAAAAAAAGGCAACAAAACAGACCCTAATAATTACCGACCTATCAGCTTATTGGATATTGCCTCCAAACTTTATAGCAAATTTCTACCGAGAAAGTTGAAAGACTGGGAGGTTGACAACCAAGTCATCCTCCCAGAACAAGCCAGATTCAGGAAAGGATCCCAGAACAAGGTACCATCAACCACTGCCAGACATTGTATCATATAGCTACTTATTGTGCAAAGGGCCCTACCAGACATTTATTTGCAGCTTGGCAACATTGACTGAGCAGCAGCCTTTGACTCAATTGACAGAGAACAGCTGTGGTCTAAACTGGCAAATACCAACATTGACAAATGCCTGTTGTACCTAGTAAGGGAACTTCACAACAACACATCAGTAAAAATAAGAGTGGGCATCTCAGGCTTTTTGACGGACAGTATTCCTGTAACCAGAGGTGTGAAACAGGGTTGTGTTCTTGCCCCTCATCTCTTCAACCTCTATATTAACGACACCATCAAGAGGCTCTCCGACCCAGAAGTTTTTCCACCGAGACTTGGCTCACGGAAAATCTCAGTTCTTCTCTTTGCCGATGACATGGTGTTATTGTCCACAACTCAAACTGGCCTTAGAAGAGCGTTGTTGAGACAAGGTGACATCTGTAAAAAAAAGCACTTTAAAATAAATTATTCAAAGACCAAGGTGATGGTCTTTGGAAACAGGAGGCAATCCTTTCATTGGGCAATAAACGGTATCCCAGTCGAGCAAACCCAGTCCTTTAAATATCTGGGGATCACCTTCAGCAACACTCTCTCTTGGAATATAGTAGAGATAGATCAAGATGGCTAGCCATGGTAGTACGTCTGTAGCAGTAGAAAAGAGCAAGAATCCAGTAAAAGACTAACAAAATTCGTGGCAAGGTATGAACTTTCGCTAGGCACTACTGTGAAGCTCATGGAAGTTCAGACTCTGCCACAAATTTTGTTAGTGTTATGATAACCTGGATGAAAGATTTAGGATATAGTGTATCAACTGAGCAATGGTCTAAGATATGGAGAGGAGTAAAATACATGAAAGGAGTGAATTTTTAAAGAAAATATATATAAAGTCTTCTATCGCTGGTATTGGCCACCTGATAAATTAAGTAAATGTTATTCAAATGTGTCGAATCGCTGTTGGATTTGTAATAAGAGTGTGGGAACTTTCTTTCATTTATGGTGGGCGTGTAAGGGGATGCAAAAATTTTGGTATGATATTAGGGGAATGCTTAATGAAATCTTAGATTTGGAGGTAGCATGGGACCCAGAGATATATTTGTTAAATATGGTACCGGAAGGAACGCCACAAGAAGATCAGAAACTGTTAGTTTCAATTTTGACTGCAGCTCAAATAATCAGAGCTAAATATTGGAAATCCTTGAAAGTGCCCGGAAAAGAAGAGATAATTGATAAGTTGTTGGAGCTGGCTGAACATATTGATGAATATGGACAAATATAGAGATTCGACAACTATATGGTCCAGGTTCTATACTTGGTTGGATCAATCTAAAGGCTCATAACCATGTACTGATAGGAGGACTGTAACTTTTATTTTGGTGGAAAATGAATAAAGTATTTCAAAACAAGATGGCTAGCCATGGTAGTATGTCTGTAGCAGTAGAAAAGAGCAAGAATCCAGTAAAAGACTAACAAAATTCATGGCAAGGTATGAACTTTTGCTAGGCACTACTGTGAAGCTCATGGAAGCTCAGACCCTGCCACAAATTTTGTTAGTCCTTCAGGTGCTACTAGATTCTCGCTCTTTTTGTAATGGAAATGATTTCCTTCCGTGTAATACATTTTTTAACCCCATTGACTAACCTATGCATTATTTATGAACGATTTTTGTTTAAGGATTATTTATGTTTTCAGTTTGGGAGGGAGAGTGTTAATTTTCAATGTGTGACCCAAGCTAATTAGTCAGTATACGGCAACAGGAAATCAAAAAAATGTTACAAACTGACTGATTTTTTTCAGGCGGCCAACTGAAACAAAGCCAGTGTCGGTGCGTTTGCTGCTATTCATCCTTTATATCGACCCTCTCCTTCCTTTCTCAGGCTTTAAATGTAGGTTTTAAGTGCAGGGACTGACTTTTTATGCTACTTTCTAGAATGTGTTTTATAATTTTTTTGAAAATAAAATTTGTAATAGTGGTTTGAGGATGTATACAAATGAAGCAAAATGGATGTCATTATTCTGTTTTGCCATATTTTAAAGTAGTGCTTTTCAGTTTTGGATCTTCGCATATATAATCCACAAGAGATTGCTAGGTTTAAATGCGAAAAATCTTCTATAGTACTCATAACTGGCCCAGGTTTGCTCCTGCTGAGATCAGCGGTGTATGACCTCTTTGTCTCTATTGCAATCACAATAAAGGCTGCAAATCATATGCCTAGTTATGCATGCTTAAGGCTATTGTATTCATTTGGGCCAAGGGCACATCTGCAGAAAGTATTCTTCAAGGGTTGGATGCCCTCATTCAGAAGAACCCCATCCCAGCAGACACACATCCATCGATTTTTCATTCGGAGCTGGTTTCCCATCTGACTATAAGGTACAAAGACATGAGATTCCACAATCCAAATTTCTCTGGCACTACATAATTGTGGCTGGAGTGCCAAACAGAAACTGGACAAGGTTCTGTGCAAATGCACCTGAACATTTGAGTTTCATGCTGTCTTGAGGACTTTTAAAAAGTGGAAAGAAAATATATGTATCTGAACCAATTAAATATATAACCAATGAAAACTTTAGACCTCTCTATGCTGTAGGAGTTCTGAGAACATAAAGTCCTCTTCTGTGCAATCATGAACAGAATGGGTTTAGAAGGGCGTGACTATGTGTAGAATTGCAGTTAGATTTATAGATTTAGTATAGATTTAGATTGAAATCAAAACTTATTATTCATTCTAGCTTCCTTAAAATGTTAACTTCCGTAGATGAATCACAACAGATTTCTACATCAGGAGCCCCCCACGTTTACTGTAAGGAACTTAAGCTGTCAATGGCGTTCTTAGTCATCTGAAACTGTAACCACAGCAGCATTTAATAGGGAAGATATCTTATGAGATAATTAGACCCAAAATGCATGAGAAAACCACTGCTTTTTAAGATGTAAGCCAACTCAATTTGGCCAGGGATCCTGGAGGGTTGTTTTTTGTTTTGTCCTCTTCTGGGCATAGAGCAGGGGTCACTGGGGTGTGGGGGTAGGGATTTGTGAATTTCCTGCATCATGCAGGGGGTTGGACCAGTTGACCCTGGGGGTCCCTTCAAACTCTATGATTCTATGACAATAGATAACAATGGATTCCTCCAGAGTCTCTTTCATATACGGTCTATAATTTTTAAATTCTCAGGACTGTGAATAACTAATTTCTGCATACAGTTAAAATTGTCTGTAGTAAGTATATAAATCGCCCCCCTCGGTGGGCCTGATGAAGGAGGAAGGATGTATTATACATTTTGTAAATAAACACTTAAAACAAGATGCTTAAAACATGAGAATTCATCCATAAAATCTGATGATTTTAGCTTCATTCTATTGTAATTGCTATGAGATGCTAGAATGCCATCCTGAAACTGGCTTCCATTTGTCAAAACAAAGTTAAAACAATGCAAAGATAAATTAAAATATCATTTAAAAGGGTTTGAGAAGTGGGTTCTGTCTCCAGATATGACAGATGACACTGTTTGTCACTGGGAGGAGAGGGGATGCCAGCTGGATCTGGATAAAGGCATGATGAAAAAGTACCTGGCTAATAATCCCAGAGGGCCAGCAGAGTTTGGCCTATCCTGGATGACCCATGCTAGCCCATTCTGATCAGATCTCAGAAACTAAGCAAGGTCAGCCCTGATTAGTCCTTGGATGGGACACCATAAAGGAAGTCCAGGGTTATTGCGCAGAGGCAGGCAACAGCAAAATTAAACAGAGGTCTGTTGGAGCTGGTGCAGAATGCCACGGCCAGGCTGTTGATGGGTCTCACAAGGCGGGACCATATCCAGACTGTGCTGGCGGCACTGCACTGGCTGCCTATAGCATACCGAATCCGCTTCAAGGTGCTGGTTCTTACCCATAAAGCCCTATATGGCCAGGGTCCAACATACCTAAGGGACCGCCTTTCTCTGTATATACCCCAGCGGGCACTTCGCTCAAGGTCAGCCAGTGAGGTTTTACAACAGAGTGACAATTTGAACCTGGGTATCCCAGATCCTATTCAATCTAACACTCTGACCATGACACCATGCTGGCTCTCACTGACCTTTGTAGGGTTGCCAGGTCCCATTGTCACTCCAGCAGGGGGATTTGCGGGTGTGGGTATTCTGGGGATGGGTGGGGGAAAATCAGCCCCCCCCGCTAGCAAAAAAGTACCTTTAAAAGGTATTTTTGCAAGCTGTGTCTGCAGCCGGCGACCACCCTTTCCCTCCCTCCCTCCTGCTAGAGTTTAAAGGGCCCTCCAGCTGGTTGGTGGGCCATGTGGTCCCCATCCATCAGCTGAAGCCCTTTAAATCAGGTAGGAGATGAGGGAGACGGGTGGCTGTGGGTGGTCGTTCTTGGGGGGCAGGACTTTTCCTGCTGGCTAGCTGGCCGGGGACAGATTGAAGCCCCCATAACCGGGGGAACCCCCCCAGACCTGGGGGGTGGCAACCCTAAACCTTTGCTTCTGATTCAACTCAAAAATCTTAGTAAAACGACAAGAGCTCAGCAGACAGCTATGGTAGGGTAGGGCTTAGGCAAGTTTTGAACTGCAGTCACAGATGATGTATTGTCTGTATTTCAACAGGAATGCAGTAAAATCTTCTATATGGCTCAGTATATTAACTCCAGGTCCTAGGAAAAAGCCAAGCCGGAAGTTGGCTTAGGGAATTCTATGGAAGGCAAACAGGCAAGGAAGGAGCAGAGTCATTAACCTGAGGAAAAGGCCGAGGCAGACAGGATAAAATGGAGGAGAGGGTAATGATGCAAGACACTTTGGGTCCCCATTGGGGAGAAAGATGGGGTAAAAATGAATTAAATCAATTCAATAAAATAAATAGAATTCTGATTTACCTGTCTGCATGTCTTGGACAAAATTTACAGTTAAACTATGAAGAATTTATCATGGCTCCTAGCCAAACAGAAGTCTCGATTGGAAGCCAATCAGATCTTGAGTAGAATATTACAACCGTTGCAGATAAGAATGTTTGAATTCTCTGCAGGCATTCCATACTGACTGAAATTTTGGGGCCTAGAGTTCTTGTCATGTAGCTCATTTCCTCATGAGACACACTGTATATGTCCTACCTCTCCTATAAACAAGCAACTTTTCTCACTGCCTGTATCCCCAGATACAGCTTAAACCAGAAGACAGGAAGTTGTGATTATGCCTGTCTGTCTGTCTGTCTGTCTGTCCGTCTATCTATCTATCTATCTATCTATCTATCTATCTATCTCGCCCTCCCAGCTAGGGTTGCCAGCCTCCAGGTGGGGCCTGGGGATCTCCTGCTTTTACAACTGATCCCCAGCTGACAGAGATCAGCTCCCCTGGAGAAAATGGCTGCTTTGGAGGTGGACTCTATGGCATTGTGTCATGCTGAGGCCCCTCCCTTCCCCAAACCCCGCCTTCTCCTGGCTCCACCCCCAAAGTCCCCAGGTATTTTCCAACCCAGACTTGGCAACCCTACTCCCAGCTGAGGCCAGCTCAGGGTATATGGAGGTAAACAGGCCATGCCAAACCACGTACATTCATCTGCGTTTGTTGCTCCATAGTATATAAAGTGTTTGCATATAAATTAATATGAATGCATATAACTGCTTTTTTAGGAGTGTGGATTTCTTACGTGGGGTCCCCACCAAATATTTATACAGTGGAAACTTGTACTGTTATTTATCAATGAGCTATTTCATCAAAAATAGTTTTGAAAACTGCAGGGGAGGGGTTGGCTGTGAAATCAGCAGCTGTTAATCCGGATCCAGAATAAGTGTTTTCCACGAAACTTTCATTTTGGAAGATTGCTTTTCAGGGGGTTAGAAAACAGTAAATAAAGCCCACCCAGCTCCTATTAAACCTATCACTCTCTTTTAGTCTCAGGAAACAGATTATAGGCTATCACTGGGTATTTTTACTCAGCATTATAAAAATGTAAGAGTTCCCAGTGGGCGATGCGTGGCACAGTACTTCCTACTAAGCATGCAGAAAAGCTATTAGTTTATCGACAGATATGCCCACAGCTTTAATGTGCCAGTATAGGGGAAAGCTGTGATCTGATAGCATTCTGGATAGATATATGCAAATAAACTCAAATTAGCAGCATCCTGCTTCGTCCCACTGCTTATTTTGATGATGCAGCTATGGCACCCTTTCCAAAATTTGGCCTCCGAAAAAGAACTAACTCTCACAGGTGTCTCAAACAAATGGGTTTCATGAACGCTCTGTCAAAGTATATCTGTTGTGAACTGTCTGGCAATCAGTGCATCAAAAATGCATGCCAGCATTTGTTGATGCCTAGTAAGTGAATGTTGTTAACTCTGATTACTTTATGGTGTTTCTGCTTTCAATATGCAACTCTTAATCTTCACTTACATAATAATCTCTCCCCTGCCCCAACCTGTATATAATATCCAACTCCTTCTTTGTCTACAAACATTTAATAAATATATCTTCCCTGTGGAAAGCTCATACTATGGCAACAGGGGTTTTTCCTGTCCCCTTATGCATTTGTAAAAAGCCAGCTAAGCCAATGACCATCATCATATCTTGTTACAATGAATTCCAGAAGCTCAGGGGTCATTTCGTAGAAAAAGAGGTGCAGGAGCTCATCTGCATAACTCATTTGCATAACTCATTTGCATATGCCACACCCCCTAACATACCGGAAATGTGTCAGAAGGCAACACCCCCCCCCTCAGGCTCCACTCCACAGGTGAGTGAAAATGACCTGCTCTTCCTCCATTCCCTTCCCCATCCAATACTTTGTGCAATAAAAATAAGCATAAAGAACACCCTCATTCTCTTCCTGCTCCCTTGAAACCACCAGGTTTCAAGTAGACTTGAGATACCCAGGACATGTGCACCAATCATCCCTTCCCTTTCCCCTCCCCACAACAAGACACCCTGTGAGGTAGGTGGGGCTGAGAGAGGTCTTTTGAGAACTGCTCATGAGAGAACAGCTCTGAGAGAACTTGTGACTGGCCCAAGGTCACACCAGCAGCTGCATGAGGAGGAGTGGGGAATCAAACCCGGTTCTCCCAGATTAGAGTCCAACTCCTGGCCACTACACCAAACTGATGGGGTGGAAGCTGCTGAAGGGTTGGTGAAATTTCTCCAGTACTTATGTGCCATGTGCCCAGATAGAAATTTTATATGCCACCTTGAGCAAGTCTCTGGAAAAGCAGCACACAGTCATAAAAGGAACAATGATTAAATTATCAATATTAAAACAAAACATTAAAAACAATAAAGACCCTAGCAGGGCTTTCCCCGGGGCGCTGCGCCTCTGCACTGCTCGGGGAAGCCGAGGAGGGGGCGGGGCTTGGTCATGGGCCTGCCCCCTGGGCTCCTCACTCCTGGAGCTGCGCTCCTGTGCGCTCCCGCTCCAACGGACCCCTGCAGAAGCTAACTATTTAGTTTACACAGCAGCTATTGTTGAGGGTTGAGATCAAAAAGATCTTTTTGGTGAAAGATTTTTATGGACTCTAGCAATTCAGTCAATTTAAAAAAAAAGTATCCCTTATGTATGTTGTACACCTAAACAACAACCTATGTATATGAGGATAAAAGAGGTTAAGATGTAAGATCTTTGACAGAAATTCAGAGGTCATTCAGCTAACAGCAGGTATAGAGAAAAGGAAAGGGGAAACACAGTTCTTTAAATATACCTTATAAAATATAATGGGCCACCAGAAACTGTAACACTTAGACAGTGAAAGCCTTGATTCTTACACCTTGTCTAAAGGAAGTTATAACTGGGCAATTGGGAATATAAACATTCTGGATGGTTCTGAAAGGACTGCAAGACCCAAGGACTAATATTGGAAAGGAAAAGGCATTCTTAGCATCTATATGGCCTACATCGTAAGTATATTGGTAATCATTTCCGTTGTAATATGGTTCAGTATTATAATTTTTTCCTGAAGTTGACAGAAAAGTTATATTTCATGATAGTCTACAGCTATAATGAGGTAGAACGAATCTCGGGTTGATCAGACAATAAGGGAAAAGATAAAATTCTGTCTTGATGAGTATTTTGATTGTTCTCTGAATGGATATAGGATAGGATGCACAGATTTATGGCACTGTAATCCTAGTCCTACTACTTTGCTTATAAAATGTCTCACCTTATTGATTGCATTGACTTGCACTGTTAAATCTGCCTTCGTCTCAGTGAGAAAGACAGACTAGGAATACAGTAAATAAATAAATAAATAAAATGTGCCCAACGGACTTGATTATTGAATCCAGGATAGGCACTAGATCTCTGTGCAGTGCTTCTTCTAGCTTTCTAACAAGTACCTGTATGTAAGTGTGCATGTACGTATGTGTGAGTGAATGAGAGAGAGAGACGGAGGGAGGGAGAGAGACAGAGAGAGAAAGGGAAAGGGAGGGCAAGAGCGAAGACTAGAGGGTTAGTATCAGGTACAAGTTCGCATGTTATCTATATAAATCAGAAGAGGGTATTGGTGGTGGTGGGAAACAGTGGAAAGGGATCTTCCCCATTACACTCATTTTCAGGAACCACTGGTGCAGGGATAAAATGTTCGCCACATTTTAAAGGGCACTTCAAAAGAGGCAATCTGCAATGCAGTATCCATCCTAATCCTTCTATCTGTCAGCACAAGAAGAAGAAGAGGAGGAGATTGGATTTATACCCCGCCCTTCACTACCCAAAGGAGTCTCAGAGCAGCTTACAAACTCCTTTCCCTTCCCCTCCCCACAACAGACACCCTGGGAGGTAGGTGGGGCTGACAGAGCTCAGACAGAAGTTGCTCTTTTCCAAGAACAGCTGTGCCAGAACTACGGCTTGCCCAAGATCATCCAGCAAGTGCAAATGGAGTAGCGGGGAATCAAACCCGGTTCTCCCGAATGAGAGTTCGTGCACTTAACCACTACACCAAACTGGCTCCCAAGCTTCACCAAGAAAAGGGAGGGACCACAAGAGTTCCAAGTGACAATTTGATTTTCTTTTACAGACAACTTTGCACCTATTAAAATGTTAGCTCAAAAAATTAACCCAATAATATTTTGCTTCAAGCCGCTCATGGCAAATCATTCTGTTGTAGGACATCACTGTATCCCAATCAAATCATTTTAGCTCATTTACTGCATATGTGGCTCCGCTTTGAGTCTGTTTTCCCCAGTATCTGTACTGATTACTTCTGTGCATATGTAAATTTTAAACCTCTCTGTACACATGCAGACGGAGGAACTTGTATGATTTAAAGTAAATGCATACAAAGTCTGGCACATTCAAAATAAACTTACCAATTAACAAGTGAAATTGAAAAATGCATTCCTTTTCTTCAAATTGCAAATGTAATGATATTTTGAGAGGGACCATGCACACAGCTTTTAACATCATGTGCTGACTTTCAGGCCAGAAATACATGCTCAGCAGCAAATGTAGCATTCCCTCTCCTATGCTGGCTTCTAAATGTGAAAAGTGACGTGGTGGTGGGGATTTTTCATTGGATGCTCTCTGTTTCCCCCACTCTCTGTTTTTCCCCGCTTTTCTGCCTCAAGCTTTCATCCGGCTTGATTTTCTTGCTTAACTAGGAAGCCTAGTCCTCAGTCCAGCTCAGCAGAAGAATGGGGAAAGGAGAGGGACTACAGAGGAAATGTGCAATATCTTTTGGATTGACTTCAGCCACTAGAGAATGTTTATTAATGAAATGTTATGTAGATTGTTTTTCTACCCATTGCTGCACACTTGTGTAGTTATTTATAGAATATAGTACTGAATTCATTCTTTACAGAGAACTATTACCAGAACGATAATATTTTCATAATTTGGAGAGATATCATTCCAGGTTTCTAAGTATATCCTGAACTTACTTTAGCAGCAATCAATCTTTGCGGTCATAGCTGTTCTGTGCAGGGCCACTGAGAGGGGGACAGTGGGGGGACAAAATTCCTGGAGCTCGTCAGCTGGAGGACCCCTGAATCCAGCCTCATGCTGCATTCAGAATGCATCCCATTTATTTTACTTCTAATGCAGTTCTGCACTGCAGCCACTAGGCAGACCACAGTAAATAGCAGTCACTTTGCTTTCTGCTCTACCATGAGAAGGCGAACACTTGCACGACTTGTTAAACTCATCGACCAAGCCATTACTGGAGCAAGGCAAGACCAGCTAGCACAACTCACGGCTGCTTGAGTCATTTCCAGGCTGCAGCCTCGTAACATGGTGGTTGTTTCCAGCAGTTTGTTTCACTCTTTCTTTTTTTCCATCCAGCTCCGTAGTTTTGTCTGCCCAGCTAGATCTTCCCTGTTAGTGCGTGTTATAGAAAATAAAACAACTTTTCCTTGTTCTTAATTTCTCTTTCTCATTGCCACGCCCCCCCCCCCCCATTTTTCTTCCTTACTTTCACGATATGCCTTCATTTCTCTCTCCATCCTTCTAATTCCTTTTGGTCTCAACTCCTTATCATCCTTGGTTGGCAACGTGGAACGTACTTAATGGTAGTGTAGAAGCAACCCCCTTGTTAATATTATGAACAGAAGTGCGGGGTGGGTGGGGGGGCAGTGTTTCCTCTAAGCTGAGCGTTCCCTCTGGCTCACACATTTTTGTCTTGGCTCAGGAAGGATGACTCCAGAGCAAACTAATGTATGCAGTAGATTTTTTTTTTTTTTTTAAGATTTAGGGACAGAAACAGCTTTGGTTGCCCTGATTGCTTACCTTCCCTGGGATAGTGATGGGGGAGTGAGTTCCTGTTGATTCTCCTGGACTTCTCAGTGGCTTTCAACATCATTGATCTTGATATCTTTCTAGAAAGCCTGGTTGGTCTGGCAGTAGAGGGCACAGTGCTTTAGTGGTGCCACCCTTACTTGACCAACTTGATTCCAGAAGGTGGTGCTTGGGGACCACTGCTTGGCCTGGACCCATGACATTTACACTATGTAGTCCCATGGGATTCCATTTTGTCCCCCAAGCTACATTTATATGAAACTGCTGTATGCAGTAGCCAAATTGCTCACGCACAACATTAATGCCAGTAGCTCACAAAGTAGAATTTCTGCTCACAAGACTCCACAGCTTGGAGGGAGCATTGGTTTGTGTGTGGGGGAGAATATTTCCCCATCATCTATCAAACTAGTAAAAGCATGCCCCCCCCCCATATGCATAGTAATGGAATGTTCATCTGTCTTAGTGGTTACACATATGGAATAGAAGTCATAAATCCTACTCCCCTCCCCTTAATTAGATTTAATTACATTTTAAACATTGTTGAAGCCATGGGTTATTGTTATTGTACTGGTGGCACAACTAACATTCCTTTATAAATTCTGCTTTGCTACTGTAGACATTAAGTTTCATTAAGCAACATAATCTTTTTAGAAAATACAAGCCGGTGGACCCACGATACTCGCGGGGGGGGATGAGTCTCTTCCTCCTCCTCTCCCCCAGCGCGCCGAGCCTCTATCCCCTCCCCCTTTGGCAGCTTCCCCCCTCCCTCCCTTCAAAACGGCAGCGGCGGCAGCAGGGAGACCGCCGTCCGCCGAGGCTCCCCCCTCCCCTCCTTCCTTCAAAACGGCGGCGGCATGGAGATCGCCATCCGCCGAGGCTCTCCCCCCTCCCTGATAACGGTGGTGGCGAGGCCTTGCCGCGCCGCTTCCCACCCCCTCCCCTACAGTGGACAGAGCTTTCTCCGTGTGTGCACGGAGAACGCTTTAACTTTTGGGGGGATTTAAATATCCCCCGAGAAGTTTTTCAAACTTTTTGGATTTTTCTGCAGGCGGGGGGGTCACCCCCCACCTGCAGAACCCTCCTCTGCCCTCCAAGTGCCCCCCCGCGCAGAATTAGGTATCCGCACCGGGGGGGGTGCCTTCGCTATTAGATATATAGATGTCAGCAAAATCAGTCCCACTGACCCCAGTACTTCTCATCCAACACCACTGCATAATTTGTTTGCCCCTGATTTTGTGCTAGGTGAAGGTACAAGGGTAAATGGAAATAGATTTCTTACTGATTTACTTACTAAAGATTTATTGCAATATGAAGTTTTTGGGAACTACAGCCCACTTCATCAGAGGTGTCCTTGTTGGTACCCATACGTATGCATGTACAGATATGAAATTACAAAATTAGACACATGGTTTGAATCAGGGTTACGGGGGGAGGTGGAATCTTTGTCCCATAGTGGCTCATAGTGGCCCATAGTGGCTCAGCAGCCCTGACTCTATGTAGGGTTACCGTCCCCCCAGTCGGAGCAGGGGATTTCCTGATTTCAGGGCCCCCAATCTGGCCAGCAGTGGAAGCCCCACCCCTCTGACACGATGATATGACAGGTAGTGACATCATCACACTGGGGCTGTCACGTGGCAATGCTCTAGCATTTGGGAGGACTCCGTGGTGACCATAGAGCTTTTGCCCTTAATGCTACAGTGTTGCCATAGGACAGCCCCGGTGAGATGATGTCACCGATACATCCCAAGGAGGAGCCGGGAGCCCCCCCCCCCACAGGAAAGGTGAGACTTGGCAACCCTAGCTCTATGTGACATGCTAGCACTGGAATGCCTCCATATTATGTGAACAAAATTATTTCTGTCCTGTATGCCATCTGAGACACTGAAGAATTCAGAGCTAGTGGCAAAGCATGTAGAAACAGTTTGGGTAGGGGACTGCAAGAGAGATCAATACAGATGTTTGATCAGGAAACTTATTATATATTTGAGAAAATAAATACCCATGGAAAATGGTACTGTCCTAGCCTGCTGGCGGTATCATCGTAAAATGTTTTTAAAATGGGATAAACCACTAAATTGGAAATAACCCTGTACATAAAAAGTGATAATTAATTTCTCATAGTTGGGTGTCAGATGTTTTGTCTTTCCCCCTCCATTTTTCATAAAGTGAGATGAGATGTGAAATGCCTAATATGTAATCAGCCTTTAGGAAACCTTTTATGCATTTCATTTTTGCTCATGTATATAATTTCTACATGCTAAATCCCTTGTGTTTTGTTTGAGGGTTGCCTTATCTTTTGTGAGCCAATAATGCACTGAAAGATTCCTCATGGTGATGTGTGCACTGGCATATTATCTTGTTGAACTATTCAATTAAATATGATAATGTTGAGCACATTGACATAGTTAAACACTCAGGTGAATGAGCAATTCACTGTGAAGTGTAGAAATATTTAACGTCATCTGCATGCCTCTGAGAAATCTATTTTTTAAACAACTCTTCAGGATTCAGAGAGAGAGTTCTTCTTGCAGACAAACCTGTTGCAGAGTGAGGAACACATCTTTCATTTCTGAAAATTCCTTAAAATATCCAGGCAAAAAGACGGAATAATGTGACGTATACCTTTAGTGCTGGTGCCGTTAAAATCTGGCAAGGAAGCTGCACTGTATGACTAGCAGATGTTACTGGCAATAGGCAAAGCGATCCTACGCTATGCTTATCTGCAAGATAAAATGGGAAAACAGACTACATAATACCTCAGATTGTGCTTTTATACACTAATACTCTACAAATATGCAGTGAAAGCACTGACTGACTTAATCAACCAATACTAAATTGTTCCACAGGCTGAGTAAGCAGAATAGCACCAGCAACCAGGAGAAGCATTCAGATCCACGGAACAGCAAAACAAACCCCACCGTTCCTCTTCTCTCTTCGCCAGAGTTTAGTTGCAGCTGAAAAAGGACTCTTGTCCAACCAGAACAAACTATTCTTATACAGGCAGCAGCTCAATGGCATATAAGCCAACCCACACGCAGTCACCCCACTCAGACACTAGCAATAGCTCACTGGCTAATGCAAATAATACTGTTGTACTTTGAACTGCCTGACTGGTTGACTGCCAGTAGGTGCTGGGCAACCAGTAGGAGGGTTGTGGTGGGTGGGAACATGGGGTGTCTGTGACATTGCTGGCATCACCTTGAATAACTCTAGGAATGGCAGGAATCTGTGGTAAAACCATAGGTTTTCTGATGATTCCTAGAGCTCCCCATTATCACTTCTGGGTTGTACCAGTGTCCTTGGCTTGAGTGAGAAATTCTTACAACTACGTATTTTAAGTTTCAGATATCCTTCGATTCAGTCACTCTTGTGTGTCCTTATGGTTTCCCCTCACATAACATGTAGTTCAGAGTGCTGTAGTTTTGTTCTGTTCTATATCCTTCCAATGATCCACTATGCATTTCTATGACCTCATCTTGGTGATTTTGATATGTTTTATATGTATTAAAAATGTTTAATGTGTGTTAAATTAATGGCGAACAAGCAAAGTGGTTCTGTATGCATGGACAACATGAGGAGAATTTCTACTGGGGAATAATTTTAGAAACATCTCAGAAGGGCTGTCGCGCTCCGCCTTCTTCCCTCCGGGGTCCCCTCCCGTGGCCGTGACATACACCGGCGGCGGTTGGCTCTGAGCAGTGTTGGGGCAAGAAAGGGGCGAGGAAGGGCCTCAGATTGGCAGGGGGTGGGGTTTACAGCACCCTCTTCACCCCTCTGCCTCCATTGGTGTTCCGTTTCTGGCGTATCTCTCTCTCTCGTTCCCTTTGCCATAAACACCTCCCGGCTCATCCTCCCCAGCCCTTCCTTCCCAGCCTCCTTTTATTCCCCTCCCCACTCCCCCAGAGCCACCCGGGCATTCCAGCCAACTCCTCCCTCTTGAGCCCCACCCCCCTTTAGAAGCAGAGACGCCGTCCTGGCGTTTGGGCTGGGCTCCGCCCCACTTCCGGGTCTTCTGAGCATTGCGCCGGAGTCCCATGGAGGAGGCTCCGCGGCTTCTGCCAACTTTCCTTGGTCCCCAGCCTGCCCGGCGCTGGTGAGGGTCGAGGGCCTATGGGGCTCGGCTGCAGTGCTCCTGGGCGTCTTGCTTGCTTCGTTTTCAGCCACCCGTTGCGGCCGTGGGTCTTCCTGGGGCGGTTCTCGTGGGGCTCCAGCTTCCTGGGCATCTCAGACTGGGCCGGGTGAGTGTGGGGCCGCTTCTGTGGGGGGGGGGGGGAGAGAAGGCCCGGTCATTCCTGACCGGGACAAGGGCCTTGTGCAACCTGATCTGGGTTTCATCTGCTACTGTTCTGAATGGTACCCTGGTTGTGATAATCATTCTATGATACAAAGAGGGAACCAATCAACCCATGTTTTGTTCAACAGTGATTCAGATTCAATAGGTGGAGAATTATAGCCAGTTCACTTTAGGCTTTCCTTCTAGTAATTGGTCTGGAGGATACATATTTTCAAATTCATTGAGTTCCCTAGCTGTCAGCCTCAGGACAATGGCATAAAAATATTTCCTACTGTATACATTTTCTAAATCCATCACAGAGAGTCCAGCCTCTCTCCTTTGAGTTTGCAGGACTGAAGACGTTTTCTGTTGTTGGTGTAATGTAATTCACTTTCTGACCGTTTGGCCACATATTAGCATTTCTCTGACACCGAAGCCCTTTTTCCCACTCCATATTCAACAACCTGAGTTCACTACAATCTTTTTTTTTGTAGCACAAACCCTGAAAGGAACTTGGGGCTAAGCAGTTATGCCTGTTATAAGTTGAAGGTTATGCTAAAGCACATAATATGCTGAAATCATTCACTCTGCGTATGACCTCTGCATAAGGTAAGACGCAGAAAGGTTCCTCATAAATACATGCTGAAGAGAGAAAATAAAGTTGCAAACAACCCTTGGGACAGAAGTACTTCTGGACAAAGGAGGGGAGAAAAAGCCCCAGCAACTCAGGGCATAGAGGAGATTGCAGCCAACAAATAGTGGCCAGCCAATAAATGCTGTTGATACGTGAAAGATCCCCCCACACACACACACACCCAGTTTGGGCACTAAATCAGTTCAGCTAAACCTCTTGCTTCCTCGTGAACACATTTGCTAAAAATACATTTCTGAGCATTATTACGATAAAAATCATCTTATGAACACTACCTATCCAAAGATAATCTTATAATACCTTTCTTACAATAGCCTGTTATCATAGAGGAATTCTGAAACTGAGTCAGACCGTTGGGTTTTATCCCACAGGTTCCAGGGCTCTGTACCTCTTCCTGTGTTTCAGGTGACAGGCAATGTTATCTCCAGATAACCTTTTCCTCTATAAGATATAAAGATCAGTTCCTACACTGATTAGGAGCTGTCTGGTGCTCTTTACCCTTTGAAAAGGGAAGGCACTAGTCTGCTGGGGGCGTAGGATAGTGTGATGCTACTCAGTGAACAGGGGATGGCTATTTAAAGCTTGTAGCTTCCTGCCTTTTTCGTCTTGCAAAGTACTGATTTGCTGTGTGAACTTGTATCTGGTCGTGGACTGCAATAAATTCTATTCTTGCAAAGTACTTTGGTTTGGTGTAGTGGTTAAGTGTGCGGACTCTAATCTGGGAGAACCTAGTTTGATTCCTCCACTTGCAGCTGCTGGATGACCTTGGGCAAGCCATAGTTCTGACAAGAGCTGTCTTTGAAAGGGCAGTTCTTGAAAGAGCTCTCTCAGCCCCACCATCTGTTGTGGGGAGGGGAAGGGAAAGGAGATTGTAAGCTGCTCTAAGACTCCTTTGGGTAATGAAGGGCGGGGTATAAATCCAATCTCTTCTTCTCTTCTACTTGCATGAATATTGCTGCAGCTTGCCTGGATTCTCTGTCTGGGGAGATAGAAAGCATTCAGTTTCTTTGGTAGTCAGCTGTTTGGTGGGGTTTCTCTCCCTCAGCTTTCCTGTATAGACTCTGGTTTGGTATAAAGCGGTGAATGAAGCAGTTTTTCACAGTTTTCTGGCTGTGAGGGGATGGGCGAGGATTGTGTGTGGTGTGGGAGAAAAAAACCACAGCTGTCTCAGGGGTGTGGAGTAATGAGTTAAGCCTCATGGAGGCTTGTTTTTGTGTGTGTGTGTGTTGTGAGACCTTGCATGGAGTCGCTGCTGGCCATCTTGTCTCTACCATTAATTACGAAAACCTTCTTTGTGTGTCTTCTTCACCACCCTTGCTGCCTTTTTTGTTCAGAAACTTATACTTTCCTCTTCCATTTTGCAGCTGCCCCTCTTCCTTTGGGCTACATTGAAGTCTGCTGAAGAGAAAGCTTTCTGGGCTGGGTTTTTATAGCCTCCAGGCTATTTATTTATTTATAATTTCAATTTATATCATGCCCTTCCCTGAATTCACAGAGCTCAGGATGGTTAATGTCACGGGCTGGGTGCAGGCAGGGCGAGAGAGAGAGCGAAAGTCCAAGTCCAGTCCAAGGTCAGAATCAAGGGGTAGAAAGCAGGAGCCAAAAGAACAGAGTCCGAGGTACAAACCGAGAGTGTAGTCATTGGAAGCCAGAGTCAAGCCAAGAGTTCAAAGCATGAATCAGGAATCAGGAGCATGGGCGAGGGAGGTGCAGAGCGTCATCAAACTGACTTGTTGCTGGCATGAGGAACCAACGTCAGGAGGGGAAGCGAAATATCCCTCAGGTGCCGCGGTTAATTAGGGCTCAGCGTGTGCATCCCGGCTTCTGTTAGAACTCAGGGCTGAGGGACCGCCTGCTGTGCAGGCGCACCTCGCTCCGCGGGGATGCTAAGTCTTGCCTGAGCTGGTTCCGCAAATGCACCATCGGAGGAGGCGAGGCAGCGGGGCTGCCTGTCAGGCGTTGTTCCTCCACCGCTGTTGCTGGGACAGGTGGGAGGGATACGCTGGCAAGCTCTGAGGTTTCCTCAGGGTCAGGTGTGGGTTCTACTGAAGCCAGGAGTGTGGGCTCAGCTGGAGCTGGGGCTGCATCCTCAGCAGGACTCATGACAGTTAACAACAGAAGATATACAATATAAAATCCAAAAGCTAAAACAGTTAAGAGTTAGAGGTGACATCAGGTGGCACCAAAATAAATACAGTATGTATTACTGTCTCACAATAGGTGGAAGAAAGCGGGGTGGGGGAGGGGAAGGGAGTAGGGTTGCAAGGTCTCTTCATCTTGCTGATGGGGGGATCTGGGGGTGTTCTGAGAGTGATCGGGGATACCCCTGATGCATTGACATCACCCAGCCCCTCCTTTCCCCACATAGTACTCTGCTTTCTCCTCCTCACTCATTTTTTAAAAAAATCAACCTTGAGCAAGCAGCCATGGCTGAAGGAGCATTGAATGTCCTTTCCCTGAACATGGAAGCTTAAGCAGCTGATGTAGACATGTGAGAGGAAGTGTGTGTACTTTTCCCTCATAGGCAGGCCAGCCAGAGCCTGCTGCAGTCCTCGGTCACTCCAGCTCTGCTTTGCCCACCAGCAGCATTCCTGCTCCTCCCTTCTTTAACTTAAAGTCCTGACAACCTTGATGACCATGGAGCCTTCCTGGTATTTTCCCCTCATAAGCAGGCTGGTCAGGGCACACTGCAGTTCACGGTCACTCTGGCTCCACCCCGCCCACCAGCAACGTTGCTGCTTCTCTCTTCTTCCACTTAAATTCCTGATGACATTGATGACCATGGAGCCTCCCTTTTTAATCTTTTTTTGGTGTGTGTGTGTGTTTGTGTGTTAAGAACTAGATGAGTGCGTGTGCATGAAGAAGTGCAATCCTAAACAGAGAGAGGAAGGCTACAGAGACGTGTGAAGTCAGAGCATCAGGGACGGCACTGTTTGGGGGTGGGGTTTCCCTATCAGCCAGTTGGCCAATGGTGGGTAGAGGCCCCAAAAACCAGGGGATTCCCCGCCCAGATCTGGGGAATGGCAGCCCTAGATGGGAGTGCCAATTAAGGTGGAACCCATTGCTGTCCTCAACCAAAAGCCTGGTGGAACATCTCTGCCTTGCACACCCTGCAGAACTGCATAAGTTCTCTCAGAGCACGGATATTATTGGCAGAGAGTTTCACCAAATGAGAGCCAGGGCTGAAAAGGCCCTGGCTCTGGATGAGGACAGCTGGACCTCTTTAGGGCTAGGGATCACTAGTAGATTGTTCTCAGCAGAGTGTAAAGCTGTTTGGAGGACATACCAGAGGAGGTGGTCCCAAAGTTATGTGGGTTCCAGACCACTCTAGGACTTAAAGGCCAGTACCAAAATCTTGAACCTGACCATGTACTCCACTGGGAGCCAGTGCAATTGGCACAGCACAGGTTGAATATGTGCAGCTTACCCCAGTATTAGAGGTGCACCATCAAGATTGGGAAGTTGGGACCCCAATCCTGGAACCCTCGTCCCAACCCAACCACAGAACCTCTCTCTTGGTTGGAAGAAGGAAATAGTTCAAAGTTCAATTCAAAAGAAACTTTGTTACCTCAACCTGATTTTTTAAATATATATTTTTATTAGTTTGAACAATTTCAATACAATACAATAGCATTCACTTCTGATAAACATTCATAGAAATAACCAACCATAACCATCACACACTTAAGCATACACAGCTTTCTGGCATTCCCATGCTGTACACACCCCATCCTGAAGCATTTTCATCCCGCTTATGAAAGGTACCTGGTGAAACTGGTGTCAAGCCATCTGGGTGCACGTTGATCCCGCTTTCTGGAAGTGTGGACGCAAATAAGCTGCAGTCAAGTGGCGCCAGTAATGTGAACCCGCTGATCCGGCATAACCTCCCATGCGTGCTGTGCGCTTGAGCACACAACCGCCCACGGGGACGCTTCTGGATTGCAGAGTTAAAGCTCCCAGCCATGGGATCCTGCCCCAATTGCTGCTGCGCCTATGCACCTATGCGCCCTTGTTCCAATTGTAATAATCTGTCAGGTGTTTCATAAGAAAGCAATCCCAAATTTTATCTAGCCATAGTTTTTTTTCTGGGGACCATCCCTTCTTTCCATTTCGAAGCTATTGCTAGTTTGGCTGTGAGTAAGATGATCATCAAGTGTTTTCGAACCCGTGGAATCTGGTCCTCCCTCCATAGATTTAGGGCTATCTGCTTGAGAGTCATTGCAATTGAATATCCTGTGATTGAGCGAATTGTGTATGTAACCACATACCCAACCTGATTTTTCAAACCATAAATATGAGTTAATCCCTTGCTTGTTTAACACTGTGGACTGGATATTTATGGGCACAGTGAAAAAAACACAGCAGTCCCACAGCAACAACATAGTACCTGACCAGTAGTTTGTTGATTTTATGGGGGGACTGAACCCAGCTGGCAGAAGGGGAGAGAGAAGCGCTGGCTGGCCAGCCAGCTGCTCCTCACCTTTGCAGGCAGCCCTGGCATGAGGCTGGCCAAGGACTCTCTCTCTCCATCTCCTGCTGCTGCCTCCACCCCGACACACCAGCAGAGGGGAGCAAGCACAGCCCTGAGGGACTCCCCTTCTTTGGAGCGGTGGGCGGCTCCTCCTCCTCTTCTCCCCTACCTGGACGGTTGCTTAGGCCCATTGCCAAGGAGCGGGGTGCAGGGATGGAGAGAAAAGCCCTTTGTGGTCAGCGGCCAAGGCAGATGGAGAGGCCAGTGGGCAAGAGAAGAAGCAGCAGCAGGCGGGGGAGGTGGCCACAGTCGCCCTGCCATGCAGCGGTGCTGCTGCTCTGCCTCCTGCCTGCACTTGGGTCATCATGGTCGCCGTTCCTCCCCCTCACGCAGCTGCTTGGCTGTCGGATTCCCCTGGTGGATGTGGAGGAGAGCTTTCTGCTGAGCGCTGGGAGAGAGAGGGGGGCCGCCATGCCGCCTCTGTCGCATTATGTGGATCCCGCTCCTGGCTTGCCTGGCCATCGGTCTTGTCTCCTTGCAAAAAGGCCAGTGAGGTCCTGGCCTGATCCTGGGGACCGCTCGGCTGCTCGCTGCTGCTGTGCCGAGCTTCTGCCAGCGCAGTAAGTTGGAGGGGTGTGTGTCAGTTCTGTGCTTCTCTGAGGTCTGCGCCCTAGGGGGCCACCTAAGTTGGCCTAATGGTAGCACCTGCCCTGCTGGCAGGAGATGGTAGGGTTGCCAGATTCAGGTTGGGAAACTCCTGAAGATTAGGATATAGAGTCTGGAGAAGACAGGGACATCAGTGAGGTACCCTACCATAAAGTCCACCCTCCAAAGCCCTCCCCACTACCTTCCCAAACTACTTTCAAAAGATCCTTCTGGACTTCTCATTGTTGAATCTCTTATTTTAAATAAGTAGGTGGGTGTGTTTATGGGTTCCGTTCTGTATCATATTCAAGGTGACAGGTATTTTACATTTAGGTTCTTTTCTGGTTCACTTCCCGATTGAAGGGTTCAGGTTCAATTCAGCACTCTGGTCTTTATTGCCAATGTTATATAGATATTTCTTAAACATGCTGGTGGAAGTAGTGATTTGAGAAGCACAAAATTAAGAAGAAAACTGTGCAACACAAAGCAGAGTTAAGGTCCTTCTACACTATTGACTGCAATGGCCTTAGAAGGGTACAACTCTGCTTAGGATTTTACTGTAAGATGCACTATCATATTGCTTCAGGTTGGCACTGACAGGCTTTCAGGTGGCTTTCAGGAACTCTTCATCAGGACTGATACAAAGATAGCTAATTTTTACAAATGCAGAAAGATATGTTTAGAGGCAAACATTGTGAGTCACATCAGAGAAATCATCTTTCCTATTCAGAATCTCTCTTCTCTGGAACCAACACAGGCAAACAGCTGTCTGTAGTGAGCAGCTATTTTATGTCAGATGCTCAAGGCATTTGCAGCATAGACTGAACAAGAATTAAGAGCAACAGCTATGCAAATGTACTTTGATAGGAACCAGTACTTTTGCTCTTGTTTCTCTCTCTTCATCCTCCCAATTGCCATTCTGCAGTCTTGGTTCTTGGATAGCTAGATGCAAAATGAGACTGACATGCTGGATACGTGGATATCAAGGCTGTGGTTTCCCTAGCAACAGTAACCACATAAAAAGGTCTTAGAACTTTCTGCATTTCTCATGGGACACTTCAGTTATTCACATAAGGTGGTGAATGAATATGATTGGCTCAGTAGAAGCAAGATTAATAGAAAAGAGTTATTGAGTCTCTCTGCATGTAATTTAATAATCAATACTGAAAGCAGATCTTGTTTGCTGTTGAATGTAACACACAACTGAACATCCATAGACCCTTGTGGAGATCTGGATTTGAATCCAGTACAACCATCTGAAAGACCTGAGGATTTACCAGAATCACTAGGCTAAATTGAAATAAATAGGAACAATATTTACTTAAACGTGTATTTGTATGATTACACAGGAGGAGTAATGAGTTAATCTGGATAAGGAGTTTATAATTAAGAACCTAGTTATTTTTTCTGCACAATGGCTTGAGCCCATAATGTCTTATGGATGATTACAGTCAACTGGCCAAAAATGTGCCTTATTTGTTTGCATGACAAACATAGCAATATGGAAATCCAACTGTGCTTCACAGTTTTTGGTTCAGATCATATGAAAAAGCTAATTGTTGAAAGACTTGCTGTGAGGAGAATTTCAGTCATTTTAAAATGTTGTCAGAAGTGTCACCATATTTTAGTTTGCTTTGCAGTTCAGTGATACACGCAGAGAGATTTTTTTGTAAATAATGTTTTCGTAAAATTGGTTAAGAAACAAATGATTCAGCTATTATTCAAAAGCATAAACACTAAGATCAGATTCTCACATGAATGTCCATTGCTTGATTTTTCATCACATGATGATGGTGTGAACTGGGCTGCTGAAAAGTATCATGTCTGAGGTGAAGCCAGTAGGTATGAAAGGTTCATTTGTAGTGTGGTATCTGCGATGGCCCACTCATGCTTGCCACATCACTTGATGCTGCACTGATCATGTGATGGACATACATGGGCGAATCAGATTAAAGCCTATGACTGCAGAAAATAAAAACGAGGATGGAACTTCCAACCCAACAATTTGAAGTGATAAGACATTTTTATTCTGGTTATTGCCTTTTCTGGCCCAAAGAGCAGGACTCACAGGCAGTCAGAAACAGCACAGTGTATGAGTTGGAACTCTACTATTGTGTGTGTCATTGTTGTGCTTGGTATGGGAACACTAGAACTCCCAACAGTCTTAAGGTAGGATTGACCAATAGAGGAGGAGGAGGAAGAGAAGGAGGAGGAGGAAGAAATCTAAACCCTGGTTCAATGTGGATTGCCAAAAAGCAAGAAAAGATCTTTCTGCCCTTTATTATCAGTTTAAGAAATTAAGTGGTGACCAAAGATTTGTAATCCAACAGGAACTCTGGTCACAAAAAAAAAAAAAAAGGATTACAAACACCTAATCCAACAAAAGAAAAAAAAAGTTACACTAAAGCTCTTTGGGCAGAATTAATTCTGGCTGCCAAACAGAAAAAGTCTTTCCGTTTTGGCGATTGGTTACAGATAAGAAACAAAATACTCTCTCCCAGATTGATTCCCCAATAATGCCCTGCAAATGGGTTACTTTTTTTTGAGCAATTGTATAAAGATTCCCCCTCCAACCCCAATGATGACTGCCAACTCTGAGGACTTGCCTCCTTCGCCGCCAGTTTCTCAAGAGGAAATTAAATCCTATATTCTTCCATTAAAATCTGCTAAGGCTCCGGGGTCTGATGGACTACCACCTGAACTTTTAAAAGAAAATATTGATTGGTGGGCAACTTTCCTTGCAGCCCTTTTTACTTTTATTGATTCCTCAGGCCTTATCCCGCTAGAATGGAATATGGCAATAATAGTCCCCATATTCAAAAAGGGAACAAGAGAAGAATCCACAAACTATTGATCTATTAGCCTCTTAAATATATGTAGCAAATTATATGCTAAACATCTTCTGGTACAACTTGAAGCCTGACTGATTCAAGAAAATGTGATTGCGATAGAGCAAGCTGGTTTTTGAGAGTGTAGATCCACCCTGGACCACTGTCTTACTATTCAACATCTTATAGAAAAATACGCTGCCAAAGGCCCTAATTCACTTTTCGCTGCTTTCATTGATCTGAAAGAAAACCATACAAACCAACACTGTGATATAAATGACATTTAGTAAAAATTATTATATTACTTTCAAACTTTACAAAATTGCAATTTGTTCAACATTCTCAACTTTACAATATTACAAAAAAGTCCAACATTCTCAATGAGTACCCGGTTATAAACTCATTTCAACAGCAGTCTTCCTCAGGAGTAATTCCGTACTGTAAGGAGGTGTCAGTTTCTTAATCCAGTTCAAAATTATAATAGGAGCAAACTTCTTTATTTCTTAATTTCCTTCAAAATATCCCGGAAAAAAACCATGGTGAATGAAAAACAACATGAAGCTGAATGGAATATAATTATTTAGCACTTGTAATTATTTAATATATAACTTACTTCTGGTTCCATTATGAGTGTTTATATTGGGAGCTAGCCAATACTCTCTGGGTGCATAAAGCCTCCTTACTGTTGCTGGCTGATGCTATCCATAAACACTATCATTGATCTGAAAGCAGCTTTTGACTCAATATTGAGGTCAAAATTGTGGGCC